>BTPG01000005.1:104418654-104535201 GCA_036245525.1 Semisulcospira habei
GGGAATGGTTCTGAGAGGTCACTGTTTAGTCTGACCTGGCCTTGCTGGTCCTCGTGGAGCTGGACGATCATGTTGAGGAACTTTGGGGGACAGCCTAGTCGCTCCAGGATCTGCCACATACCTTGCCTGCTCACAGTGTCAAACGCTTTTGTTAGGTCGACAAACGTTACGTACAGCCCTTTGTTCTGCTCGCGGCACTTCTCCTGAAGCTGTCTCAGCACAAAGACCATGTCGGTGGTACTCCTGTTGGCTCTGAAGCCACACTGGCCCTCTGGGAGGTGGTCCTCAGCGATGGCAGGTACCAGCCGATTCAGGAGCAACCTTGCGAGAATTTTCCCGGCAATGGACAGCAGGGTAATTCCACGATAATTAGAGCAGGCAGACTTCTCTCCTTTGTTCTTGTACAGGGTGATGATGACTGCATCACGGAGATCCTTTGGTAGTGTTCCTTTTTCCCAGCAGCAGAGAAAGAGGTCGTGGAGCTTGTTGTGCAGTGCTGGGCCTCCATGTTTCCAGATCTCTGGCGGGATTCCGTCAATGCCTGCTGCTTTGCCACTCTTGAGCTGGTGGATGGCTGTGAGGGTCTCTTCGGCGGTGGGCGGTTCGTCCAATTCAACCTTTAGTGGAAGGTGTGGGATTTGAAGGATGACTGTTTCTTGAACAGTGCGCTCAGCGCCGAAGAGGTCCTGAAAGTATTCCGACCAGCGGTTCAAGATGGAGGTATTATCTGTGAGGAGTGCCTGTCCATCAGCGCTTCGCAGGGGACTTTGTACCAGGTGCCTAGGGCCATACACTGCTTTCAGTGCTTCGTAGAAGCCCCTGTAGTCACCGTTGTCAGCGCATTACTATATGTGGTCGGGTAAATACCCTGAATTCCCACAGTAGATGCACAGAACATTACACAACAATGTAACGATACAAATTTGCCTCGAGTTATACTGAGATACTCACAAACCAGATAGGTGAGGCTAGCGCTGGCAGAATTGTATAACAAACCAAGGGGAATTACTCAGCGCTGGACAGAACAGTTAGATCCCCTGCCCCCGCCTATCAGGCACCCATTCGCCAGCCCACAGAGAAATACGCAGGTATAGAACAAGACGATCATCTACATCCCTAAAAAGGATGCATCAGGTCTCTTATATAACCCATGTCTTTCTCCGGAACTTAGGAAGTAGGCAGGAGAAACATACATACACAAACACGAAGGTGCATTACTATATGTGGTCGGGTAAATACCCTGAATTCCCACAGTAGATGCACAGAACATTACACAACAATGTAACGATACAAATTTGCCTCGAGTTATACTGAGATACTCACAAACCAGATAGGTGAGGCTAGCGCTGGCAGAATTGTATAACAAACCAAGGGGAATTACTCAGCGCTGGACAGAACAGTTAGATCCCCTGCCCCCGCCTATCAGGCACCCATTCGCCAGCCCACAGAGAAATACGCAGGTATAGAACAAGACGATCATCTACATCCCTAAAAAGGATGCATCAGGTCTCTTATATAACCCATGTCTTTCTCCGGAACTTAGGAAGTAGGCAGGAGAAACATACATACACAAACACGAAGGTGCATTACTATATGTGGTCGGGTAAATACCCTGAATTCCCACAGTAGATGCACAGAACATTACACAACAATGTAACGATACAAATTTGCCTCGAGTTATACTGAGATACTCACAAACCAGATAGGTGAGGCTAGCGCTGGCAGAATTGTATAACAAACCAAGGGGAATTACTCAGCGCTGGACAGAACAGTTAGATCCCCTGCCCCCGCCTATCAGGCACCCATTCGCCAGCCCACAGAGAAATACGCAGGTATAGAACAAGACGATCATCTACATCCCTAAAAAGGATGCATCAGGTCTCTTATATAACCCATGTCTTTCTCCGGAACTTAGGAAGTAGGCAGGAGAAACATACATACACAAACACGAAGGTGCATTACTATATGTGGTCGGGTAAATACCCTGAATTCCCACAGTAGATGCACAGAACATTACACAACAATGTAACGATACAAATTTGCCTCGAGTTATACTGAGATACTCACAAACCAGATAGGTGAGGCTAGCGCTGGCAGAATTGTATAACAAACCAAGGGGAATTACTCAGCGCTGGACAGAACAGTTAGATCCCCTGCCCCCGCCTATCAGGCACCCATTCGCCAGCCCACAGAGAAATACGCAGGTATAGAACAAGACGATCATCTACATCCCTAAAAAGGATGCATCAGGTCTCTTATATAACCCATGTCTTTCTCCGGAACTTAGGAAGTAGGCAGGAGAAACATACATACACAAACACGAAGGTGCATTACTATATGTGGTCGGGTAAATACCCTGAATTCCCACAGTAGATGCACAGAACATTACACAACAATGTAACGATACAAATTTGCCTCGAGTTATACTGAGATACTCACAAACCAGATAGGTGAGGCTAGCGCTGGCAGAATTGTATAACAAACCAAGGGGAATTACTCAGCGCTGGACAGAACAGTTAGATCCCCTGCCCCCGCCTATCAGGCACCCATTCGCCAGCCCACAGAGAAATACGCAGGTATAGAACAAGACGATCATCTACATCCCTAAAAAGGATGCATCAGGTCTCTTATATAACCCATGTCTTTCTCCGGAACTTAGGAAGTAGGCAGGAGAAACATACATACACAAACACGAAGGTGCATTACTATATGTGGTCGGGTAAATACCCTGAATTCCCACAGTAGATGCACAGAACATTACACAACAATGTAACGATACAAATTTGCCTCGAGTTATACTGAGATACTCACAAACCAGATAGGTGAGGCTAGCGCTGGCAGAATTGTATAACAAACCAAGGGGAATTACTCAGCGCTGGACAGAACAGTTAGATCCCCTGCCCCCGCCTATCAGGCACCCATTCGCCAGCCCACAGAGAAATACGCAGGTATAGAACAAGACGATCATCTACATCTGTGAGGAGTGCATGGCCATTCGCGCTTCGCAGGGGACTTTGTACCAGGTGCCTGGGGCCATACATTGCTTTCAGTGCTTCGTAGAAGCCCCTGTAGTCACCATTGTCAGCGCAAAGCTGGGTCCTCTGTGCAAGTCTGGTCCACCACTCATTCTGGAGATCTCTGAGCTTGCGCTGGAGACTGCTGCAGACGAGGCGGAAGGCAGACTTCTTCACAGGGCAGGAAGGCTGGGCTAGGTGGATCTGATGGGCGGCTCTTTTTTTTTGCTAGGTGTTCCTAGAGATCCAGGAACACCTAGCAAATACCGGTACAGTAGGGGCATAATTGTCACTTTCCTAACCATGCCACCACCAGTAGATCAAGGCTGCACGATGGAATTTCCGGATGAGAAGTTGGAAGACGTCTTGAGGTGACCCATTCAGGGCTGCTGGCACGATTCCAAGAAACTGGAAGGGCAGAACGATGACAATGCTCAGGACACCCGCGCTGCACCAGCAGAAAGGAGGACAGATACCTCTGTGTGGTGGCTCTGCGTGACTGAACTGTCACGTCAACCACTCTGCGACATCAACTGATGCAAGCTGCAAACGTTAACATCAGCAGAAGCACAGTCTGTCGATGTCTGGGCAAAATTGAACTGGCTTCATGTAGAGCAGCAGTGAGATTACCCCTCACTCCAGCTCATCGTGGAGTCCGGGTTGCCTGGTGTAGTCAACATGTGAGGTGGAACGGACTCCAGTGGACTCAAATTCTGTTTACTGATCAGTCACGGTTCACTGTGTCCTTCAACGACAGCAGGGTGAGGGTCTGGAGGCACCTGGGCAAGTGATTCACCAATGGATGCGTCGAAGGGGTGGATCACTATGGAGGAGGCTCAGTAGAGATAATATATAGGGGGCTCCTGCGACTCCTATCTAATTATTGCCGATCAAATACTTCCAATCTATTATATTTTAATAACATATACCATCAATCTAACATAAACCCACATCACTCGCTGTAAAATCTAATTATATAGGTGAGTGAGAGCTCCTCAGAAATGACGAGACAATTTACGTCAGCTAAGTGTATAAGCTTTCCTTGTTAACTGCGCCATTGACAGATTGAATAACTCTGGATGTGGTCAGATTTCAGCACTGGTGTACTGCAGCAGGTATATGAGTTGATCATAAGTGATAATTCAAGGGTAGTCCCCCCCACACACACACACACACACGCACCACTCCCCCCCCCCCACACACACACACACATGCACCCCCCCCCACACACACACACACACACACATACAGACATACACACACATACATAGCCATACACACACACACACACACACACACACACACAATCAGCTGTGTTTTGGAGCAGTTGGATTTTCATTTGCCTTGTACTGTACCATCCTTCTTTGCTACTAGTTAACTATATATATAGGTCACTTGTTCTTATATATGTCATAGCCAGCTCAGCAGCCGAGGAGAGAGGACGGGTTTTTTCCGCTCTCTCCACACACAACAACCAAGCAAGCGAACAAGCGAGCCAGTCAACAGCCAGCCAAGCGAACCAGCCAGCATGGAGAAAGGGCGAAAGCAGAGAAAGAAGACCAACAAGGAACAGGTGGAGGATTATGCCTCCACCTTCCCCCAAACACAGAGAAAGCAACCACCGGCCAGGCGGGAGACGAGGAGCTACAAGCCCCCTCTCTCCCCGCCAATTCGGCCGCAAGAAGGACAGAGGGCGTACTGGGAACAGGTGGGGGACTCACCCCCTCACCGCCAGGCGCCACACAACCAATCAACAACGGACCGCCACTGACAGTGGCAGACATCGACCAGAGCCTCAGAGAGGCATTCAACAAGTTTGGCCCCCCGCCTATGCCACCAAGGGGACTATTCCCCAAAATGGACGCGTTCTACGACAGAATGCGCCCACCAAGGCAAGAACAGGCGACTGTCACCAACGGGGACGAGGCGGGCCCTGCTCGCCCCCAATCACCACCACCACCATCAGAATCAGAAGAGGAGCCCTCATCTGAGCTGTCTTCGTGGGCCGATTCCCCATGCTCCCCACCGCCGGTCGTCATCCCCGAATCACTAACTCGGGAGCGGCCGGCATCGTTGTAGGAGGGGGCGACTCGGCTCAGGGGGATTGACTTCGAGGAGCTAGTGCTCCTCCTACAAGACGCCGTCCCAGTCATCACGGCGACCGATGGCAGCCCATACCACCGTGCATTAGTCGCCGCCCGGTGGCTTGTGCACTCGGGCGCCATTAAGGACCTCGAGCCCCCAACGTCAAAGGACACGGCCAGCCAGGCCACAGCCCTGACAACACAAACGGGGAGTCAAACATCCACCGACTCCCCACAGACTGCGGAGAAATCGATCGGCACCACGCCACCAGAACTGCAGGATAAAGACACAGAGACAGAAGTCTCACCAGCAAAGACCCTCCAGGATGCGGGTACAGACCCGCCCCCCCCAACAACAACAACCACCACAGGAGGGCAACGGACCAGTCACCGGCCCGAAACAACAAAGAAGACGCCACCGACCGCCCAAGCGCTTCAGGCTACAGCGCCCACCACTTCTCCCCACGCCACCACCGCACATGCGCCTGCCACCTCTACATCGCCACCCACCACGCCCATTCCAGCGCCCGACCCCTCGACCAAGAATCGACTGGCTGCCACCACCACCACCCTACCTCCCCAAACCCTACCTCAACCGGCCACGGTTTCCCTGGCCGACACCACCACCCCCGCCACCACTCCTGCAAGATCTTTTGGAGTGGCTGGCCTACCACCACCCACCAGCCTGGCGATAAGCAACGGACCCCCGGCCACACCACCAGCCTCCTCCACCACCAACCCCGGCCCCGGCACTACCACCAGCCGGCTGCGCGACGGAGCGGCAGACAGACAGCGAGACAGCCCGCCCCTCCCCCCCCCCCCGAAAACCCCCCTGGCCCACCTCCCCCCCCCCCCCCCCCCCCCGGACGAAATCAACGGAAGTTGGAAGTCCCTGTCCCTTTTCAAGCTCATCATCTTATATATGTTAACTGACGACGGAGGTGTTTCTTGATTCACGTCCAAACAATCACGTGCTATCACTCATACGAATGTCAGCATTACACAGCAAAATAACACTGCAAGACGTTTCTGTCTTAGCATGACAGAAATGAAAAGAACTCACATGTTTTTCTGCAAGCTCATGCTATTACGCATTACCATGTGAGTATAGGTGTTTCCTGTTTCAATCACGCGCTATTACTTGATACAAATGCCAGCATTACACAGCAAATAACACTGCTTCTGTCTTAGCATGACAGAAAGGTGAGATCATGCTATGAAAAGAACTCACATGCTATTACGCATTACACTACTGCATGACTTGTCATTCTAGGTGAGTATAGATTACCACCCAGTGCAGTCATAAAACGGCTCAAGCCAATTTGTCTCCCACTGTGCATTTGTTTCAAGACATTGCGTCAGTCTACTTTTATTGGCTTAAAAGATTTTATCCAATCGGTGCTGAGAACTTTCTAAATAAGACACAGCTCCTAACACGCACTCGTGTAAACCATGACACAATATGTTGGAGGAAATGCAATTTTGCGAGGCAGCAAGCTCCGTAAGCGGGCTAGCATTTGTGACAGAAAAGGCATTTGTCTCAAACATGAATTAGAACTCCTGAAAGTTAAAGCACAGGAGTTAAGAGTTCAAATGAGTGATATTGATAATGAGATGACAGAGTCAACAGCTTATTTGGTAAAATACCAAGATGAAGGCAAACAAGATGCGTTTGCAAAAGAAATGGAAAATCAAGGCATACTTTGTGGAAAAAAGAAAAAAATCGATGATCTCCAACAATTGAATCAAAAGATAGGATCCAAAAAAAGGGCTATAAAATGGAATGAGAAGAAAGCTGACGCTTTCCGTACAGAAATAACACAATTAGACACAAGCCCTTCAATTGTAAGAATGAATATATGAATCTATGAATGAGATGAGATCAAGGATGCCAAAAGAAGAAGCAATGCAAACGGATTAGTTTCACAATGTTAAACCGCTTACGGAGAACCAAAATGTAAGCAGGTTTCACAGCTCTCAGGATTTAGGCATACCAACATCATATTTTTTAACTTAGCAGTGAGGTGTTGGGAAAACAGTATAAGTTTGAACTTAGCCCAGGAGTGCTGTGTGTATGTGTGTGTTTTTTTTTAAATCTAGGATGCACCGACAGCCCAACAAAAACAGACAAACACAAATTACACCTGAGAGCTAACACGTTTGGATTTTGACATGTGGTTTGGTGCAGTGTAGAAGACCACGGAATTTTTTCATCCAAAATGGGCTGTCAAGAGTTAAATGTACTCTTCTGACGAGGCTAAGCTAAAGCCGAAAAAAAAGCCTAACGAGGTAAGTGCCCAAATCTTTTTTTATTTTTCATTATAAAATGAACCAAGATGAATTACTCCTTCTAAGCGATATCTGTGCTGTAGAGAACAAAGACTTAGACTCTAAAAAACAAAGGCTTCTTTCTGTGGTTGTTTCTGGAAAATCAAAAGCTTTTCTCGGTAAACAATATATGACAGAAGACATAGACTCCCTCACATCTGACTAGCTAATCAAACTTCATGCTAAATATGAAAATCACATTGCTTCACTAATGACCCATGATTTGAGTCGATCTCTTATCTGTCTATATACAACAGATGTTAGTCATTTTCTACCTGTTGATACTGACAGCTTATCACATGATCTCGAAAGCAACCCCATAGTTTCAAGTTCAATCGGCAAATTAGCATGCCTTATGTTCTACAAGTTTGGAAATTACCTTGCACCTGTCGTAACCTTGCTTGTTACTGGGAGTCATATAGATTTTTCAAAAATAATTTTTAAAACAGAAGAAAATGGACGAGACCCAGACGACTCCACAACCGAGTCCTGTCTTGACGCAGGTTCAAACGGTGACTAAAACTAAAAGTGCTGGTAGGGTTGAGGCTGGGAAAAAATTAGCCGAATGGAACAGGCAAAAAAATTTGCAGCTTCAAGCATCAGTAGAAAAGGCTCATGTAACTGACCCACCATCAACAGCACCAGCCCCAGCACCGGTGTCACTACCATCAGGGCCAACACCCTCACCCCCTCATCAAAGTGAGAGACAAACAACTGAGTCTAAACCTGAAATAACAAAATATATAGTTGCTGGATTTGTTGTCGGATTTGGTTACGTAGGTTACCAATTATACAAAAAATACAAATCGCAAGCTCGAACAGTGTCCAAAAAATCAAACACTCCAACAACAAAAAAAGAAGTCTCTACATTACCATCAACGTCAAAACCTTTGGACCCATTTTTTATGCAGTGAATAAATTTATTATTTTAATTTTTGTGGCATAAGAAAATGAGCAATGCAAAGAACATAATGAACCTCGTCTATCACTCTGCCATAATAAGTGGACTAACAGTAGCTTATTCTATGCTGGGAAAAAGTCTTCTCAAAATGAAATCAGCAGACCTGAGTAGATTAGACTTCGAAGACAGTGCTAAGCTAGTAGCTGTTGTAACAGTGTCAATTGCAACAAAAGACTTTCTCGTCAAGCAAGGAATTATTCCAGAAAATGTTTATATGTAATAAAAAATATGGCAACTATAGCTGTTATGATTGGTGGGGCTGTTGTTAACGCACTTGCGTTTAGTGGATCAAACTATCTTTTTTCAAAAATGGGCAGAAGAAAGAATCTGCGGAAGAAATGAAGCGTCACAATGAGGCATCTGAAAAACTGGCACAAGCTCAGCAGGATTATGAGAAGCAAAGAATAGAAAAACTTGATTTCATTAATGAAAAACTCAGGCTTGAAGGTCATGCACAGCATACATTTTCAAACGTCAATGACACGATCAAAGAATATTTTCTTGTTACTGGTGAAGATATGACCATCCCACAGCTGAAACTTATCGACTATTACCAACCAAGCTCAGAACAAAGAAATGGAGAAATAATTTTTGTTCTAGTAGGAATGACATTTGTATATTTTACAGGAGTTTTTATTGCTAGAAAAAATGAGCGATGTCAGAGCAAAACTATCAAAAATATATTACTCTCCTGTTGGCTACTGGAAAGGAAAAACCGCAATAGAAAAATTACATGCTGCTGTGGGCGGGGATGTCACACTCGAACAAATAAAACAATGGCTCCAAAAACAGGCTATTTGGCAAATATATTTACCTGCCCCCCGAAAAATAACAAGACCTCATTTTGAAAATACTACCCCTAATGACACCCATCAAATGAATCTTCTGTTCCTGCCTCATTGTTACGTGGTAGAATCGTAGTCGTAGTATAATAACCACACCAGACGCACACACATAAGGTTCTTTTTAAATAAACCTCATTCAGCTGCAATCCATCACACATGGCTTAAGGATGTAGACAATACTGGAGTAACAGTTCCAACAATATTTTAATTCAGCGATGCGATCTCCACACAATGCAAGTCCAAATGCACAACACTGATACAAAGTCTCTTCTGCAATGTCCACACTGCGACACAACGTTTCTCATACAGCGTCTCTCACAATGTAAACCCTATATGGGCCACGTACCTACAATAAACTGCGTGTCTCTACACTGACAATGCTAGACAATGTACGAACGTGCTTCCCCAGCACTAATCTTTTATAGTGCACTAATTTCTAGAATAATCTAGGAAAATCAAACAACTCAACCAATCAAAATAATCTACGCAACTGAAACTCACAAACATCGATAAAACATGAACCCTCTAGAAAACCACAATAGGCTACAAAAATTTGGCTGCTCACTTCAGCTCCAAATCCTTGGTAAAATGACATCTCACAAAAGTATGGTAGGCAGTTCAGAAACTTCGAGAATCTTCACAAAATTTCAATACACACAAGAAAAAGGCTGAACACTTCACGCACACAGTAAACAACTTGTGACCAAAAGAGCGGCTCACTCTGATACCGAATTTCAAAAGGATGCCGACGCTTTGATGTTACACACACTAGGTCACTAGATAGAGCGCGATTTTCCTGTAACATTCTAGTCTATTCTCATCATAACTACACAGTACAAAAATCGACCGTTTTCTCCGTGTCACTTCGCTAGAATCTTCCGGAACAAACCTAGCACAATAACAAAACAAATTCTGCTTTACGCGTGAACAAAAGAAAATCCCACCGAAAAGGTATGTGAATCGTAACCATGATAGCTCAAATAAATATCAGATCATTTCCTATGATTAACACATGTATGCTCTCACAGGACAACACAACCACAATCGTAACATTACCCCCCTCTTTAGAATGAAATTTCACAAACATTTCTTCTCAAACCTCAAAAATACGGTTTTGGCTGTGTAAACCTACACAAAACCAAAAATAAAAAGAACTTCACATCAGAATGAAATCAAAATAATTGTCTGACAGTTCCTTTAAACAGTCTTGAGCACCGAAATGTTTCTTCAAATTGTTCTGGACACAGAAATGTTCATTCAAACTGCTCTGCTCAAGTAATCCGCTCCAAAGTTCTGCGAACCCTTGATAAAAAGAAAGTCAAAGTCAAAATTCACTTCAGGAACACCACCAAATCATGGGGTAAAGTTCACAGTTCACACAGTTCAGATGTTACTGGTCCTGGGTCGAACAGGTTTTTGTCGTCTAGTCTTCCGTCATCAGCAAGACGTACCGATATGGCCAGTTGTGATCTGTCTTGACGACCTCTCTCAATATACTTCTTCAGCAGATTACCTTGGTAAGTCTTCACCTTGTTGTTGATCTTGACTCTGTAGTCATTGATGCCAACCACCGTATCGACAACGTAGGGTCCCTTCCACTGCATCAGGAGTTTGTTGTTGTCGGTAGGAAGAAGAACCAACACTTGGTTACCTGGCTGGAATCGTCGGGGTTTCGCCTTACGATCATAGTAATGCTTCCCCTTATTCTGCGCCTTCCCTAGCTCATCTCGAGCCATCCTGAGGGTATCTTCCAACTTCTCTCTCAGGTAGCTGATCTTCACCTCAGGCGCGTCGATATCCTTGGTCCACAGCTCCTTCAGGATGTGCATGGGCCCCCTTACAGTCCTGCCGTACAGTAATTCAAAAGGGGAAAACCCTGTCGAATCCTGAGGAACTTTACGGTATGCAAAGAGCAAGGCATTAATATATCTATGCCACAATCTTGGCTGCTCAGCACACAGTTTCTTCAGCATAGCCTTCAATGTTCCATTAAACTTTTCAACCAGCCCATTACACATGGGGTGATAAGGGGTGGTAGTAAGGTGTCGGATGCTCAATAGTCGGTTGACTTCCTCCATGCATTCAGAGACGAACTGAGTTCCCAGGTCACTCAAGATCTCTTCAGGAATCCCCAAACAGCTGAACATGTCGACGAGCGCCTCTGCCACTGTTGGAGTATCAATCTTTTTCAATGGTATGGCCTCAGGATAACGTGTAGCGTAATCCACTAGAGTCAAAATGTAGCGATGACCATCTTCACTTGGAGGCGATATTGGTCCCACCAGGTCCACAGCTACGCGCTTGAAAGGCATATCGATCAGTGGTATTTTCTCTAGAGGAACCTTGGGCACCTTTCCCTTGGAGATTGTCTTCTGGCATATGTCGCACGACCTGCAGAAACGGGTGACGTCGCCTCCCATATCAGGCCAGTAGAAGACGGCTCGGATTCTATCAAGCGTCTTGTTGATTCCCAAATGTCCTCCCGATATGGAATCATGGGCTAGCTTCATCACCTGCATTCTCAAAGGTTCAGGAACTACTACTTGACGCACGGGTTGGGCTCTATTGCTGTCAAATATCCGGTACAGGATATCTTTTCTGGTTTCGAAGGTTATCTTCTTTCCCTTTCGCGTTGCGGGCTCGGTCTGACCTCGGAACTTGGTCAAGCGTGGGGTCGGCTTTCTGTAGTTCCACCAGCCTGTCCTTATTCACCACTGCTGCTTCCGTGTTGTCCGCCACTTTTAGAGGGATGGTCTGGTGACTCTTCTTTGCTTGACTTCTCGTGGTAACAGCACATGTTTCAGGTCTCCACTCTGGATCTGGATCGACTGCGTTTCTGGCACCATTAATGTTTCCGATGATGAGGTCGTAGACTGGTGTCTTCACGCACAACGCCTTCACCTCTCCTGTCAAGTATGGGGTGTCGACACTGACTTTGGCAAGGGGGATAATCCTTACAGTTCCGTCAGCCAAAATGAGGGTGGTCCACTCCTGTAGCTTCTGGTCTTCAGCTACTAGGTCCTCTCTCACGATGATGCAGCTACAACCAGTGTCTCTCAACACTCTCACTGATGCTTTGCCGACAAATCCTGTCACCACCGGCATATTCGGCACTTCATTCTCAGGCAGAGCGATGCTTGAGACTGGTAAGAATGTAGTCCCATCTCCGACTGGGATGCGTCCATTCTTTCGGAAAGATTCAATCAGCTCCGGTGTCGCCTGTCTTTCTCTAGATTCAAAGACACTGGATGACGTCACATCATTGGCTAATACAGCAACGGCTCTGTGTTGAGACGTAGTATTGCTTTTGCCTGCTATCCCGCGATCTTGGTTGGATTTTCTGATGTTGTCGCCTCGAGGAACATCTTAGAAGGACACCGTATCGTCTTGTGACCTTTCTTTCCACAGAGAAAACATGTCAGGTTCTCCACCGGCTTGTATCTCGGGGTGTCTCTGACATTGTGGATTTCCTCTGCTGGTGCAGACACACGCTGTGGCTTACTGGACCCGAACTTCATGTTGTGGGCGTCAAGGTATCTTTGAACGAAGTCGGCCAGGGCCTTTAGGGACTGATCTTTTTGCTCTCTGAGGTGGGCGGCCAGGTCCTTAGAACATGCGTTGAAGACTTGTTTTTTGATGATGAGGTCACACAGGTCCTGGTATTCTTTGTTTAAACCAGCCAGCTCTATCCATTTCTCCAGGTAGGTCCTGATTCTCTCAATGAATAGGCCGGGTGTTTCTCCTTCTTCAGGCTTGCAGTTCCGAAATCGTCGTCTGTGAAGTCGTACTGTCTCAGCAGGGCGGCTTTCAACTGCGCATAATCTTCGGCTTCTTCTCTTGATAAGCGAGTGTAAAATTCAAGCGCTTTGCCAGTTAGAAGTGCACTCAGTTTGATAGCCCAAGTCTCTTGTTTCCAATTGTTGCTACTTGCGAAGCGCTCGAATCGCTCCAAAAGCGTCCATCTTATCCGAGTTTTCAATGAAAGGTAGAAGTTTTGGCGCACGGGCTGTTTGCTCTCTGCTGGCTAAGGCTGTTGCTTCAGAAACCCTCTGGCTCTGTGCCTCTATCTCCATCTGCTTTAAATGAATTTCATGTTGTCGCTGCCTCTCCGCATCTTCTCGTTCTCTTCTCGTTGTTTCTCTGCTTCTTCTCGTTGAATTTCAAGTTTCCCGATTTCACGTTCTTTAGCCCTTTCTTCTCTCTCCAGTCTCTTTTATTCTTCAAGTCTCTTTTCTTTTTCTCTCTCCAGTCTCTCCTTTTCTTCTTTCTCTCGTTTTTTTTCTTCTCTCTCCAATCTCTCCTTTTCTCTCTCCTTTACAAACTCGAGGAGTTGAGCTCCTTCGAGTCCACATTCCTTTCCAATTTTCAGGAATGTCTCCATTTCCGATGTCGCCATCTTCGCTTTTCACTGCTGGCTGTTTTCTCCTACTACCCTTTCCACTGAACCAACTGAAGAGGTCCCGTCGGAGGTGTCAAAATGTTACGTGGTAGAATCGTAGTCGTAGTATAATAACCACACCAGACGCACACACGTAAGGTTCTTTTTAAATAAACCTCATTCAGCTGCAATCCGTCACACGTGGCTTAAGGATGTAGACAATACTGGAGTAACAGTTCCAACAATATTTTAATTCAGCGATGCGATCTCCACACAATGCAAGTCCAAATGCACAACACTGATACAAAGTCTCTTCTGCAATGTCCACACTGCGACACAACGTTTCTCATACAGCGTCTCTCACAATGTACACCCTATACGGGCCACGTACCTACAATAAACTGCGTGTCTCTACACTGACAATGCTAGATAATGTACGAACGTGCTTCCCCTACACCAATCTTTTATAGTGCATTAATTTCTAGAATAATCTAGGAAAATCAAACAACTCAACCAATCAAAATAATCTACGCAACTGAAACTCACAAACATCGATAAAACATGAAACCTCTAGAAAACCAAAAAATTTGGCTGCTCACTTCAGCTCCAAATCCTTGGTAAAATGACATCTCACAAAAGTATGGTAGACAGTTCGGAAACTTCGAGAACCTTCACAAAATTTCAATACACACAAGAAAAAGGCTGAACACTTCACGCACACAGTAAACAACTTGTGACCAAAAGAGCGGCTCACTCTGATACCGAGTTTCAAAAGGAGGCCGACGCTTTGATGTTACACACACTAGGTCACTAGACAGAGCGCGATTTTCCTGTAACATTCTAGTCTATTCTCATCGTAACTACACAGTACAAAAATCGATCGCTTTTCTCCGTGTGACTTCGCTAGAAACTTCCGGAACAAACCTAGCACAATAACAAAACAAATTCCGCTTTACGCGCAAACAAAAGAAAATCCCACCGAAAAGGTACGTGAATCGTAACCATGATAGCTCAAATAAATATCAGATCGTTTTCTACGATTAACACTGACATGTATGCTCTCACAGGACAACACAACCACAATCGTAATACGCATGATACGATTAGGAAAAAACGATACAAGCATGCACTAACTGTTGTCGACATAGTTTCAAGGTACAAGGACGCCAAACCCATAACTGACAAAAACGCCACCACAGTAGCCACAGCGTTAACAAAAATATATAGTCGAGGCTCTTTAAAATACCCTATCTATCTATCTATCTATCTATCTATCTATCTATCTATCTATCTATCTATCTATCTATCTATCTATCTATCTATCTATCTATCTATCTATCTATCTATCTATCTAATCTATCTATCTATCTATCTATCTATCTATCTATCTATCTATCTATCTATCTATCTATCTATCTATCTATCTATCTATCTATCTATCTATCTGTCTGTCTGTCTGTCTGTCTGTCTGTCTGTCTGTCTATCTATCTATCTATCTATATCCCGTAGTCATGCCGACCTTTGGGGCACCACTGATGACTTGGCAACCAGCTCCCTCCATTCCTCTCTGTTCTCTGCCATTCTCAGCGTATCGCCCAGCTTCAGTCCTGTCCACTCTGAGATATTGTCCTCCCATCTTTTCCTCTGTCTTCCTCTCCTTCGTCCTCCTTGCACAGTGCCTTGCAGGATTGTTTTGGCAAGCCCTGCTGAACGTGTGACATGCCCATACCACTTCAGTTTGTGTTTTCTCACAATGGCAGAATCAGGCAAGCCATCGGGTCCTATGAAGACTTATTGAACATGATGAACAATAAGTCTTCATAGGGCCCGATGGCTTGCCTGATTCTGCTTCCCACTTCCTCTTTGTGATGTAATCTCTGTATGAGATGCCAAGCAGCCTTCGAAAACATCTCATTTCAGTGGCTTGTATCCTCCTTTAAAGGTCTGCTGTAAGGGTCCATGACTCGCAGGCATACAAGAACACTGAGATGACAAAGGAGCGCATCAGTCTGATCTTGGAGCAGAGTGTGATGTTTCTGTCCTTCCATATGGTCTTCAATCTTGTCAGCGCTGTTGTTGTCTGCGCAATCCTGGACAGTATTTCTGGTTTTGATCTCTCATCTGTCACAATGGCTCCTAAGTATTTGAATTTCTTAACTGTTTCCAGTTTTTGGCCTCCAACCATGATTTCAGTGCCAATGCCACTGGCGTTATTGGTCATCAGTTTGGTCTTCTCTGCACTGATTTCCATCCCATATGCAATGGCTGTACTATCCAGCTTTTTATCAGCGGAGCTAGCTCCTTCTCTGTTCCTGCAAGGCCATCAATGTCGTCCGCAAAGCGCAAGTTCGTGATTGTTCTGCCTCCAATACTGACAGTTCCTTCATGATCTTTCAGAGCGTCCGTCATGATTCTTTCCAGGAAGATGTTGAAAAGAGTAGGTGAGAGCAAGCAGCCTTGTCTGACTCCAACTGTAGTCCTAAACCAGTTTCCTATTTTGCCGTTGAAGCAGACTGCGCTAGTGGCCTTGTTGTAAAGGTTTGCTATGACTTTGATTAGGTTGGCATTGATATTGTATAGCTTCATGGTGGACCAAAGGGCTGCATGCCACTCCCTGTCAAACGCTTTCTTAAAGTCCACAAAGACATGATAGAGGTCCTGCTGGTGCTGGAGGTATCTCTCACATAGAACTCTCAATGACAACCTTGCCTCAATCCATACCGGATCGGTCGTCGCCCGGAACAAGGACCGCGCCTTCTGTCTTGCGCCAGGGCAGAGGTGTTAAGTGTGTTACTGGTGCACCATCACCATCAAACCTCCGTGCCAGAAATAACATCAGCATTGGCACTTGGAACGTCAGAACATTAAGAACGCCTGGAAAGGTAGATGAACTGACACATGAAATGAACAGATACCATTGGACCATCCTAGGACTTTGCGAAGTACGATGGAAGAACCTTGGGGAAACATCAACCCAGGAAAACCACAAACTGTACTACAATGGCAGAGAAGACAAACACGAACAGGTTGTCGGATTTCTCGTCCACAAAGACATCGTGAACACCGTCATGAGTTGTCGGCCAGTCTCCAGTAGGCTTATCACCATACGCTTGAGGGCAACCCCATTTAATATCACCATTGTACAAGTTTATGCCCCAACAACAGACTATGGCGATGAGGAAATAGAAGACTTCTATGACCAACTGCAAGAAGTTCTGGACCAGACCCCCAAGAAAGACAATCTTGTGGTGCAGGGAGACTCGAATGCCAAAATAGGAGAGGATGCTGCTAGGAACTGGAAAGGCACATGCCGACGCTACTTCAATGCAGAGACCAATGACAGAGGCTTAAGGCTCCTGGAATTTGCCAGTTCAAATGATCTAAAGCTGATGAGCACGTTTGGCCCGCACAAAGCATCCAGAAGGTGGACATGGCACAGCTCGAACGGAGAGCACCATAACCAAATTGACTACATCATGGTGAAGAGACGCTTCCAAACCAGTGTGAACATTGCCAAGACAAGAAGTTTTCCAGGAGCAGACATTGGAAGCGACCATGACTTAGTGATGATGACCTTCCGACTCCGCCTAAAGAAGGTCAACAAGCAGGGTCCCACCAGAATCAAGTTTGACCTCGAGAAGCTGAAAGACCCAGAGGTAGCGGAAGCCTTTCAGGCAAAGATAGGAGGAAAATTCGCACCACTGCTACTTCTAGGTGCAGAAGACACGGACGTGGACACACTGATTGACACATTTAACACTGTTGTAACCCAAACAGCCAGTGAGATCCTTGGGAAACACCGACAAGCAAAGAAACCTTGGGTTACAGCTGACATCTTTGTTCTATGTGACAAGCGTCGAGAATTAAAGAAAAAGAAATCAAAGGTAGAAGGAGCTAAACAATACAGGGAAATTAACCAGGATATCAAGAAAAGCACGAAAAAGGCAAAGAATAAGTGGATTGAAGATCAGTGTAAACACGTAGAAGAAAATCTGAACAAAAATAATAGCAAAAGAGCATACCAGTTGGTGAAAGACCTGACCAGTGTAAAACAAGGACGCTCCTCGATCATCCAAGATAGTGAAGGCAACTGTCTTACGGAAGACCAAGACATACTGAAGAGATGGACAGAGTACTGCTCAGATTTGTACAACCACCGAGCTGCAGGGGACCCAGGCATACTTGTCAACCCACCCATGACCAACAATGGCAACTATCCCATCCTCCGAGAAGAAGTAGAGGCTGCAGTGAAGTCGCTGAAAAAAGGAAAGGCAGCAGGAGCAGACAACATCCCTGTAGAGCTAGTCCAAGAAGGGCGAGAAGACACGATAAGCGCCTTACTAACAATCTGCAATAAGATCTGGCAGTCAGGGGATTGGCCCACACCATGGACCCAATCACTTATAATAACTCTCCCCAAAAAAGGCAACTTACATCAATGCCAGAACTATCGCACGATCAGTCTTATATCCCACCCAAGCAAAGTTATGTTAAAAATCCTACTGAACAGGCTGAAGCCACAGGCAGAGGAAATCATAGCTGAGGAACAGGCAGGCTTCAGACCAGGGCGCAGCACAAAATACCCTAGGCTTGTGCAAGTCGATGATGGATCTGAATTTAAAGGCGCTGTTAATCAGTTATTTGTGAAGCATGGTGTGCTAGTGCGGCGAGGCATACCAGGCGTGCACAGATCACAGGCAATTGTTGAGAACTTTAACAAACAATTATTAGAAAGACTTTTCAGCTATCAGTATTCCAAGGAACTCATGCATGGTGCACGTAACACTGAATGGGTTAAGAGATTACCATCTGTGATAAAAGCAATTAATAACGAAGGTCACAGCTTGCACCCCAAACCCACCGATGCTATTAAATTAAAAACAATACCGCCAGGGCCAGAGACGGGACTAAAAACAACACCTCCTGACACAAGTTTGTTTACAAAACAGGTCTTGGCTTGACTTCGCGAACGAAGATTTTATAGGGGTTGTCCACGACGTCTGCAGGCATGTTCGTGGCTGCGGAGGCCAATCCGGGACAGGCAGGTTCGACCGCAGTGGCTGCAGGGGAAGGTCTGGCCAGGGTTTTGATTTTCGACATCTCTGTTTTTTTCTCCTGAGCCGCTTGTCCTTAGGGCTAGCTCTACGAGAGTCCTCAAAGGAGACGGCTGCCTTGTAAATGGTGCAGCGCCAGGTGTCGCAGTCCGCAGCAAGCGAAGACCACTGGCGGTGGTCGATTTGGCAGGCACTAAGTGACTTCTTGAGACTGTCTTTGTATCTCTTCTTTGGTGCCCCTCTGTCACGGTGTCCAGTGGCGAGCTCGCCGAACAGGGTGATCTTGGGTAGGCGATGATCCTTCATCCTGGAGACGTGCCCCGCCCAGCGAAGCTGTGTCAGTAGCAACAAAGCCTCGATGCTCACAGTTTCCGCCTGTTCAAGGACCTCGACGTTGGTGACATAGTCACTCCAGTGAATGCCGAGGATGGTATGCAGGCAGCGCTGGTGGAAGCGTTCGAGGAGTCATAGTTGGCTGCGGTAGAGGGCCCAGGACTCGGAACCATACAACAGAGTGTTGAGGACGACAGCTCTGTACACGCTGATCTTGGTGCCATTTTTCAGCTGTTGATTGTGCCACAACCGCTTGAATAGTCGCCCGAAAGCACTGTTCGCTTTTGCCAGCCTGTTGTCCAGTTCCTTGTCCAGCTTGGCGTCTGACGTGATGATGCAGCAAAGATAGGTAAATTGGTGTACAGACTTCAGTTCGGTCTTGCGATGGTGATGTGGGGAGGGCAATGCTCTTCCTTGGGTGCCGGCTGACGAAGGACCTCTTTCTTTTTCAGACTGACCTCAAGTCCAAAGAGCTGGGCAGCATCTGCGAAGCAGGACTTGATGCGCTGTAAGGCTCTCTCTGTGTGTGCAACAAGGTCAGCGTCATCAGCAAAGAGCAGCTCACGAATCAGTCGGTCTAGGGTTTTGGTGTGGGCCTGCAGTCGTCTGAGGTTGAACAGGCTGCCATCGAGACGATACCTGATGTACACTGCGTCGTCATCATCGAGGTCCACTGTGGCCTGCTTCAACATCATGCTAAAGAAGATGGTAAAGAGGGTTGGTGCCAGCACGCAGCCCTGCTTCACGCCGTTTAGAATGGGGAATGGTTCTGAGAGGTCACTGTTTAGTCTGACCTGGCCTTGCTGGTCCTCGTGGAGCTGGACGATCATGCTGAGGAACTTTGGGGGACAGCCAAGTCGCTCCAGGTTCTGCCACATGCCTTGCCTGCTCACAGTGTCAAACGCTGTTGTTAGGTCGACAAACGTTAGGTACAGCCCTTTGTTCTGCTCGCAGCACTTCTCCTGAAGCTGTCTCAGCACAAAGACCATGTCGGTGGTACTCCTGTTGGCTCTGAAGCCACACTGGCCCTCTGGGAGGTGGTCTTCAGCGATGGCAGGTACCAGCCGAGTCAGGAGCAGCCTTGCAAGAATTTTTCCGGCAATGGTCAGCAGGGTAATTCCACGATAGTTAGAGCAGGCGGACTTCTCTCCTTTGTTCTTGTACAGGGTGATGATGACTGCATCACGGATATCCTTTGGTAGTGTTCCTTTCTCCCAGCAGCAGAGAAAGAGGTCATGGAGCTTGTTGTGCAGTGCTGTGCCTCCATGTTTTCAGATCTCTGGCGGGATTCCGTCAATGCCTGCTGCTTTGCCACTCTTGAGCTGGTGGATGGCCTTGAGGGTCTCTTCAGTGGTGGGCGGTTCATCCAATTCAACCTTTACTGGGAAGTGTGGGATTTGGAAAATGACTGCTTCTTGAACAGTGCGCTCAGCGCTGAAGAGGTCCTGAAAGTATTCCACCCAGCGATTCAAGATGGGTGTACAATCTGTGAGGAGTATCTGTCCATCAGCGCTTCGCAGGGGACTTTGAACCAGGTGCCTGGGGCCATACACTGCTTTCAGTGCTTCGTAGAAGCCCCTGTAGTCACCGTTGTCAGCGCAAAGCTGGGTCCTCTGTGCCAGTCTGGACCACCACTCATTCTGGAGCTCTCTAAGTTTGCGTTGGAGACTGCTGCAGATGAGACGGAAGGCAGACTTCTTCACCGGGCAGGAAGACTGGGCTAGGTGGGCCTGGTGGGCGGCTCTTTTTTTCTGCTAGAAGTTCCTGGATCTCTACGTCGTTCTCGTCAAACCAGTCTTTGTTCCTCTTTCTAGCAAAGCCCAAGACTTCCGCAGAGGATTTTGCAATAGCAGTTTTCAGTCGTTCCCAGAGTGTTTCAGGGGAGGGGTCTGCTGGATCAGCTGTGTCTTTGAGCATGCGCTTCAAATCTGTCTGGAAGGCAGCTTTCACGTCGTCACGCTGAAGGCTGGCAACATCAAGCGTTTTCTGGGGGGGTGGGGGGGGGGGGGCCTTTCTTGGGTTTCAGCTTGAGGCGGAGCCTGAGTTTGCAGCGGACAAGGCGGTGGTCAGTGTGGCACTCTGCGCTGGGTATCACTCTGGTGAGGATAACGTCACTGTGATCCCTCTGACGCACTAGGACATAGTCGATAAGGTGCCAGCGCTTGGCGCTTGGATGCATCCAGGTGGTCTTTCGACTGTCCTTTTGCTGGAAAGTAGTTTTGGTGATGACAAGTTGCTGCTCTGCACAGAACTCCAACAGTAGGCGGCCATTGTCATTGCAGTTCCCAACATCATGCTTGCCGAGGACTCCTTTCCAGGCTTCAGAGTCCTGGCCCACTCTGGCATTGAAGTCGCCAAGGATGATGACTTTGTCGTCTGCAGGGGTGCTCTGTAGGAGGCTGCGCAGGTCAGTGTAGAACTTGTCTTTTTCTGCAGGCTCTGCCAGGAGGGTTGGGGAGTACACACTGAGAAGAGTGACGTATTGCTGGTGTCTCAGTGGGAAGCGCATGGACATGATGCGGTCAGAGTGACCCGTTGATAGGTTTTCCAGCTTAGTAGCAATGGAGGTCTTGACCATGAAGCCCACGCCTGAGAGCCGTCTTTCTGATGCAGGCCTGCCTGACCAGTAGACGGTGTCTCCAGCGCCAAGTTCTTGGAGGCGGCCTTCGTCCAGGAGGCGTAATTCGCTGAGCGCAGCGATGTCAATGTTTAACCTCCGCAATTCATGGGCAATGAGGGCGGAGCGACGTTCAGGGCGTCCGCTGTCTGATGTGTCGAGCATAGCTCGGATGTTCCAGTATGCTACGTTGAGTCCGGTCGTGGTCGTCATGAGAGTGGATCCGTTGTATTTTCTTGTTTTCTGACCACAGGAGAAGATGCCCGTTGACCACGGCTAGCCAACTGGGGTTGCAAGGGGATGACCTTTGGTTAGGCCACCTTTTCTAGGCCCCTCTCCGTGTGGAGCAAGCAGTGCTGTCCCTAGAGAAGGCTGCTTGGTCGTTCAGGGTGTGCCGAGTGACGTTGTCATCCCCAGGTCAACATCAGGTGACCAATATCCTGAACCACCTGCATGCAGGTTTGGGGCTGCGGCTTCCAGTGACATCTTTCACCTTCCGTTTTGCCCCTTGCCCATCGCTACAGGACTTGGAATGGTCAGTGTCATGGTCCGTGGATGTTTCCTAAAGCCTGCGCGGTGGAGCTTTTTGGTGGAGTGCAGTGTGCGCAGTACTGGCCCCACCCTTTAAACCCTTGGTTCGTCTGCCATGGCCTAGCAAGCTGGGACGGTGGCATCGAGGTCCTCAGGTCGTAGGTTTTATATCAGACTATCCTTGTCCTAGTCTATGGCTCAAAAGCCTTCCCCGGAGACACGGGGGCTTTGATGTCAGGGTTTTCCTCCTTTAGCCTTTCCGCAGCCAAGCAGCCAGGCCTGCAAGGCAGCAGGACAATGATTTATTTTCGAGGTACTCTCCTCTAGATTCGCCATGTTTAGCCTGGGGGCTAGTGCTGCCCAGTTTTTGGGGTCATCTCGGAGAGGATGTGGCCAAGGACCACGCACGGGCGGTCTTGGGATAGAGGGATGCTATGCTAGTCCGGAGGGATTACACACGAGGATGCCTCACAAAGGCCAAGAGGCCCTAGACTAGGGGGGATCCCGGGGGGAGGCGCTGTAAGAGTTCCCCACTACTGGCACCACCAACGCAACTCGTCCCCTGGGGTCCCCACTCTTTGAGTCAGGCAGAGACCCCTTGACCCCCAAAACAGGTAAGATATCTATATCAACTTGGTGAGGCCGAGAATGACGTCAGACGCAGGGCAACTGATCCAATATGGTCTACGTCCGTTCACAATATTAAAAAAGAAAATAGTCCCCGGTAACCCGTCGATTTATTATCTATATGAGCCTGCCCCACAGAGGGCATTTGCCAGAGAAGAATTACAGATTATTCCCCCGGACACTGTTACACATTTTTAATCATTTCATCAGCTAATTCATCGATTAGTTCATCTACTAATACATCGGCTAATTCTTCGGTTAACTTGAGCCTGTAATGCCCAGGTGCATAAGCCTTTTCCTTAGTGTGAAACACTCGTTTTGTGTCCCCAATTGCAAGTGACTTCTTATGTGTTTGGATCATTTCAAGATTATGTCTGTTTGTCCTCAGTGTCTTGTTTGAATAATCAGGCATTAGTTCTTGTAATGTTCATGGCTGATGTCTTTATTTTTTATCGCTTTTTTTATACCTTTGGCTTTTGACTGACTTCCCTTTTGGTGCAATATGGAATACATTTTTGATCTCAGTCCAACGTACTCGACTATAGGCACTCCATTCAGTTCATCTTTAAACTTTCCAGGAACTTTCTTGTTTTGTGTGCTATACAGAGGGTGATCCTTCGGATAATCAGACGTGTCATACATATGTAACTCTGTTTTTATGTCTTCATAAACATCTGCAGTAGGCACATCAATGATCATAGAATCAGTGTCAGTGTATAACAGTTGACAGTCAGGATATTTTGGTTTAAAATAATCATAGTAGAATTCAAGCATCAATAATTTTTATAACTCAAGAATTGCCATACCAATGAATACTGGCTTGTCCAGTTTAACAATCTTTTTTTTTTTTGAGTGACACTGCATACAATGACGGATGAAACTCCTTATACCCTGTGTATTGTGGCTTACCTGTAAGCTTAATTGCACCTGTTTCAGCAGTTGTAACAAGTCTCACATATTTGTGGTGATGAGGATTTTCCATCGTCTTGCCAAAACAGGCATTGTTCATAAGCTTAAAGAAGTCTTTGTCAAATGCAGTGTTGCCGTTTCTCGCATGAAGGGTTGTGTTTTTCATTATGTAATCTTTCATGAAAGCACTTTGATCAAATTTAATACCTCTGTGAACTTTTTTTAGTACTAACCCATGCCTGATGTAAAACTGCAGTAAGCGATAGTGACAAACGTAATTGAATTTGTCATTCAAATTTGGTACAAGTTTAGTGTCGTCTTTTTTCCCAGTCATACTCATTTTCTCAACAGCTCATGGATAATCATTGTGGTAATCATGTAGGTGGTGTGGGTACTCTAGGTCGACTTCAAAGATTCAACCCTTTTTGTGATTCCGATCATAATTTATCATTTCGTTTGTTAATTTTGTTATATCACACTGTGACAAATCAAGTAGACGAAAGTTTTTCAAGGGCAATAACTCACACATCGCAAAGCCATACAAATTGTTAGCGTCCACGTACGTAATGAATGACCTTGACCTTGAGGGTCAAAGTCGTCAAGATATTTATTGTTGGCTTTGGCATAGTTGTTTGCGGCTATACTTATGCCTCCCCTCAATCCACGCTCCACCATTTCACCCATCGTACGATCAGACAACAGGTCTATAGATATCTTACTGGATTTAAAAAATGCATCCCATGTCATGCCAGGACTAGTTATATAGCTAGCTGGGTCAAGACTGTAGTGCAACAAACCCTTTTCACGATAACTTTCAAATACATCTGCTAGCAAGCAAACATCAGCTTTCAAGTACTGGTCATGGTAGTCACCAATCGTTTTACACCCTAGTTTACCCCATGCATCGAGAGCGTGCTTGTAATCAGAGTCAGAAATACCTTTTTCGTTTAGTGTGGAATAAAATTTCTCTTTTGGAGGTAGACTCCTTTCTTCAAACACAACCCAGTGATCAATGTACTCATAGGGATAGACACCTTTTTTTATTAACTCAGGCTCAAAATATTTGCTTGTTATTGAAAACAATGTCAGACCTTCTGCCAGACTAGCAAGCCCTAAAGACAAATGTTGCATGGAGTCATAAAATGCTAATTTATCCAACCTAAAAGTCAAGTATTTTTCAGTTGTCTGAGCAATACAACTAATTTTTTTGGAAGACTCATCCACAGCCCGCATGATAATGTGTGAATCATATCCCTTGAGATTGTGAAAAAAGATAGGCAGTTTATAAGCCTTGGGGTCTATTTTTAATTTTAAGTTACATTCACCATGTGCAGCACCTCTGTAACGTCCAGTTATGTGAACTTTATCACCCTTCAGAAGTTGTAGGTTGTTCACAAATCCAACATGTCTCCACCGTATCAAAATTTAGTTTATCTTCTTCTGTCATCATCAAAGGCATCTGACACTTTTCCAAATAATGTACTATCTGACTATACAGTTGTCTCATTTCTGTTAAAAACTCAGCTGCTGCATTTTCACCTCTGCAGATAACAGGTTCTTCGTGCACACCGTCTGACCTAACAAGAATGTAACCAAAAGAACACACCACTTGGTCACTCAATTTTAGAGTCTTTGGTAATGATTCTGGAACAGGACCATCATATGGTACAACCAGTGATTCAAAATCAGCATAAATACTACAAACAGCAGCTTTTGCTGATTAACATAGTTTTTAAAATATACCTTGCTACCAGGATCTGGATACATAAGTACTGTTTGAATGTCATCAGGTGACCTACAATGTTTAACATGTTTGTGTGCTACTTCAATAGAAGAAAACCTTTGTAAACATTTCTTACAAAATTCCTGTTTACACTTAGGTTTTGTTGTATGCCCATGAATTAGATGTGACATACTCCTAATAATTGTGTAGTGAAAGTTATCACCAGAGCTTAATAATAACATGTCAACATGCTTGTCTTCTGACTGACCATAGGCTGGGGCAATTGGTGATACTCTAATTGGTTCTAATTTGTTACGAGACTCATTATCCCATACATACACATTCACAGATATTCCAGGATTTAATTTTTCAAACGTCTATGTCCTATACCTTAACAGGGAAATCTATACCACTAAAGTTGAGTTCATTTTCAAATTTGGTATAGTTAGATACATGTCAGCAAAAGGACAGTCGAAAGACCACCTGGATGCATCCTCGCTCCAAACACTGGCACCTTATCGACTATGTCCTAGTGCGTCAGAGGGACCGCAGTGACGTCCTCCTCACCAGAGTGATGCCCAGCGCAGAGTGCCACACTGACCACCGCCTTGTCCGCTGCAAACTCAGGCTCCACTTCAAGCCAAAACCCAAGAAATGGGGGCCCCCCAAGAAAAATCTTGATGTTGCCAGCCTTCAGCGTGACGATGTGAAAGCTGCCTTTCAGACAGATTTACAGCGCAGGCTCAAAGACGCAGCGGACCCAGTAGACTCCTCCCCTGAAACACTTTGGGAACAACTGAAAACTGCTATTGCAAAATCCTCTGCAGAAGTCTTGGGTTTTGCCAGAAAGAAGAACAAAGACTGGTTTGACGAAAACGATGTAGAGATCCAGGAACACCTAGCAAAAAAAAGAGCCGCCCATCAGGCCCACCTAGCCCAGCCTTCCTGCCCTGTGAAGAAGTCTGCCTTCCGCCTCGTCTGCAGCAGTCTCCAGCGCAAGCTCAGAGATCTCCAGAATGAGTGGTGGACCAGACTTGCACAGAGGACCCAGCTTTGCGCTGACAATGGTGACTACAGGGGCTTCTACGAAGCACTGAAAGCAGTGTATGGCCTCAGGCACCTGGTACAAAGTCCCCTGCGAAGCGCGAATGGCCAGGCACTCCTCACAGATAATACCTCCATCTTGAACCGCTGGTCAGAATACTTTCAGAGCCTCTTCAGCGCTGAGCGCACTGTTCAAGAAGCAGTCGTCCTACAAATCCCACACCTCCCAGTAAAGGTTGAATTGGACGAACCGCCCACCGCTGAAGAGACCCTCACAGCCATCCACCAGCTCAAGAGTGGCAAAGCAGCAGGCATTGATGGAATACCGCCAGAGATCTGGAAACATGGAGGCACAGCACTGCACAACAACCTCCATGACCTCTTTCTCTGCTGCTGGGAGGAAGGAACACTACCAAAAGATCTCCGTGATGCAGTCGTTATCACCCTGTACAAGAACAAAGGCGAGAAGTCTGACTGTTCCAACTATCGGGGAATTACCCTGCTGTCCATTGCTGGGAAAATCCTTGCAAGGCTGCTCCTGAATCGGCTGGTACCTGCCATCGCTGAAGACCAACTCCCAGAGGGCCAGTGTGGCTTCAGAGCAAACAGGAGCACCACCGATATGGTCTTTGTGCTGAGACAGCTACAGGAGAAGTGCCGCGAGCAGAACAAAGGGCTGTACGTAACATTTGTCGACCTAACAAAAGCGTTCGACACTGTGAGCAGGCAAGGCATGTGGCAGATCCTGGAGCGACTTGGCTGTCCCCCAAAGTTCCTCAACATGATTGTCCAGCTACACGAGGACCAGCAAGGCCAGGTCAGACTCAACAATGACCTCTCAGAACCATTCCCTATTCTCAACGGCGTAAAGCAGGGCTGCGTGCTGGCACCGACCCTCTTCACCATCTTTTTTAGCATGATGTTGAAGCAGGCCACAGTGGACCTCGATGATGACGATGCAGTGTACATCAGGTATCGTCTCGATGGCAGTCTGTTCAACCTCAGACGACTGCAGGCCCACACGAAAACCCTAGACCAACTGATTCGTGAGCTGCATTTTGCTGATGATGCTGCCCTCGTTGCACACACAGAGAGAGCCCTGCAGCGCATCACGTCTTGCTTCGCAGATGCTGCCCAGCTCTTTGGACTCGAGGTCAGTCTGAAAAAGACAGAGGTCCTCCATCAGCCGGCACCCAAGACAGTGTATCGCCCTCCTCACATCACCATTGGCGAGTCTGAACTAAAGTCAGTGCACCAGTTTACTTACCTTGGCTGCATTATCACGTCGGACGCCAAGCTGGACAAGGAGCTTGACAGCAGGCTGGCAAAAGCGAACAGCGCTTTCGGGCGACTTTTCAAGCGGGTGTGGCACAATCAACAGCTGAAAACAGGCACCAAGATCAGCGTGTACAGAGCTGTGGTCCTCACCACCCTGCTGTATGGTTCCGAGTCCTGGGCCCTCTACCGCAGCCAACTACGACTCCTCGAACGCTTCCACCAGCGCTGCCTGCGTACCATCCTGGGCATTCACTGGAGTGACTATGTCACCAACGTCGAGGTCCTTGAACAGGCTGAAACTGTGAGCATCGAGGCTTTGCTGCTGCGGACACAGCTCCGCTGGGCGGGGCATGTCTCCAGGATGGAGGATCATCGCCTACCAAAGATCACCCTGTTCGGCGAGCTTGCTACTGGACACCGTGACAGAGGGGCACCAAAGAAGAGATACAAAGACTGTCTCAAGAAGTCACTTAGTGCCTGCCAAATCGACCACCACCAGTGGTCTTCGCTTGCTGCGGACCGTGACACCTGGCGCTCCACCATTTACAAGGCAGCTGTCTCCTTTGGTACCGGTCTCAGGCCACTTTACAAAATTTCAAATACAAGCGATAAAAAAATCTCTGTAACTTCAGTAGCTGACTGGCCCTTCGTTTGTCTTGTACTGTGTTTGTCTTAAATGGCGTAAATCCGTGTCTGTTTCGTGAGTGTGTGTGTTGGGTTTCAGGCGCGGCGCTTTGAGTCGATTTCCCCAAAATTGAGAAAAAGCGCCTATATAATAACGGTATTATTAGTATTATTATTATTACTCTCACAGAGCTAGCCTTAAGGACAAGCGGCTCAGGAGGAAAAACAGAGATGCCGCAGCTCAGAACCCTGGCCATACCTTCCCCTGCAGCCACTGCGGTCGAACCTGCCTGTCTCGGATTGGCCTCCGCAGCCACGAACAAGCCTGCAGACGTCGTGGGCAACTCCTATAAAATCTTCGTTCGCGAAGTCAAGCCAAGAGAGAGTTTGGCAAGTAAACACCACATGAAACAGAAATTATCATTGTTCTGAATATTAACGACAGCCTTTTTGTCTGCAACCTCTTTTGGCAATTTTAACCATGATTTACCTAATATAGGATGATATCTTGACTGCTTCAGTTGCAGTTCATGTACACGACCCTCATACCAACCAGACCCTTTCATTTTTGCTCTGTCAATTGCTTCAAGGAAGTCGGGCAACAGTCTGTCTCTAAACACATTCTCTAGTTCTCTTCTTGAATTAACTGTATGTTGTATTGTTGAGATATACAAAACAATCACTTCACCATCTACCCTGGTAAATTCTATTTTAGCAACAATCTGAATCTTTACACTACCTGAAAGAAGATTATGTTGTATGACCGAAAAAGATCTCTCTATTGATTCATAGACACTGTAAATGTTTGATATAGGCAAGTCTGTTGTGAGAAACACGTTTCTTAAGCTTGACGAGCTTTGGGCATTGTCCGTCATTTTTATTTTTCCGACAAAATAATAAATATAAAAAATTACACCTTGTGTAATACCACTTTATTGACTGTAACACCTACAATAAACAGATTTAGTTCGCATAGTTGTCTGAATATTTGTTCACACACTGTCTCAAACAACTGATCATCAACTTCAAAGGTTTGTGTCTTAAGATCAATAGGCATGTACTCTACAAATGGTAGCTCTTCAAATATTTCTAAAGTCATATTATATGACACATATATCATCGCTGGTGTTGAAATTGGTGTTTTGTCCGGTTGTTTGAAATCTGTTTTTAACTGATCAAAGTGTTGGATATAACTGAAACAGTCTGTAACATCAATTGTGTTGATCGTCATTTTTATTTAACAGACAAAAATATTAAATAAAAAATATTTCTGCTGGCTGCTCATGCCATGTGTGTAATATCACCTTATTGACTGTAACATCTTCAATATAATCATGTAGTTTACTTAGTTGTCTGAATATGTGTTCACACAGTGCCCCAAACCAGTTAACTCTAAAGGTATATGTCCTAAGATCAACAGTCTCGTACTCGTACTCATAACATGGTAGGCTATCAGAATACCCCAAAGTCACATATATGCCATGTATATCACTGTTGGTGTTTAGAGTTTAATACCGAGCTCAAACGGCTGTTTAACATGTGTTTTTATGTCATAAAAGACCTTAACATCTTTGAAGCAGCCTGTGATATCAATGGTTTGCCTGTCCATCATTTTTTATGGACAAAACAAAAGGCTAAATTAATTCACTAACCCATACCCAGTGGGCTGATCTGTCTTTAAAATAAGCTTTAGATGCTTAGTCGATTTTAGTTTGTTTTTCACATCGTCTCGTTCAAGTTTGTTGGGGATGACATTGTTCTCTCTGAGACAGTCTTCAAAGCTGTCACAATCCTTACAGTAAAACAAACAGAGAAAATTTAGTTGCTCACGAAAATCTTTCAGTAGAGCATTATATTTTTGAGTGAGAATCCATACACTGATATTTGCATGTCTGCCACTAAAGGCCAGTTCTGCTAATGTGTTTCTCTTTTTGACAATGTCTTTTTCTGCAGAGCAGTCATTAACAATAAACAAAGTTGGCTGTCCTTGAAATTGCTTGTAAAAATACTGCAGCCAGTCGTTCAGTTTTTTTCTCAGGATCAAATATGTAAATGTTGTTGTCAGTCCGAATGACTAAACGGTTGAGATAAGCTTTGTTGTGTTTGATCCGTGGACGTTTCCTAAAGCCTGCGCGGTGGAGCTTTTTGGTGGAGTGCAGTGTGCGCAGTACTGGCCCCACCCTTTAAACCCTTGGTTCATCTGCCATGGCCTAGCAAGCTGGGACGATGGCATCGAGGTCCTCGGGTCGTAGGTTTTATATCAGACTGTCCTTGTCCTAGTCTCTGGCTCAAAAGCCTTCCCCGGAGACACAGGGGCTTTGATGTCAGGGGTTTCCTCCCTTAGCCTTTCCGCAGCCAAGCGGCCAGGCCTGTGTTTGATAGTAGGACAAAATATCACAATGTTTTCAAAATGATATATGTTTCTTGTTTGTAAGAGATTAAGAACAAATTCAGTTTTCCCACAGCCTGCGGCACCACAAAATAAGCCGCAGTATGGATCGAGTGTCATCAAGTTCATTTTAAAACACAATATAATTTTAATACACGTGACCACTTAGTCTGCTTTCTTGAATGTTTAGTTGGGCATCATAAATCAGATACAAATATATATTTATTGCTCCAGCGGTTTCAGTCTTTTTTGGTATCTGAATTGTAATTCCGTCACTGCCATTTTCAACAGTACGACCTGACCCATGTAGTAGTCGTCATCTGTACTATGCAGGTCTAGACAAAGTGCATACTTGTTTGTCAGGTATTGACCAATCCTTACGTCTATGTCCTCTACCTTAACAGGGAAATCTATACCACTAAAGTTGAGTTCATTTTCAAATTTGGTATAGTTAGATACATGTTCAGGTCTTGTTTTTACAAAGTGTAGTTTGGCAAGTAAACACCACATGAAACAGAAATTATCATTGTTCTGAATATTAACGACAGCCTTTTTGTCTGCAACCTCTTTTGGCAGTTTTAACCATGATTTACCTAATATAGGATGATATCTTGACTGCTTCAGTTGCAGTTCATGTACATGACCTTCATGCCAACCAGACCCTTTCATTTTTGCTCTGTCAATTGCTTCAAGGAGGTCGGGCAACAGTCTGTCTCTAAACACATTCTCTAGTTCTCTTCTTGAATTAACTGTATGTTGTATTGTTGAGATATACAAAACAATCACTTCACCATCTACCCTGGTAAATTTTATTTTAGCAACAATCTGAATCTTTACACTACCTGAAAGAAGATTATGCTGTATGACTGAAAAAGATCTCTCTATTGATTCATAGACACGGTAAATGTTTGATATAGGCAAGTCTGTAAGATCAATAGGCATGTACTCTACAAATGGTAGCTCTTCAAATATTTCTAAAGTCATATTATATGACACATATATCATCGCTGGTGTTGAAATTGGTGTTTTGTCCGGTTGTTTGAAATCTGTTTTTAACTGATCAAAGTGTTGGATATAACTGAAACAGTCTGTAACATCAATTGTGTTGATCGTCATTTTTATTTAACAGACAAAAATATTAAATAAAAAATATTTCTGCTGGCTGCTCATGCCATGTGTGTAATATCACTTTATTGACTCTAACATCTTCAATATAATCATGTAGTTTGAATATGTGTTCACACAGTGCCGCAAACCAGTCACAGTTAGCATCATTAACTCTAAAGGTATGTGTCCTAAGATCAACAGTCTCGTACTCGTACTCATAACATGGTAGGCTATCAGAATACCCCAAAGTCACATTATATGCCATGTATATCACTGTTGGTGTTTAGAGTTTAATACCGAGCTCAAACGGCTGTTTAACATGTGTTTTTATGTCATAAAAGACCTTAACATCTTTGAAGCAGCCTGTGATATCAATGGTTTGCCTGTCCATCATTTTTTATGGACAAAACAAAAGGCTAAATTAATTCACTAACCCATACTCAGTGGGCTGATCTGTCTTTAAAATAAGCTTTAGATGCTTAGTCGATTTTAGTTTGTTTTTCACATCGTCTCGTTCAAGTTTGTTGGGGATGACATCGTTCTCTCTGAGACAGTCTTCAAAGCTGTCAGGATCCTTACAGTAAAACAAACAGAGAAAATTTAGTTGCTCACGAAAATCTTTCAGTAGAGCATTATATTTTTGAGTGAGAATCCATACACTGATATTTGCATGTCTGCCACTAAAGGCCAGTTCTGCTAATGTGTTTCTCTTTTTGACAATGACTTTTTCTGCAGAGCAGTCATCAACAATAAACAAAGTTGGCTGTCCTTGAAATTGCTTGTAAAAATACTGCAGCCAGTCATTCAGTTTTTTCCTCAGGATCAAATATGTAAATGTTGTTGTCAGTCCGAATGACTAAACGGTTGAGATAAGCTTTGTTGTGTTTGATAGTAGGACAAAATATCACAATGTTTTCGAAATGATATATGTTTCTTGTTTGTAAAAGATTAAGAACAAATTCAGTTTTCCCACAGCCTGCGGCACCACAAAATAAGCCGCAGTGTGGATCGAGTGTCATCAAGTTCATTTTAAAACACAATATAATTTTAATACACTTGACCACTTAGTCTGCTTTCTTGAATGTTTAGTTGGGCATCATAAATCAGATACAAATATATATTTATTGCTCCAGCGGTTTCAGTCTTTTTTGTATCTGAATTGTAATTCCGTCACTGCCATTTTCAACAGTACGACCTGACCCATGTAGGTAGTCGTCATCTGTACCATGCAGGTCTAGCCAAAGTGCATACTTGTTTGTCAGGTATTGACCAATCCTACGTCATACAGATGTAGTTCTTTGCATGCCATGTTTGCTGGTTTTTCCCTAAGCCTTCCACCAGCAAAATACTTTGTGATCTCGTCGTAGTGCTGATAAGGTTGCATTCCTGATGCAAAGACTTGATTTGGGCATCCTTCAATAGTACAGGATAAATGAGTAATCTTTGGATTGTAGAATTTTTCTGAATCCCATTGATATGGACTCGTCGGTTCAACAAACAACATGAGTATGCCTTTCAGTGACCTAGCAGGTGTGTTTAGGTTGATGTTCCAAATCTGGTCGCTTTTGTCTTTATTAATTAAACTGTGTCTTATAACACGGTCATAATAAATCGGCAGTCTTGACTGATACTGATTTTGAATGAGAGTAGCTAGATGAGCATGTGTGACAATTTCATATTCCAAGGAAATATTAGAGATCTTATATGTTGCATTTGTGTCAGTTGATTTAATAACTTTGGAGTAGTCATTAAAGATTAGTTCAAAACTCAAGATGGTCATTTAGTGCTCCTTGGTAATAAGGTAAATGCGCTGTTAGGATTTCAAATTCAAGTGGAATGCAAAATCTATTTCCATATGTTTCTGCCACGATAACATCTTTGACTACCATTGTTGATTTATCCCCTGCATTGATTCTGAGTTTGGCAACATTATCAACCTGTATGCCTTGGTAAATACAGTCTTCTCTTTCTTCTCGAGTGAGCCACAGATCTTTGTAGCACTAGAATCCATCAGCATCGTCAAGACTAAACACTTCCTGACCCTCAAGTTTAACTTTAATAGTCTTTATAATTGCTAACTAGTGTTCTGTTTGCATCATCTGATGAAAGTTCAATATTAAAAGCAAGGCGTGCAGTACCAGGAACAATAACGTCACTGGGGCCTAGGTTCGATAATTTGACAGTAAGAATTTGGTTTTGATCTACGGAGCTAGGATTGTTAGTGATGACAATTGATTGATTGATTGTACATTGCTTAACGTCCCGACAGCAACAAGGCTTTCTCAGGACGTGCCTGCACTGCTTGTGAAAAAAAAAACAACTAAACAGAACATTGAATGTATGTCGCCAGCCGGTCAAATACATTAAATAAACCTAACACATGGGGCCTAAATAAAGCTAAGACCATTTAGCAACACACATCCAATATCAAGAGCTACAGGCAGTGCAGACAGCAGGGAGAGTTTTAAAAAGGCAAATACAGGTGAATGGACCTCGGGTAGACAGAAACACATGCCCCAGAATAGAGAGAAAAACTCACCCTGTGGGGCTGACCAGGGTGACCCTGGGAACTAAAAAGTACCTAACCCCACCCAAGTCCCCCAGGGCAGACCCGGGTGGGGGAAGTGATGACAATTGATTGCCTAATGCCCTTAACACCAAGAGGTTCACGTAGTTTTCTTTATGGGTCTAACTTCGATCCATAGGCCGATGTCATTTTGTTATGCAAAAATCAAAAAAATTAAATTAATAAAAACAATGGCCACGGGAGGATTTGATCATGAAGATTTTGAAATGGATGCCATGGATGACTATGATACTGGTGCAACAGATATGCCATATATAATATATGACTGGTACAAGGAATACTTACAGTTTACGCCACGGACTTTTAGAAAGCAAAGTGAACTCGTTTTATGATCATGTTGGTGACCACCCAGACAACATAGATCCTAATCAGTTTGAACTTGATAACAAGGGCCATTTATATTTAAATACTATTGACAAAGGAAAAGTACAATTGACTAACAAAAGAGACCCTGGCAAGTTTAGAGCTTTAAGTACAATCAAAGGTGAAGGTGGTGTTGACTCCTTGCGTCAACTTGGTATTGGAGATAAAAAGTTGCCACCTCGATTTGTTAATGCCCTTCATGATGTGCAAACACAGTTGCCAACGGGACAAGAAATTGAAATGACAGAAATAAAAAGGCTGCCAAAAATAGCAAACAAGGTAATACACGAAACTTCATTTACAGAAGGGCAAATAAATGAGGCTATAAATACAATGGGTGACTCTCCTTTGACAATGCAGAAAATTATGGGCTTGGATAAATCACTGCAGTCAATCTGAGGTGAGCTAGTAAAGAATTTAGCCAAACTAGGTGAGCTTGATAAACACATAGAAAGAGAAAAACTAGGTAAAGCTGATGATGAAAATGATGACATTGAGATAAAAGAAAGAATACTACACAGATTAAATGATTTGCAGATGGAAAGATCAGCATGGCTAGAAGTAACTGAAATTGGGAAAGAAAAACTGAAAACACAGGTCAACAGGATTAGAGAAACTATACAGAAAATACTTCACGAAGACACAACTTTGGCTGAGAGATTGAAAACACTTTTCAGAGAGCAGGGTATTACTATTGCTAGTTTAATTACTGCTCTGGGATTTATTATCAGTACTGTTGTGTTAGCTGTAGCCGGAGGCGGTGGTGGAAGCCCTCCTCCACCAGCACCTCCAGCTCCGACTGACCCAAAAGATTTACAGACATGGGTAAAAAAAAAACTGTCACACATATCAGACTTGCTTCAAAAATTGGCAGTGAAAGAAATGGATGCTTTGCCAGGCATAATAGGTAGTGTTGTCAGTTGGCTGATTGGTACAGAGGCAAAGGTAGTAGGGTTTATGGTGGAGCTTTTGGTGACAGTAGGAGGGTTAATAGTGGGTTATTTAATGAAACAGGTAAAGAAGTAATATCCCTATTCCAGTAAGACCTATTACCAATGCTGTTTTCTCTGACTCGTGTGTGTTTGCTGTAGCTCACTGTATTGGTGACAGGGATGGGGCTGTCTGTCTGTACAGGTGATGATGTTATTAATGTTTTTTGAGCATGTGGTGACTTTAGGCGCAAGCGATGTTTGCTTGTTGGACCTAAGCGATGTGTGGTTGTTGGATCCAAGCGATGTGTGGTTGATGGACCTAAGTTTACTGATTGATTGTGTCCTAATTTCTGATCATGCCCTGCAACAATTATTTCGTTATTATAATTTGTTATTGTAACCATTTGGAGTTGAAGGTCAGATGGTAACATGTATAACCCAATGCCAACTACAAAGTCAACTTTTGATCTGGCATATCTGAGAACGTCTTGGTAGTGTTGTATGCTTGATGGGAGATCTACTACTGAGTTTACCGAGTCTTCCAGGTTTGCAAGAAATTGTTTTTGTGCTTCAAATTTGCCACTCCCGTTTAAGATGTTTGATTTTGTTTGAGCTTGTGCTCCTAGTATACACCACACGTATGTTCTGATAGACTCATTAATGCGTTCGACTCCTGCTTGAGTAAATCCGTCACTCCTGTCTAAGACAAATGTGGTCCAGGCATTAGACTGTTTTTGTTCAATTGAGCCCAACCAGACTTCAGATTTTTGTGAAAATGAAGTGTAACTGGGGTAGTAATCTTGAGGGTATTGTCTGTGACTCATAGCATAATATAATGTACCCATACCTTTGTGATCATCAACTTTTTGAGTAAAATCATACCTGGTGCTGATGTTAAATTCATTACAGATGCGTTCAAATGCTTTCATATCCATGGGGTTGTTAAACTGGTTAAAACTAGATTCAGTGGGCAGTAGGGTATGCAGTTCTGACAGTATTCTTCTAAGCTGGTAATAGTGTGGAAACGATAGACACACCAAAGATCCTATATAGTAAGATACTCCAGCTGGCTTGTTTTCGCGAGGCCAGCACCAGAGTTACTTCCCCTGTTACTGCCATGTAAAACATGGCGACGCGCTGGAGAGGTGGAGGCGATGCATGCGGTGCAATTGGTTGCTCAAATGCTCGACGGAAAGAAAGTTGCAAAGGAAAATCTTTCTTCAGATTTCCTAAGGATGAAAAGAGGTAAGTGATCGCCAATTTTTCAAATATTCGAATCATTTATAGCTTAAAATTCAGATAAGGGAAACACCATCTCTCTATCACGTTGTTTACACTGTTAGCTAAGTTTCTCTGCCAATGTCTTCATCGCAAAACGCTCTCGTTAATACAACCAGTAACTTATCAATGCATGATTCTGAATTATAGGGGATCAAAGGCAAGTTAGCAAAATTGAACATGGCTATACCTGCGATTGTGACAGCACATTTATATTCAGTGTCAGATTGGGTCTAGTGTATATGTAATGTGTTACTGTGAGTGGGTGATCACTGATGTTTGCTTAAAACAAAGTGACAATGTCTTTTTTACATGCAGACATTTTCTGTTGTGGCATAAAAACTGAATTCACATAACTCTTTTGTATGGTGTACAGGTGCAAAGAATGGGTTCAAAGAACAAGGAGGGAGGACTTGCTTCGGAAGACAGCAGCAGAGCTGTATGCTTCAGGTGTACAACTCTGCAGTGACCACTTCGAAAAGAGCCAGTTCTTATATCCAGACAAAACCAACAAGCTGGCCTGGAATGCAGTACCATCTGTATTCAAGAATCTCCCGAATCCACCCCCTCGAGTATCCACTCTTCGAAAGCCACCCAAACAGAGAGTACAAGATGATGTACTGCGCTGTCCACCTGAGATGAAGAGAACGTCTTCAGGAACAGGCACAAAAAAAAAAAAACAAACAAAAAAAAATTTAGGGCAAATCCCAATGTATGTCCATTGTGTTCATGTCATATGTAGGCTTTTGTTTCGTCATTAGTGGGCTATTCATTACATAATTTAATAATGGCTTACAAAACGCGACTGTCAGTAAGCATTAGTCAACCAGCATGCGCACAAGTGGTTTACTATGCATAATGGATGTAGCATTGTAAGCTATCATTTATTTCATCTATCAAGTAATTGTATAAAGAGCCTGTAAATTATGTATTTGTTTTACAGCATTAAGATGCAATTCTTTACCATGTCTGGCATTATGTTTCAGGACTGCAGGCTTCTTTGTCATCGGACATTTCTTTTAACTGACCGTCTGAACCAGGACTGTGTTGAAAATCTGTTTTCAGTTGTTCGGTCAAAAGGAGGGCATGGTGACAACCCCAGTCCACAACAGTTTTGCAACAATTTTCGCCAGGTCAAGGTGGATTCTTTCTTCGTGCAGAGTGATGCAAGCAACTGCATTGAGGACTGTGACAAGTGGCTGCTCACCCTGACAGCGCTGACATCAGTACCGCAGTCAGTAGTGGAAGATGAACCAGAAGATGGTGTCGTCCCTGATTGGCCACAGGACCATATGGAAAATGATGGTGACACATATCAGTTGATGCAGCTGATTTTGCCAGTGCCAGAGACTCGAGACCCACGGCTCGTCCAAGTGCAAGAAAACGTACTTTTGTATATTGCTGGCTACATGGCAAAGAAGATGCAGGCAAAACCATTATGTCAGGAATGTAACAGTCTCCTCACAGGTGCCTCTACTGGTTCTCGGGCTGAAACGTTCATCATGAACAAACAGTATCAAGGCATTACAGGGGGGCTTACAGTTCCGAGCACCAGACTGCAACACCTGGTGCAGGCATTCGAGGAAGCCTATGTTGCCAACATCGGAAAAATTCTGCACTTGGACAAAGTAAAGATGCGCTTGGTAGCACTGTTGAAAAAACATGACACTTTTTTTTGCCGCATGGGAAAGTGTGCCATCCAGCATTTTCTGCTATAGTTGTTCATCAATGTTCGGCTGCATTTCACTCTGAAAGAGAGCAACAGGTCATTCGTGCAGAAGTCACAGAAAAGAAACAGAAAAATGTTGAAAGTGCGTCACCTTTAAAATAAGAAAACAGTCCACTAAGTCCAGACACCATAAAAATGACTACTCTTCTTTCTCTGAACACTTCTTTTTTTATTTGTTGAAGCAATTTACTGATTGAGTAATTACTTTACTTTTTTAGTGCTACCAAGCGCATGTTCAGGATCTTTTGGACAGCTGCACTGTGTTGTACTTGTAGCCATGTGCAAGTGTATACAAGACTCTTCTTTCATATGACATTTGATTATGTTCTGTTATTATTTTTTCCTTTTTGCCTGTTATGAAGATAGTTTATCTGCCACTAGATCATTTCAGAGGAATACAATAGAGAATACGTTTTGCTCTTATGCCAGACTTTACCTGTGTTGTCTCATTTCTTACATGATGTGTATGTTAGCACGTATTTGTGATTTGTGTGGGTGTTTATGTGAGTGTTTTTTAAATGTTATTTGTGTTAAATGTTATTTGTAGAAATTGTTTACATAACCCATTTAGCCTCAAGCAGGCAGGCATTGGATTGATCAATAATTCAAGGGTCATGTCAGATTAGCTTGGCGCCTGAGGCTAATCTGGCACTGACATTGAATTATCATGGTAGATCCATCTCCTGCAACTGGTACACAGTCGAGTGGTGACTCTTCCAAAAATTGTTAAATGTGGGCTTGGGATTAATTTGGCGAAAATAATTAAGCATAAATTAAACAAAACAAACACACTACAAGATCATAGAAGGCATGAATCATGGCTGGTTGTACTTGCTAAAATTGTGCTTCTCACTAACACATGAATAAATAATACAGAAAAACTAAAATAAAGAGAAATGATAACATTCAAATACACTATAAGTAAGCATTATTAAAACAACACAGCTTGAAATACATGTTAACACTTAGACATGTAAAACAACTCTGTAGTTTCACACCATTTAAAACAAAATATTGCACACCACCAACCCCCCCCCCCCCACACGCCACCCCCCCCCCCCCCCCTCCATTCCACATCACAGATTTTATTATCAAACAGGCCTGCACCATGTAGCATGAAACATCTAGGGATACACTGCATTTGCTTGTGTTGATGTTTTTCTAATGGTAATACCATCGTGTGCTTACAGGCTGTGATCATGGTCAGAACAAGGGAAGCAACTCCTCGGCTGACCTCGTTTTTCTGCTATACGCTAAAGAGGAGCTGGTTTATCTTTGTATGTACGATCTTTGGACACACTTAATCAGTTTGTTTGGGTAATTCAAATGGTCTGTACAAGAAACACCACAGCCAGTAGTTGAACATAGTAGAGCAAAGTTAAGCTGGTTTTGAAACATCTGTAGTGGGCTTGAGAACCACTTTCTTGCAGTTGCATCATCTGTAATTGGTGGGTTTAGGTAATGATCATATGGATTTGGAACTTTCACTTGAAATAAATCTCCTTCGGACAAAGCTATATCGAGAGAAAAGAAGTACCCAACGGAGAAAGAAACACGCTTAGAAAAAACGGTACAACACAATTTATTAATATTTCTATATCGAGCTCATTTAGCTGAATTATTTTCTGATCATAAGTTGGTGCGACATTGTACTTTGCATCCACGTTAAATTGAAATGCATTTACAGTGTTAATTGTTGGTGATTTAAATTGCATTATACTTTTTTATGTGATAATAAAAATGTTTATCACCTTAACAAATCTTGACACAAGCAAACCAGTGTGGTTAACTAATGGAATCGATAATCGAGATGGTAACAAGGCTGTAGCTATCCATGAAATGTTCTACACTGTAAAGTGGTTTAATGTAACAGATAATAAAATTATTCTGTAAGTGGAACTTTGTACTTTAGCTGAATGGCTTCAAAATGAATTTAAAATTAAAGCAACTTTAACTCTGGCTAATTTACTTGTTACAATTGAATTTCTGAAAGGTGGTCAGTTTTTTTAAAATATCAATTAGTCTTCTATTATTACTTGGATTTTTAGGTAAAAAAATAATACATCCAGATGAAGATTGGACACCGTCCGACGGATGACTACTATCACCCAAAAAATCAAGAATAACTGGCAGATATCCTGTTCATTTGTCAGTACACACAGTGCTAAATGTTTATTTGAAAGAACTAAGCACTACTGATAATGTTCACAATGGAAAGCCTTCGACTTTGTTGAAATGTGTGTCGACTGGAACTGCTCCTTATTGCGAAAATGTAGTTGTTAGATTTCCTAATTCTCAGTTTAAAAAATTAGGCTCCAGTTTCTTTGAATCATTGTGTTTACATGTTACTAATCAAGATGACAAACCAGTTCAGATGCATGATTTTTATGTTGTGTTGGAAATTAAATAAATTTTATTTTTGCTAAATAAAAAATGAGCGGTCTTGGTCCAAAGACGAGATAGTAATAGAGTTAAAGGATTTGGCTGACGTGAAAGATTTTGATAAAGAAGGTGAGATAGGAGAAGTGTATGGTCTTGAACTTGATTCCTATGGATTGTACAAGCGAAAAATAATTGACGACGTAAAAGATGATGCAGAAAGACGGTATCCTAAACTTAGCTTCGAGATGTCACTGTGCCTACTCCTGTAAGTAATGTACTCTGCAGCTTAAAACATATGGGTAAATAAGTGGGTAGTTGTTCCTGCTCCTGCTCCACTTGTGCCTACCCCCACAATTGACTGGGACATAAAGTTTGAATTTATTAGCCCTTATGTTTATACTGATGAAGGAGCCTTAGTGTTTATAAAAAGTTATTAACTCTGGGCCTTTGCTTGTGAGTCTTGTTCCAAGCTTTGCTGAAGACAACAATAGCAGAGATAAACTAAAAGTGTAAGAGTATGAGAAACGACAGTATCTTCTTACAAATAGAAAGGGTAGATCAGATACTTCTGTTGTGTTTGTGCCAATAAACTTTGCCATAGCAAGAGAAGCAACAATAGTATTTGAAATTAGTATGAGATCTTTGGCGGATGCTAAAGAAGCAGATGTTGCACAGGGGATCAAACTTACATGGGATGACTCAGTAGAAGAGTCAACAAAGGTCTTCATTGTAGATGTCGTTGAAGTATAGAGTAGTAATCCTGCTGTTAAAATAGTGATAAATAAAACAACTTTCGTTCGTTTAAGTTACATAAACCTGGAACGCATAGTTCTTGTTTCATTTTATTATGCCAGAAAATTATATAGCCTTGAAGAGTTGCAAAATGTATTCGCTTATTAAATAATAAAAAAAATATTTGTCATAAAAAAATGGTGAACTTGTATCCGCAAATACAACCTGATCTGCCTGAACCTATTGTTCCCGATAAAACATTACAGGCAGACTCGTTTTGCTTAATGAATATTACAGAAGCATTGAAGTATTTAGAAGGAGAACAGGCAAAATACTCCAGGTGCAAAAGACGATATAAAACAGTTTTCAATTCTGTTCACAACACATCAATGGTTGTGGGTGTGGTTTCAGCTGGATTATCTGTCAGTGGTTTAGCTCTGTTTGCGACAGGAGTGGGAAGTGTCATAGGAATTGCTATTGAAAGAGTTGGTGCTGCCACAGGCCTAGCATGCTTTGGTTTGGAAGCTCTTAACAAAAGATTTAATAAAAAGTTGCAGAAGCATGAAGCATTGAGTATGCTCACTGGAGCTAAGCTGAGCAGTATGAAACTTATTATCAGTAAAGCATTAGACGATAATACAATTGACGATCATGAATTTAAGAGAGTGCGGGATGATTTGGCCAATTACAAACAACAGAAATCTGAAATTCGAAATAAAATGCGGAGTCAACCCGTGAATGTTGAAGAACTAAAGAAATCTTTTTTAGAAAAAGGGAAAAAGATAGGGGTAGAAGAAACTATGAAAAATGTTCAAGGACTTTTAGGCAAGTAAAGATCAGTTTTGGTAATCATTCATTATTTCTGAAATACTCTTCGCAAAGAGATGTCATGCCTTTCACGTCTGCCCATTTGACGCCATCTGCCCAGCCACCAGAGTATTACTGAGAAAAAAAATTTTTTTTTGTTAATCTGACAGAGTATCTTGTTGACTAGGGTCAAGTTCTTGTAAGAACTTAGGACAAGTAATTAATAAGTTTTTATTTTAAGTCACTTTAAAGAACTTATGACAACTAACTTCAAAGTTACTTAAAGGTTGTAGGTAACTTTGAAATTTGTTAACAAGTAAAATCATGTTATTGTAGAAAGTTACATGAACAGTAACTTCCTAAGTTTACCCAAGGCAATGTCTTGAAAAAACTGCGCAGTTGAGCTGGTTTTATGAATGCACTGGGTTGAAATCTATACTCGCATGACAAGTCATGCAGTATGGTAATGCGTAATAGCATGTAAGGTCTTTTCATAGCATGATCTCACCTTTCTGTCATGCTAAGACAGAAGCGTCTTGCAGTGTTATTTTGCTGTGCAATGCTGACATTCGTACGAGTAATAGCGCGTGATTGTTTGGACTTGAATCAAGAAACACCTTCACATTGCCGTCGTCAGTTAACATATATAAGAACAAGTGACCTATATATATAGTTAACTAGTAGCAAAGAAGGATGGTACTGTACAAGGCAAATGAAAATCCAACTGCTCCAAAACACAGCTGATTGTGTGTGTATGGCTATGTATGTGTGTGTATGTCTGTATGTGGGTGTGTGTGTGTGTGGGGGGGGGGGGTGCGTGTGTGTGTGTGTGTGTGTGTGGTGGGGAGGGGGGTGGGTGGTGCGTGTGTGTGTGGGGGGGGGGGGGGAGGGCACTACCCTTGAATTATCACTTATGATCAACTCATATACCTGCTGCAGTACACCAGTACTGAAATCTGACCACATCCGGTGTTACTTAATCTGTCAATGGCGCAGTTAACAAGGAAAGCTTATACACTTAGCTGACGTAAATTGTCTCGTCATTTCTGAGGAGCTCTCACTCAGCTATATAATTAGATTTTACAGCGAGTGATGTGAGGTTATGTTAGATTGATGGTATATGTTATTAAAATATAATAGATTGGAAGTATTTGATCAGCAATAATTAGATAGGAGTCGCAGGAGCCCCCTATATATTATCTATTCAGTCATGGTCTGGGCAGGCTTCAGCAGGGAAGGCAGGACCCCCCTCCACGTCATCCGAGGCACCATGACTGGACTGCACTATCGGGACAAGATTGTGAGGCCCCTCATCCAGCCAGCTCTCCAAGTGTTAGGCGACAATGCCATTCTGCAGGACAGCACTCGACCTTATCGCACCTGTGTGGTGGATGAGTACCTTGAGCAACGGGGCATCATGAGGATGGAGTGGCCAGCTCATTCACCTGATCTGGCTCCCATCGAGCACCTCTTGGACGTGCTGGGGCAACATGTAGTCAGTAACCACCCCCCACCTCAAGGCGTCCCCCAGCTGACTCAATTCCTGCATCAAGAGTGGGAAGCGATCCCACAACATGTTCTCTGAACCCTGGTGAACTCCATGCATTAATGCTGCATTGAATGTTTGGCTGCAAACGGTGGGTACACTCACTACTGACTGGACCAGTCTTGTGTGACTTTTCAAATGAGGGGTGGGTGAACATTCTAACGTACTGCTGTTGTTACAATTGCTTGATTTACTCAAAACTTTAAATGAAATTGTTACTGAATAACAGAGCAAAGTACTGACTCCAAGTATTGTTACATTATTTGTGTGGTGTTGTCGGTGCGTCTGTGATAAAAAGTGGCCCTTAACTTTTGACCATTAGTATATGTTCATGAGTTAGTCGTGACATACTCCTGATAATTGTGTAGTGAAAGTTATTACCAGAGTTTATTAGTAACATGTGAACATGCTTATCTTCTGGCTGTCCATAGGTTGGGACAAGTGGTGATACTCTAATTGGTTGTAACTTGTCAACAGACTCAGTGTCCCACACATACATGTTCACAGAAATACCAGGATTTATTTCTTCAAACAAGTCTATATCTTCCATCTTAACAGGAAAATCTATGCCACTGAAGCTGAGTTTGTTTACAAAGTTGATGCAGTTGGATACACACTCAGGTTTTGTTTTTACCAAGTGTAGTTTAGCAAGCACAAACCACATAAAACAGAGATGATCATTTTCTGAATATTAGCGACAGCGTTTTTGTTTGCAACCTCAGTTGGTAGTAGCAGCCATGATTTGCCTAAAATAGGATGATACCTTGACTGTCTCAGTTGTAGTTCATGTACATACCCTTCATGCCAACCAGATCCCTTCGTTTTTGCTCTATTAATTGCTTTGAGGAAGTCAGGCAACATTTTGTTTCTAAACACATTCTCCAGTTCCCTTCTTGCGTTAACTGTGTCTTGTCTTGTCGAGATATATGATACTATCACTTTGCCATCTACTTTGTTAAATTCTATTCTAGCAACAACCTGAATCTTTACACTACCAGCAAGAAGACTATTTTGTATTAGGGTAAAAGTCTTCAATTGATAAACATTGTAAGTGTTTAATATAGGCAAGTTTGTTGTGTGAAATATGTTTTGCGAGCTTTGCGGGCTGTTGGTCTTTTTTTTTATAGACAGACAAAATAATAATAGAAAAATATTACACAATTTGTAATACCACTTTATTGACCTTTAACACCTACAAAACAAACATTCAGTCTTTTTTAGTTGTTGGTGTATGTGTTCACACACTGTCTCAAACCAGTTATCATCATCTTTAAAGATGTATGTCTTAAAATTACCAGCAACACTCCCTTTTGAATGGACTTCCCAGTTGAACAAACAACATAAGTATGCCTTTCAGTGACCTAGCAGGTGTGTTCAAGTTGATGTTCCACATTGGTTCACTTTTGTTTTCGTGCATTAAACTGTGTCTTATCACATGGTTATAATAAATTGGAAGTCTTTACTGGTACTGATTTTGTATGAGTCTTGCTAGTTTAGTATGTGTGACAATTTCATATTCCAAAGAAATGTTTGACACCTTCTATGTTGCGTTGAGATCAGATGAACTGATAATTTGGGAGTAGTCATTAAAGGTTAGTTCAAAGCTTAGATGGTCTTTTAGTGCTCCTTGATAATAAGGCAAATGTGTTGTTAGGATTTCGAATTCAAATGGAATGTACTTCCACATGTTTCTGCTAATATAACATCCCTTGCAGTTGTTGTTGATTTGTCGATTGCATCGATTCTAAGTTTGGCAACGTTATTAGACTGTATGCCTTGATAAACACAGTCTTCTCGTTTTTCCCTAATGGGCCATAGATCTTTGTAACAGTAGAATACATCAGCATCATCCAAACTAAACACTTCTTGGTCTTCAAGTTTAACTTTAATAGTGTTTATAATTGCTCTTCCTAGGTTGTCAACTAGTGTTCGGTTCGCATCAGATTCTGATGAAAGTTTGATATTAAAAGCAAGGAACAATAACATCACTGGGACCTAGGTTTGGAAACTTGACAGTAAGAGTTTGGTTTTGATCTATGGTGCTAGGATTGTTTGTGATGACAATAGATTGTCTAATACCCTTAACACCTAGAAGTTTATGTAGTTTTCTGTACATGTCTAACTTTGATCTGTATGATATTTTATTTATGCAAAAATCAAAAATAATTATTAAATAAAAATACAACAATGGCAGTGGGAGAATTTGACCATAATATTGAAATGGAAGATATGTATGATTATGATAATAACACAATGGATATGGTCGGTACAAGGAATACTTTTAGTTTACATCACAAACTTTTACTAGGCAAAGTAAACTCATTTTGTGATCATGTTGATGAGTTGCCAGAAGTATTAGATCCCAATCAGTTTGAACTTGATGACAAGGGCCACTTATATTTAAATACTGTTGACAAAGGCAAAGTAATCTAACTTATAAAAAAGACCCTAGTAAGTTTAGAGCTTTATGTACAATCAAAACTGAAGTCAGTGGTGTCGTTGGGCTGCAGCGTTACTTTGGTGTGGGTAGTAAGAAGTTACCAAGCAAACTTGAGTGTGCTCTTCATGATGTGCAAAAAAAAGTTGCCAACAGTACAAGAAATTTAAATGGTGCGGATAAAAGGGTATCGGAAATAGCAGACAGCAATACAAGGCCACTCCTCGCGCTGGGACCATACGGCGTTGAGGCGCGTCCCCTGGGTGGTGGATAGGGGGTCCCTCGTGAGAGGGGTGCACCGAATGAAATAAGGTGCCGTGAACCAACATGGTCTAAGGGAAGGTGACCCCGACAGAAAACCCCTGGTCCTCCTAGTAAGGGGGTTGGGCGTGGGGGTAGCTTCCCCACCCTGCAAAAAAGGAAATAGCTACAAAAACGCCGACGAAAAGACTAACAGTAATTCCTTTCCTGGAGGAGGAAGGTTCTTCTACTAGAAGACTTATGACGTCCTGTGGTGAAAGCCGGAAGTCTTCGGAAGCCACAGGACCGAGCCGCCTCTCTCTATCCAGGGATACAACCATGGGCACATGGAACGTCAAGACCATGTACAAGAGCGGCAAGGCCGCCCAGATAGCAGCGGAAATGCAAAAGTACAACCTTTCCCTGCTAGGCATCAGTGAAGCCAGATGGACGCAGTCTGGCCAGAAAAGGCTGTTAAGTGGGGAGATGGTTCTGTATTCAGGTCATGAAGAAGGAGTAGCACTCATGCTGTCACCAGTGGCACAGAGAGCGCTGATGGGCTGGGAACCTCTTGGGCCAAGAATTATAACAGCAGCCTTTAGAACCAAGAAAAAGCTCAAGCTGAACGTCATCCAGTGTTATGCGCCCACCAATGACAGTGACGAGGAAGAGAAACAAGAGTTCTACGACCGACTCCAGAGTGCCGTGGACAAATGTGCGGAGCGAGACATCACCATCGTCATGGGCGATTTTAATGCCAAAATAGGGGAGGACAACACCGGATACGAAGAGGTGATGGGGAGACAGGGACTAGGCTCGGAGATGAGTGAGAACGGGGAGAGGTTTGTAGACTTTTGTGCTCTAAACCGACTTGTCATTGGAGGCAGCATCTTCCCACACAGAAGAATACACAAAGCAACTTGGGTCTCACCTGACCATACAACAGAGAACCAAATAGACCATATCTGCATTAGCAAGAAATTTAGAAGATCCCTTCAAGATGTTCGAGTGAGGAGGGGAGCAGATGTCGCCTCAGACCACCATCTGCTTACCTTAAGAATGAAGCTCAAGCTAAAGAAAAGCCGCACAGAGACAACAAGAAGACAGCGCTATAATGTAGGCCTCCTGAGAGAAACTGGAGTTAGAGAAGAGTTCAAACTGGTGCTGTCCAACCGGTTTCAAGCGCTACAGGAGCTAGTAAATGAAGAGGAGGCGGTCACCACAGAGCAGCAGTGGAAGGCAGTTAGAGAGGCGCTGAACTCAACCTGCAAAGACACTGTAGGGTTCAGGAAACACCACCACAAGGACTGGCTGTCGGCACAGACCTTGAAGAAGATAGAAGCGAGGAAGCAGAAGAAAGCAGCGGTCAACAACAGTCGCACGAGAGCAGCCAAAGTAAGGGCACAGGGGGAATACTCGGAAGCCAACCGCGAGGTGAAGAGGAGTATCAGGGCAGACAAGAGGGCCTACACAGACAGCCTGGCAGCAGAGGCAGAAAAGGCAGCAGGCAGCGGCAACATGAAACAGCTCTACGACATTACCAGAAGATTGTCGGGTAAGTATGGCCATACAGAAAGACCAGTAAAAGACAAAGAAGGCAAGCCTATTGCAGACAGAGCAGACCAACTCGACAGATGGGCCGAGTATTTTGAAGAATTACTGAACAGACCTAACCCACCCGACCCCCCCCCCCCCCCCCCCCGACATCCAGCCAGCAGAGACCGACCTACCCATCAGCTGTGACAGACCCAGCCGGGAAGAGATCAGAAAAGCAGTGGCATTTTTGAAGAATGGCAAAGCAGCAGGGCCAGATGGCATCCTAGCGGAGTCTCTGAAAGCAGACCTAGAGACAACAGTTGAGATGCTGTACCCACTGTTTGGAAAGATCTGGGAAGAGGAGGTGATGCCAGCTGACTGGAAGGAGGGGTACCTAATCAAGCTTCCCAAGAAAGGCGACCTCAGCAAGTGTTCCAACTACAGAGGAATCACCTTGCTGTCAGTACCAGGAAAGGTCTTCAACAGGATCATCCTAGAGAGAATGAAGAGCTCCGTTGACCCCCAGCTGAGAGACCAGCAAGCAGGATTCAGGAAGAACCGATCATGTACAGACCAAATCGCCACTCTCCGCATCATCGTGGAACAGTCTCTGGAGTGGAGCTCCCCGCTGTACGTCAACTTTGTGGATTATGAGAAAGCATTTGACAGTGTGGACCGAGAGACTCTGTGGAAACTCCTACGACACTACGGTGTACCCACAAAGCTCGTCCGCCTGATCAAGAGCAGCTATGATGGCATGACATGTCGCGTGATCCACGAAGGGCAGTTCACCAGAGAGCTCCAGGTCAGAACTGGTGTCAGGCAGGGGTGTCTGCTGTCTCCATTCCTCTTCCTACTGGCCATAGACTGGGTCATGAAGATGACCACAGAGCACAGACGAAGTGGAATACAGTGGACACTGTGGACACAGCTTGACGACCTCGATTTTGCAGACGACTTGGCATTACTGTCCCACACTCATCAACAAATGCAGGACAAGACCACGAGGCTTGCTGACATCTCGTCCCAAGTGGGCCTCACCATTCACAAACAGAAAACAAAGACAATGAGGCTGAACGCAACCAGGGAAGAACCAGTCTTGCTTGCTGGCACCCCGTTGGAGGAGGTGGAGTCCTTCACCTATCTCGGGAGCATTATAGACAAAAAAAGGCGGCACTGATGCAGATGTCAGAGCACGAATCGGTAAAGCCAGAGCAGCCTTTCTCCAGTTGAAAAAAGTGTGGAGTTCCAGAGAGCTGTCACAACACACCAAAGTCCGGATTTTCAACTCCAATTTAAAAGCAGTTCTCCTATATGGAGCAGAGACATGGAGATTGACAAAAACCACAGTCAACAGAGTACAGACCTTCATGAACAGTTGCCTTAGAAGAATTTTGAAAATCCACTGGCCAGAGAAGATCAGCAACGTCAGACTCTGGGAGAGAACAGAGCAGATAACAGCAGAGAATGAAATTGGGCGAAGAAGATGGGGATGGATCGGTCACAGTCTGAGAAAGCCAGCTTCCAGTATCACTAGGCAGGCATTGTCATGGAACCCCCAGGGAAAGAGGAAAAGAGGTAGGCCGAGAAACTCCTGGCGTCGAGACCTCCAAGCAGACATCAAGAGACTGGGAACCACCTGGAGTAGAATCGAAGGAGAAGCACAGGACAGGAGTTGCTGGAGGTCTCTCGTCGACGGCCTATACCCGGGTAGGGGTGACAGGCGTAAGTAAGTAAGTAATACAAGGCCACTAGCGCAGTCTGCTTCAACGGCAAAATAGGAAACTGGTTTAGGACTATAGACAAGGCTGCTCGCTCTCACCTACTCTTTTCAACATCTTCCTGGAAAGAATCATGATGGACGCTCTGAAAGATCATGAAGGAACTGTCAGTATTGGAGGCAGAACAATCACGAACTTGCGCTTTGCGGACGACATTGATGGCCTTGCAGGAACAGAGAAGGAGCTAGCTCAGCTGGTGAAAAAGCTGGATAGTACAGCCATTGCATATGGGATGGAAATCAGTGCAGAGAAGACCAAACTGATGACCAATAACGCCAGTGGCATTGGCACTGAAATCATGGTTGGAGGCCAAAAACTGGAAACAGTTAAGAAATTCAAATACTTAGGAGCCATTGTGACAGATGAGGGATCAAAACCAGAAATACTGTCCAGGATTGCGCAGACAACAACAGCACTGACAAGATTGAAGACCATATGGAAGGACAGAAACATCACACTCTGCTCCAACATCAGACTGATGCACTCCTTAGTCATCTCAGTGTTCTTGTATGCCTGCGAGTCATTGACCCTCACAGCAGACCTTGAAAGGAGGATAAAAGCCACTGAAATGAGATGTTTTCGAAGGCTGCTTGGCATCTCATACAGAGATCACATCACAAACGAGGAAGTGGGAAGCAGAATCAGGCAAGCCATCGGGCCCTATGAAGACTTATTAGTCATTGTGAGAAAACGCAAACTGAAGTGGTATGGGCATGTCACGCGTTCAGCAGGGCTTGCCAAAACAATCCTGCAAGGCACTGTGCAAGGAGGACGAAGGAGAGGAAGACAGAGGAAAAGATGGGAGGTCAATATCTCAGAGTGGACAGGACTGAAGCTGGGCGATACGCTGAGAATGGCAGAGAACAGAGAGGATTGGAGGGAGCTGGTTGCCAAGTCATCAGTGGTGCCCCAAAGGTCGGCAAGACTACGGGATATAGATAGATAGATAGATAGATAGATAGATAGATGGATGAGGATTGGACACGGGTATAGGGTTGGGCAGTAATTTTGAAGCCAAATAAAGATCAAATAACTGGAAGATATCCTGTTAATTTGTCAGTACATAAAATATTAAATGTTCATTTGAAAGAATTAAACACTACTGAAAATGCCTTCAACTTTGTTAAGATGTTTACCAGCTGGAAGTGCTGCTTATTGTGAAAGCGTGGTTGTTAGTTTTCATAATTTACAGTTTAAAAAATTAGGTGCCAGTTTCTTTGAATCACTGTGTGTATCTGTAACTGATCAGGATGGTAAAGCAGTTCAGATGCATGATTTTAGTGTTGTCTTAGAAGTTAAATAAATTTTATTTTTGTTGAATGTTAATAGGTGATGTTTTTAACAGAATTAATTCACTACCTGTAAGGTGAAGGTCGCAGAGGCCATATTTGTGTGCGCCTTTGTGCAGGCAATATCTCTGAAACCACAGGCCCGATTTTCTTCAACTTTTGATTGATCTTATTTGCACTTAACCCCTTCACAGCCGAGAAACTCTCAAAGGGATCCATCTGCAAGACACATAGATCCTCATGAGCCTCGCGCAATTGCAGGGGCTCATGGCGATTTTGGCTCTTGCTGACACAATTGATATATATGTATTTGACGTTTGGGGTTCCTTGGTACTGAATTATGAAAGATTTCAGCGCAATATTTGCGTCTAGTGGTAGTAAAGAAAAATAAAACAGATATGTCCAAAACCAGGTTTATGTAGCTACATCACTTCAAGATGACGCGCACAGTTGTCAGGAATGCTTTCAGACAGACAAAATGGCGCATTACTGTCTGCGGGGAGGGGGTGGGGCTAAATAGTTGTTCCAAGAGCAAACCTTGTTGGCTTCGGTGTGACAGCAAATGTGAAACAGTATAAATGTAGTCACCAATCGTCCATGCAGCCGCTCTTCAGCCGTCGTGTGTGTATGCCTGCGGTTTGTATAAGGCAATTTCGTAGGGGCTATAACATTCACAGACTTTAAACTCGACACGATTGTAGTTTACAAGAACAACTTTACATACATATTTCACCTGTATAAAAGGTCAAGGTCATCCCAGGTCAAGGTGTTTGTAAAGATTAGTCATTTTTTGCACACACATTTTTAAAAAGTTAAGTTTGGGAGTAAAAGTTTGAAAGTACGTAAGTATGCATTTATACCACGAATACTATTGCGAATGACCTCTCTTTCAGGTATAGGTCAGTTAAAAAAAAAAAAAAAAAAGAACGTGGGAACTCTTGCTGTCGGCGGAGTCACAGTTGCTGAGAATGTGAAGAGGGTGAGGACCTACAAATGCGCCACTTGTTGACTATCACACGAGGGGCGGGTGGTGCTGGTGTTAGTGCGGGTGGGAGGTCGTGGGAAGGGGGAGAGAGGTCTGGGGACCTTTTCACCAATGGGCGAAAAATCACACGACGGACCGTTTACAATTTCCAAAAAGAGGCGCTCTAGAGTGTGGCCAAAAAGAGGCGCTGGAGGGTGTGTGTGTGTGTGTGGAGGGGGGGGGGGGAGGGGGGTCCAAACTCCCCAAAATGGAAACTTACACATTAAGAAAAAACCTGGGAGCCGTGCATCTTGGAACACCCATCTCCCCCTGAATTTGCTTCTGAATATGTACATAAACCTGTGTTGATAATGTTAACCTGTATCAAGGTTTACTTCTGAGGTGGAAAAACTAAATACAGTAGCTTTTATTCCCCCATACATAGAACATTTTCAACACACTTGCTGACATGCTTGCCCAATGGAAGGAGCCAATAAATTAATATGCATAGACAGTTTAACCCTTAGCAAAACATTTCCACTGGGGTCTTATTGCAAAGTTCATATACGAACTAACTGTAATAACAACAACCTAAAATAAAAGCCGTCTTACTTCTCGTGACCTTTGACCTTAACGAGAGGTTAACTTAGTAGAGCTGCAAACAAACGTTGTATCATCAGTTTTCTCTTTGGCAAGTTTTAAAATAAGATTATAACTATTTTCTTTAAAAATCGCCCGTTTATTGACCTTTGTAACCTTGACCTTTCATGGAGGTCAGCGCAAGTGACAATCAAAGCTATTGTCAAATATGATCACTGTGCCAAATTAGAAGTCTGTGGCTCTGATGGTCTCTCAGAAATTAAAAATCTTCTTCTTCTTCTCGAACGCCGTCACACTTGGAGTTTGGCCCTCAAAATGAAATCTGTGGTCTTCTGTAGCACCTGCACAGGCCCGTAAGGCTTCTGCCATATCTCTTCCCTCTGCAGCTGGTGGTTCCCACAGTCCTGGAGGATGTGCTCTGTGGTCTGCTCTGCTTCTCCACAAGGGCACAGGGGAGATGGAACGAGGTGAAAGCGTCTGTGCAGGTGGAAATTGAGTCGGTTGTGCCCGGTCTTCAGACGGAAAATGGTCACCTGCTCTTGTCTGGACAGCTGATGGTAACTGTCTAGGGGCCGTTGTGGTGGTCTGTACACAGACTTAATGATGGTCTTCGTCTCTGTGAAGCTGACTCCATTTTCGTCTTGTTCTTTCTCTGCGCCCACTTTTGCCATTCTGTCAGCTTCTTCATTGCCGTAGATGCCACAGTGCGAAGGGATCCACTGCAGCACCAGTCTGGTGCACTTGATGTTTTGCAGTGCCTCTTGTAGACGTGGCAGTTTGCTTGCTGTTGCTGCCTCAAGGACAGACATGGCATCAGTCAGGAAGACAATCTGGGCATCCGGGTCTGCAGTACCACTAAGGGTGTTTGAAGCGTGGTCCAGGGCTTCCACCTCAGCTCTGTAATTTGTGCAGTGAAGGCCTGTTGATACTGCCTCTGCCTGCCATTTTCCGTTTGGGTATTAATGTACACCCCAGCCCCTCCATTCTGAACTGCATCTGTGGCTGATCCATCGGTGTATGCTCGTATCCATGCTTCCTGGGGATACTTTTCTTCGAGCATGGCCAGTGTCAGGGCTTTCTTGCTCACAGTGCTGTGCTCATCTTTGGTTGTGATGTAGGGTACCATGGAAGAGATAGAAATTCAAAATGTCACAATTGGATATACACAGGATGATGGATGGATGGACCAATAGTGGACCAGTGGCGGATGACTCATAATATTTAACTCACTTTTACTATTAAATGAACCTATAATGTATGCTAACCATCTCTCACGCCTTAAATTTCCAACGAAATGTAAGTGAAACTTGTAATAAGGACATATTCACACTGTTTCATAATAGGATACCTGGTGTTTCATATTAGGCAAATGGTGCCTAATAGAATATGAAGATTCGAGTTTTTAAATTTGGCTGTATCCTAAGACTGATGCATCAATATAATCTCTATCAAAGTCAAAGTGGTTTATTGTCGGAGGCATCTGGGCCCATAGACAAGGGTGGTCGGGGTAGGGAATTTTGACATACATACACGAGCGATCGATTCAAACCCAAATACAAAAACACATAACACGGATAACCGACAGTCATTCGTCTGGTTACAGTCATTTCAGCATCAGTGGCACAGGTCACTGGGAATAATAATGTCCGTCAACCACATACAAGTGCGACATCTGCCATGAAATGAACGTCCCATCACCCGAGGTAAGATCGCACAAGTTCCATCACCCTGTTCATGTCAATAGTCTCTGCCCACTCCAACTTCTTCTTGTACTTGTCTCTTTCCACCTCGTTCCACATCTTGAGGCTTTGAAGGTACATAAGTTCTTTGTGAAGCATGCAGCGGCGGTCCTGTTTGAAAAACCAAAACTTGATGCAGGTCTGTCTCCACTCACTGAAATCAGTCACGACAACAATGTCACAACTTTCGCAGACAAAAGTTTTGTCAGGGGACTGACATGGGTTTACACACCTCTACAGTTCTAGTATACAGTATAAGAACTAAAGTTGCTGCCGCTGATCACAGCTAACATTTGTACAAGACCACGATCAAAATGCTTAGTACTTAGTGTAGATGCAGGAATGCGCGTGGAAGCGCGATATTACGAGACCAAACGAACGCGAAGTTAGCAGTCTTTTTTAAAAACATACAAAATACACATAAATATGTGATACACAAAACATTGAAAGGTACTATATGTTCCGAACAAGAAGCGTCCACTTAATATGTTGCAAAAGAGTGTACGTGTTTTAATGGCCTAAAACGCCAGCGCGAGACGTTTTTCAAAGCCTACCTCGAAAATTTTGTGAAGCTAGCAGTCAAAATTCAAGATGGCGGAGCGTGACATGAGCAGTCAGACATGTGTTGCCTTGCCTACTGTGAAATCTTTAGCGTGAAATAAGTGATGCGCAGCGTCAACCCAGTCGCTCGCTGGCTGTTAGCCTCGTTCCCGCGTCCCGATATCTTCGCTGCGCTCCGCATAGATCTATACGCAGTGCGCGTGCAGCGAAGCTCCACCGAAAACAAACTCGCTCAGAGCGGTAAACTTGACCAAACGTAGATACTCGAGTTGAATTGTTAATGTAGTATATACACATAAAGTTCTATCATCTTAGAACTTCATCGTCTCCCATCGTCAATCATATTTTAAATTGGCTACAGCAGACTACAAGTTTTAACAACTGCTGAACATGTCTCACACTGACACTCTCAGTCACCACTGAAAGCTAGGATGTTTGTTTAATAACCCGATATAATCGTTTCTGACTAATTAAGCCGCATGGAGTCTACAGAATGCCGTAATTGGCTCTGAGAAAGAGGCCCGTCGAAATACACCTGCCGGGTTTGACAAAAGTAACACGTACTTTAATTTTTATTAGTGTAATCATATACACGATTAGAAGCGCTAAACATTCGGTGTCTGACTTTTTGCCAGTTATTTTGTAATTTTCGACCTGCAAACTGTCACTGGTTACAAGTTCATAACCCTACCCCTAGAAACAACAACAACTAAAAAAACAAACAAGCGCGCCCTGAGACACAGTAACAATTCGGTGCCGTTGTTCAGCGAATTGACCATATATCACACACAAGGTCCCTTTCACCACTATAACTCTCACCAGAATAATATTTCTAATAACCATCGATTATCGTTAATTACGCTTTATGGAGTGTACTGACAATGCTGTATTAATCTCATGAAAAAGGCTCGACCAAATACACGCATAGTTCCCCAAAACGTGTTCAGTTGGCGCGGCGCTACGTAACACCCACACACACACATTGTACACCAGAATTTTATCACTCTGCTTTATTGAGGATCAAATTAACCAATGCATTGGCATGAGTGTTTTTTGGACAAGTAATTTGTTACACAGTACACTCTCTCTCTCTCTGTCTCTCTGTCACCAGAAAGCAGTATTGCTTTATTAGGGGTCAGATAAGCGATGCTCTGCTAGTGTCTTATATTCAATTGAAACAAAAAGCACAATGCACAATATTCTCTCTCTATGTTTCATCATCATCATCATCTATCATCATCTATCATCATAATCTCTATCATCATCTCTATCATCATCACTCTCTCTCTATCACTCTCTCTCTCTCTCTCTCTCTCTCTCTATCACTCTCACCAGAAAGCAGTATTCACCGTTACATTGCTTTATTAGGGGTAAAATAAGCGATGCTCTACTAGTGTGTCTTACACACACACACACGCACACACACACACACACACACACACACACACACACACACACACACACACACACAACAACAACAACAACAACAACAACAACAACAACAACAACAACAAACAAAATGTTTGAGCAGACCAGAAGCCCTATGCTATCACACAAATCAAATCAGTTCAGGTCAAAATAAGGTTCCACAGAATTAGTCGACACAATTTTATGGTAGCACGCACAGTTCGTGCTTCGTCGGTCTTTGCTAGCGGCTATCCGAGTCAACAGTGTGATAAACAGGCCATTGGCATAAAACACATCTCTTACACACTCGGCCGGCCGTTTTTGTAGGGCTTGTGGTCCTTTGCGACAAGTTACTCAGTACGCGCGGGAAAATCAAAGGCAAATAGTCGAACGGCTGCAAGAGACATATATGCTCATTAGCATCAGACAGTCGCGGAACTTGACTGAAACCAATCTGTATGCATCCTGCTGCCTATAGTGTTACGTCTATGTCGTTATGTTTACTATGTAGCCAGTATGCATTGAATTTTTATCATGCACCGGCCACACTCGCAAGCTCTGGTATCAGTTTCAGCCAACTTAATAATAAATTTCAAATACAAAACGATTTCCAAATACCGTCAGTAGCTCGCTTGAGCTTGCCCTTAGCACCACGTGAATGTTCTGTGTTTACGTACAGTGTGTGAGTGAATGCGTGTGATTCACGTGAGCGTGCTTGTTGGGTTCAGTTCGCGGCTACATTCTGCGCATTGAGTTATATTATAAATATGAGAAATGCGCCATATAAATGCTATGCATTATTATTATTATTAAGAAAGAATCAGAGAAGCTCGATTTTCCGATCACTGGCGGAAACGCTCCGGAAGGACCCGAGCAATGGCAGCAATTATGGTGGCAGACATCATTCCAAAAGTCCCACAATTCTCATGACTTTTACCGGTGAAGTCCCACAACTCTTACTATAAATTTCCGATGTTTCTTCCGGTCACGATGGCGGCGAATAGTACCTATCTATTTGAACCTGAAATTCCGGCTGGTCAGCAAGTAAGGCGTGTTAGACAATAGGACGACGAACTTCACAACGTGCAGCGTCTGCAAACCACATACTGGTAAGTGTGTCGGAGAAGCGTCGCTTAATCGATAGATTTTAATCAGTGTAGACAGGCTGGTCTATTTACTTTGGTATCAGTTTCAGCAAAATAAAGTTCATCAAATTTCAAATACAAACGATTTAAATTTTCGAAAACAACTTCAGTAGCTCGCTTGGTTTGCCCTTAGCACCACGTGACTGTTCTGTGTTTACGTACAGTGTGTGAGTGAATGCGCCTGATTCACGTGAGCGTGTTTGTTGGGTTCAGTTCGCGGCTACATTCTGCGCATTGAGTTATATTATAAATATGAAAAATGCGCCATATTCAATTCAATTCAATTCAATTCAATTCAAATACTTTATTGTGTCAGTCTAGCCGACAAATTTTCTTTCGTTGGGATCACATGCGCGCGTACGGTTTTAGCCACATTATAACAATGGTGAAAAAAAAAAAAAAAAAAAAAAAAAAAAAAAACATGACCACAGTGTACATTGTACAGACAGGAGTGAGTCTGTCACTTGCAAGATGCCACTGCGACATCTGAGGTGCAAGTTCCTCGACGGCGTCAACAAGTAGAGAGAGATTCGCTAGTTCATTTAGGAGACGGATGACCGAGGGTACAAAGCTGCCCTTGTAGCGTTTGGTTTTAACAAGAGGAGCCTTGAACCTACGGCCAGACGGGAGCTTTTGAAGGTGCTTAGAAAGGCAGTGGGAAGTGTCAGCTGCCAGCCTCAGGCCCTTGCGTATCATTCTCGTCCTGTAGAGGCCGTCAAGGCTCTCCAACCTGCCCCGAACGATTTTCTCACTAAGCCTGATTATCTTATTCAGCTTCCTAAAGTTCTTCTCGCCCAGGGAGCCGAACCATGAGACAAAGGAGAATGTAAGAATGCTTTCTATAAAGCAGAGGTAGAACTGCCTGAGGATTTTGGGGCTCACATCAAAGGAGCGGAGTTTGCGCAGCATATACAGTCTCCCTTGGGCTTTCTTAAAGACCATATAAATACCATATAATAATAATAATAGATCTGTAGTAGACGGCATTCGGTAGTATGGCACCGCCATGACAGGCTGTATCACGAGATTCAAGATACTCGTACAGCAACTGAGTTTGCGAGAAAAAAAAAGAGTGTTTCTTATAGATCATGACCTTTACGATAACGTTGATTATAGTTAGGGCCCTTATAGTGGATATTCGAGGTTACGCTGCACATCTTGTAACAAGAAAAATCTCTTTTGTGTATTGTACTTTGGACATCATTGATTCATATGAGTGAGAGAAACAGGTCACTCAACCGGAAGTGGGCGTGGCTGGGTCCTAAAGTAGGTCACTGTAATATTCCAAAAATTGTGCCAGTGCACGGAAGTTACTATGTTTCAGTGGAGACAAGATCAGACTATAGAAACTGTTGAATTTTATGCATTCCCACATATTTTATTTTTCTAATGATGTAATTAGTCTTCAACAGGAAGTGTTAGTAAGCACACTGTACCAAATTAGGTCACCATGACCTAATTTCACATAAATTTGCTTATGCATGAGTTAATACGCACAACATATCTTGAAATATGCCTTATTATTGTGCGTATATTGTGCTTTTGTTATTGTAACGAACATTTGCTTCATAAAACCCAAGTAGAGGCAAAAGCGGATGCGGATGGAGTTCCTGTTCTCTTTGCAACAAAGTTCAATTAAAGTCAAAATTCTATGAGTTTGTATGTGCGTACAGATGTAAGCACTGAAAGCAGTGTATGGCCCCAGACACCTGGTACAAAGTCCCCTGCGAAGCGCGAATGGCCAGGCACTCCTCACAGATAATACCTCCATCTTGAACCGCTGGTCGGAGTACTTTCAGAGCCTCTTCAGCGCTGAGCGCACTGTTCAAGAAGCAGTCGTCCTACAAATCCCACAAATCCCAGTAAAGGTTGAATTGGACGAACCGCCCACAGCCATCCACCAGCTCAAGAGTGGCAAAACAGCAGGCATTGATGGAATACCACCAGAGATCTGGAAACATGGAGGCACAGCACTGCACAATAAGCTCCATGACCTCTTTCTCTGCTGCTGGGAGGAAGGAACACTACCAAAGGATCTCCGTGATGCTGTCGTTATCACCCTGTACAAGAACAAAGGCGAGAAGTCAGACTGTTCCAACTATCGGGGAATTACCCTGCTGTCCATTGCTGGGAAAATTCTTGCAATGCTGCTCCTGAATCGGCTGGTACCTGCCATCGCTGAAGACCACCTCCCAGAGGGCCAGTGTGGCTTCAGAGCAAACAGGAGCACCACCGATATGGTCTTTGTGCTGAGACAGCTTCAGGAGAAGTGCCGCGAGCAGAACAAAGGGCTGTACGTAACGTTTGTCGACCTAACAAAAGCGTTCGACACTGTGAGCAGGCAAGGCATGTGGCAGATCCTGGAGCGACTTGGCTGTCCCCCAAAGTTCCTCAGCATGATTGTCCAGCTACACGAGGACCAGCAAGGCCAGGTCAGACTCAACAATGTTCTCTCAGAACCATTCCCTATTCTCAACGGCGTAAAGCAGGGCTGCGTGCTGGCACCGACCCTCTTCGCCATCTTTTTTAGCATGATGTTGAAGCAGGCCACAGTAGACCTCGATGATGACGATGCAGTGTACATCAGGTATCGTCTCGATGGCAGCCTGTTCAACCTCAGACGACTGCAGGCCCACACGAAAACCCTAGACCAACTGATTCGTGAGCTGCTTTTTGCTGATGACGCTGCCCTCGTTGCACACACAGAGAGAGCCCTGCAGCGCATCACGTCCTGCTTCGCAGACGCTGCCCAGCTCTTTGGACTCGAGGTCAGTCTGAAAAAGACAGAGGTCCTCCATCAGCCGGCACCCAAGACAGTGTATCGCCCTCCTCACATCACCATTGGCGAGTCTGAACTAAAGTCAGTGCACCAGTTTACTTACCTTGGCTGCATTATCACGTCGGATGCCAAGTTGGACAGGGAGCTTGACAGCAGGCTGGCAAAAGCGAACAGCGCTTTCGGGCGACTTTTCAAGCGGGTGTGGCACAATCAACAGCTGAAAACAGGCACCAAGATCAGCGTGTACAGAGCCGTGGTCCTCACCACCCTGCTGTATGGTTCCGAGTCCTGGGCCCTCTACCGCAGCCGACTACGACTCCTCGAACGCTTCCACCAGCGCTGCCTGCGTACCATCCTGGGCATTCACTGGAGTGACTATGTCACCAACGTCGAGGTCCTTGAACAGGCTGAAACTGTGAGCATCGAGGCTTTGCTGCTGCGGACACAGCTCCGCTGGGCGGGGCATGTCTCCAGGATGGAGGATCATCGCCTACCAAAGATCACCCTGTTCGGCGAGCTTGCTACTGGACACCGTGACAGAGGGGCACCAAAGAAGAGATACAAAGACTGTCTCAAGAAGTCACTTAGTGCCTGCCAAATCGACCACCACCAGTGGTCCTCGCTTGCTGTGGACCGTGACACCTGGCGCTCCACCATTTACAAGGCAGCTGTCTCCTTTGAGGACTCTCGCAGAGCTAGCCTTAAGGACAAGCGGCTCAGGAGAAAAAGCAGAGATGCCGCAACTCAGAACCCTGGCCATACCTTCCCCTGCAGCCACTGCGGTCGAACCTGCCTGTCCCGGATTGGCCTCCGCAGCCACGAACAAGCCTGCAGACGTCGTGGGCAACTCCTATAAAATATTCGTTCGCGAAGTCAAGCCAAGAGAGAGACAGATGCAACGATCAAGAAAGGTACTTAACGGCACTTAATTTCACTAACTTGGAATTTAATCAAATGATTACAAAATACATGTAAAGATAATGGAAAGTAAAGCATAAGCGGATCCAGAATGAGATCAAATACCAGTCACATTAGGTAGCAATATCTGGTCATATATTTTCATTGTATCATATTTATGACAATACTCTTAGAATATTTTAAGCACTGCTAATGATAAAACATTATATTTTCACTCTAATTAAATCATTTAAGTATATTTCTTAGAATATGCTTTTTTAAGTAGAGAAAGGCAGACACAGATCATGGGTCTCATGTTGCAGCTATGTGCATACTAGTAGTGTTCATAACAGCTACATTTTGGGAAAACTACACACCTACTGTTGTCTGGACAGTCTTTTCTGGGGACGCATGCATGCTACACACACACACACACACACACACACACACACACACACACACACACACACACACACACACACACACACACACACACACACACACACACAAAAGGTAGGTTCAGATGGGTGAGCACGAAAGATTTTTGTTTGAACAGGTAGCCTATTCACAGCCAAGTATACAGTGCTGTTTTGTGACGTGTTTCAGCAGTCTCCTCCACAACTACACGTTAGGCTGTCTTTTCTGCGTTTGCATATTCCCGAACCACATCCTTGTTTGCAAGAACACCTGATCAGTTCATAGCACGACTGTTTTGCTTGTGGCAGCGTTGTCCATAGAGGCACCCATGGTTCCGTCGCGCTGTTTTGTGTTACAGTTTCAGGTTGCTTCCTTAGGCATCCTTCTTTCGCTGGACATGGTATTTGTGGTGCTTTCTTTAAGCAATGCCCCCAAACGTGTCCCCCTTGGTAAGTTGCCCGGAGAACGTGTAACCTAAGTTGGTGGTATAGCCTCCAGAGATTTGCACTGTCTGGGGAAAAGCGCCTGCCTTACTGTTACAAGCTGGCTTGTTTTGTCGTACATGAGTACGACAAAGCGTTCTATTGTCTCCATCCAAGAAAATAACACACAGACGGATCCAGGATGGGTCACAATACCAGACGCAACGAAGCAGAACTCTGTTGAAAGGAAAACTCTGGACATCTATTTACACTCAATTTTTGACATTACTGGTGATTACACTTAGAAGAAAATCTGAACAAAAATAACAGCAAAAAAGCATACCAGCTGGTGAAAGACCTTACCAGTGTAAAACAAGGACGCTCCTCGATCATTCAAGATAGTGAATGGAACTGTCTTACGGAAGACCAAGACATACTGAAGAGATGGACAGAGTACTGCTCAGATTCGTACAACCACCGAGCTACAGGGACCCAGGCATACTTGTAAACCCACCCTTGACCAACAATGGCAACTATCCTATCCTCCGAGAAGAAGTAGAGGCTGCAGTGAAGTCGCTGAAAAAAGGAAGGCATCAGGAGCAGACAGCATCCCAGGAGAGCTAGTCCAAGAAGGGGGAGGAGGCCTTACTAACAATCTGCAATAAGATCTGACAGACAGGGGATTGGCTCACACCATGGACCGAATCACTTAGATAGATTAGATAGATAGATAGATAGATAGATAGATTAGATTAGATAGATAGATAGATAGATAGATAGATAGATAGATAGATAGATAGATAGATAGATAGATAGATAGATAGATAGATAGATAGATAGATAGATAGATAGATAGATAGATAGATAGATAGATAGATAGATAGATAGATAGATAGATAGATAGATAGATAGATAGATAGATAGATAGATAGATAGATAGATAGATAGATAGATAGATAGATAGATAGATAGATAGATAGATAGATAGATAGATAGATAGATAGATAGATAGATAGATAGATAGATAGATAGATAGATAGATAGATAGATAGATAGATAGATAGATAGATAGATAGATAGATAGATAGATAGATAGATAGATAGATAGATAGATAGATAGATAGATAGATAGATAGATAGATAGATAGATAGATAGATAGATAGATAGGTGATTTTACTGTACTCTTCTACACTCGATCTAAATCAAGTAGATGTAAAATGTACAAACAGTAGAAAGGCAGACCCAGATCATGGATGCCATGTCACAGCTATGTGCACAGTAGTTTACGGCAGTCTCTTGTCTCATGAACACTATACACGTATGCTTGGACAGTCTGTTCATGAATTTAAGCAGTTCGTGCATATATGCTAAATAAAGTAAATAAATAAATAAAATAATAACATAGGCGTGTCCAGGTCAAGTGAGATGGGCGTGGAAGATTCGATTTAAAAAACAAACAAACGGTAGTCTAGTTGGATTGGAATGCACTGCGCTGCGTGGTGTGATGTGTTTTAGTGGACTGATCCACAATTGTACAGAGCTGTACACGCTAGGTTGATTTTGTTTTCTGCATTTGCATCTTTCAGAATGGCATCCTTTGTTGAGGACTGGCATCCTTTGTTGCAAGAACATCTGATCAGTTCATAGCACGACTATTCTGCTTGCGGCAGTTTTGTCCATAGATATACCGACGGTAAATGTTCCGTATTGCTGACCTGCATTTTCAGCTCCAGGTTGCTTGAAGAGTCATTTGGGTATCCGTTTTCCGACCCCATAATGTCGCGGGACTTGGTCGTGGTGTTTTCTCCACTGGCATGTCTCCATGTGTAACCGTAAAACATCCACCGTTGGCGACATGTGCTCCAGAAATGGTTAGTGACTCGATGTGTCTTTTGAAGTCAGCAGCTTAGCTTGAGTGGACAGGCTGCAGCACGCACAACTCAGCTTCAAGACAAGAGATCAGGGAGCAAACTGAGGTTGTTCCTTTTCTATGTGCTCGCACGTCCTCAAACCTGAGGGTGCGCCATCACAAGTCTGTAAATACTTAAAATATGCTTCTTGCAGAACAATGTATCGCAGCCACTGCAATTTGGTGTGCACGTCTGGTTCTGTCCTGATGTGACACTCTCCGAAACAAGTCAGCCACCCCAGATCAGTGAAACTATTCCGCATGCCTGAGTGCCGCAAGTTCAATGTACAGCGGCTTTCCCATCGTGACGACATACTCAGATGGAATTACCCACTGTAATCGGCTGTATCTCTTTTCCGAGGACAAACAAAGCCTGACTAGGATCAAATTAAGATGCTTGATTGCAAACATGGCAGCATGCACTGCATGCTCATTTATTTTCACTGTGGAGTGGGCATTGCCCAGCGGAATAAACAGAATAGACAGAATAAACAGAAGAAGAAACAGTAGAATCGTGGCCTTGTCAATAGGCCTGCCCACTGTGTTTTGGCGGGAACTATGAAATGCGGCAGGCAAGGATACAGACTGACTCTGGGGGAGTTAGTTAATCACAACTGTCTACGTGTGCTTAAACTAACGATGTTTCACGATGCATGTTTCACTCATGGACAGATTAATTAAGACACCTGACTGTGATATAGCCCCACAAAGGCCGTTATATCAGATCACCAGCTACTCAGTCTGTTTTGCGCGAGGACCTGAAGTTTGGGAGCTATAAATAGCTTTTACCTCGGCTCTGAGGTGTAGTTGAGCAGCGCTACGCTTCAGCGGTAAAACGGACACAAAAGGGTGCAATCACGCAGTTATCAACGAAATAACAACCGTAGCCATTCGTTAGGATGCATTATAACACACTGTACATATGTATCAGGTGTTGATATTCGTCAAACAGTTTTTCTGCAATGTGGAGAATTCTCCGGGAGCGCTTCTGGTCTTTGACACTTCAGCTCCAGCCATTCACATTCAGGAACGCAGCGCTGTGTTTCTGGTCTGATATCTGGCACTGGATGTTCATGACATGGCCGTGGTACATGATAATTCTTTCCAAGTTCTACAAGTGCAACGTATGTGCAGGGAGCTCACATTGATTCTGATTTGTCTTTGTTGCCGATCAGTAGGATAGAACGTTCACGGCTCTCTGATTCAGCCGCCACTCAGTGTCTTTGTATAAGAAATATGCCTTTAGCATGAAAGTAATCAATTACTCTCGTAACACTGGGGTTATAGTCGATGTTGTCTACAGCCCCGATGCTGAACTTGCCTTTGTTCATTTGTGGTAGAACTACCACGTCATCCTCGTGACTGAAACTGTTCGCGATTTCAGTAAACAAAGACTGACATGCCCGTCTTATACGATATTCCCATATTCCCAGGCCGAGCTGTGAAGCATTTGAAGAAGACCTTTTGTGTTTTTGAATGCATCTTTAGACTGAGGTAGACTACTAAAATGCCTCTCTCGTGTGAAAGGCTACAGTGTGACGTCTTCTTGAAAATCCCGGAAATCAAGTAACTAAGCATTGTGAGAACTGATATCTCGTTAATGTTTCGCCCGTTTGTAATAATTCTCACCTAGGTAGTCCAGCAGCTTTGGCCAGGGCGCCTCCTAAAGACAATAATTTTATCTTTTCTTTGCAAAATTAAAATCAGGTCAGGAGTACTTACTTACGCCCATCACCCCCCCTGGGGCATAGGCCGCCGACAAGGTCCCTCCAGCCGTCTCTGTCCTGGGCGAGTCTCTCCAGCTGTCCCCAGGTGTGGCCCATCTTCTTGACATCTGTCTCCAGGTCACGTCGCCAGGTGTTTCGTGGCCGACCTCTCTTCCGTTTTCCCTGTGGGTTCCATCTTAGGGCTTGCTTTGTGGTGTTGGTTGCTGGCTTGCGTAGTGTATGACCTATCCATCTCCAGCGGCGTTGTTGAAGCTCCACTTCTGCAGGCTTCTGCTTTGTCCGCTGCCACAATTCCTCATTGCTGATTTTGTCCTGCCAGCGTATCCCGAGGAGCCTTCTCAGACTGTTGTTGATGAACGTCTGTATTTTCTTGGTGGTCAACACTGTGGTCCTCCAGGTCTCTGCTCCATAGAGGAGTACTGGTTTCACATTGGTGTTGAACAGTCGGATCTTGGTGTTGACTGACAGATCTCTTGAAGTCCAGACGTTCTTTAGCTGGAGAAATGCTGCCCTGGCCTTGCCTATCCTGGTCTTCACGTCAGCATCCGTCCCCCCCTTCTTATCGACTATGCTGCCGAGGTAGGTGAAGCTCTCGACCTCTTCTAGCGCCTCGCCTTCCAGTGTGATGGGCGTTCCACTGGCAGCGTTGACTTTCAGCACCTTGCTCTTTCCACGGTGGATGTTCAGGCCTAGCCTTGCGGAGTTCACTGCCACTGCGTTTGTCTTTTCTTGCATCTGTTGTTGGGTGTGCGAGAGCAGGGCTAGGTCATCTGCAAAGTCCAGGTCGTCCAGTTGGGTCCAAAGTGCCCATTGGATGCCATTTCGCTTCTGTGCTGTGGATGTCGTCATGACCCAGTCGATGGCCAGAAGGAACAGGAACGGTGACAGCAAACACCCCTGTCTCACCCCTGTCCGGACTTGGAAGGTGTGGGTGAGCTGGTTTCCACAGATCACTCTGCAGGTCAGTCCCTCGTAGGAGTTCCTGATGATGTTGGTGAGCTTTTCAGGTACTCCATAGTGTCTCAGCAACTTCCACAAGGTGGCTCTGTTGACGCTGTCGAAGGCCTTCTCGTAATCAAGGAAGTTGATGTAGAGGGACGAGTTCCACTCTAGCGACTGTTCCAGGATGATTCGCAGCGTGGCGATCTGGTCAGTGCATGATCGGTCCTTGCGAAAGCCCGCCTGTTGATCTCGAAGTTGGGGGTCCACTGTGTCCTTCATCCTGTTGAGTAGGATCCTGCTGAAGACCTTGCCTGGGACAGACAGTAGGGTGATTCCTCTATAGTTGGCACAGTTGCTGAGGTCTCCATTTTTTGGCAGCTTGACCAGGTAACCCTCCTTCCACTCTGCTGGCACTTGTTCTCTCTGCCAGATTTTCCTGAAGAGGGGGTGGAGCATCTCGATTGTGGTTTCAGTATCCGCCTTTAGCGCTTCTGCCGGTATACTGTCGGGTCCGGCTGCCTTGCCCGACTTGAGCTGTTTGATGGCTTTCCGGATCTCCTCCTTGGTGGGCTCGCTACAGTCTATAGGCAAGTCTCTCTCGGCTACCTGAATGTCTGGTGGGTCTTGTGGAGCTGGTCTATTTAAGAGCTCCTCAAAGTGCTCCTTCCATCTGTTCTTCTGTCCCTCCTCTCCTTGGATGGCTCTTCCCTGTTTATCCTTTACTGGCCTCTCTGGCTTGGCAAACTTCCCTGAAAGCTTTTTTGTGGTGTTGTAGAGCTCTCTCATGTTTCCATGTCGGGCTGCCTCCTCTGCTTCTTGTGCCAGTGACTCTACAAAATTTCTCTTGTCTGCCTTGATGCTATTCTTTACTATTTTGTTGGCTATTGTGTATGCCTCCTGAGCGCGGGCCTTCTCTGTTCTTGTGCGGCTGTTGTTTACTTCTGCTTTCTTCTTCTTTCTATCTACTACTTTCTCGAGTGTCATTGGTGTTATCCACTCTTTGTGAGTGTGCTTCCTGTAGCCCAACACCTCCTTGCATGCTGCAGTTACTGCGTCTCTCACCCCTCTCCACTGCTCGTCAATGGTTCCTTCGTCCAGAAGCTCTTGGAGAACCTGGAACCTGTTGGAGAGGGCGAGTCTGTACTCCTCATGCTTGCCTGAATCTTTCAGCAGCGTAGTGTTGAACCTCTGGCGCTGACAGGTCTCGCCGGTCCAGTTCCTCTTCAGCTTCAGTTTCATTCTGGCAACAACCAGGTGGTGGTCTGAAGCAACGTCGGCTCCTCTCTTCGCTCGGACGTCCTGGAGAGATCTTCGGAACCTTCTCGAGATGCACACGTGGTCGATCTGATTCTCGGTTAAATGGTCCGGTGATACCCATGTCGCCTTGTGGATGCGCTTGTGCGGGAAGACTGTGCCGCCTATGACAAGGTTGCTTATGGCGCATAGGTCTGCAAATCTCTCTCCGTTATCGTTCATTACTCCCAAACCCTGCTGCCCCATAACCTCCTCGAAGCCCCTGTTATCGCTGCCGACCTTGGCGTTGAAATCGCCCATGATGATGTTGAAATCTCTTCTAGAGAGGGTTCCAACGATGGTCTGCAGTCTGTTATAAAACTGGTCTTTGGTCTCGTCATCGCTGTCGTTGGTTGGGGCATAGCACTGGATGATGTTCATGCTAATCCTCTTCTGCTGTGTTCTGAACGAGGCTGTGATGATGCGTGGGCCATGGGCTTCCCACCCGATGAGAGCACTCTGCGCAGTTTTGGAGAGCATGAGAGCCACTCCCTCTGAGTGTGGTGCATTGTCCTCCTCATGGCCGGAAAACAGCAGCCTCTCTCCTGTGGTCAGTCTCTTCTGTCCGCTGCCCGTCCATCTGGCCTCACTGATGCCAAGGACGTCGAGACGGTAGTTCCTCATCTCCACTGCCACCTGAGCTGTTTTCCCTGCTTCGTACATGGTCTTCACATTCCATGTTCCGATGTTGATGGTTGCCCTGGTCGAAAGGATGGTAGTCTGCTGAGTGGCTTCCTTTCGGCTTTCACCACCCCGCGTCATAAATCCTCCAGCTGAAGGTCCATCCTCTCCCAGGGCCGAGTCAGTTGTTGGTTTTCTTGTTGGCGTTTCTGTAGCAATGTGTGTTTTTATGGGGTGGGGCAGCTAACCCCACGCCCAACCCTCCTCCTTTCACATCCGGGCTTGGGACCGGCCATGGCGGAGTTAGGTCAGGAGTGGCTGCCTGTAACTACTGTTTAGGGCGGCTAGAAGGTAACTGCACACTTTCACGCTGTCCTGAATTCACTGAGCCGGTTTGAATAAAATTTACACTATAACAGGCATATGCTGAACACTGGCGCGGCTGTTTTTTCATCACAAAGGACGACATCCCTTGTCACTGAGTGAGTTTGCGTCGTCGCGAAATCTTTATCATCGAAAATACATGAATCACGTTTGTTATCTAGCTTTACAGCAGTACATTGCTGTTTTGAGTGGGAATTACACCCAAGTAAAGTTATACAGTGGGAATAAAAAGGGTCAGTTGTGTTACATTACTGGAAAAGTGCACTTACTTGGACACGGATTTACACAGATGTCAGTGACTCGACATGAAATGGAATAGCCTGCACGGTACTGATTTGTCCGGCCATTAACTTTATAATAGTTGTTAGGCATGGTCATTAATTAAGTCACTTTTCTGAATTCAACGATGGAAAATAGAAGTGCTTAAACATTAATAGGGCAGATACTGAAAACCATCAGTCACACCACCTTGGACGCCGCGAGAAACTATCAAGTAAATTCTATCCATTCTAACACCGTTGGTTTACCATACATTACCACCGCTAATCACAAGCACAGCAAGGCAGCAAAATGGCACAGATATTCAAAAGCAACAGTTGTATGCAGGGCCTCGTGAGGCTCTATGCTTTACGCTGACCTAATGTGCAGCCGTTTCTCGCAGACTGACGAGAGCATTTTGGCGGCCTATTCGAGTTTCCGACATCTCAGCACTGACACACGAAACCTGCCTAGGCGAAAACTGATCATGTAGGACTACACAGCGAACAAGAAATACCTCACCAGAATAGTGCATTTAAGAGATACCGATATAACTATGTTTTGGTTGATTTGTGAACTACCTAAAATAAGTTGAAATACCTCTTAAAATGTCTGTTTATGTGCACTAAAACCCGTCACGGTTGTCGTATGGCCCGCGCGCTTGCCCTCGCGCCCGCATCTGGATGACAGGTCACGGTCACGGCGTTTTCGCTGCGCAGGGTATGGAAACCCGTTTTGTTCAGAATACAGCGATGTCATTAGTTTAATTAATTATTGTACCTTAATCAAGGGTCTGTACACGTGTTTCCCTCGTCAGTATGAATGTAACATATGTGTACACTAAGTCTGTATGCATCTTATGTTTGTTACATTCAGCGCAGCGAGAAATATATAAGGGCCCCCACTATTAACAGCGCTCTTACATTGTCATTTAGGCAACCACTTATTGTTATTATCAGAACTGAAGTGTATGTTATCTGCCACGGTCCAAAGACTGCTGGAGGCAAGTCGTCCAGCACTGTCAGTCACGTTTAATGAGCACCTTAGCCCAAATCTGGATGAGAAGCCGTAGAAACAATTCATGTTCACTTTCGATGTGCACAGTCGACTGAAAGGCTATGAATTGTGTTGTGACAACAACACTTAAATTCCTAGCAGTGACGTCACGTCCCCGATTTGTGTGTGTGTCAACATGCAATGTGATGACTGATGCGGACAGAATGCTGTTTAGATCCAACCCCGGTTCAACCCTGCTTCGGACCAGGGTTGAACTGTACCCTGCTCCTGACCCAGGTTGGGTCAAGTGTAAACACTCCATCCTAGGTTTGGGTTCAACCCAGGTTGATGTCACAGTGCAAACAGCCCATATTCAGCTTCGGATATATAATGATTCGTGATGAAGCTCTATGCCCTCGCATAAAGTTCACACAGGGATTCTGCATTGTGCTGTCGTGTCAGCGGTTTCCCTTGTGACAAATAATGATTCCGGGTATTCATGAGTCAAAGTTTGGGTATTCATGAGTCAAAGTTTCGTGCGGTCGTGAGGTTAGCGATCTGCACGTAGTTTTAGTGGTGCAGCTCAGCAGAACAGAGCTCAAGAGTTGTTGGTACGTGCTATTCTGTCATAGAGGACCGACGTATATCGGATACACTAGCCGTATTCCAAGACTCTGAAACCGAGATTTCAGGTGCGTTTATAAGTCTTACTACCTATATCTATATCGAGATTTCAGGTGCGAACTAAGTCTTACTTGTGTAGCGTTGATTTGGTTTAGTTATGTCGGTTTAAAATTTGTTGAGATAACCGGGGATTTTTCTATATAGCTATTTACCGGGATGGATAACTAAGGAATGTGACGTGTCAGTGTATCCTAGGTTGTTTTCGAAGGTAGTACGTGGGTGTGTTAAGTATAATCTTTTCCTAGGTACGAACCAGTGTATGGCGCGTGCGTCATGTTATAGTCTTTTTCAGTGTAGTGACTGAGTTATGGTGTGTTGCGAATATAGTCTGTTTTATGAAGTACGAGTGTGTGAATGAACGTGTAGATTTATCTGCATCAGCCAGGTTACGTAATGTACCTCTTATCATCCAATATGTGTGTGTTAAGCAAGTGTTATGACATTAGAACTTTATTGTACAGAGTTCTTGTGCGGAGCGAGGGACTGGATGCCGAGACGTCAGAGGCTGCCGCTGGAGGAACGTGTCGTGAGGACATTCGCAGCTCGGGGAGCGAGAGACTTGGTGCCAAGCCATCACAGTCAACAGAGGCTATGCTAGAGGAGCGTGTCGAGATGACCTCCACAGCTCGGGGAGCGTGGGACAGCTTCAGGACCACGTGATGAAAGAAACTAGGAGGAACGTGCAAACGATACAGAGCGATAACACCAGTTGAGCAGGTTGGATAATGAGGACAGTTTACCTAACCTGGATTTTATTATATTGTGTGTAGATGTGAGGGTGAGATGCTAGTGTTGAGAATTGTGTATCTTGTAAAGAGTTTTTTTTTTTTTTTTTTTAATTTTTTTATTTTAAGATTATACGCAGAGCCACAGAAAAAGAAGAAATGATGTTTTGCGTTTATACTGCACGAATGCGTCCGACTGTTTGTGTATGTGCCCGTTGCGTTTGTGAGTCTGTGCTTGCAACCGGTTGAAAGTCTGCGTGCGTTACAATAATTACCTACAGAACTGGCTTGATCTTATTTAGATAAGAGTTTTTCTTCTAATCACCCAGATTATTTTTCTGAATAAGCATTGATTTTTAAAATCTGGAGGTATTATTGCTCTCTCTCTCTCTCCCTCTCTCTCTCCTCTCTCTCTCTCTCTCTCTCTCTCTCTCTCTCTCTCTCTCTCCCCCCCCCCCCCCCCCCCCCCCGTCTCAAACACACACACACTCACATTGAAAAAAGTTGAAGTAATGCAGAGTGCTTTGTATCATATATGTAAAGAAGACATAATCACTGATGTTTATGTCACATTTAGAACACTTGAACACTTGCTTATTTTAGTGACCTGTTGGAAGGGCAAGATCACAAAGGTCATTATGTGGATTGGTCACGCACATGAGGCTTGAGGGCTTTAATATTCTTGTTATGAATGTCTATATGTTCGTATCATAATTACACTGCGTTTGCAAAAGACAAGACATGAAACAATTGTAACGGTATATTTACAGTTCCTACTGGACAGACGCCTCATAAAAGTGCATGGATTCCAAAGCATGTGCCTCCACCCTGAGGTTCTGAAGACTGCTTGCTTTCAGTTACTGTAAGCAGGAAAGTGGAGATACAATGTATGCAGAAAGACAAGAGGACTGAGGAGTAAGTATCTTACAGAGATTTGCACATGTACTGCTGTAGTGTACAGTGATAAAGTGCTGTTAGGACCACTAAAAAAGTAGTTATTTCTCCAGCTATTATGTGGCCCTGGTTCATATTTACTGTCAAGAAGTTGTGATACTCCAAATCTAAAATTAAATTCCATATTTAAAGATACAGAGACATATGACACATCAAATTCTAAACAAGACGTCGCATCCTGTGGTATTTTTGTGTTGATAAAACCTTTTTGGTTCGTCCGTTATTTCACTGCACAAAAAGCATTGTGTACATAACCATTTACACCGTCATAAAAGTTTACTACACGCAATAATGCCAAGAATAATCATCAGCTAGAGTGAATGCAAAGTTTTTGGACCCCAAAGAAACTGAACATTCTTAGGAAGAAGAAAGTGTATATAACTTGACAACATTTTTCAGTTTTCAAAAGAAAATGAGCTCTATAATATTCAAAGCCTGGTTATTACCTATTGTATTGTTTAATTCTGTTATGTGGTATATCCTATATCATTTATTATCAGTCATTAACGCATTTTTAACACAACAGCAAATTGTAATGTTGATGACACAACTGCAGCACTGCTTGTTATGGAAGCCCATTCAGGATTATTATAAGAGAAAACAAAGTAAGCAAAACACCTGAATAGGCTCTATCAATTCAGTCAGACCATCAAACCAGCATGACATAAAACAGGGATCATACGACAGTGAGATAAATACATTAAACCAAGGCTGCTAATGGGTTTTGCAAGCCTCGGCGTGCTTTTTGGCGAAAGTGTGAAGCAAAAGTGAGTATGTTCTGTTCCACTGGTCGTCGTCTGTCATCCGTCCGCCGTCGTCCGTGCTAAACTTTAACGTTGGCATTTTCTCGAAAACTATTCAAGCCACAGTCTTCAAACTCAGCATGAGAGGCGCACAACCACAGCCATCTTGTAAAAGGCAACCTGTACTGGATGTAAGGAAGCCGGTTATGTTCAGTTCGTGACACAGTCACGCTATTGATGGTAATGCTCCAAACCTCTTAACCCTGATTCTACTACAGGACTGGTTTGAATTGTTCAAGGGTGGTACCAGAATAGTTTGGCGCCTCTTGAACTATGACCACAGAGTCATCTGTGATCTCATGACGTGCTGTCTTAAGCGAGCTGCTACAGGGCGGGCTTTGATTGCTAATGTTTCCAACACAGCCGGATGTACTCTACGTGAAGCGTAGGCCTTCACTCTCAGTTCCTGTCTCACACACACACACACACACATACACATGGAAGCAAACTGGATGATCTGGTTATGATCTATGTATATATGTCAATCGTTTGTGCTGTTAAAAGTACATGTGTATTATTTGTATACGTTTAATAATATACCGCATATTTAAGTCTCAACGTAATTGTAATATTTATGTCTTGAGCACATTTATATATGCCCCCCCCCCCCCCCCTGCCGCCAGCCCACTCTGCAGTTCAATATTTTGGGAGGCTAGACATCGACATGTCCGGCATGCTGGACCCCCCTCAATAAAAAAAAATCATGTCTTTACATTCTACACACACTTAATTAAATCTCTCTCTCTCTCTCTCTCTCTCTCTCTCTCTCTCTCTCTCTCTCTCTCTCTCTCTCTCTCTCTCTCTCTCTCTCTCTCTCTCTCTCTCATAACACAAGCATGATTAATTCATTTCGTCAGTCCTCATGCCGAATACACGGCTTCAGTCATTACACAATGCTGCTTCCGGACTGCAGGAAGTTTTCAGCGTCATGTGCTAGTTTCGATAGGAACAAAAGTACAACGTGTAACTCCAATAAAATAAAACAAGACTGATAAGGATTTCATCCCAAAGTCTATCGTATTGTTTTGAGCTCACGTGCGCTTTTCTTTTAGAAACATTCTGATTTGTTCCTGTTCTGTTTTCAAGCTTATCCTTCTGATTCATCTCCCTATATCTTACGGCAATGGCACACACAAGCACAGACGGCAGACACACGGCGCTTCCTACCAGTTCTGTGGGCTGGCGTAGACACGGCCATTTTGAAGAACAAGTCCATGCCCACAAAGCCTCTTCTGTATGAGCTTGCATGCGTTTCCCATCTCAAGTTTTTCGTTTTGAATACCTGTAGATCTGCATTTATTGAACTGCGTCACATTATCTCCATCAGGCATCTTCTCACACCAGAAGCCACTAAAACGCTGGCCTGCTCCTTCGTCTTGTCCCGACTCGATTACGGCAATGCACTCCTGTGTGGCTGTCCTCTTTACCTTCTGGATCGGCTCCAGAGAGTGCAGAACTCAGCAGCTCGGCTTGTTGTCAAGGCAAAGAAGTCAGACATCACACCCATCCTGCGCTCACTCCATTGGTTGCCTATCACATCTAGAGTACAATACAAAGTTCTGTCCATCTGTCCAACCTGTCTGTCTCCTTCTACTGGCCCTGTCTATCTTTCTGAACTTCTTAGTGTACACACCTTCAAGACAGCTCCGTTCCTCAGCAGACATTAAACTATTACGCGTTCCGACTGTGAGAACTAAGTCTTTTGGCGAGAGGTCTTTCTCATACCAAGGACCATTTTTTTTTTGTTTGGAATAAACTCCCACAGTCCCTCAGACATGTTGAATCAGCCAGTAGTTTCCGACAGTCTTTAAAGACGCATTCATTCCTTTAAACGTGCATTCACCGTTATAATTTTTTGTTGTCAGTGACAGCCGCCTAGTGTATCCGCTATTAGTTTTATGGCACACGTATATCTTCGGCGTGTGCGAGCATTTGTTGTTGGCGTGTCCACTCTGCTAAGCTTATTTTCCTTGTATATCTTGTTGCGTAAGTGTGTATGTTAGGGAATATATTATGTGTCGTAGGATGCAAGGTGTATGTATGTTAGTATGTAATTTGTACGGCGCCTAGAGCTTTACTATCGAAAGTATAGGCGCCTTAAAAATATACATTATTATTATTCCACAATACGTTCGCAAACATCATAACAAAAATAGAGAGACTGTCTTCCTCTATCAAGGACAGCATTCACATGTAAAACACTTACGTGCTGGTGCTTTGCCTCACATAGGAATATTGTATAAAACATTGACGCGTTTGCTGCTTTTACGTCACCGTCACTGTCTGGTTCTTCTGATGAAATCAAGGAGCCAAACTGTTTACACTTTTTTTCCGCATTGAAGTTTAATTTTCGAAAATGTTGAAGAGGTACAAAGCTGGCTAACGAACTCATCTAAAGTCTTTCTGCAAACTAGCTATATCGAAAATTTCAAGTGCATATAATCAAAATTACGGACTCCAATGTGGGTCAACCGACTTTCTGTAAACGGACATTTAACTCTTCAATGAGACATTCCATTCAGTTCAATATGCTAGACACACCCTGAATGAATCGTTTCCTTTATTTTCAAGCTTGTACGTGAGCCAGCTTTGGAGACTGTAGTGTATGCATACATGCGCACACACACACACACACACACACACACACACACATGCACACACACACACACACACACACACACACACACACACACACACACACACACACACACACACACGGCCTTTCGCGCCAAAAGTACGTTAAACAACAAGGTTAGAGTAGCTAGACATTACGTCATTTTTATCTTGTTACTTCGTTACCACAGTCTGAGGACCGTCCGCCTGTTATAATAATAATAATACCGTTATATCCTTTGCATTCTACTGAACGCGCTCCGACCAGTCCCATCCTAAAGTCTACCGTATTTTCAATACGGTTTACAAAAAAAGATCTGATGTGCATTGCTGATTGTTGAAAATTAGATTTAACAAAATAAGCGGAAACTGAAATACAAGTCTAGATAAACATGTTTCTTTCGACACGTCTTATACCGCTAAGTGAATCCAGTCAGGTTGGCTACACATCAAGACAGCACACTCGACCTTGTACATTGTCAGCACAGTGGCTTTGACATTTGTTTGTTGGCTGGTTGGTTTATTTGTTTGTTTAATTGATTGTTTGTTCATTCTTCGTTCATTCGTTAGTTTGTGTTTTGTGCGACTGTTTGGTTAGTGTACGTGTGATTGTGTGTGTGTGTGTGTGTGTGTGTGTGTGTGTGTGTGTGTGTGTGTGTGTGTGTGTGTGTGTGTGTGTGTGTGTGTGTGTGTGTGTGTGTGTGAGTGTGTGTTATTGACGGATTTTTGTGGAGGAACTGACGTAGCGTATGCGAGGGCTCGTGAGGATCTGCGTATGTCTCTTGCGAGTGGACATTGTGTTCGGCAGTGAAGGGATTAAAGACTTTGAAAACGTTACGGGAGATAACTCCAAAAAAAAAATGTCTGACTTTGACAGGATGACTGCTGGAGCACAAGGCTAGACTCCGTTTGTCCTTACAAGTTACGCGCTCACAACAAGGCACTGATTAAATACAGTCAACAATTTAACATATGAGTGAATATAGTGAACAATATGAGTGAATATAGTTGATAAAAAAAATTGTCGCCATGTCGAGGGTGTTGAGATTATTAACCCTTTGGCTGTTGATAGCGCTAAGAGGTACCCAACGGAGAAAGAAACACGCGTAGAAAAGACGGGTACAACACAATTTATTAATATTTCGGGTAAATACCCTTTGTCAAAATAGACAAACAGAGATCAGCCGCTACTTATCTTCATTCGCAGAAGGAATGTGGCAACTGAAGGAGGTGACGTAGAATAAAATAAACTAAAAGAAAAGGAAGAACAAAAGAACGGAAAAAGTAAAAATGACGTCAACGAAAAACTCATAAAAGAGACTCGGACAGAAACTGAACGCGAGAGACAAGAATGTGTGTAAGCGCGCGCAGGAGCGAGCAAAAGTGAATGCGTGTGTGTGAGGCCAGAGAGAGAGAGAGAGAGAACGGGGATTACCCTTGGGCACGAAGTAGGCTGAGTGTCTATACACAAAGCCTGCTAAACATCAACCCGAAGCCAAACTTTATATCACCTTCAAGTTGAGGACTATCTCGGGGAAAAACGGGAGGGCCCCGGGGAAAAAAAAACCAAAAACCAGCATTTAGCACGGTACACAACAAATAATAAGTCATTGAAACAAAGCAAATAGTCAAATTCAGTAAGAGAATATCGGTATAAGTGGTGAGTAGGTAGTTGTGAAACCGTCTTCAAGGGTAACTAAAAAAAAACACAAAAAAACGGGGGGGGGGGGGGGGGGGGGAGAGAAAGAGAGAGAGACGGGGGCGGAGGGGGGGGGGGAGGGGAAGGAGAAGTGGAAGAAGGGTAAAGGAAAAAATGTAAAGAGAGAAAGAGGGAGAGAGAGAGCAGGGTAAGGGGGGGGGGGGAGGAAGAGAGTGAGAGAGAGAGAGAGAAAGGGAAGAAAAAGAAGGGGAAAAAAGGTGCTGGGGGGGGGGGGGAAGACAACCAGCCAGAGCCACCAGCCCCACCCAACTGGCACCCACCAGCCCACAGAAAAACACACAGGCACGCAACAAGATGACCACATACATCCCCAAGGGATGCACACGATCGCCCCGCTCCACACCCGCGCACCACTCCACGGGCCGGCGACCGGGAGCCCGACAGGCAAGGGTAAGGGATCCAACCGATCGTTCGGCCAGCGCTGAGAAAGTCCCCATGGGATGTGTACATTTCAACCAGCGCCAGCCTCACCTATCATGTTAGTGAGTAGTCAAACAGAAGCGACACAGTAAGGTAAAGGTACAGTTAGAAGATAAGAATGACACGGGCAAGGTAAAAATGTTCCTTCTGCGAATGAAGATAAGTAGCGGCTGATCTCTCTGTTTGTTTGTCTATTTTGACAAAGGGTATTTACCCGAAATATTAATAAATTGTGTTGTACCTGTCTTTTCTAAGCGTGTTTCTTTCTCCGTTGGGTACTTCTTTGCATTTTACACGCTTGGCAGTCACCTTTTTGGTCTGGATTGTTGATAGCGCTGTTTGACGTGATCATTCCTGCAGGAATGATGGTTTGACGTGATCATTCCTGCAGGAATGATGGCGAGAAATAGCGCTACCGACAGTCAAGTGTCAAGGATTAAAGTCAAGGATTAAAACACGTTTCAGCCGACTAGGTAGAATACAGTGTGCACAAATTAGTCTCAAGGCTGATGGCGTGATTACCCGACAGGCGCGTGAGAGGCACCACTAAATATGGTTTTCAGTGATCGGTCGGTCTATCACATGAACCCTTCACACGCCACAAAAGGACGTGGATCGGCCTTGACAGTTTCATGGTGGTGCCCGATACGCTTGGCTCCCAGTAAGCTAAACTGACACTACCCCTGAACTCATGGCCGATGCATATCCTACGGCTGGCCTACAGTCCACAGTTACAAAGTTGCCGAAGTCATCAGGTGTTGCTGAGTGAGAAAACGTAATGCTTCAAAAAACAGCAACGAAAAACTCGTGTGCTGTGCACGCGACCCACAGACTGGAGTATTAGCGCATGTGCCTATGTTCCATCAGGTAATCGTCGCCGCCGAAATCACATCCATATATCTGCACATCGGAGTGGAACATCATGCGCGTGGCCTTGAGCGAGCTGTCGCCGGGTTTGTCGAAGACCATCGGGAAGAAGACTATCCCAGAGGTGTCCAACGCGTCCTTAACGTTGTGGTAGTAGTGCCCGTTGAGGTTCACCAGCAGGCAGTAGGGCCTACGCAAGATGAAGATGGATCAACATGCAATCAAACGAACTCAAACCAATTCCGCAAAACCGAAACCATCACTGTGTTTATATCATTACCAAAATATAAGATCAAAATGTATCTTGAAGTGACGTACTATGTACTAAAACAATACGGACTCCAAATGTGCAAACGGCATTCAACCCCAAGACCGCATGTCCCACATTTTGGAGGTGTCACCTAATGACAATCTACCAGTTGCAGGAGAAGGATCGACCATGATAGTTCAAGGGTAGTGCCAGATGAGCTTGGCGCCTGATGGCGCCAAGCTCATCTGGCACTACCCTAGAATTATCATTGTCGATCTATCTCCTGCTGCAGTGCGTCGGGGCTAAATGGGTTAAAATAAAAACAGATCCACGGACGGATTATTGTCCAACACTTTCTGGTAGCGTGAGAACTTTGTTTCGCTTCTCAAATAGATTCATCACTTGGCGTCACTGTGCAAGGGCTGATACATGTTTTTACGGTGTACATCAAAGTATAGTATTTAATTCTTCTCTTCACTGTGAACGACCGTAAGGTTTGATGGGTTCGTGGAGTTCTGTTGTGCATGCTTTCGTGGATTATAAGACTAATGGGGGTGGGTCGTCTGCTTTGTCAGTGAACAGAAGAAATATACTCTACATTGATACATGTGGTGAAAATGCGTGTCCTTCCTCCAGCCTGTGCTGGTTGTGGCGTGAGTGAAGACGTGCAGCAGCAGACTCAAGCTACCGCATTGCACACAATAGTGACGTTTCGTTTGCAACGAACGAGAGCAAAGTCACGGCGAGTAACCAGCTAGTACCATACGAATAAACAGCACCCCGAAGACCTCCAACAGGGGCGGATCCAGAGGGTGTCTCGACGGGGGAAGGGACGGGGTGGGGGGGGGGGGACAACAGCCTCCTCCCCCGCCCCCCCCCCCCCACCCCCCCCCCCCCCCCCCACCCCCCCACTCTCCCGTTTTCCAAACTATACCATACAAAACAAATCCGGACCTAAACAGTGACTATCAGTCGACGAGCATAAAATCCTAACAAAGAAAGAAACACTCTTTAAAAAAATAAAATAAAAAATAAGTTGTGTTTAAATTATTCTTTCTTGGTGCCTGTGTTAAGTTGTATTGAAATTATTCTTTCTTGGTGCTTTACTTTTGGGAATTTTCTTTAAAATTGTACTATCTTTTTGTAACCATTATTTCTACGCGTGTTTCTTTTTTTCCTTTTTTTTTCTCTCAGACATACTTAGAGTTTTCAGAGCTTAAGATTTTTATTTGTTAAATCTTTTCTTCATTTATCCCGGGACACAGCACCGCTTTTGGCATCTTTTTTAAAAGGAAGGGCTGATCATATCTACACGCACGTGTCTTCCTCCCCGCCTCCACCCTACCTTCCTAACAAAACAAGTTTAATCGGGCACTTCTGATTCTTATATGGTGTTTTTAATTTTCTTATTGAAAAAAATGTTCTACCTGGAGTTTCTGCAGGAGCAGGTATCTTGTTTTTGACAACAACCCTACACTACCAATTACTCCTCCATCTGAGGAACAATGCAGCCATTTGTGAAAATCGTGATACTGCTCTATACAGCCACAAATCTCCTCCATATGAGGAACACAGGTTCTGATCATACAAACAGTCATGATCACCCATGATGTATACCTCTTACACTGGCTGACGATTACTTAAGGGTTAGTTGGGGATAAGAATCAAGACATTTCACACCTCCCCTCTGGTGACACGCATCAATGACTACATTGCTACTATGACGGGCACTCGTGCATGTCCACGGACAACTACCTCAAAAGACAAAGCTACGGAATCTGAGTGAGACTGTGCTCAGAGGGTGATGTGTGGCGGGATTAGGGGATTAGCAATCACCTGTGACACCCGGGCCAATCGGCTGCTCATCCCGGGGGGGAGATACAACGCAGTTGATTTCTCGCTTTCTGATCACAGTTGGCGTGTCCAAAGTCGTAGACTTAAACTATACTAATGTTCAAAACTTAAGGGCCACTTTTTATCGCAGATGCACCGACAACACCACACAAATAATGAAACAATACTTGGAGTCAGTACTTTGCTAATTTATTCAGTAACAATATCATTTAAGTTTTGTGTAAATCAAGCAATTGTAACAACAGCAGTACGTTAGAATGCTCATTTGAAAAGTCACACAAGACTGGTCCAGTCAGTAGCGAGTGTACCCACCGTTTGCAGCCAAGCATTCAATGCAGCTTTGACGCATGGAGTTCACCAGGGTTCGGAGAACATGTTGTGGGATCGCTTTCCACTCTTGATGCAGGAACTGAGTCAGCTGTGGGACGCCTTGAGGTGGGGGGTGGTTGCTGACTACACGTTGCCCCAGCACGTCCCAGAGGTGCTCGATGGGAGCCAGATCAGGTGAATGAGCTGGCCACTCCATCCTCACGATGCCCCGTTGCTCAAGGTACTCATCCACCACACAGGCGCGATGAGGTCGAGCGTTGTCGTCCTGCAGAACAGCATTGTCGCCATGGCTTGGAGAGCTGGCTGGATGAGGGGCTGCACAATCTCGTCCCGATAGCGCAGTCCAGTCAAGGTGCCTCGGATGCCTTCCCTGCTGAAGCCTGCCCAGACCATGACTGAGACTCCTCCATAGCGATCCACCTCTTGGACGCATCCATCCGTGAATCGCTCGTCCTGACGTCTCCAGAACCCTAGCCCTGCCGTCGTTGAAGGACACAGTGAACCGTGACTCATCAGTAAACAAAACCTGAGTCCACTGGAGTCTGTTACACCTCACATGTTGACGACACCAGGCAACCCGGGCTCTGCGATGAGCTGGAGTGAGGAGTATTCTCACTGCTGTTCTGCATGAAGCCAGGCCGATTTCGCGCAGACGTCGGCAGACTGTGCTGCTGACGTTAACGTTTGCAGCTTGCATCAGTTGACGTCGCAGAGTGGTTGACGTGATAGTTCGGACGCGCAGAGCCGCCACACAGAGGTATCTGTCCTCCCTTCTGCTGGTGCAGCACGGGCGTCCTGACCAGGGTCGTCGTTCGGCCCTTCCAGTTTCTTGGAATCATGCCAGCAGCCTCTGGATCACTGAATGGGACACCCCAAGACGTCTCCCAACTTCTCGTCCGGAAATTCCATCCTGCAGCCATGCTAGCGCCCGGCCTTGATCTACTGGCGTTAGGCTTCGTCGTGATGGCATGGTTAGGAAAGTGACAATTATGCCCCTACTGTACCGGTATTTGTAACGAAACAGAGGTGCTCAGTGTTCACGACTGACCCCATTTGCACGTGCATCAAGACTTTACCGAGTTTTTTCCACCTGCCTGCCTTTGGTACGCTTGCCAATATCGCACAGCTTTTCACAAAAACTGACGATGTTTCACGTGCATTTGACACGTTCGTGAAAATTGATGAATTGTTGTCTATTGTTCCCTGTACAGTGGACTGTCTAAGGTCAACATTTAACCCATTTGGATCGAAAGAACATTGTATTTTATTAGCATACTTGCGACGATAAACAATGACACACAAAAGTGGGTGGCCCTTAAGTTTTGCCCATTAGTAGATGACTGCCACATATGAGGTTGCAATGTGAGTGGTATCGCACAGAAAGAGGTAATGCTTTTCAAGAGCTCCTGTAACTGAAGGGGCACATGGAACTCTATGGCTTGCTGAGGGACTGAGTTGGGCCCCAGATCAGCAATGATTGGGCACTTTCCCACCGCTGGGGTTGACCAGCAGTCAGAGGCTTATTGCCTGTCTGAGGATGCTATGAGGATTGTATCGCAGAGCAAGAGGCACTGATTTACATGAGCCTGTGAGTGTTGGGGCACATGACACTCTATGTCTGGGTGAAGTACTGTGACGGGTGCAGGTCAGCAGTGCCAAGTGAGGATATTTGACAATAGGCCCAGGAACACACTAGGCCCACCCACTGATCCCATGAGATAATTGTGAAATACACCGTACAAGAAAGAAGAACCATCGAACAATAAAACACAACTTCACAAATTAATAACCCAAATAACCATTTTTTTGTTGTTGTCAGGGCTGACGGGTGGGCCCCCTAGCCCCCCCCCCCCCCCCCGGAATCCGCCAGTGTCTACGATCTATGCCTCTTGGAGGTGTTTGGAGTGTTGTCTATGCTTATAAACAAGCTGGTTATCCGCCTTGACTTTGCTTTCTCTCGTTGTTAGCAGTCGTCCGGCGTAAACGTAACCTCTCTAAAAGCAATGTACACCGAACAACAATAGGACTTTACAAATGGATAAAATATGAACTGTTTGGACGATGTTTCCGTGCCAGTTGTCTGTAAAATGCGATACCTGTTTTGACGATATCTGCATAATTATCGTCCAACAACTCCATTGCAGAAGCACCATACAAATTAACACAATGATTTGTGCTTTGACCACAGTAGATCTATGATCACTGGTCGATCATGCACACTTCTCTCCCCAGACAGTGCTTTTACCTACTTTTTTTTTTTTTGCTACTTCCAAGTTTCCTCTGTCGACCTCAGAGGTTTCCATCCCACGCCGTTCACCCCAATCAACCCCAGTGTGCTCACCCAGGCCTACCAGCTGCCACAGCCAGACTCCCGGCCCCGCTGCTGTATATATGTCAGGTTAGGGGACTCCCTCCGGAGCAAACTCCGCACTACTGCCGAGTCACTTCGGTGGTCTTCCTACTTAACATTTTTCTTGCTAGTCACGGAGTCGACGAGTGAGAGCTCCCCCCAGAGGTGGCGAGTCAACCACTACGTCCTTCCACGCACAGCAGCAGGGTCTGGCCGAAGACAACCGCGCACCTAGGGCTCCTAGAGGCCGGACCGGGCTGAGGTCACCATAAGACGGAGACTTGAGGGGTCAGAGGCACCTGGAATAGCGTTTTTCCTTTTTTGCATGATGATGAGGATGATATGATGATGCCATGGTGGTCCATGTGGTTTTAGGGACTGCGTGACAGGGCCGCATTCCACGCTTCCTGTCATAAATATCCTGGCATTAACCAGGCCCGGGACTTGCGGACACCTGCGGTGCCAGCCGTGTAATCATCCACACCTTGCGATGCGTCATAACCCGGGTAACACCCCCAAAGTCGCACCCGTGAAGTGGGTGAGTCTCGGCTGAGTGGCATCAGCCTTCCCATTGGGTCCATAGCACACCCGCTCTGGGTAAGAGCCGACCCAGGTAGGAAAAATCCCGCTTGAATCGGCTGGGATTCGAACCCGGATCTCCCGGCCGCCAGTCCGACGCGCTAACCACTGCGCTACGGAGGCCGGTCGCTTTTACCTACTTTACTTTGTAATCTTCCTAACATATTAGCACTGGCAGTCTCCCCTTTTCTTTTCAAATTAACACAATGTAAATGGTATTGTTTGTTGTTGTCGTTATTGTCTTCCATTAAGGCATTCCTTAAGCTGTGTGGGCAAGCGGCGTATATCCGTCAATACAATGTTACCTGAACACGCACGCTGAACATTCACACATACATGTACAGGCATTAAAGGTCTATTTTCATTTTTTTTCCAAATAAGTATAGCGTAGAAAATCAAATTAGTTTCTTTTGGACTTAAATTATGGCAAGCTTACAACGGCTTGTGTGTTATGTTCAGCTACTTTCTGATGCAAAATCTGCTTTGAATTTTCTCTTGCGCATCCATATTTTGGCACTGATTGGTTGTACATTGCTTAACGTCCCGACAGCAACAATACTTTTTCAGGACGTGCCTGCACTGCTTGCGAAAAAACAACAACAAAAAAAAAAAACAAACAAACAAAAAACAAACGAATATTGAATGTATGTCGCCAGCCGGTCTAATACGCTAAATAAACCTAAGACCATTTAGCAACACTCATCCAATATCAAGAGCTATAGGCAGCGCAGACAGTAGGGAGAGTTTAAAAAGGAAAATACAGGTGAATGGACCAAGGGTAGACAGAAACACATGCCCCAGAATAGAGGGGAAAACCGACCCTGTGGGGCTGACCAGGGTGAACATGGGAACTAAAAAGTAGTTAACCCCACCAAAATCCTCCAGGGCAAACCCGGGTAGGGGTATTTTGGCACTGAATATGGTTTCAGGATGAAAGCCCTTGGTGCGGAGTGACACCATTTTCAGGTCCTATTGATTCAGGTGCAGCCATTTCATGACCCTTCTGCGTCATCCTGTGTGCTTTTTGATATCAAAGAAGCATTATTGTTGTGATTTGATATTCTGCACAAGTTTCATCTCGTCAGAAGATGCTGGACGTCAGTAGGGTGGCCAGTTTCATTTGTTATTTCACAACTCATGAACAACCTGCATGTTTAACGTTTCTGAATGCATTTTAATGGGGTACAGTGTGGCTATCTCATCACGACAGTAATTCAGAATTTCACGTCTTTACGTTTGGTGGATAACACAATATTCTTTAGGAAAGTAGTTGCGGACCTATATATTAGTACATTACAGTCACGACACGCGTTTCTCACCATGCTTAACAAATTACAGTATCAACATCTTCCGTTCCACTCTCAAACTCCACAACAGAACAAGTCCATACGTTCCACCCACTCTCAAACTCCAGAACAGAAAATCTCTATACTAGATATTCCATACAAAGTGAAAAAAAAACAAAAAACATTGCTCCAACACAGCGAGTCTTACATGGCGATGTACCACCACCCGCCTCCTCCACCAACGTCATTGGCACAGTCTGTGTCTGCCTGGCCGTCATGGTCAGCATCTCTAGTGGAGAAGGCTGCTCCGTTGTGACTAACAAACTGCGCTCCCGCTAAAAAAAAAAAAATCTAATTATTTCGTATTCAAGATTCAAAAACGTTATGTGTCTTAGACACACAAATTTCCTTTGATTTGGATGTTCGATATATATTATAAGTTATTGGTCGGAGGGGTTCGCTACACGGACCTTTGTAGGCCTGAGGGAGGTCAAAGGAATCATTGTACCCCGAAGGCTGTAGCGAACCCCTCCGACCAATAACGTATTTGTTTTCCTTCCTCCGTTTATTGTTTAGAAAAAATCCGGTTTATGAAGACGGCCGCTTCTGTGGCGGATAGGTGACACCATTGAATATACATGTTCTGCCGGGGATTCCCAGACTGTGACGTAGCATGATTCCGTGTCAGAAGCGCAAGTCTTGTTTTCGCGAGTAAAAAGTTAATCTTGGCTTGTGTACAGAATAATTCAAGCTGCAATGTCTACAAAAGGTCGTTAAAGTATTACAGTGACAGTGCTTCTTGACTGCTGTGTGATTCAGAAAAATTAAGAACTTTTTGATGAAGCGATCGGCATTTGACAACTGATGTGACAGCTTGTGCAAGTTAGCATTGTGCCTCGTGCTTTTAGATTCAAGATGACAGAAGGGGATGGCTTCGAGTGTGCAGCAGATTGTCGTTGTTATATCCTAAAGTGTCATGTGTGTTGGGATATCTGGAAAAAGGAATACCAAAACAAAATGCTCGTTGTTAACAGCAGGACTAGTGCTGAGACTGATGGATTTTAAGGTAAGATTTTATTTTACAGCGTAGACATGATGTCAGATAGTCTTCGAAAATTCGGGAGATGTTTTTCTTCAGATAGTCCCGCATTGAGTGACGTGAAAATTTGGCAATAGCGTGCTTTGTGTATAGTGTTGCTGGGTGTGTATTTTCGTTTTAGTTCTTGAATTTGTTGCTCTGTGCTTTGGTGAAATTGTGGCATGTTGCCTGTTGGTGTTTGAGCAGACGACAGTGTGTTGCCGGGTTTCAAGAATTGTGTCTCTGATTGGTTAAAAAAAAACTCGGAAGCTATTATTGTTCCGTGGTTTCCCGAACTTGGAAAATGTCTCGGTGGAAGGCTTTTGCTGTTTGCGCTATGTAATTAGTGGTGAAATATTGTTTAGTTGGCTCCTCATGTCGTAAAAAATAAGGCAGATGATGTGTATTACGTCAAATAGGACTACTTTAGTGCGTTTTTTTCTGCTATTTTGTCGAACCGAGTTGCTATCAAGACTCCAAAACGAGGTCGTAACGCGTCATCGAGAGGGCTATAAAACGTCCGCCATTTTTCGCTACTAGCAAGAAATTTAGAAGATCCCTTCAAGATGTTCGAGTGAGGAGGGGAGCAGATGTCGCCTCAGACCACCATCTGCTTACCTTAAGAATGAAGCTCAAGCTAAAGAAAAGCCGCACAGAGACAACAAGAAGACAGCGCTATAATGTAGGCCTCCTGAGAGAAACTGGAGTTAGAGAAGAGTTCAAACTGGTGCTGTCCAACCGGTTTCAAGCGCTACAGGAGCTAGTAAATGAAGAGGAGGCGGTCACCACAGAGCAGCAGTGGAAGGCAGTTAGAGAGGCGCTGAACTCAACCTGCAAAGACACTGTAGGGTTCAGGAAACACCACCACAAGGACTGGCTGTCGGCACAGACCTTGAAGAAGATAGAAGTGAGGAAGCAGAAGAAAGCAGCGGTCAACAACAGTCGCACGAGAGCAGCCAAAGTAAGGGCACAGGGGGAATACTCGGAAGCCAACCGCGAGGTGAAGAGGAGTATCAGGGCAGACAAGAGGGCCTACACAGACAGCCTGGCAGCAGAGGCAGAAAAGGCAGCAGGCAGCGGCAACATGAAACAGCTCTACGACATTACCAGAAGATTGTCGGGTAAGTATGGCCATACAGAAAGACCAGTAAAAGACAAAGAAGGCAAGCCTATTGCAGACAGAGCAGACCAACTCGACAGATGGGCCGAGTATTTTGAAGAGTTACTGAACAGACCTAGCCCACCCGACCCCCCCGACATCCAGCCGGCAGAGACCGACCTACCCATCAGCTGTGACAGACCCAGCCGGGAAGAGATCAGAAAAGCAGTGGCATTTTTGAAGAATGGCAAAGCAGCAGGGCCAGATGGCATCCCAGCGGAGTCTCTGAAAGCAGACCTAGAGACAACAGTTGAGATGCTGTACCCACTGTTTGGAAAGATCTGGGAAGAGGAGGTGATGCCAGCTGACTGGAAGGAGGGGTACCTAATCAAGCTTCCCAAGAAAGGCGACCTCAGCAAGTGTTCCAACTACAGAGGAATCACCTTGCTGTCAGTACCAGGAAAGGTCTTCAACAGGATCATCCTAGAGAGAATGAAGAGCTCCGTTGACCCCCAGCTGAGAGACCAGCAAGCAGGATTCAGGAAGAACCGATCATGTACAGACCAGATCGCCACTCTCCGCATCATCGTGGAACAGTCTCTGGAGTGGAGCTCCCCGCTGTACATCAACTTTGTGGATTATGAGAAAGCATTTGACAGCGTGGACCGAGAGACTCTGTGGAAACTCCTACGACACTACGGTGTACCCACAAAGCTCGTCCGCCTGATCAAGAGCAGCTATGATGGCATGACATGTCGCGTGATCCACGAAGGGCAGTTCACCAGAGAGCTCCAGGTCAGAACTGGCGTCAGGCAGGGGTGTCTGCTGTCTCCGTTCCTCTTCCTACTGGCCATAGACTGGGTCATGAAGATGACCACAGAGCACAGACGAAGTGGAATACAGTGGACACTGTGGACACAGCTTGACGACCTCGATTTTGCAGACGACTTGGCATTACTGTCCCACACTCATCAACAAATGCAGGACAAGACCACGAGGCTTGCTGACATCTCGTCCCAAGTGGGCCTCACCATTCACAAACAGAAAACAAAGACAATGAGGCTGAATGCAACCAGGGAAGAACCAGTCTTGCTTGCTGGCACCTCGTTGGAGGAGGTGGAGTCCTTCACCTATCTCGGGAGCATCATAGACAAAAAAAGGTGGCACTGATGCAGATGTCAGAGCACGAATCGGTAAAGCCAGAGCAGCCTTTCTCCAGTTGAAAAAAGTGTGGAGTTCCAGAGAGCTGTCACAACACACCAAAGTCCGGATTTTCAACTCCAATGTAAAAGCAGTTCTCCTATATGGAGCAGAGACATGGAGATTGACAAAAACCACAGTCAACAGAGTACAGACCTTCATGAACAGTTGCCTTAGAAGAATTTTGAAAATCCACTGGCCAGAGAAGATCAGCAACGTCAGACTCTGGGAGAGAACAGAGCAGATAACAGCAGAGAATGAAATTGGGCGAAGAAGATGGGGATGGATCGGTCACAGTCTGAGAAAGCCAGCTTCCAGTATCACTAGGCAGGCATTGTCATGGAACCCCCAGGGAAAGAGGAAAAGAGGTAGGCCGAGAAACTCCTGGCGTCGAGACCTCCAAGCAGACATCAAGAGACTGGGAACCACCTGGAGTAGAATCGAAGGAGAAGCACAGGACAGGAGTTGCTGGAGGTCTCTCGTCGACGGCCTATACCCGGGTAGGGGTGACAGGCGTAAGTAAGTAAGTAATTTTTCGCTACAGTGGTTTTTATATCACGGTCACATGGTACAGTTTGCGCTAAATTTACTGGTCGTGTGACGTAGGGAGGAGAACATATATATATATATATATATATATATATATATATATATATATATATATATATATATATATATATATATATATATATATATATATATATATATATATATATATATATATATATATATATATATATATATATATATATATATACTTACTAATGGTCAAAACGTAAGGGCCGCGTCGCAAGTATGCTAATAAAATTAATAAAATACAATGTTCTTTCGATCCAAATTTGTTAAATGTTGACTTTAGACAGTCCACTGTACAGGGAACAATAGACAACAATTCATCAATTTTCACGAACGTGTCAAATGCACGTGAAACATCGTCAGTTTTTTGTGAAAAGCTGTGCGATATTGGCAAGCGTAACAAAGGCAGGCAGGTGGAAAGGCGGGGCGGTCCGTGGCGCAGTGGCTAAGGCGCCTGCCACCAATGCCAAAGGTGCGAGGTTCGAAAACGTGTTCCGGCGTCGGACTTTTCTCCTCTGGTAAGTGTCACCGTTAATTCGGGCGGACCGTCGGGGGTTCTTTCTCCGGGTACTCCGGTTCTTCCACCCCTCCCCCACCCACCCACCCCACCCCCTCCACCCCCACACTTTGGTACCGGTTTCAGGCCACTTTACAAATTTCAAATACAAGCGATCAAAAATCTCTGTAACTTCAGTAGCTGAACTGGCCCTTCGTCTGTCTTGTACTGTGTTTGTCCTAAATGTCGAAAATCCGTGTCTGTTACGTGAGTGTGCGTGTTGGGTTTCAGTTCGCGGCGCTTCGAATCGATCTGCCCAAAAATTGAGAAAAAGCGCCTATATAATAACGGTATTATTATTATTTTTTATTATTATTAAAAACTCGGTAAAGTCCTGATGCACGTGCTAAAGGGTCAGTCGTGAACACTGAGCACCTCTGTTTCGCTACAAATACCGGTACAGTAGGGGCATAATTGTCACTTTCCTAACCATGCCACCACGATGAAGTCTAACGCCAGGAAAACGCTCGACCTCATCGCGCCCGTGTGGTGGATGAGTACCTTGAGCAACGGGGCATCATGAGGATGGAGTGGCCAGCTCGTTCACCTGATCTGGCTCCCATCGAGCACCTCTGGGACGTGCGGGGTCAACGTGTGGTCAGCAACCACCCGCCACCTCAAGGCGTCCCCTAGCTGACTCAGCCCTCCTGAATCAAGAGTGGGAAGCGACCCCACATGTTCTCCGAACCGTGGTGAACTCCATGCGTCAACGCTGCATTGAATGCTTGGCTGCAAACGGTGGGTACCGATGACTCGCTACTGACTGGACCAGTCTTGTGTGACTTTTCAATCGAGGGGTGGGTGAACATTCTAACGTACTGCTGTTGTTACAATTGCTTGATTTACTGAAAACTTAAATGAAATTGTTACTGAATAAATTAGCAAAGTACTGACACCAAGTATTGTTACATTATTTGTGTGGTGTCAGCGCGTCTGCGATAAAAAGTGGCCCTTTACTTTTGACCATTATATATATATATATATATATATATATATATATATATATATATATATATATATATACATATATATATATATATATATATATATATATATATATATATATATATATATACATATATATATATATATATATATATATATATATATATATATATATATATATATATATATATATATATATAACTCTGAGAGTGCTCTGGAGTGCTAATGCCATGGAATTCCAGGCTGGTAGCTTGCATTGCGTCATCAAGACATCAGCTGCCCTTTTTGTGACTGCAGGACCTGTCGTTCTGAGCCTTCCACCGAAACACACATTGCAAAAGCAATAGGGACTTGACCGTCCACTTGACCATAAATCCAGGCCTCCCCACTCTCGGGGAGGGTATGAATATAGTCTCACAAGGGGAGGGGGGAGGAGGGGGAGGGGGGCCTCGTCAGGTAGGCATACGGCGTAACCTGACATTAATTTTGCGAACAGAACGCCAGTACTAGAAGGTATCTCCAGAATTTACTGTTAGCACGCCTGGTATAGCGTGGAATGCATGCCTAATGCTTTATGTGAGGTCAGTTTCAGTGGAAGAAGACGAACTAATTTTGAAAAGGCAACAACATAGGCAATTTGTGTTGCAATTATTTTTAAATTTCAAACATTGACAAAGGCGTATCCCAAAGCCAAAAGTGAGCTCAATCAGAATAGCTCCAAAGGACGTAGTTTTACATTTCAATTCTGAGAGTGCTCTGCAGTGCTAATGCCAAGGAATTCCAGGCTGGTAAGCTTGCATTGCGTTATCAGGATATCAGCTGTCCTTTTTGTGACTGCAAGGTTCACTTGATCTAGAAAAGGAGGAGGATGGGAGACAAGGAATGACAGACCGATCATTTTGAGCCTTCCACTGAAACGCCCATTGCAAAAAGTAATAGGGACTACCCCCCAGGCGCCCCGCCGTCCACTTGACTGTATCCAGACCTCCCTACTCCCGGGGAGGGTATGAATATACTCACAATAGACACTGGACCTGCTATTGGGCAGATTTAGGTTTGGTTAGGTAGGACCTTGGAGCTACTCTGAGTGCACTTTTGGCTTTGGGGACGCCTTTGTTTGAAATTTTAAAATAATTGCACCACAAATTGCCCAGTGTATGTACTGTCAGTATGATGTGCCAAACCCAGTGTATGTACTGTCATTATAATGTGCCAAACCCAGTGTATGTATGCTGTCATTATATGTGCCAAACCCAATGTATGCACTGTCATTATCATATGCCAAACCACGTGTATGTATACTGTCATTATAATGTGCCAAACCCAATGTATGTACTGTCATTATAATGTGCCAAACGCAATGTATGTACTGTCATTATAATGTGCCAAACCTAAAGTATCTACTGTCATTATAATGTGCCAAACCCAATGAGCTGTAAAATGTTTAACAGAAAAAGCTGAATAAATAGACTATTGGAAACAGTTGGAATGACTTTGTTGACCCCATATAATTGATTAGTACAAGATGTCCTAGTTAATCTGAACTTGATGTATGGGCTTTGATGCTCTGAGTGGAAGCCGTTTACTTTTCTGTCCTATTTCATTAGGACGAAAGTACAACAATACATTCTCTTTGGTTAAGACAGTCACGTTGACTAAACCTTTACTGCGTTATCTTGTACTTTAGGATAGGAACGCAAAACCTCACACAGTGATTAAACAGAATCTGCCGCATGACAAAACTAAGCTCCCAGTAGAATTGGACATTGTTGTGATAGGCAATACATGAACAAAATGAGAATTTCATCCCAAAGTCTACCGAATTGTTTGGAGCTCACATGCGTTTGTCTTTTCGGAACATTCAGAGTTGTTCATATTTTTAAGCGTATCCTTCTGATCCATTTCCCTCCTCTCTAAGCCAATATCTGATCAACACACATGCCGGCGCACACAAATGACGGACACACGGCGCTTCCCGCCATTAATACGCTCTGTGGGTTCGTGTAGTGACATGAATTCTGAAGGAGAATAGCACGAGCATCAAAATGACGTCATTATAAGCTTGACGTCATGGCATCTCTAGTCTCACTACGCTGTGCACACAGTGACGCATTTGATTTTTTCACGTCACTCATCCGAAAGGCACGCAGCGGGGCTCTTCCACGGCTGACTGTTTTCTTCTACACAGACTCTGCCAACGTGACTGTTTGATGGGAGTATATACTGGATCCAAAACTTGCAAAAATAAATAAATAATTATTTAAAAAGTTGAAGAGGTCCTGACAACGCTGGATTGCTAACTCATCTAATGTCTAATTCAAAGCTAGCTATATCCAAAATTCCAAGTGAATAGAACGAAAATGACGGACTCAAATGTGGGTCAACCGACTTTCTATAAGCGGTCTTCATAAATCAATCTGTCAGAGAGAGAGAGAGAGAGAGAGAGAGAGAGAGAGAGAGAGAGAGAGAGAGAGAGAGAGAGAGAGAGAGAGAGAGAGAGAGAGAGAGAGAGAGAGAGATTTAGTCAATTCTGGTGCTTTGCGGCAGTTCAGCGATAATGTATAACAATAGCAACAATGTATAAGTGGCTAGCGCTTTTATGTCACCGTCACTGTATGAACTTAAGTCGAGAATTCTTCGCGTCGACATTTTTTTCTGCGACGATTTATTTTTCTACGAAAACATTGAACAGATACAAAGCTGGTTAACTAACACATCCAATATCTTCCTCCAAGCTAGCTGTATTCAAAATTTCAAATGAATATAACACAGTAATAGGGCCAACGCCAAGGGGAGGGAAAGAGTGGTGGTAAGTGGAGTGGGTGCGGGTCACGCTATCTGTCATCAGCGCCCGCGCTGCCTCGTGTTTATGTTATGTCAGGCCGTTACTGCAACACTCCCTCTTCCGTATCTGTCCCCTCTTCATTTTGGCTATGCATGTATAAGTCAGACCAGTACAACTGCAGTCGACATAGATCACTATGAACCGCCAGAGACTGAATCTTTTTATGGGAATACTGAATTATGTGCATTTTGCAGACTCACTGTACATCCTTATTAGATCCCCCGGGTAAGTAAGTCACTGCGGACTTATTTGCGTATCCAGGGCCTTCCATCCACAAGAAATCCTGACCACAAAGCCGTGACTGCCAAGCGTGTAAAATGCAAAGAAGTACCCAACGGAGAAAGAAAAACGCTTAGAAAAGACGGTTACAACACAATTTATTAATATTTCGGGTAAATACCCTTTGTCAAAATAGACAAACAAACAGAGAGATCAGTCGCTACTTATCTTCATTCACAGAAGGAATGTGGCAACTCTGCCACACTCTTTCTGCGAATGAAGATAAGTAGCGACTGATCTAAGCGTGTTTCTTTCTCCGTTGAGTACTTCTTTGCATCCACAAGAAGCATGATCTTCATGAGCCCATACATGTTGTAAAGGCTGCTGCCGACGGAATCAAAGTGCTCTTTTTGACTTTTTACATAGATTGGCCTCGTTTGCATCCTAAAGTTGAGGGTGTTATTATTGATTCCGTAAAGCGATTGGATTCAGTAATTTCAAGCGGCTCCGTCAGCCATACAATATAATTATGATTAAAAAAAATCCACCTAACTAAATATCTAGCAGATGTCAATGATCCCTTGCTAAGACGCACAGGAATATCACCACAAACATGTTCGTCTTTGCATTACAGCACAGAAATAGTACATTTATAATTTTGTTTCATGTATGTAGTAAAGGCAATGTCTTGTGCAGTTGTGTGAACTGCTAAATGGATAAGATACTAATGTGTAACCTGAATTTGAAAAAAATGCATTAGAATCAATGTCAGTTGTGTAAATCGACACAGTTCTAACATGGGTCATATTTACTTCAGTCTCTGCGACAATCGGCACGATTGAACGGATTGTCTATAACCGCTGTCCATGTTCCAGCGCAGAAAGGGCGCAGACTGACATTTTTGCCACACGTTCGGGGTCACAGCCTGCACCACTCATATCAATATACGCATTTTCAAAGTAAAACCAAACACACACTGAACAGGAAACAACGGAATTAAACAAACAAAATAAAATATGGAAATGTTTAACGCTAATGTATATTAATGTACATGGCGACTACACACACATACACTAGTTCACACATATTGAGTTGTGTTCGGCAGTGTTTGTCTACAGCGGACTTCACTTTGTTGTTCGTAAGCCCGCCATTAGGCTTAGCACGCGTCACTGCACTGTCATTTATGTGTGTATATTTCAGATCGTAATATTACAGTTAATGTGTGCTACATCCAATCACTCCAGCAATATCCTGCTAGAATTGTGAGTTCCAACGCCGAACCGGCAAATTCTGATTCCAAATGCGCTCGTGTTACTTAGATACAATACTTACTTACGCCTGTCACCCCTACCCGGGTATAGGCCGTCGACGAGAGACCTCCAGCAACTCCTGTCCTGTGCTTCTCCTTCGATTCTACTCCAGGTGGTTCCCAGTCTCTTGATGTCTGCTTGGAGGTCTCGACGCCAGGAGTTTCTCGGCCTACCTCTTTTCCTCTTTCCCTGGGGGTTCCATGACAATGCCTGCCTAGTGATACTGGAAGCTGGCTTTCTCAGACTGTGACCGATCCATCCCCATCTTCTTCGCCCAATTTCATTCTCTGCTGTTATCTGCTCTGTTCTCTCCCAGAGTCTGACGTTGCTGATCTTCTCTGGCCAGTGGATTTTCAAAATTCTTCTAAGGCAACTGTTCATGAAGGTCCGCTGTACTCTGTTGACTGTGGTTTTTGTCAATCTCCAAGTCTCTGCTCCAAATAGGAGAACTGCTTTGTCCATATTATAGGAGAACTGCTTTACGTAGATACAATGTTGCTGTGTTTTAGTTTTTTCTTTCACATGAACATGCGCCTGTACACTACGAGTAATAATATTTAAAAAAAAAAAACAATAAAAAAAAGCAAAAAAAACAACAACAAAAAACCCACGTATCATTCTATTAGTAGGACGCAAACGCCCATGTGTGAACCACTCTCTCTGGAATGAGGATGAACTCTGCACTGGTTAGGTCAACTTGACAAGGGTCTGGAAGGCTTATTGTCACGAGCATGACTTATTGAAATTACTGTGCCTTTTTGTGGAAATCCTGCCTCGGCGGTCGTAACTGGTGTCCCTGGAAAAAAGGTACAACTAATAATTACATTGAAAGTCGAATAGAAGAAAATGTCAATGGGCCCACATTCTGTTACTATCTTGAGGCATTTGTTTGTGTGATTGGGCCGAAATAATACAACCGACATAGTTTACAAACAGGCAGACAGAGAGGTGTGTACTAGCAGTAACTGGTTTCATTCAATTAATTCATTGGTTCTGTAAGGCCTTTTTAATGTATTTAGTACCTTGACTGGCAAGGCTGGAGAGGGTCATACCGGCGATACCGGTGGCTGCATGTCTTCGAAAGATGTGTCAGCACACGAGGTATATCTGAGGGTATTAGATCGATGGTTTTCATGCAAGGACAGTTTTCCGACCCGTCACAGATGTCCTGATCACGCCATGTTTCCACAATATCTGAGTCCTTTGGCAGGCCCTTAAGTGTCACGGGCAGTGTGCATACCTGGGATGATCTTCCTTCGTCTCTGCTGGGGTCTGACCTGAATCAGTGAATGTCAAACGGACAAGATTGTCTATGCCGAACACAAGATAGCAGTCATCAAGACTTACTTCGCGTGTGACATTACCTGCCAAGGATGTGTATTACTTACTTACGCCTGTCACCCCTACCCTCCAGCAACTCCTGTCCTGTGCTTCTCCTTCGATTCTACTCCAGGTGGTTCCCAGTCTCTTGATGTCTGCTTGGAGGTCTCGACGCCAGGAGTTTCTCGGCCTACCTCTTTTCCTCTTTCCCTGGGGGTTCCATGACAATGCCTGCCTAGTGATACTAAGGATGTGTATGTCAATTGATATTTCTTTTTGTATGTGCAAAAGTGTACATAGTCACTTGTTGCCCGTCTCTTTAGTTCCTTCTCAGCCTGACGAAAGCAGTGCGTCACACCAGCGCTTGAAGTGATGGAAAAAACAGTGGTTACACTATGGTAATTATAATTCAGTTCTTCCGTGAAAGCACTCTGAAGGACACCTGTATATTTTCGATCTAAAACGTTGAGAAGAGAATGAAAATACTGGTAAAGCCTTTGAAGTTTCCTTTGAGTCTGCCGTCTTCGACAGAGACGCCCTCTTGAGGAAGCTTTCTAAAAACAGTTGACAATAAAGTGGGATGCTGTTCCTCCACTCGTTCACAACATCGAACGATTTTACATCCAACGGTTGCGTCTCTTTATGTATAGACGAACAAGAAGGGCACGAATTATCAACTTCGGTGTCACAGCTTTCGTCGTTAAAATATGTAGCGAGTACGTACGTCGTCGTCTAGTTTTTTCAGAAAAATGTCGTCTACGAGTGCGTATGTATAGAGTTCGCCCCCCTCACAGTATTTCACAAAAGCACCCCTTTTAAAAAAGCTTATTTCTCTGCAAATTTCACAATGATGCTGTGAAACCTCAATTTCTATAGCCTTGGCTAAAAAGTCTAGAGTTTCTTGCTTTCCGAATTTTCCTTCAATGAATATATGCACACCTTTTTCGTGTCGGCACAAACTCACGTGACAAGGGGCACATAAAATGTTAAAGTCTTCCTTCCCTTCGCCAATCGCCTCCACAATGCTCTCGTTGATGACTTTAGGTAGATGTTGGCACCGACCGACGAGAAGGACGCCGTCTAAGTAAGCAGCTGCTGCCTGTCGGCGTGTGTCACGTCGGACAACTTCTTGAAGAGACTTCTGCAGCGCAGGCTTCGATTTATTAATTGATACGCAGTTAAAAAAAAAAAAACCATTTTCTGTTACACAGTTCTTCGTAACTAAGCTGGGTGTGATCTTGAAAATTATGATGAAAATGTAGTTCAAAATCCTTTATCCTTTCCCACTCAATACGAGAAGAATGCTCTTTGTATTCTGTATGCAGATTGTGAAGCTCCGAAATATCAATTTCCCGAGTTAAGAGAAGGCGTTCAACTTCACCATGGTGGAGTGGTTGTTTGGATATTTCTTGATAGAGTTTCAAAACAGATTTGTCAACAGATGCACCACCGTCACACAACTCTCCCTTTTTATTAACAGTTTCAACACAGTTTTGTGAAACTTCAGCAGCCAGTTGTTTGCAGAAAGTAGACTTTTGGGAATTTTCAAAACAAAATTTGATGACTGACCACAAGTTCACAAGTAGCTTTCCTCGTTCGCACGAACGACTGGCTCCTGTCAGTTTCTTGAAATAAATAACCACATTGTCCTTTCTCGGAACATCAGGGTCAGAGGGTAGTTTCCTTTTGTTTCCGAGTTTCATAAAAATGATCAAGCTGTATCCAGAAATCTTCGTCTTCTGCTAAGACACCGAGATGTTTCAGTGATGGAATAGAATCGCAGGCGGGGCACTACATCATTCCTGCATAAGTAAGCGCCGGCATTGTTTAATCATCGTCATTGCTTGGAATATTGTGTTTTATGTGCTTTCTTATAATTTTAAAGTTGATATAAGTTGCGGAAAGGACGGTATATGCAGGTCAGATCGATCAGGCGTTTCAATCGAGGCATATAACATGGACACACTTGAATCATTCCATTGAAATGTAAGCGTAGTTGGTGTGCTGAGTGCTGTTAAATTTTGGGGTTAACGAGGAGCGGTCCACAATAGCCATATCCCGATGGGTGTACTGTCTGTCTTCATATCCCAATGGGTGTACTGTCTTCTTGAACTGTCAGGATATTAATGCACAAGTGCATGTTTTCAACCATGTTTTCGTTATATTTGTAACAACAGTTAAACAGTAAAAAATATCATCACGGCAGCCTGCCGCCGCGGCTGAAGTGAACGAAATGCGAATAAAAAATAGTAATAAAATGTCTCTTACCTTTGGTCGGATAATGCCGACATCTTCGCTGAGTTCAAGTTGACGACGGCCGCAAATTTGGAGACCATCTCAGACTTGTGAAGCGATATATCCGAATACGACACACAATATCACCCAACACAGACACACAATATCACCCAAAAAAACACAAAGAAAATTCGCAGCTGATTTTTTTAAAAATTATATATCCAGCAACTGCAAAAATGAAATGTGCACCGCATACACATCAGAATTATATACTGACATCCACACATCTTAACCGTAGGATGAACACAGGGTCGATCTCTGCTAGAAGCTGTATGATCATCAACAATCTTTTGCACATGAAAATCTATGCCTCTTGTAGACGGAGGGCCCTTGATATGTGAATACGACCGCAAGAATTCACTCATTTAGGGGCGCTAATGTAGATGTAAATAGGACAGCAAAACGCACAGATTCTCGTGATCTGACGGCTCAGCCTGTGAATGTGCATGGGGATCTATGTCAAGTGTAGTTGAAGTAATCTGACCGGGGAACAATGTTGCGAGTGACAGAAACATAAACACGAGCGCTCACATCGGCTTGATGAGGTTTCCGACCTCACCCCGGGGTCAGGGGGTATCGGATTTCACTGAAATTTCAGGGACTCCGGTGGCGTTGGCCCGACGACTGAACACAGATTACGGACTCAAACGCGGATCAACAGGTATAAACGGCAATTTTTCTTTTTAATGAGTAATCCAATCTAAAAATGCTCAAAAGTACTCCGAAGATATGTCTTGAAGGAAGCATTTTCTAAATTTTCAGACACAGGAAAAACTCGTCTCTACACACACACACACACACACACACACACACACACACACACACACACACACACACACACACACACACACACACACACACACACACACATTTCCCGCCAAATGTACGTTCAACAGTGCGGTTAAGTAGCTAGGCATGACGTAATTTTTATCGTGTTACTTCACTGTCAGAGTCTGATGTGTTTCCGCATATGTTAGTCATTTGCACGCTACGGAACGTGCTCCGGACCAGCCCCATCTCAAAGTCTAGCGTATTTGCAATACGGAATACAAAAATCGACAAATGATGTTCAACATGTATGTACATAAATGACACTATTTTCTCCTCTCAGCCTTCGGTCATATCAACGACAGTTGTTTCCTTTCAATCTGTAGGATCATATTATCAACGTTAAGTTGATGCCATCAATCGAATAAAAATTAAAAAGAAAAACGTTTGCTTATGCGAGTATATACAAACCGAACATAATACGCAAGTAGGTAAATAGTAAAAACAAGTAAATGGTAATAAATTCCTGTCCGCCCTTGTATGTGTTTGGCTGCTGTTTTTATAGTGTAGTACACCCGTTCTGAACCAACCGCCAAACACGTATAAAGGATTTAGCAAGTTCAAAGAGTGACATATTTTTCGAAATCAGTAAATTTTGTTCCTTTCGGTTTGGCCTTCAGCAAGGTCATCATATAAAAAAATCGCATATAGTACTTATCATCTCGGGCGGATGACAAACGGTTACACAAAGATGGACGCTGTTACAAGTGGACAGACAGACGCTGACACTGACTATTGCGTATCCATACTTGATTTTCACACAAAACACTCAAAATATCGAAATCAGCCCATAAATGTAAGGTATTAATTTAAAAAAACTGTGGTTGTATGGGGGACGGGAAAGAGGGGGGGGGGGGGGGGGGGGGCGTTGGCGAGGGGTGTCACTGACCACTACCGCAGCAGAGGATCATCTTGCAGAAAGAGCAGATTCAGTTAGTAAATGCACTAAATGTTTGAAGTCCGTGCACCTTTTGACCTTTCTTCTGATGAGGGATTATCTTTATTGTATTTCAAGAATTGACATTGCACAAACTGATATGAGAAACTAATCAGAAGATAGCTGACTCAAGTTGCCACAGGCGTAGTTGCCGATTTTGAGGGAATACAGTTCCTGACTGCTGTCCACCCCAAAATTAAAATCAACCCTCCAGTACTTCACGCCGCTAAACTTCTCTATATCCAAGCGCAGGTTATACGTAGCTGCCGACGTCATGTAGTGCAGCGGCTCCAGACCTGACACAAAAAAGTCAGGGGCAGAATTGCATTAGGCCATAAAATGATCGCATTTAGCAGATATCCTCCGAGGTCTGCGTCACAATTCCATGATAGCTCGAGAGTGGTGTCGGAATAGGTTGGCACCTACAGGCGCCAAGCTATTCTGACGCCACCCTTGAACTATCATGGTCGATCGACATATTGTTGTAGCGTGTCAGGGCATTATGGGTTAGAGAGCGTTAATCCTGTGCAAGCCATAACTAAGATGTTTCTCTGTTTCTCACATGCGAGTTAAACCCTGCGCAAGCCACTACGGAAAGTGCTCAGATATAACGGAATGCGCATGATTTAAGCTCTCTCATGCGACTCAACCTGCAGACAAACAATTCACATGTCACAAGCAAAGGGCAAACAATTCATATGCCACAAGCAAATGGCAAACAATTCATATGTCATAGGCAAATGACAATCAATTCATATGGCACAAGCAAATGAATTCCCAAGAGAGAAAGAAACACGCTATAGGCCGTTTGACACAGCAGCGCACAACAGTTTTTCGCAAATATCTTCGCAAAGAACCACTTTTCTATACCATTTTAAGAACAAATATCATACAGTACCAGTTGACCTAATACGATATACGATACAGTACCAGTTGACATAATACGATTTACTTTCAAGAAATTCGAACAATGTGTCAGTTTTATTGTACAGTAGTAAAAAATCGGATTTTTTCATGAAATGACAGATTTTACATCCCTAGATGTACCCCTGATATATTTAGCCTAGTATGAGAAAGATCCATTTTCACATAAAAGGCTAAGTTGACCAAGCTGTTAAATCTAAAACAAGTGCATACATGACATCGGCATGCTTCACCTCATATTGAAATGTGGCCGTTTCCCGCCGGGGCTCTACTAGGGTATTGAAAATGGCTTGTTCTTGTCTTTTTGCGACTGTACAGCAAATCAATGGATCATTGGAGTTAAGTAACAAGATGAGGATGCCATCCCAAAGTCTACGGTATTGTTTGGAGCTCACATGTGTTTTTCTTTTAGAAACATTAGTTGTTCATATTTGAAAGCGTATCCTTCTCATCCATTTCCCTCCTCTCTAACCCAACCGCTGATCAACACACACCGGCGCACACAAATAAAGGCAGATACACGGCACTTCCCGCCATTAGTAATCTCTGTGGACTTGAGTAGCGACAGGAATTCTGACGAAGAAGAATAGCATGAGCAGCAAAATGACGTCACTGACTATTAGCTTCACGTCATGGCATTGCTAGTCCCACGACGCCGTATACACAGTGACGAATTTGATGTTTTACGTCACGCATCCGAACGCCACGCAGCCTCTTCCACGGCTGACTGTTTTCTTCCACACAGCCTCTTTCAGGGCGGACTGTTTGATGGGAGTATAACGTGGCTCCGGCCAAAGCGGCTTGCAAAAATGAATTCATTATTATTCCAAAAGTTTAAGAGGTACAAAGCGGGCTAACGAACTCATCTAATGTCTTCCTTCAATCTAGCTATATCCAAAATTTAAAATGCATATAATCACAATTACGGACTCTAATGTGGGTCAACCGACTTTCTATAAACGGTCATTTAACTCTTCAATAAGACATCCATTTTTAATATGCTCGGAAGTTCTCCTTGACACCCCTTGAATGAAACATTTCCTTTATTTTCAAGTTCGTACGCCCGCAAACTTCGGAGATTTTCGTGTTTACATACATACGAGCGTACACACACACACTGACACACACACACACACACACACACACACACACACATACACACACACACACACACGGCGTTTCGCACTAAAAGTACGTTCTACAGCGAGCTTTGCGTAACTAGACATGACGTAATTTGTATCTTGTTACTTCACTGTGGTTTTAGTCTAGCCCGTCTATGATGTCTGTGTTCTTTTGAAATCGCTCCACCGCGTCAGAGAGAGACAATAGGAGACCCGTAAGACAATGAATTCAATAAAGCCACATCAGTTATTAAATTACGTCATTTTTAATAATAAAATTTTTGACCCCATTACGCCCCCGTTATTACCCAATCAACCCTTTGATTTTAAAAAACTGACGAGCATGACTGATGTGGCTTTATTGTCTCTCTCTATAACTATTGTCTCTGTCAATATCTAATCATTTACCTGATCAAGTGATGCCAAGTGAAACTTAATACTTATTAACAAGTTGCAACTAACTTTTAGGAAACTGCAGAGGTAACCTTTAAGTCTGTTGCCATAAGAACTTATTAATTACTTACCCTAAGTTCTTACAAGTACTTACCCTAAGTTCTTACAACAACTTGACTCAAGTCCCAAGATACTGAGACAGATTTGTCAAGATACAAGGACAATAAAAAAACTTTTTTTTCTCAGTAGTACTCTGGCGGTGGTGCAGATCGGGCTAAACAATCAGGCACAAGTGGTGTAAATGACGTGTCATCTCTCTGCGAAGCATATGACAAAAATATTGATTGATTACCAAATCTGATTTTTATTTGTTTAAAAGATTGTGTAGTTTTTCTGTGGTTTCCTGAACACCGATCTGTTTTCCCATCTCTAAAAAACTGGCTTTTAGCTCTTCAACATTCACAGGAGATTGACTACGCATTTTATTTTGTATTTCAGATTTCTGTTTTTTGTAATTATTTAAATCATCCTGGACTCGCTTAAATTCTTCGTCATCAATAAAATTATCATTCAATGCCTTACTGATAATAAGTTTCATACTGCTCAGCTTTGCACCAGCAAGCGTACTCAATGCTTCATGTTTCTGTAATTTCGTGTGAAATCTCTTGTTCAAGGCCTCCAAACCAAAGCAAGCCAGGCATGTAGCAACGCTAACACCCTCAACTGCTATTCCAGCCAAACTTCCAATTCCCGTGGCAAACAGAACAATACCTCCTACAGACCATCCAGCTGAAACTGCACCAATAGCCATAGAAGTGCTTTGAACAGAATTAAAAACGGTCTGATACCGTCTCTTACATCTGGAGTACCTCGCCTCTTCACTTTCCAAATATTTAATTGCTTCTGTAATATTCATTAAACGAAATGCGTCTGCCTGTAATGTTTTATCTGATGCAATTGGCACAGCTGTCGCATGCGGATCAGGCGCAAGCGTTGTTTTAGTCGTCGCAATTGATTCAGTCGGCTCAAGCGTCGGTAGTATTAGATAAAATTTTACCATATTTTTTTATTGACAAATATTTTTTATTTAATCATCAATTACATTTTGCAACTCTTCAAAAGTATACAATTTGCTAGCATAATAAAATGCAACAAGATCAATGTGTTCAAGGTTTATGTAACTTAGACGAACAAAAGTTGTTTTGTCGACCACCACCTTGACAGCGGGAATACTGCTCGAAACATTAATAACATCAACATTTTTTGTAATAGCAATAAAGACCTTTGATGATTCTGATACTGTTTCATCCCATGTAAGTTTTATTCCCTGTGCAATATTTGCCTCTTTTGCAGAAGTTACAGATTTCATGATAATTTCAAATACTATTGTCGCTTCTCTAGCCACGACTAAGCTTACTGGCATAAACACAACAGAAGTATCTGATCTACCCTTTCTAGTTGTAAGAAGATACCGTCGTCTCTCATAATTTTCAACTTTCAGTTTATCTCTGCTATTGTTGTCTGGGGCAAAACTTGGAACAAGGCTTACAATAAGCGGCCCAGAATTAACAACTTTCCTAAACACTAAGGCGCCTTCGTCATCAGTGTATACATAAGGACTAATAAATTCAATCTTTATGTCCCAGTCAATTGTTGGTGCTGGTGCCGGCACAGGTGAAACCACCCACTTATTTCCCACATGTATTAAGTTGTAGGGCACATTATTTACAGGTGGAGTAGGTACAGTAACATCACGCAGCTGACCAAGTTTAGGAATCTGTTTTTCACCGTCTTTCATGTCAACAATTACTTTTCTCTTGTACATGCCAGTTGAATCAAGTTCAAAACCATACACCTCCCCTACTTCTCCCTCCTTCTCAAAATCCTGTACATCAGCCAAATCTTTTAACTCTGTTACCGGACACGCAGTTGGTATGATTGTTCGCTTTGGACCACCACTCATTTTTTATAAACAAAAATAAAATTATTTAACTTCTAACACTACACTAAAATCATGCATAACAACTGGTTTATCATCTTGATTAGTTACAGATATACACAGTGACTCAAAGAAACTAGAACCTAATTTCTTAAACTGTAAATTAGGAAATCTAGCAACCACACTTTCACAATATGGAGCAGTTCCAGTTGGTAAGCATCTCAACAAAGTTGAAGGCTTTCCATTGTGAACATTCTCAGTTGTGTTTAGTTCTTTCAAATAAACATTTAGCATTGTGTGTACTGACAAATTGGCAGGACGTTTTCCAGTTATATTAAGTTTATTTGTCTTCAATGTTATAATATGAGAAAAAAACATCTTCTTCAGCCATATACCAATCTTCTTTATCCAAATAAAAACCAAGTAAATAAGCAAAATTAATTGACATTTTTAACCAATCTTGTTTCGAAGATTGTAATGTAACAAGTAGGTTAGCTGGATTTAAAGTTGCTTTAATACTAAATTTACTAAGAAACCATTCAGCTATAGTACAAAAGTCATAATACCCAGGTGGTAAAGCTTCAGTCTTACCACCAAAAATTACTTTATAATTTATATCATCATCTACATTAAACCACCTTACACTATAAAACATTTCATGGATAGCTACAGCCTTGCTACCATCACGATTATCAATCCCATTAGTTAACCACACTGGTTTGCTAGTGTCAAGATTTGTTAATGTGATAAACATTTTTATTATCTCATATAAAAAAGGATGGAATTTAAATCACCAACCATTACCACTACAAACGCATTTCAATTTAATGTGAATGCTAAATACAATGTTGCACCTACTTATGAACAGAAAATAATTCAACTAAACCAGCTTGATATTGCTGTGTCTGAACAAGACCTATTTCAAGTGAAAGTACCGAATCCATTTGACCATTATATAAACCCTCCAATAACAGACGATGCTACTGCAAGAAAGTGGTCTTCAAGTCCACTACAGATGTTTCAAAATCAATCAACTTTGCCATACTGTGTTCAACTACAGGCTGTGGTGTTTCATTTACAGACCACTTGAATCACTCAAACAAACTGATTAAGTCTGTCTATCGTTTCCATGTTTATTACCAGCTTAGACGTATACTGTCAGAACTTCATACACCACTACCAACTGAATCCAGTTTCAACAGGTTTAACAACCCCATGGATATGAAAGCGTTTGAACGCATCTGTAATGAATTTAACATCAACCCCGGTACAAAGTATGACTTCACACAAAAACTTGATGATCACAATGGTATGGGTACATTGTATTATGCTATGAGTCACAGACAATACCCTCAAGATTACTACCCTGGGTACACTTCATTCTCATCTAAATCTGAAGTCTGGTTAGGATCAATAGAGCAGAAACAGTCTAACGCCTGGACCACATTTATTTTAGATAAATCTGACGGGTTTACTCAAGCAGGAGTTGAGCGCGTCAATGAGTCTATCAGAACATATGTCTGGTGTTTACTAGGAGCACAATCACTAACAAAATCAAATATTTTGAATGGAAGTGGTAAATTTGAAGCACAAAAACAATTTCTCGCAAACCTGGAAGATTCAATTAATTCAACAGTCGATCTCCCATCAAGCATACAACGCTACCAAGACGTACTCAGATATGCCAGATCAAAAGTTGACTTTGTAGTTGGCATCGGGTTATACATGTTACTATCTGATCTTCAACTCCAAATGGGGACAATAACAAATTATAATAATGAAATATTTGTTGCATTTGTTGGTCAAAAACTCGGTCTTAATCAATCTGTAAACTTGGGGGCCACAACCACACACGTACAGACATTAAAATCATTACAGATGGTAACACCCCCGGCCCCGGCCCCAACACCGGCACTCATACAACCAGTACAGTCAACCCCTGACACACATGAGTCAGAAAGAACTGCATTGGTAATAGGTCTAACAGGATTAGGGGTTTTACTTCTTTATCTGTTTCATTAAATAACCTACCATCAACCCTCCTACTGTAACCAGAAAGATCCACACATGCTCCGCCATAAACCCTACTGCCTTTGCCGCTGTACTAATCAGCCAACTGACAACAGTGCCAATTATGCCGGGCAAAGCATCCACTGCTTTCAGAGCCAATTTTTTAAGCAAGTCTGATATGTGAGACAACTGTTTTTTTACCCATGACTGTAAATCTTTTGGGTCTGTTGGTGGTGCCGGGGCTGGTGGTGCTGGAGGTAGAGAACCACCGGGTCCACCAGCACCGGAGACAGCTAACACAACAGTACTGATAATAAATCCAAGAGCAGTAATTAAACTAGCAATTGTAATACCCTGATCTCTGAAAAGTGTTTTTAGTCTCTCAGCCAGAGTAGTGTCTTCGTGAAGTATTTTCTGAATAGTTTCTCTAATTCTGTTGACCTGTGATTTTAGTTTTTGTCTTCCAATACTAATTGTTTCTAACCGTCCTGATCTTTCTATCTGCAAATCATTTAATCTGTGTTGGATTCTTTCTTTCATTTCTGTGTCTGCGGTAGCCAGTTTTTCTTTTTCACGTTCTATGTGTTTATCAAGCTCACCCAGTTTGGCAACATTGTTTACCATCTCACCTCTTATCGTCTGCAGTGATTTATCCAACCCTATAATCTCTCTCATTGACAAAGGTGGATCATCTATTGTTTTCAAAGCGTCATTTATTTGTCCTTCAGTAAATGAGGTTTCTTGTATCACTGTGTTTGCTATTTCTGGTAGGCTTGTTACAAGTGCCATTTCAATTTGTTGCCCTGTTGGCAACTTTGTTTGCGTGTCATGGAGGGCACTAGCCAGTCTAGGCGCAAGCGGCATGACAGGAGACCCTCCAATTCCAAGTTGACGCAAGGCACCAACACCACCTTCATTTTTTATTGTACTTAAAGCCCTAAACCTACTAGGGTCTTTTTTGTTAGTCAATAGTACTTTTCCTTTGTCAACAGTATTTAAATATAAATGACCCTTGCCATCAAGTTCAAACTGATTAGGATCTACGTTGTCTGGGCAGCCACCAACATGATCATAAAATGAGTTCACTTTGGTTTCTAAAAGTTCGTGACGTAAACTGTAAATATTTCTTGTACCAGTCATATCTGCCATATGTCATATCTGTTGTATTACCAAAATCATACCACGGCAGTTTACCCTTCTCTAAATAGCTCTGTTTAGTTGGGCTCTGTGCCAGCCATGACCCACTTCACTGATAAGTGCGCGCGGGTCATAGCAGGCTCCAGCCTAGCTGCTGGCGGGAAGCGTTGTGCTCTTTGTTCCCTGTTGAAGTCTGTCAGGCATGTGATAAGTTTAGTCTGTTTATAACTTATTATTACCGTGGCTAAAATGTTTTAATCGTAAATATTATTATGTAATACTATGCTTGAAATTGTCCTCTTCAAGCTCATATAAGTTTGGTTTGATGAACCTCTTCGAATTCTGTGCTTATTACTTGATTACGTGTGTAGTTCGAGGAACTTTCCTTCCGCTGTAGACAGCAGTGCTTGTGTGTAAGAAACTTGTTTTCTGTGCCGGATGTATCACTCCAATGTGTACCCTTATCTGATGCATATATGTAAAGTATAGCTTGTTAAAGCCATGGAGAATGAACATTCCTTTCCAAGACATTTGGAAGCCGTGAATTTTTTGTGTAGACTTTGTGGTAGAAGGTCTAGGCGAGCAGTCAAAGACAAAAACAAATCCGTGCTTTTGTGCACTAAATACACCAGTGATATATTTTCGTGTTACAACATTGATGTGCTCAACGACCAGAAGGGAAGCATTCTAAAACAATTTGTTGCATGTGTCGTGCAAAGCTTGTCAAATTAAGAAAACAAGTGGAGCGCACAGGCTGTACAGACATTCACAAACCGTGTGATTTTTGATCGGCCTATCAAGTTTAGACACAGCATCACAGTGACCCTGTAGACACACTCATTTTAAGCTATTTTAATGTGACACTAAGCCAAAACTGAATCTCTTAATAGCAAACAGTAAACCTCTGCTTTGTGCATTGTGCTAAAATTGTGATATTGTTAAAAACATTGACTGTATTGGTGAAATTCGCATACTTCATGTCCGCGTGCTCTGAATGGATTACCGTTTTCACTTGGCCCACCAAACCGGCTGTAGCAGGACTCAGGTATGTGGTTCATTAAGATTTTAGCATGGGATATGCCAGTTAAGACATCTGTTGACAGCACTGACTTTTCTGAACTTTCCAAAAACTTCAGTTTTTGAACTGTGATTCGATGAAAAGTATGATAAACTAACGGAAGGCTGCATCTAATCCGTCTCCTAGTGATACTTTAAGCCAGTGCATGACAAACATCCACGCAGATTACCCCAGCATGTTTGGTGTCCAAAGATAGTACAATTTCTCCTCTACAAGACGATATATGTTCAAATAATCACTCACAACTGCAGGTGAACTAATTCCGGTTTACAGACAACATCTGTAATTTACAGCTTATTCGCCGATGTATGCAGCAGAGGCTAAGAGCTAATCGGGGTCAAGCACAGTAGTACTGTAAACAAGGCGGCTGCTGCGCTATTCGTATCCCCAGCGGAAGCGAGACCGCACAGCTGGTGCTTTATCAGTGATGGTATTTAGCGCGCTGATAGTAAGAGGAAGGAGGCTGCCTCGCTATCTCAGTGCTCCCGCGAAGCCGATCTCTAAGTGTGCTGGCGCGCGCCGGCGGGCATAGAGCTGAAAACTAAAGAGCATAGGCTAAACTGCCGTGATACGTGTCATCCATTTCAAAATCTTCATGATTAAATTCTCCCGCAGCCATTGTTTTATTAATTTATTATTTTTTATTGTGCATAATAAAAATGACACAGTCTTACGGATCAAAGTTAGACCCATACAGAAAACTATGTGAGCCTCTGGGTGTTAAGGGCGTTAGACAATCAATCATCATCACAAACAATCCAAGTACCATAGACCAGAATCAAACACTTACAGTTAAGTTTCCAAACCTAGGTCCCAGTGACGTTATTGTTCCTGGCACTGCACGCCTAGCATTTAATATTGAACTATCATCAGACGCAGATGTAAACAGAACACTGGTTGACAATCTTGGCAGAGCAATTGTTAGGACTATTAAAGTAAAACTTGAAGGACAGAAAGTGTTTAGTCTTGATGACTCCGATGTATTCTACTGTTACAAAGACCTTTGGCTCACAAGAGAAGAACGAGAAGACCGTATTTATCAAGGCATACAGTCTGATAATATTGGTAAACTTCGAATCAATGCTGGAGATAAATCAACGTCAGCAGCCCAGGACGTTATTATAGCAGAAACATATGGAACCAGATTTTACATTCCACTTGAGTTTGAAATCCTAACAGCTCATTTGCCTTATTATCAAGGGGCACTGAATGACCGTCTGAGTTTTGAACTAACTTTCAATGACTACTCCAAAGTTATAAAATCATCTGCCACAGATGCAACATATAAGATCTCCAACATTTTTTTGGAATATGAAATTGTCACACATACTGAACTAGCCAGACTCATACAAAATCAATACCAGTCAAGACTTCCAATTTATTATGACCGTGTGATTAGACATAGTTTAATACCCAGGCAAGGTATGTGGCAGATCCTGGAGCGACTTGGCTGTCCCCCAAAGTTCCTCAACATGATTGTCCAGCTACACGAGGACCAGCAAGGCCAGGTCAGACTCAACAATGACCTCTCAGAACCATTCCCCATTCTCAACGGCGTAAAGCAGGGCTGCGTGCTGGCACCGACCCTCTTCACCATCTTTTTTAGCATGATGTTGAAGCAGGCCACAGTGGACCTCGATGATGACGATGCAGTATACATCAGGTATCGTCTCGATGGCAGCCTGTTCAACCTCAGACGACTGCAGGCCCACACGAAAACCCTAGACCAACTGATTCGTGAGCTGCTTTTTGCTGATGATGCTGCCCTCGTTGCACACACAGAGAGAGCCCTGCAGCGCATCACGTCTTGCTTCGCAGATGCTGCCCAGCTCTTTGGACTCGAGGTCAGTCTGAAAAAGACAGAGGTCCTCCATCAGCCGGCACCCAAGACAGTGTATCGCCCTCCTCACATCACCATTGGCGAGTCTGAACTAAAGTCAATGCACCAGTTTACTTACCTTGGCTGCATTATCACGTCGGACGCCAAGCTGGACAAGGAGCTTGACAGCAGGCTGGCAAAAGCGAACAGCGCTTTCGGGCGACTTTTCAAGCGGGTGTGGCACAATCAACAGCTGAAAACAGGCACCAAGATCAGCGTGTACAGAGCTGTGGTCCTCCCCACCCTGCTGTATGGTTCCGAGTCCTGGGCCCTCTACCGCAGCCAACTACGACTCCTCGAACGCTTCCACCAGCGCTGCCTGCGTACCATCCTGGGCATTCACTGGAGTGACTATGTCACCAACGTCGAGGTCCTTGAACAGGCTGAAACTGTGAGCATCGAGGCTTTGCTGCTGCGGACACAGCTCCGCTGGGCGGGGCATGTCTCCAGGATGGAGGATCATCGCCTACCAAAGATCACCCTGTTTGGCGAGCTTGCTACTGGACACCGTGACAGAGGGGCACCAAAGAAGAGATACAAAGACTGTCTCAAGAAGTCACTTAGTGCCTGCCAAATCGACCACCACCAGTGGTCTTCGCTTGCTGCGGACCGTGACACCTGGCGCTCCACCATTTACAAGGCAGCTGTCTCCTTTGAGGACTCTCACAGAGCTAGCCTTAAGGACAAGCGGCTCAGGAGAAAAAACAGAGATGCCGCAGCTCAGAACCCTGGCCATACCTTCCCCTGCAGCCACTGCGGTCGAACCTGCCTGTCTCGGATTGGCCTCCGCAGCCACGAACAAGCCTGCAGACGTCGTGGCGGGCAACTCCTATAAAATCTTCGTTCGCGAAGTCAAGCCAAGAATACCCAAAGACAAAAGTGACCCAATGTGGAACATAAACTTGAACACACCTGCCAGGTCACTGAAAGGTATTCTTATGTTGTTTGTTGAACCGGTGAGTCCATACAAAAGGGATTCAGAAAAATTCTACAATCCTAAGATTACACATTTGTCTTGCACAATTGAAGGCCGTCCAAATCAAGTGTATGCTTCAGGTTTGTTACCTTATCAACACTACGATGGGTACTTCTTTGCATATTACATGCTTGGCAGTCACCTTCTTGGTCTGGATTTATCAAGAGATAATTATCAGATTTTCTGGCATTGGAAGCACGTTTGCAATTTTAGAGGCATCAGAATGAACATGTTGAATTTGGATCACATTTCACTCCAAAAATAGTAAGCAGAAGTTGGAACTGCAACAGGGCTCTCATAGATTATAGAAAAACATGTTCACTTTTATGTTAATTGATGGATGGGGAATGCTTGGTGAGCCTCACATTCGAGGCTGCAACAAGGAACATACTCGGAGAACAATTGTTCTGTAATCTGCTTGACCCATATTATCTTAGCACAATGTTGCCAAAGGCTCGGGCAGACATTGTGCACATTCAAGATTGTGGTTTAGCTGCTGTAGGCCCAGTTGTCAAATTTATTAGATTTGAGGTCTAATTTGAGGTCACACAGCTCATAAATAATAGCAGTTTCAATTGTACATTGCATTATAGATTCATGCCTGGGTATTTATTTGTGTCATGGGTAGATGTTTTTTGTGTCGATTTTCACAACCGATAAACAGATACATATCATTGCACAAAGTTTTCAGACATGGTAATCAGCATAAATGTTCTTTATATGCCTTGCCTCAGGATTTACAAATGATGTATTTATGTGATATTGCATTGCATGTAGCACAGACAATCTCCATGCATCTTTAAAGCTAGTCTGAAGAGCGTTTTTTAAATTTTGATTTCAGGAGAAAAGAACTGTTGTCAAAGGGCTTGTTGAGAACAAACAGCATATGTTCCGAATAGCAGCTGTCAATGCCAATGGGACTGGGGAGTTTCTACAGACTGGAACCCAAATTACTGCAAAAAAAAAAAGATTTGGTGAGGATTACTGATTTTACATGTACAAGTATTTGCACACACTTCCTCATTTTGCTCATGTGTGATAGCATGAGTAATTGATAAGCTGTTTATCATCCGTCCATTAGGTCCATCCAGTCATGTGTCCATCCTCTAACCATCCATGAATTTGTTGTGGGAATATTGTTCACATTCAAGATCGTGGTTTAGCTGCTGTACACCCAGTTGTCAAATTAAGTAGATAGCAAACGTACGAAAACTCATTGTCGCACGGGCGCATCAGGGGAAAGGGCGGGGGGTTCCAGAAGTTTCTGAACCCCCACCTTCAGCCCTTCTCGTATATCAAAGTCCCCTTTGTGGAGTATGGAATCCCCTGGCCCTCCTTTCAAACAGGATTTTGCAATGTATACTAAGCTGTAAGACCTTTATAAAAGTTTTCAGGTCACTTTCCAGATTATGCCTGTTAAGCCTAGAAGCACTGAAAGCCATATCATACCATGAAAGAAGCGTTGATCTTTACTGAAGCTTGGCCAGGCTGATGGTACTTAAGAATGTGATTGTCTCTTCATAAAGCGTGGAGCTATACACTGGTAGTAACTGCATGAAATGCAATCATTAAGTTGCACTGCACCTGCCAGTCCAGCTAACAAATCAAAGTTACATTGAATGTATGATTTCTGTTAACCTGACTATAATAGAAGAAAGAGGGTGCTCAAGATGTTCCATGTTTTTGGGAAATGATAACAACAAAAAATAGTGGCTGTCTTTTGTTGTCTGCTCTGCACAGTCATGCGTATATCAGTCCATTTTTAGATAGAGTGGAGCAAAATCACTTTCATGTGCTCTAACCATTAGCTAAGAGATATACAATGCTTTGAAACAAAAGGAAACCAGTGGAAGTGTATGATGTACCTGGTTTCATTTTCTCAGATAACCACAGATAATGAAATGTAACAAACTATTGTTTTAATGCAGATGAATGTAAGGAGATTGCTGCGTCACATCAGACTTTCAGCTGAGACGTTTGTGGTTGATATGGATGTAGTTTTTGAAACCTAGATATGTTTAGTTTGACAAAGTAGCCCTTCATTTGTCTCTCTAATCTGTCATTAATGGTATCTAAAGGACCAAATTGTCTCGCCAACGAAAAAGCTAAGAGAAAATTTTGAGCATATATAAAGCTGGTTGAGAAACACAGTAAGGGGTCTTGTTCTGTGAGACTGAGAAAAGGTCTTAATATTTGAGAAAAGATGTGACACTTCAATAATTTTTAAAGATGCCATGATATTCAGTGTTTACAGCAGACTCGTCACAAACTTATACTATTCCTTGTCTTTCAGAAGTGGAGGATGACAGGGTTATCGAAGAAGAGTTGGATGGAGACAATGAGCCTGTAAGTACTAACAGATTCAGTATTTTGCTACACAAGATTCCCCATATTGCACAAGTGGGTGAACGTTAAAACGATCTAGTCTGGGGAGGAGGAAGAGATCTCCTTGATACCGCTTGCGCCTGTCATCTGGGGAAAACTTTAATGTTAGCATTTTTTTAGAGACTATTTAAGCATCAGATTCAAACTTGGCCCAAGGACATTTTGTGGCAACACCTTTGTAAACATGTCAATTTCAGTGACCTCTCTCAAAGGTCAAGGTCATGGGAGTACAGAAAGGGGTCAAAAATAGCTGTATTTTGACTCAAATTGCTTCTCCTAAAATACTGAGGTCATTTACACTTGCTCGTCAACCCGGGTTTAACCTGAGTACAACATAGGTTGGAGCATTTACACTTGACCCAACACGGGTCTGACGCAGGGTGGAACTGGGGTTGGATCTAAACCGCATTCCATTCAGCATCATCATTGCATGTTGCCCAAAAATCGGGGATGCGACGTCAATGGCAGGAATTCCATTACTTTTGACACAACAGATTGCGACATTGATTGTGCACATCCACAGTGAACATGAGATGTTTCAGCAGCTTCTCATCCATGTCTAGGCTGAAGGTGCTCATTATGAGTTTCAGTGCTGCACGATTTGCCCCCAGCAATCTTGAGACCGTGGCAGAGGGAAATAAAACTTCTGATAATAAAATAAGTGTTTGCTGAAAAGTGACAGTGTAATAGCACTGTTAATCAGCATTGTTATAAAGGTCATGATCTGTAAAGAAAACTTTCTCTGTTTTTGCAAACTTTTGCTGTACAAGTAGCTTGAATCTCTTGTTCAAGATCACCTCTTATATGTCGCAAGAAATGATACATGAAAATTTTTTTAAATAAAATTAACACTGGTCACAATCCAACTACAAGAGCCAAAGAAAACCATAAGCCACGTACGTGTTGTCTCATTGGGGCGCAATGATGCATTACTAAGATCCTTTGTCATGTCATGAGAGCGTGTTAACCCTGGTTTCAAATGTAAGTGAGAACGCATCAACCCCAGTTCAACCTGGGTTCAACTCTACTCGGGTCCAACCTGGATTGCATGTGTAAACAGCCTCGCTATTTTCAACTTCACCCAAACTTGGTACAGGGATACCTGATGGTAAGACCTTTCTAATTCGGGAGGTAGCTAATGATAACACCTTTATATGCATACTAAGTTAGTGAGCCCCTCGCAAGGTCAGGGGTCTTGGCAGTCCAGGAATAGGTCAGAAATAACCTTATTTTGACAAAAAACGTTTTTTTCTCAAATAGTATTTTTTAACTTGAGACCCACATTTGGTATAGAGATACCTGATGGTAAAGCCTTTCTATCCATACTAATTTCAATGACGCCTTCCTCAGTCAAGATCAAAAGACACAAGTCAGCAAGTGTGTGAAAAATGCCTTTTTTTTTCCTTTTTTCTTTTTTTTTTTTGTTCCTTTTTTTTTTCTTCCTTTTATTTTCTTTTTTTTCTGTGGTTTTTTTTTTTTTTTTTTTTTTTTTTTTTTTTTTTTTTTTTTTTGGGG
>BTPG01000005.1:104535221-104778422 GCA_036245525.1 Semisulcospira habei
GGGGGGGGGGGGGGGTATTATGTGCAGCAAGTGGGCGGTAGTGTTGTTTAGGGGATTGAAAAATTAGGGGATCACTGGGACAGACTAAGGCTAGGACATTTTAACAGATGGGACTGCAGGGGATTCCCACTGTGTACTTGGCGTACACGTACAATGGACTTGATTCAGGAGTGCGCAAAAAATGAGTTCTGACGAGAACGAACTGCCCCCGGAGACCTATGTTTTGAAGCGAGTTTGCTGCTTTCACGGCATAAATCTTCCCAAAGTAAGAGATAAGTTGACTCTGCGGCACACAAGCCTCCGCCATCTCTACACAAAATTGGCGCGTTAGGGGAGGTAACCGCTAAAAGTAAAACCGGAAACGAACCGTTTTTCGACTGCGATCACAATCTTCCGCGTGAAGTACGAGACTACAGGCCATGGTACACAGTGCCGTTTCCGTACTGTCCAGTCTCTTAGCCTTAGTCAGTCCTAGGCATCCCCTAATTTTTCAATCCCCTAAAAAACACTACCGCCCACCAGCTGCACATTTGCCATGCACAAAATAACAATAAAAACAGCACATTGACAGTCTCATTTCTTGGCTATGAACCTGATTCCTTACCAACCCCACGCCCAAGCACAGCTGAAATCAGCGTGCCCATCAAATCACTACGTCAACGGCAACTCAACATAGGTCCACAATTCTCTACTGAATAAGCTCAGGATGGTATGAATCAAAGCACCAAACATGTCTCCTCTCATCTAACCAGAAATTTCCAGCAAATTTCAACATTCAGCCCTACTACAAATTTTCAAACAAGGCAAAAATTATTTTTAAAAACACCGGTCCTTGCACTGCCTCAACTGGCCAAATTTGACTATGTAATGTGACCTACACTACAGAAGCCTACCTGCGCGCGCAGTTCTGGTGCACATGACCGGTCCGAGCGACCGGTCTGGTGCGAAAATAGAAACAATAGCGCCGCTGGTGCGTTTAACCTAGGTACAGGGCGAGATATACCAACTCAGCCATATTATGTCAATTGGGATTCAATGATATTTGTTCTTAATGTGGTACAGAAATAGTGGGGTTTTTTGTTGCAAAGATATGTGGAGAAAACGTTGTGCGCTCCGATGTCAAACGGCGTATAAGCGGAAAGGGGAAGTGCACCCATCCATCCACTGACCAAGCCAGAACTCTCCATCGGGTTGACCAAAGCCATGCTGGTACTCGTTCCAGTTTTGCGCGAAGGAAACAGACCCGTTGATGCGTCTCTGAAACACCTGCACAACACCAGCCAATACAGGTCAGCCAATAACAGTGCATCACGCGCGGGGCATAATGGGACATAACGCCCACAGGTCTACCACATTCCAACAAGCAAAACGTCCTACGGCCGACGCTGGCCCGGGGGCGTGACCCCCCTCCCCCCCCCCCCAGTACTCAATAAGATGGGTTTCAAAGTGTACCTTAGTATGTCCTGAGATGTTTAAGCGATGTTCGCCTAAAATCCTTAGGAACACACCAGAGATATAGCCGATGACGCAAGGATACTCCCATTCACGCTCTTCGTGGATGCTAAAATGAGCTTGAGAAACATTTTCCTCTAAATAAATCTCAATTCATTCCAGAAGCCCAAATCAGGTGTTATTATGTTAAGGCAAACCTTCTGCGTCCTCTGCAAAAAAAAAAAACAGAATAAAAAATATATTGAATCTGTGGCTCACAGCGAAGGTATTTGTGCACCCAGTAAAAGGCCATTTCCTCAAAATCGCAAAAAAAAAAAAACCCAAACACAAAAATAATGTGTCAGATGCCTTCAGACATTTTCTATAGCACTGGCAGTCCATTTTCAGGCTTACATCATTAAAACAGGATGTCACAATTATTATAAACTTGACTAGGTGATGTTGGGATCACTATGAGTGCCACATTGATTGATTTTGTATCGCTACCCCCTAGTTGTAAAATTACACAAAATTAATTAGAACAAAATACTAAAGTTATTCCATTTCATTTTGACCTCTCTTTACCTATTAAGTTTCAATAATTTGAGCATAAAGTGCAAGAAAATGAGGAAAGTCGACATCCTTTATGATACGTTTGTGGTGAATGATAGCTTTTTCCAATTTAAAATTGCCAAATTGTGAAAAGTACGTTGTATCCGATGCCCTCAGAAATTTTGTATACAACTGTTAGGTCTTTTTAGGTTTTAATGGTTAGGCTAGAGTACCGCAGTTACTCCCAACCTGATTTTATGATGCTGTGATTCAGTTAGGGGCCACAGTGGCTGAATCTGCTGCCCTAACCCCATTTTACCAGTACGCAAAATGATCATAAAAATTGATTGTCATACTCCTCTGTTTAAATATTTTTGTTGCCAGTTTTCTTAACAAGTAATGTATACCAAGAATACCAAGCATACAATTTGTGATCATTTCATTAATTTCAATGTGACCCATCAATTTACTTGTAATTCTTTTTTTGTTAAAGCATAAAAAGGGGGAAACGTCTGTAAACAGGGGTTGCCGTTGAAGAACTTCCTCTTTAATAAAACAGCAAGACTGCAGTAAAGGGCACATTCAGCAGTCTTGTCAAACTCAGGGAAGGTGTACCTCAGGGAGGTGATGTGTCTGATGCTGTTCTTGGTATACATTAATTACATCAGTACAGTACAGCAGTACCAAGGTTCATCTCGAACATCCTCCATGTGGATGACTTTGTAGTGTGGAGCACAGAAGAACATATTGAAATAGCATCATGCAGAATCCAGGATGCTGCCAATAGAGTCAGCAGCTGGACTGAAAGATGGCCACTCAAACTGAGCTAGACCATCTCTTTCAATCAGATGGAAGAGGTCACCTTGAAAACTGGAGACCTTCCAGTGGCCAACTTTACTGGCAACAAATAAATTGCTGGATTCAGGTGGAGGCCTCACATCGAAGCCATGGAAGCTAGAGCTGCGGGAAAAAAGTCTCTGATGAAGAAACTGGTGGGGACCACATTGGCGCAAATTACAGCAACAAACCTGGCGCAAGCAAACACCAGTTTGGTCAGACCAGTAGTGTGGTACCAAGATACTTCGACAATATGAAACACTCCCTGCAAAACCAAAAATGCCAGGCTTGACAAGATGCAGAACATGGGTCATTCTTATGATGCAGTGACATTCTTAGAGCTATCTGGAGTATTTCTTAACATTGTTTTTCCTGTTAGGAATCATGAAACTTTATTACGCATATTCACATTTACACCTTTCTAGACGAAAATAAACGAGAAGAAAAGGCCATACTAGACACGCCTTACGCTAGGTAAAATATCTCCTAAAAGACCAGCTAGTTTCACTTATTCAGTCTAACATTTTTGCCTTTTTTTTTCTTCAATAAACAGACAGCAAACAGATTGATTGGTCACATTTTGATCAGAATACAGTCGAACGTTCCACATATTTTATGGACATTAAAGAGATCGGAGACACAACACCTCTCCGAGATACATCTTCTCTGAGTTTGACAAGACTGCTGAGTGTGCCGTCGACTTCAATTATGCAATTCTGTTCAAGAGGAAGTCTTTCAGCCATCGGTATATCATGCCTCCAAATCCAGATGGTAGAAGCCCCTGTTTACAGACCCCCCCCCCCCCCTTTATGTTAATCCAAAAATTAATGAAATGATAGATTTTTATACTCAATATGCATACTTTGTTAAGAAAACTGGAAACCAAAAGCATTTTTTTTTTTTGGGGGGGGGTGGGGGATCATTTTGCGTTCCTTTGCATACTGGTAAAATGGGGGAAGGGCAGCAGAAGGGCACTGTGGACCTAAATGCATCACAGCATCATACAATCAGGTTGGGAGTAACTGTGGTACTCTATCCTAACCAATAAAACCTTTTTTAAAAAAGACCTATCAGTTGTATACAAAATTTCTGAGAGCATTGGAAACATTATTTTTATTTTTTTATTTCGTGAAAATGTCCATTTACTGAGTGCACAAATACCATCACTGTGAGCCACAGATTCAATGTTTTTTTGTTTTTTTTTTCATTCTGCTTTTGATGAGGACGCAGAAGGTAAGCCTTAACATATTATTGCCTGATTTGGGCTCCTGTAATAAATTCTGATTTATTTAGACGAAAATGTTTCTCAAGCTCACTTTAGGATCCGCAAATAGAGTGAATGGGGGTACCCTTGCGCCATCGGCTATATCTCTGGTGTGTTCCTAAGGATTTTAGGGGAAACATAGCTTAAACATCTCAGGACATTCTAAAGTACACTTTGAAACCCATCTTATTGAGTATTGGGGGGGGGGGGGGCACACAGCCTGAGAAAGCCAGCTTCCAGTATCACTAGGCAGGCATTGTCATGGAACCCCCAGGGAAAGAGGAAAAGAGGTAGGCCAAGAAACTCCTGGCGAGAGAGAGACAATAGGAGATTTAAAAGGCAATGAATTCAATAAAGCCGCATCGGTCATTAATTTACGTCATTTTTAATATTAAAATTTTTGACACCATTACACCCCCGTTATTACCGAATCAACCCTTTGATTTTTAAAAACTGACGACCATGACCGATGCGGCCTTATTGATCTAATTATCTTTAAATCTCCTATTCTCTCTCTCTATAACTATTGTCTCTATGAACACCTAATCATTTACCTGTCTAAGTGATTTCAGTGGAACTTTATATGTTACTAATAAGTTACAACTAACTTTTAGGAACCTGCAGAGGTAACCTTTAAGTTAGTTATCATAAGAACTTATTAATTACTTACCATAAGAACTTATTAATTTTTTACTGTAAGTTTTATAAGTTCTTACAACAACTTGACCACGGCTGTGCAGAACGCTGGATTTTCCACTCTTTAGTTTAGCCAGCAACATGCTTGCTGCAGCCACTCTCGCAGCGAGCAGGCTTAAAGTAGGTCACAGTCTGATAGCTATTCCTTCTCTAATCTCTGTAACGGACTGCTGATGTGTGGTGGCTATGCCTGTGTTTAATGTTCTCTATCTCCTCTTCAAAGATTTTCTACATAGAACTGTTTGACACACTTGTGAACTGTTGTGTGCTGGTTCCTGTGTTGGTGGTATTATTCCAGTTACGTTTTTTTTAAGAGTGCAATCCGAGGATAAAGACAGGTACCGTGTTTGTGTGTGACTGAACATGGCTGGTAAGTTATCTGAGCCCCACAGTACCGAGTTGGTTTGAACATTCATTCTCTGTTCTGGAATTCTGTTGTGTATTGTGTAATCCCTGTGCTTTATGCTCTGCTCATAGCCTCCAATATAGATGCGATACTGTTTAGTAGTATCATGTACTAACTGATGTCTGCTCATCCATATTATCCTGGTTCCTTTGTTCCAAATGCCTAAGGAGTAGACAGTACAGTTATGGCGGGAACAAAACATACACAAGAAACATTTGCACACACAGGAGCCTTTCATTTTAAAAGGTTAAATTCTCTATGTAGAGTATGTGGAAGAAGGTCAAAACGAACACTTGATCAAAATCCAATAAAACTGTGTGAAATCTATGTAGCTGAACTTCAGGAAATACATGGAATCACTGTAGATGAAACTAGTGGACTGTGTTACACAAATTCGTTTTGTGTAAAATGTTACCAAAGCCTAATGAAACTGAAAAGAAAATCATCAATTCAATTACAAAAACTGTATTCATCCCTGTAAGGTAAATTCTAAAAACTGTTCATATAAAGGAACCACCAGTGTGATATGCTTAAGACCCGTTACTTGTGTTCGTGTCGATATAAGGCCCAGTGTGGTGTGCTTCAGACCTAGTTATTTGTGTTAGTGTTAATATAAAGGAACCAGTGTGATGTGCTTAAGACCTGTTGTGTTAGTGGTTATGAATTTACTGTCGTGTAAACCCAAGTGTACTGCATAAACACTGCTGGGATCAGCATGTTTGTGTTGATCGTCTTGATGGACCTAACGGATTACCAGCTTACCAGCTTCTCAGCAGTGGAGTACTTTCTGACGCTAGTGTTGCTCTAGCAGGAAAGAAACAAGAATTCAAGTAAGTGATAACAGTAGAGGCTAGAATGTTGCGTAGATACATCAAATTTTCATCCCACAGAAAACTTAGATGCACAACAGATTGAGTTTGAAAGTTAGTGCTTTTTTGTGTCAGTGCATGTTCATTGTATTGCAAATATGAAATGTAACTGCTCTTGCAGGTGTGCTGGAAGTAAGCAGCATGGGCATGTTTAGTATGAAAAGAAAGCAAATTTTATCAGCTACAAATCTACACTCATGTTATAATGATATTCTTGCCAAAAAAAAAAGCATTTTGTGAATGTTCAGTTACTAACACTTTTCAGCGTTTCCGCTGCCGAGCGCCAGTATGCTGCTGTCGGCACGTACACATAACGTAGGGTAATGAAAGAGCACTCCTTTCTAGGACCATGAACAGCTCTGTCACTCTGCCTGAAGAGGCGCGCGCTAACGACTAATTGCCCCCACGCCCGGCCTTGCCACAGATGGCTTATCTTGCACTCAGTGGCCCCCGGCCGCTCCTAACTAAAAGTGTGGTTCTGCACAGCCGTGTGACTTAAGTCACAACTTACTCGGTCAGATTTGTCAAGATACAAGGACAATAAAAAAACTTTTTTTCCCTCAATAATACTCTGGTGGTGGTGCTGATGGGGCTAAACAATCAGGCACAAGTGGTGTAAATGACGTGTTATCTCTCTGTGAAGTGTATGACATTATTAAAGGATTACCAAATCTGATTTTTATTTGTTTAAAAGATTGTGTAGCTTTTCTGTGGTTTCCTGAACACCAATCTTTTTCCCCATCTCTAAAAAAGAAGCCTTCAGTTCTTCAACATTCACAGGAGATTGACTACGCATTTTATTTTGTATTTCAGACTTCTGTTTTTTGTAATTATTTAAATCATCCTGGACCCGCTTAAATTCATCATCACTAATATTATTATCATTCAATGCCTTACTGATAATAAGTTTCATACTGCTCAGCTTCGCACCCGCCAAAGTACTCAACGCTTCATGTTTCTGTAATTTTGTGTGAAACCTCTTGTTTAAGGCTTCCAAACCAAAACAAGTCAGGCATGTAGCAACGCTAACACCCTCAACTGCAATTCCAATTTAACTTCCAATTCCTGTGGCAAACAGAACAATACCCCCCACAGAACAACCAGCTGAAACTGCACCAATAGCCATTGAAGTATTTTGTACAGAATTGAAAACGGTCTTATACCTCCTTTTGCATCTGGAGTACCTCGCCTCTTCACTTTCCAAATATTTAATTGCTTCTGTAATATTATTTAATCTGAATGCGTCTGCCTGTAATGTTTATCTGATGCAATTGGCATATGTGGATCAAGCGCAAACGACGACACAGTCTCAGGCGCAAGCGTCGTCGGTAGTTGTGGATAGACGTTTACCATATTTTTTTTATTGACAAATATTTTTTATTTAATCAGCAATTACATTTTGCAACTCGTCAAAAGTATACAATTTGCTGGCATAATAAAATGAAACAAGATCAATGTGTTCAAGGTTTATGTAACTTAGACGAACAAAAGTTGTTTTGTCAACCACCACTTTGACATCGGGAATACTGCTCAAAACATTAATAACATCTACATTTTTTGTAATAGCAATAAAGACCTTTGTTGATTCTGATACAGTTTCATCCCATGTAAGTTTTATTCCCTGTGCAATATTTACCTCTTTCACAGAAGCTATAGATCTCAAGATAATTTCAAATACTATTGTCGCTTCTCTAGCCACGACTAAGCTTGCTGGCATAAACACAACAGAAGTATCTGATCATCCCTTTCTAGTTGTAAGAAGATACAGTCATTTCTCATAATTTTCAACTTTCAGTTTATCTCTGTTATTGTTGTCTGGGGCAAAACTTGGAACAAGGCTTACAATCAGCGGCCCAGAATTAACAACCTTCCTAAACACTAAGGCGCCTTCGTCATCAGTGTATACATAAGGACTAATAAATTCAATCTTTATCTCCCAGTCAATTACGGGTGCTGGTGCCGGCACAGGTGAAACAACCCACTTATTACCCACATGTATTAAGTTGTAGGGCACATTATTTACTGGAACTGGTACAGTAACATCACGCAGCTGACCAAGTTTAGGAATCTGTCTTTCACCGTCTTTCATGTCGACAATTACTTTCCGCTTGTACATACCAGTCGAATCAAGTTCAAAACCATATATTTCTCCAATTTCCCCTTCCTTCTCAAAATCCTGTACGTCTGCCAAATCTTTCAACTCTGTTACCGGACATGCAACTGGTATGATTCTCGGCTTTGGACCACCACTCATTTTTATAAACAAAAATAAAATTATTTAATTTCCAACACAACACTAAAATCATGCATAACAACTGGTTTGTTATCCTGATTAGTTACAGATATACTCAGTGACTCAAAGAAACTAGAACCTAATTTCTTAAACTGCGCAGGAAATCTAACAACCACACTTTCGCAATAGGGTGCAGTTCCAGTCGGCAAGCATCTCAACAAAGTTGAAGGCTTTCCATTGTGAACATTTTCAGTTGTGTTTAGTTCTTTCAAATAAACATTTAGCACTGTGTGTACTGACAAATTGGCAGGACGTTTTCCAGTTATATTAAGTTTATTTGTCTTCAATGTTATAATATGAGAAAAACCATCTTCTTCAGCCATATACCAATCTTCATCCAAATAATAACTAAGTAAATATGCAAATTTAATTGACATTTTTAACCAATCTTGTTTCGAAGATTCTAATGTAACAAGTAGGTTAGCTGGATTTAAAGTTGCTTTAATACTAAATTTACTAAGAAACCATTCAGCTATAGTACAAAAGTCATAATACCCAGGTGGTAAAGCTTCAGTCACACCACCAAAAATTACTTTATAATTTATATCATCTTGTACATTAAACCATTTTACACTATAAAACATTTCATGGATAGCTACAGCCTTGCTACCATCACAATTATCAATCCCATTAGTTAACCACACTGGTTTGCTTGTGTCAAGATTTGTTAAGGTAATAAACATTTTTATTATCTCATATAAAAAGAAGGATGGAATTTAAATCACCAACAAGCGTTACTACAAATGCATTTCAATTTAATGTGAATGCTAAATATAATGTTGCACCTACTTATGAACAGAAAATAATTCAACTAAATCAACTTGATATTGCTGTATCAGAACAAGATTTATTTCAAGTGAAAGTACCCAACCCGTTTGACCATTATATAAACCCTCCAATAACAGATGATGCTACTGCAAGAAAGTGGTCATCAAGTCCACTACAGATGTTTCAAAACCAACTCAACTTTGCCATACTATGTTCAACTACAGGCTGTAGTGTTTCATTTACAGATCACTTAAATCACTCAAACAAACTTATTAGGTCAGTATATCGTTTTCATGTTTATTACCAGCTTAGACGTATACTGTCAGAACTTCATACACCACTGCCCACTGAATCTAGTTTCAACAGGTTTAACAACCCCATGGATATGAAAGCATTTGAACGCATATGTAATGAATTTAACATCAGTCCCAGGTATGACTTTACACAAAAACTTGATGATCACAATGGTATGGGCACATTGTATTACGCTTTGAGTCACAGACAATACCCTCAAGATTATTACCCTGGTTACACTTCATTCTCATCAAAACACAAGTCTGGATAGGTTCCATTGAGCAAAAACAGTCTAATGCGTGGACCACATTTATTTTAGACAAGAGTGACGGGTTTACTCAAGCGGGAGTCGAGCGCGTCAATGAGTCAATCAGAACATATGTCTGGTGTTTACTAGGAGCACAATCATTAACAAAATCGAATATTTTGAATGGAAGTGGAAAATTTGAAGCACAAAAACAATTTCTTGCAAATCTTGAAGATTCAATTAATTCAGTGGTTGATCTCCCATCAAGCATACAACGCTACCAAGACGTTCTCAGATATGCCAGATCAAAAGTTGACTTTGTAGTTGGCATCAGGTTATACATGTTACCATCTGACCTTCAACTCCAAATGGGGACAATCACTAATTATAATAATGAAATCATTGTTGCAGGTCGTGATCAAAAATTAGGACTCAATCAATCTGTAAACTTGGGTGCCACAACCACGCATGTACAGTCATTAAAACCATTACAGACGGTAACACCCTCGGCCCCAGCTCCGGCCCCAACACCGGCACCCATACAACCAGTACAGTCAACCCCTGACACACATGAGTCAGAGAGAACAGCATTGGTAATAGGCCTCACTGGATTAGGGGTTTTACTTCTTTATCTGTTTCATTAAATAACCCACCATCAACCCTCCTACTGTAACCAAAAATACCCACACATGTTCTGCCATAAACCCAACTACCTTTGCTGCTGTAGTAATCATCCAACTGACAACTGTGCCTATAATACCAGGCAAAGCATCCACTGCTTTCTCAGCCAATTTCTTAAGCAGATCTGAAATATGAGACAACTGTTTTTTTACCCATGACTGTAAATCTTTTGGATCTGTTGGAGGTGCTGGTGGACCTGGAGGTGCTGGACCCCCACCACCGCTTGCGCCACCAACCCCGGAGACAGCGAACACAACAGTACTGATAATAAATCCAAGAGCAGTAATTAAACTTGCAATTGTGATACCCTGTTCTCTGAAAAGTGTTTTCAATCTCTCAGCCAGAGTAGTGTCTTCGTGAAGTATTTTCTGAATAGTTTCTCTAATCCTGTTGACTTGTGTTTTCAGTTTTTCCCTCCCAATACTAATTGTTTCTAACCTTCCTGATCTTTCTATCTGCAAATCATTTAATCTGTGTTGTATTCTTTCTTTCATTTCTGTGTCAAGATTTCCATTGTCTGCGGTAGCCAGTTTATCTTTTTCACGTTCTATGTGTTTATCAAGCTCACCCAGTTTGGCAACATTATTCACCATCTCACCTCTTATCGTCTGTAATGATTTATCCAACCCTATAATCTCCTGCATTGACAAAGGTGGGTCATCTATTGTTTTCATAGCGTCATTTATTTGTCCTTCAGTAAATGAGGTTTCTTGTATCACTGTGTTTGCTATTTCTGGTAGGCTTGTTACTGGTGCCATTTCAATTTGTTGCCCTGTTGGCAACTTTGTTTGCGTGTCGTGAAGCGCACTAACCAGTCTTGGCGTGACAGAAGACCCCCCAATTCCAAGGTACCTTGCCAACCCAGAGTTACCACCGACTTCACCTTTAATTGTACTTAAAGCTCTAAACTTAGAAGGATTGTTTTTATGTGTTAGATTTATTTTCCCTCTGTCTGTATTTACGAATAAGTGTCCTTTATCATATTCAAACTGATTAGGATCTATTACATCTGGGTGAGCACCAACACTGTCATAAAATGAGTTTACTTTGTCTTTTAACAGTTCATGATACATACTACTACTAGTTACCATTCCAGTGATATCTGTGATACTGGTATCTGAGGCATCCATGACATCCATTTCAAAATCTTCATGATTAAATCCTCCCGCTGCCATTGTTTTATTAATTTAATATTTTTTATTGTGCATAATAAAAATGACACAGTCTTACGGATCAAAGTTAGACCCATACAGAAAACTACGTGAGCCTCTTGGTGTTAAGGGCATTAGACAATCAATCGTCATCACAAACAATCAAAGTACCATAGACCAGAACCAAAATCTTACAGTCAAGTTTCCAAACCTAGGTCCCAGTGACGTTATTGTTCCTGGCACTGCACGCCTAGCATTTAATATTGAACTATCATCAGACGCAGATGCAAACAGAATACTGGTTGACAATCTTGGCAGAGCAATTGTTAGAACTATTAAAGTAAAACTTGAAGGACAGGAAGTGTTTAGTCTTGACGATGCTGATGTATTTTACTGTTACAAAGATTTGTGGCTCACAAGAGAAGAACGAGAAGATCGTGTTTATCAAGGCATACAGTCTGATAATGTTGGTAAACTTCGAATCGATGCTGGAGATAAGGTAACTACAGGGGTAGCCAAGGAAGTTATTATAGCAGAAACATATGGAACCAGATTTTACATTCCACTTGAGTTTGAAATCCTAACAGCACATTTGCCTTATTATCAAGGAGCACTGAATGACCGTCTGAGTTTTGAACTAACTTTCAATGACTACTCCAAAATTATAAAATCATCTGATCTCAATGCATCATATAAGATTTCTAACATTTCTTTGGAATACGAAATTGTCACACATACTGAACTAGCCAGACTCATTCAAAATCAATACCAGTCAAGACTTCCAATTTATTATGACCGAGTGATTAGACATAGTTTAATCAATAAAGACAAGAGCGACCCAATGTGGAATATAAACTTGAACACACCAGCTAGGTCACTAAAAGGTATACTCATGTTGTTTGTTGAACCAGCGGCTCCATACAAACGGGATTCAGAAAAATTCTACAATCCAAAGATTACACATTTGTCTTGTACAATCAAAGGCCGTCCTAATCAAGTGTACGCTTCAGGTTTGTTACCTTATCAACACTACGATGAGATCACAAATTTTTTGTGGGTGGAAGGATTAGAGATAAACCTGCAAACATTGCGTGCAAAGATTTACATCTGTATGACGTAAGGATTGGTCAATACCTTACAAATAAGTATGCTCTTTGGCTAGACCTTCGTAGTACAGATGATGATTACCTTCATGGGTCAGGTCGAACTGTTGAGAACGGCAGTGATGGAATAACAATTCAGATACAAAAGAAGGTTGAAACTGCTGCAGCCATAAACATATATTTGTATTTGATTTATGATGCACAACTCAATATTGCAGAAAGCAGACTGAGTGGACACATATATTAAAATTATATTGTGTATTAAAATGAACCGGAGCTTGATGACCCTTGACCCACACTGTGGATTGTTTTGTGGTGCCACAGGGTGTGGGAAAACTGAATTTGTTCTTAACCTATTACAAACAAGATACATACACCACTTTGAAAACATTGTAATGTTTTGTCCTACTATTAAACACAACAAAGCTTATCACAACCATTTATTCATTTGGACTGAAAACAACATTTACTTAGTTGACCCTGAGAAAAAACTGAATGACTACCTACAATATTTTTACAAGCAATTTGAAGGACTGTCAACCCTGTTTATTGTTGATGACTGCTCAGCAGAGAAAGACATTGTCAAGAAGAGAAACACATTAGCAGAACTTGCCTTCAGTGGTAGACATGCAAACGTCAGTGTATGGATTCTCACTCAGAAATATAATGCTGTACTGAAAGATTTTCGAGAACAGTTAAAGTTTATCTGTTTGTTTTACTGTAAGGATCGTGACAGCTTTGAAGACTGTCTCAGAGAGAATGACGTCATCCCAAATAAGCATGAACGAGATGATGTAAAAAATAAACTGAAATCAACTAAGCATCTAAAGCTCATTTTAAAGACAGATCAGCCCACAGGGTATGGGTTAGTGAATTAATTTATACATTTGTTTGTCCAATAAAAATGACAGACGGACAAATCATACAAGTGATTGATCTCACACACTGTTTCAAAGATGTTATGCACTTTACTGACTTAATATCACCCAAACAGACTTACATAAGCCTTTCAGCACCATTGGAAATATATGTTACATATAGTGTGACTTTGGATTATGTCGATGAGCATCCAGATGTGGAGTGCATGACAGTTGATTTAAAAACACCTACCTTTAAAGTTAATGATACCAACTATGGTTGGTTAGGAGAAGTTTGTTATAGCATATTTAAGCAACTACGTAAACTAAATGTTTATATTAACAGCGTTACAGTCAATAAAGTGGTATTACACAAGGTGAGCCAGCGGTAATATTTTTTCATTTTATTATTTTGTTGGACAAATAAAAATGACGGACAATGCTCAAAGCCCATCAGGCTCATCTGGTTTAAGAAACGTGTTTCACACAACAGACTTGCCTATATCTAATACTAATAATGTTTATGAATCAATAGAAAGATCTTTTTCTGTCATACAAGAAAATCTTCTTACAGGCAGTGTGAAGATTCAGATTGTTGCTAAAATAGAATTTACTAGAGTAGACGGTGAAGTGATTGTATCATATATATCAACAAGACAACACACAGTTAACACAAGAAGAGAACTGAAGAATGTGTTTAGAGACAGACTATTACCTGACTTCCTCCAAGCAATTGACAGTGCAAAAATGAAGGCGTCTGGTTGGCATGAAGGTCATGTACATGAACTACAACTAAAGCAGTCAAGGTATCATCCTATATTAGGTAAATCATGGTTGCCACTGCCAACAGAGGTTGCAAACAAAAAGGCTGTTGTTAACATACAGAACAATGACAACTATTGTTTCATGTGGTGTGTGCTTGCTAAACTACACTTTATAAAATCAAAACCTGAACGTGTATCTAACTACACTAAATTTGTAAATGAACTCAACTTCAGTGGCATTGAGTTCCCTGTTAAAATAGAAGACATAGACTTGTTTGAAAAACTAAATCCTGGTATATCTGTAAATGTGTATGTGTGGGATAATGAGTCTGTCGACAAGTTACAACCCATTAGAGTATCACCACTTGCTCCAACCTACGGTCAGTCAGAAGATAAGCATGTTGACATGTTGCTAATAGGCCCTGCCGGTGATAATAACTTCCATTACAGAATTATCAGAAATATGTCACATCTAATTCATGGGCATACAACAAAACACAATGGCAAACAGGAAGTGTGTAAAAGATGTTTACAAAGGTTCTCTTCTATTGCAGTAGCACATAAACATGTTTTACACTGCAGGTCGGCTGATGACATACAAACTGTACTTAAGTATCCAGATCCTGGTAGTCAAGTATATTTTAAGAACTATGGGAACCAAGAAAAGCTGCTGTTGGTAGTGTATGCTGATTTTGAATCACTAGTTGTTCCATATGAAGGTCCTGTTCCAGAGTCATTACCAAAGACTATAAAACTAAGTGACCAAGTGGTGTGTTCTTTTGGATACATTATTGTTAGGTCAGACGGACAGCATACAGAACCTGTTATCTACTGGGGTGAAAATGCAGCATGTCTGTTTTTAACAGAAATGAGACATCTGTATAGTCAGGTAGTTCAATATCTCACAACATGTCAGATGCCTTTGGTAATGACAGAAGAAGACAAACTGAAATTTGATACAGCTGAGATGTGTTGGATTTGTGAACAGCCCCTCCAGGGTGATAAAGTTTGTGACCATGATCACATAACTGGGCGTTACAGAGGTGCTGCACATAACAATTGTAACTTGTTATTAAAAACAGATCCTAAGACATATAAGTTACCAATCTTTTTTCACAATCTCAAAGGATATGATTCACACATTATCATGCAGGCTGTGGATGAATCTTACAAAAACATAAGTTGTATAGCGCAGACAACTGAGAAATATTTGACTTTTAGATTAGATAAATTAGCATTTTATGACTCTATGCAACATTTGTCTTTAGGTCTTGCTAGTTTGGCAGAAGGACTGACTGAGTATCCAATAACAAGTAAATATTTTGAACCAGACTTGATTAAAAAAGGTGTTTATCCGTACGAGTACATTGATCACTGGGTTGTGTTTGAGGAAAGGAGACTGCCACCAAAAGAGAAATTTTATTCTACACTTAATGGAAAAGGCATTTCTGACTCTGATTACCAGCATGCACTTGATGCATGGGATAAATTAGGGTGTCAAACGATTGGTGACTACCATGACCAGTACTTGAAAGCTGACGTTTGCTTGCTAGCAGACGTATTTGAAAGTTACCGTGAAAAGGGTTTGTTACACTACAAGCTTGACCCTGCCTGTTACATAACTAGTCCTGGCATGACATGGGATGCATTTTTGAAATCCAGTAAGATATTTATAGACCTGTTGTCTGATCGTACGATGGGTGAAATGGTGGAACGTGGATTGAGGGGTGGCATTAGTATTGCAGCGAACAATTATGCCAAAGCCAACAATAAATATATGGACGGCCCGGGTCATGGTGACCTTGGGTTTGACCCTCAAGGTCAAGGTCATTCATTACCTATGTAGACGCTAACAATTTGTATGGCTGGGCGATGTGCGAATTATTGCCCTTGAAAAACTTTTGTCTGCATGATTTGTCACAGTATGATGTAACAGAGTCAGGGTTAACTAACAATATTATGAATCTTGACCGAAACGATGCGAAGGGTTGGATCTTTGAAGTAGACCTGGAGTATCCACACCATCTACACGATTAGCATAATGATTATCCATTAGCTGTTGAAAAAATGAGTATGACAGGTAAAAAAGAAGACACCAAACTTGTGCCAAATTTGAATGACAAATTCAATTACGTTTGCCACTATCGATTGCTGCAGTTTTACATCAGACACGGGTTAGTACTAAAGAAAGTTCACAGAGGAATTCAATTTGATCAGAGTGCTTTCATGAAAGATTACATAATGAAGAACACAACATTGCGTGCCAGAGACGGCAACACTGCATTTGACAAAGACTTCTTTAAGCTTATGAACAATGCCTGTTTTGAAAAGACTATGGAAAATCCTCATCACCGCAAAGATGTGAGACTTGTCACAACTGAATCGGGTGCAATTAAACTTACAGGTAAGCCACAGTACACGGGGTACAAAGAGTTTCATTCATCATTGTATGCAGTGTCACTCAAAAAAAAGATTGTTAAACTGGACAAGCCAGTATTCATTGGTATGGCAATTCTTGAGTTGTCAAAACTGTTGATGCTTGAATTTTATTATGATTACTTCAAACCAAAATATCCTGAGTGTCGTCTGCTATACACTGACACTGACTCTATGATCATTGATGTGTGTACTGAAGACTTTTATGAAGACATGAAAACAGAGTTACACATGTACGACACATCTGACTACCCTAAGGATCATCCACTGTACAGCACACAGAATAAGAAAGTGCCTGGAAAGTTTAAGGATGAACTGAATGGTGTGCCAATAGTTGAGTATGTTGGTCTGAGATCCAAAATGTATTCTATACTGCATCAGAAAGGTAGTCAGTCGAAAGCCAAAGGAATAAAAAAAAAAAACAGCAATAAAAAATAAAGACATCCGTCATGAACATTATAAGCAAGTGTTAGATGGTGCATTAATGCCTGATTATCCAAACAAGTCACTGAGATCAAACAAACATAATCTTGAAATGATTCAAACACATAAGAAGTCACTTGCAGTTGGAGACACGAAACGAGTGTTTCACAGTAAGGAAAAGGCTTATGCGCCTGGTCATTACAGGCTCAAGTTATCTGAAGAAATAGCTGATGAACTGGTTGATGAATTAATTGATGAGTTAGTTACTGAAATGAGTAACGGTGTCTGGGGGAATAATCTGTAATTCTTCTCTGACAAATGCCCTCTGTGGCGCAGGGTCATACAGATAATATATTGTTGCGTCAGGACCGGGGACTATTTTTTTTATATTGTGTACAGACGTTGACCAGATGGGGTCTGTTGCCCTGCGCTTTACGTTGTTCTCAGCCTCCCCTGGTTGATATAAATATCTCACCTGTTTAGTAAATAAACTTGTGTCGGGTGCTGGGGTTGGTCCTGTTTTTGGCTCTGTAATTGTTTTCAATTTAATAGCGTCAGCAGGTTTTAAGCGTAAGCCATGACCTTTATTGTTCATTGCTTTTATCACATGTGGTAATCTCTTTACCCACTCAGTGTTCCGGGTGTCATGCATGAGTTCCTTTGAATACTGGTAACTGAAAAGTCTCTCTGATAATTGTTTGTTAAAGTTCTCTACAATTGCCTGTGATCTGTGTACACCTGGAATGCCTCGTCTGACTATTACGCCATGCTTCGCAAATAACTGATTAACAGCACCTTTGAATTCTGATATGTCATCAACTTGAACAAGTCTGGGGTATCTTAAAGGGCCTCGACTATATATTTTTGATAACGCTGTAGCAACTGTTGTAGCTGTTTTGTCAGATATGGGTTCAGCGTCTTTATACCTTGAAGCTATGTCTACGACAGTCAAAGCGTACTTGTATCGTTTCTTTCTTATTGTATCATGTGGTAGGAACAGGAGGTCCATTTGATGTGTGTCATTGGGGGTAGTGTTTTCAAAATGGGGTCTAGATATCTTTCTTGGAGCAGGGAGATATATCTGCCAAATTGCCTGTCTCTGTAACCATTGTTTGACTTGATTGAGTGTTATATCTCCGCCCACAGCGGCATGTAATTTCTGAATAGCTGTTGCTCCTTTCCAATAGCCTGATGGGGAGTAATATATTTTTGATAGTTTATTTTCGGCTGCCATTTTTTCTAGCAATATAAAGACCAGTAAAAAATACAAATGTCATTCCCACTAGAACAAAGATTATCTCCCCGTTTCTTTGTTGTGTACTCGGTTGATAGTAGTCACTAAGTTTTGGTTTTGGGATAGACATGTCATTACCAGTGACTAAAAAATACTCACGGATTGCGTCGTCTGTATTTGAAAACGTATGCTGTGCGTGGCCTTCTAGCCTCAGTTTTTCATTAATGAAATCAAGTTTCTCAATTCTATTCTTTTCATAATCCTGCTGGGCTTGAGCAAGTTTTTCAGATGCCTCATTGTGACGTTTCATTTCTTCTGCAGATTCCTCTCTGCCTACTTTTGAAAAGAGATAATTTGAGCCGCTGAATGCCAGGGCGTTGACCATCGCGCCTCCAATTATTACTGCCAAAGTCGCCATATTATTTTTATTTCCATAGAAACATTTTCGGGAATAATTCCCTGCTTGACAAGAAAATCTTTTGTCGCAATCGATGCTGTAACAACTACAATTAGCTTAGCGCTGTCTTCGAAATCTAATCTACCGAGGTCTGCTGATTTCATTTTGAGTAGATTTTTTCCTAGCATAGAATAAGTTACTGCTAGTCCGCTGATTACGGCAGAATGATAGACAAGGTTCATTATGTTCTTTGTGTCACTCATTTTCTAATACAATAAAAATTAAAATAATATTTTTATTTACTCCATATAAAATGGGTCAACGGCTCTGGATGTTACTGGCAATGTGGAGACTTCTGTTTTTGATGATGGAGTGTTTAATTTTTTGGTCACTGTACGAGTCAGTGGTTTGTATTTTTTGTATAATTGGTAACCTACGTAACCAAATCCGACAACAAATCCGGCAATTATATATTTTGTTGTTTGAGGTTCGGGGTCAGCATCAGGGTTAGACTTAGTTGTTTGTCTCTCACTTTGATGAGGGTTTGATAGTATTGACACTGGTCCTGATGGTCCTGATGGTGGATCAGTTACATGAGTCTTTTCTGTTTGTGCCTTAAGCTGTTATTTTTTTTTTGTCTATTATATTCGGCTAATCTTTTTCCAGCCTCAACCCTGCCTGGACTTTTAGCCTTAGTCACAGTTTGAACCTGTGTCAAAACAGGGTCGGGGTTCTGTTGTGGAGTCGTCTAGGTTTCGTCCATTTTCTTCTGCAGTAAAATTTATTTTGGAGAAATCAATATGACTCCCAGTAACAAGTAAGGTTACGACAGGTGCAAGGTAATTTCCAAACTTGTAAAACATGACGCATGCTAATTTACCAATTGAACTTGAAACAATAGGATTGCTTTCAAGGTCGTGTGATAGGCTGTCACTATCCACAGGTAGAAAGTGACTCACTGCTTTTGTGTATAGGCATACTAGAGATCTACTCAAATCACGAGTCATTAGTGAAGCGATGTGGTTTTCATATTTCGAATGAAGCTTGATTAGCTCGTCAGAGGTTAGAGATTCAATATCCTCTGTCATGTATTGTTTACCGAGATAAGCCTTTGATTTGCCTGACACAACTACAGACAAAAGACGCTGTTTTTTCGAGTCTAAGTCTTTGTTTTCTACAGCATTGATGTCATTCAATAGAAGGAGTTCATCAGGGTTCATTTTATCATAATATAAAAAAATTAAAACAAAAATCAAAATTGCAGGCAACTTTAAAATTGTTATCAAGCAAAATAATGTTTTTCTAGGAAGTTACACTGAACATTAACTTTATACGTTTACACCAATCAGCTATGCAGTCAATAGTTTTTGAGTTTACCCCAGACAAGACTTGCCTGTTCTTTAAGAGCTATTATTCTCTGTCATATGCATCTAGCTCCACTGTTAGAATTCAATTAAGAAAAAAAGGTTTTTCTTTTGTTGCCCTTGTATCTTAGTAAAAAAGACTTAGTATACGTGACTAGAGTCAAGTTGTTATTAATAACTTATAAGTAATTAGGAGAAGTAATTAATAAGTTGTTATGGCAAGTAACTAATAAGATCTTATAAGGTAAGTGAGGCCACTTGATAGTTTCTTATCTAGCTGTTTTTTCAGTGCTTGTATAGTGCAGAGTATAACCACCAGTTGATTTTCTAATTCCTCAGAAACCAGCCATGAGTACATTAAGGCCACTTGTACAAATCCCCCTCCTTTCAAATCATGGTGTCCCCATGTTGATCTTTGACACAACTTAGCGATTTGAAAGGCTGTAGCTATGAAAGGCCTTTGACGGCTGAGAGCTTTTCAAAAGCACAGTCCCGTTGCGGCTCATGTCTGAATTGAAAAGGAATGGAATGTGTCCCCTCTATTCAATAGCGGTGTGCGGCGTTCAACTGTGACATCACCTGGCAGATCACGTTAAAGGTGAATTACACTTACATGAGTGTCTGTAAGTGTCCGTATGTGTGTGTGTGTCAGTGTGTGTGTCAGTGTGTGTACGTGTGTGTATGTGTGTGTGTGTAAGTGTGGGTGTGTTAGTGCATGTGTGTGTGTGACTAGACTGATTTCGGTGCTAACAGGCAGGTGTTCGTGACTCATTGCTGGTAAACAAGATGACAGCTTTTCTATGTTAAATGTACACAGGTTTAAACAGGACATGTAATAGCACACACAACTATATAGACTTTAAAATCAAGCCTCTCTCTGTGTGAGGTGACTATGAGACATGTATGTTAAGGTAAAATGCGTCATTCATGTTACCTACAGACGGTACCAAGGGTAACCACAAAACATTAGTAAGCAGACGACAGGCCCATTCAGCCGAACAAAAGAGCGACGACAGACATCACTTGAAAATTATGTCGAAAATAATATTCATAAATCTTGGAGCCCTCATGAGTTCGGCAGAGTATTCGAAACTGAATTGTTAATCTATGTGTTGCTTGTGTCAAAAGCATGTCGCCAAGTTTTCACAACCTACTCATAATGTGGGTCCTGAGAGTACAGCTGACTGAAACGTTGTACAATGGAAGTCAAGCCTGAAGTCTTGGCGGCTCTTGAGGATCTGTTGTTTATGTACTCAGTCAGGTGACTGTATAAAGCAGAGAGTAATGTGTCTATTTTCAGCTTGAAAGCTTAGTTACAGTCTAAATATGTACACCAGTCTTACCCACCAGCGCGTGAACTTGAATAACAGTTATTATCGTCTCACACCGGCTGGTGTGTTTCAATGGCTCGCGTCAGGCATGTTTAGTCGGTTATGCACTCGGAAGAAATATCTTACAATCTGTGTGTGTGTGTGTGTGTTTGCATGCGTGTCTGTCTGTAGTTATGTGTGTGTGTGTGTGTGTGTGTGTGTGTGTGTATGGGGGGGGGGGGTGGTGAGGTGTGTGTATGTGTTTGCGTGCGTGACTGTCTGTAGTTATGCGTGTCTTGTGTGTGTGTATGTGTGTGTATGTATGTGTGTGTGTGTTTATTCATGTGTCTGTGTGTGTACGTGTTAGTGTGTGTGTGTATGCAACGTGGTGTAATGCTCAGAAATTTAACTCACAGCCCTGTTTAAGTGAATAACGCAGTCAATATGGCTTTATCATAACAAGCCATTATGCTCGAGACTGAAAGGCTTTTGTCCACGCATGGGCTGATTCAAAGAGCCGTGTACTTGTTTGCACTCATGTATTCAAGTCAGTGTATGTGTGTTTATGTTAGTATGTACGTACGTGCGTGTGCGTGTGTGTTTGTTTATGTGTTGGTATGTGTGTTTATGTGTGTGTATGCGTGTGCGTGCGTGTGTGTGTCAGTACTGCTTATAATAGAACGGTGGAGTGCCTGACCTTGTACTGTGTTGTACAACACATTTCGGGTATACATAAGACGGCAGTCACCTTTTCAGAAATTGTATTTGCAGTAAAATAATATTAAACAGGACCCGCCAGCATACTCGTTACGAGAGAGCTAACAAAAAAAAGTTGACTAATACTCTTTTAAACGCGGGTTACGCCTGGAGTCCGAGGTTCTTGAGGAACTGACCTGTGTCCACTTATAAAAATCTAGGCTCATGAGAATCTTAGACTATGTAAAACCCCATATACTTGGTACAAGGCAACCAGATACTGGAGGTTTTACCGTCTACAGTAGATTTTAACTTCTTGGTTCAGTGTGTACCGTAGCCATGAATGCAGAGCTGTAATGGTAAAGTTCATAAACATGGCCATGGTCGCGATTTTTTAAATTAACAGTGTATGATTAGGTGTTCATAGAGACAATAGTTATAGAGAGAGACAATAGGAGATTTAAAAGATATTTAGATCAGATTTAAAAGATAATTAGATCAATAAGGCCGCATCGGTCATGGTCGTCAGTTTTTAAAAATCAAAGGGTTGATTCGGTAATAACGGGGGTGTAATGGTGTCAAAAATTTTAATATTAAAAATGACGTAAATTAATGACCGATGCGGCTTTATTGAATTCATTGCCTTTTAAATCTCCTATTGTCTCTCTCTCTGGCGTCGAGACCTCCAAGCAGACATCAAGAGACTGGGAACCACCTGGAGTAGAATCGAAGGAGAAGCACAGGACAGGAGTTGCTGGAGGTCTCTCGTCGACGGCCTATACCCGGGTAGGGGTGACAGGCGTAAGTAAGTAAGTAAAGGAGGGGGGGGGGGCACGGTAGCCAAGACTGGCTTACATGTACGTATTTCCCCCAGCCCAAAAAGGTCTAATTTAATAGTCTGGTTTAAACACTGCTCAGTTGTCAATATCTTTTCGAGTAATTCTCTTCGACTTTGGGTAAACACGGCAGAAAACAATGGATGCACTGCAGTGCATAGAGGCCTCTTTTACGGCTCTCTACTAAAGATGTTGAGAAAGAGATGCGTGCATCTCCGGCCACATCTAAAATTGTCGTGGGCGTCTTCGTTTATTCCCTTGTATTTTGTTTTGAGAATTAGTAGGTGGCTGTGGCGCGCACGCGGTGGCGTTGTGGATTTGCATTAGTCAAAGCTACTGTCATCGAGTCCCTATGAAACAGACGTACCGTCCATCCGCCGGGTTGGTTGGCGAATTCGCAGTAGACGCTGACGTTGCCGTAGTTTGGAACGCTGACCACGTACACACCACTCTCCGTGATCCTGGGGTCCTCACAGCCCGTGAAGCTATCTGCACACCGCAGTGCCACCCCAGTAGCAAAACATCTTCGGCCCGGCCTCGACGGCCGCAGTGGGCCCGCGCACGGTCGTACCTGGGCACACTGCGGCCTTCGTAGGCCTGAGGACCTTGGCTTACTGGAATCAAGCCGGAAAATCTGTACAGTCGCTTCAGTGACAATTTCCAGGTAACACTAAGACAAGAACCAACACAGAAAGAAATACTAGCAGAGCCAGCACTGGTCAAACTATGACCATCCAAGGGCGAATCACCCAATGCGCAAAAGGCCATCGGGCCGACGTCGGGCAGTTATCAGTCTACCGGGGTTAGGCGGGTACGGGCCGGGTCCATCTTGGTACCCGACCGGACAAAACTAAAAAAAGTCTCCCGACATTGCTTCCCAGTGGCTGAAAAACCAAAAAGCGGAGAATCAGAAAGGGGTGTGTGTGTGTGAGGGGGGGGGGATACTAGGTGACAAGCCTGTGTCATAACTTCTCGCACCCTTCTCTAGGCCGGTGGGGGAGGGGGTCCAAACAAGGAACATATTTAGAATTTTTGGCCCGGGGGAGGGAAAGGTCCGGAAGCCTTGGCCCCCCCCCCCCCCCCCACCACTCCAAGATCCGCCTCTGCCGTCAAACTGTTTAAACTCATTTGTCCTTGGGTTTATTTCCAACAACAAACACCCATGCCGCGTGTAGTGACGTCGTGTTTACAAAGGGAAGCTACTCGTAAATATGTATTATCAGGGGACACCACTCTAATGCTCTTCCTTGTCAACAACAGGAAGCCCCTAGCGATCGTAATGTTATGTGTGTTCTGGTGTACAGGACAATAATTTCGAGGGAAGTGATGACTGAGGAAATAACTGCAGACGACAGTGGAGAGAAGTAGGCAGAATACATGGATGAACAAGACGAAGAATAGATTGGTAACCTTAACCTCACTGTTTGTCTCTTCCGTAGTTACTCGGTCACTACAGCGTAACGGCTTAAACTTTGTTTTTAAATTTTCTTTCTTTTATAAATAATTGTAATATTTTCTGGGCACTTTGCTATTACACATATTTGTGTTATATACATAAATGAAATATGCGATATATTCTGAGCTCTGGTTTGATGTAAATTCAGAAGTTTCCACTTTTAGTTGCGATTTGTTTTGGGGGTTGGTGGTGGTTGTTTTTGCGTAATATCTTTAGAACGCCACGGCGTTTTCTAGTACAAGACTCGTGTGTATTACATAATTATACAAATACCAGTCATTTGATTTTTTTTCAGTGCCACCCCAAATGAGCTCACGGAGCAGCAAGCATTGTGTTATTTCTGTGGATACATTTGTGAAACTGGTACAAAGTGAAAGGTGAAGGTGCATCAGTAATGGAATGTTACGTGGTGGAGTTGTAGTCGAAGTATGATAAACACACCAGACACACACGCACGTAGAGTTCTTTTAAATAGACCTCATTCAGCTGCAATCCGTCAACCGTGGCTTAAGGATGTAGACAAAACTGGAGTAACAGTTCCAACAATATTTAATTCAGCGATGCGATATCCTCACAGTAATGCTCTTTCAAATGCACAAACTACTGAATACAAAGTCTCTTCTGCTATGTCCATACTACGACTCAAAGTTTCTCATACACAGCGTCTCTCGCAATAAACTGCGTATCTCTACAACTGACAAAGCAGGACAATGTACTAACGGGCTTTCCCAGCGCCCTCCTTATATACACTATCAAAATCTAGAATCTTCTACCGGAAATCATGAACTCAAACAACCAGAACGAAACGCGCAGCCGAAACTCATTAACATGAATTTTCCAGAAACAATATAACAGGCCACAAAAACACGGCTGCTCACTTCAGCTCTAAATTCTAACGTATAATAAAGACACATAGAAGTATGGTATCCCTATCACCTGGTAGCTCTATAAAGTACGAGAACATTCCCAAAACAAAATAAAAGCTGCTCACTACACGCGCACAGGAAAAGTAGCGAAAAATGTTGCGATGTCACCTAACCGACGTGACACTTACGAGGCCACCAGACAGTGCGACCCTTCTACAACGTTCCGGACTAAACTTAACAAAACGAAATCGGCTCTACTCACGAACAAAAGAAAATCTCACTAAAAAGGCACGAAATCATAACCGTGATAGCTCAAATAAACAACATATCGTTACCTACGAATAACACATGTACGCTCTCACAGGATAACACAACCACAATCGTAACATGGAACACCACCCAATCTCATCACAATACATAAAATATAATCGCAGTAGCAAGGTAAGTTGTGAACGTAAAATGTGTGTGTGTATGTGTGTGTGCTTGGGACAAAATGTACAGCTGTCTAAATAAAAAACAAAATATACCTGCAGTTGTCTGAACACAGACAAAATGTTCAGCTGTGAATGAAAACAAATGTACAGCTGCTCTCTGTATGAAAACAACATCAGCAATTGTCTGGATGAGAATGTAATCAACAGGTCTAGATAAGGATTGTAACGCACGCAGACTTGCCCACAGTCGCACGTACAGACTCTCACGCAACAGACGCATACACCGCCACTGACTCAGACGGGCGCATTCATGCGGTAAAATACAACACACGGGCTCCCTTTCTAAAGTGACTTTTATACAATAAGACTAGAAACGCTTAAAAGATTATCAGACTATATACACTCCACCTTCCCCACTGCATCCAAATCACATACACACAAATCACAATATCTTTGCCAGGCTAGGTTTTAGTCTCACACTGTCTCCAACCTGTTTGATGTTATTGCCTGGTTACGTTGATCCTTCTCACGTCTAGGCGTGAATGTCCGTCGTACGCTTCTTCTTGCCGTCCTGTCTCTTTGGCATGGACGTCCTCGTTCTCGTACTGTTGCGCAGTTCTCGCTTTGACTCGGGTGTCTTGGTCCAGGTCAGACTCACTCTCAGTGAAGAGCTGGAGGGATGACCTCACGTTAGGTCCCACCTGTGACTCGACGTCTCGGCGTCCGTCGTTCCACTCTTTACAAGAACTCTGAATAGACAACAAAAGTCCCAACGTAACACTTGCTAAACACACCACATATTGGATAAATGAGAAACGTCACGTAACCTGGCTGATACAAATAACTCGCACGTTCATTCACACACACACACGTGCTTCATAAACTGTCTACTTCCGTAACACCCCCATATCTGTCACTATCTTGAAACAGACTATAGCCTAACACCCTTGCTATACATTACTCTATACACTGGAAAAGACTATGCTTAACCAACCACGTACTATCTTCATAGCGGCTTAGACATACACCCCTCACATTCCTTTAGTTATCTATCGCGGTAAACAACTGTATACAAAAACACCGGTTACTTCCCCGAATTCTAAACATACATAACTAAACCAAACCGGAACACCGCTATACAACCACATTACTCTTACCAACGCATACTGTCTTTAACTAAACAACTATCAATACTACGTTTATAGAAACATACCTGAAATCTAGGCTTCAGAGTCTTGGAATACGGGCTAGGTATCTCAAACACAACCGTTCCATACGACAAGACAGCCTGCACTACCGATTCACTGCTCTACCAGACAGCTTCCGCCTAGAACTCACTAAACAGAACTCACTAAAAATCCCGTGCTAACCATGTCTTACAGATTTCACGTGCGTCTAGTGCCACCCAGACTATCGGCACAAACAAACCGTTAACAAAAACCGTACCGTACTAATCCTACTGTGTGAGCACTATGCACGAGCATAGAGCTTCATCACAATTCCCCCTTCCTCGGGAAAGAAAGAAACGACCGAGTTTCTTTTTAAGACTACTCGACGTACTACACTATCCTAAAACAAGAAAAAAACAACAACATTACAGCCTCAACGCATGCCCCTGAACCTCAAAATTCAACACACTCTCTGATCGCACAGCGAAAGCTAAACAGAACTAACGCCTTAAAACCACCAGAAATGAAAACGATCCAACGGCTGCCCACACACAAAACACACAATCGCGAGACTCCAATCTCCGACCTACCTACATATTGGGTACTGAGCGGCATTTCTGTCCGCAACAGAACTATGCCGTCTCAGACCAACCCGACTATTGGGCCAAGCCCGCTGACCCTGACTCTGGACGGAAATAACATGGTCTCTCAGTTCCCAACTACGCTTACTTCGAGCTCTCGTCGCCACCGATGCGACTGCACTGCGACTAACCTGAGATGGATTAATAGTCTCGACCCTACCGCTGACTGGCTGCACACCCTTCATATTACCGAGAACTAATTCGACTGCTGGCTCGTCGATGACAAGAGATCAGATCCCCCGAGAAAAACTCCGTGTCAATCTCTATCTTAGCCAACGGAAAAACTTGTACCTTCCCTCCGTACGAAATCACCGTCTGCGTTTCCCCCGTGTACTGATCGTCCCTAACAAGGCTACGTCTGACCCCTGCAGTCGTGGCACCCGAGTCGCGCATCCGTTTACAACACCGTTCCCCACAGGCAGGCAACGACCTCCGTCAACTGAACGCACTCCACCCACCTGTGGTTCCTCCCCGACTGGGACTGCAAAACTGGCTATGTGAGTGGGCTGCTCAGCCCCCTCCACCATACCAGTATCGCTAGGACATTGATGAGCCAGATGGCCGTTCCCCTGACACGCGAAATGCTGAGCGTCCGATCGACCGCTAGGACAGCTACGAGCGAAATGACCGTACTCGTGACACGCAAAACACCGAGTGTCCGAATTAGTCATACGACCACGACCGTACCCACGCCCAGATTTCTCTGCTCGTTTGTAAGGATCGCGAACGTCACTGCCGTTACCTCTATTACCGCGTCGAAAACGCAAAGTACTTTTACCGTTAACCAGATGGGCTCCACGTAAGCTATTGACTCCCCGGTAACCCCCAGACGTGTTAGCAGCGACCAACCCGACTGGCGGTGTCTCGGTCCTACGCGCGAGGTTTTTCGTAGGATGCGCCATCCGAAAAGCCTCCGCGTTTTGCACTAACTCATCTGTACGCTTGAGGCTACGCTCCCTCAAGAACACCGCTAGATCCTTGGAAACGCTCCCAAAGAACTGTTCAGCCAACATGTGATCGAACAATGCTTCGTACGTGTGGTCGATCTTTGACAGTTCGACCCAACGTACGAGCAAATGGGACAATCGCCTGCCAAACGACACAAACGATTCCCCTGTCTCTGGCCGACAAGCTCTCAAGCGTTCTCTAAAACCCTCCGCATTACACTGAAACTGCTGTAAGAGACACTCCTTCAAAGTCTCGTAATCTATGTTCCCCGAAACGTTCAATCTATGGTAAAGACTCAAGGCCTGACCCTCTAGCACAGACGAAAGCAAAACGGGCCAGTTGGCAGAAGGCCAACTCAACGCCTGCGCATGAGACTCGAAACGACACAAAAAAGAGTCAATAGAGTCCACGGACTCTTTAAACATCGGCAGTTTAGGAAAATTACATATGCCCCGGCCTACCAAATCACTATCTGGAGCTGCTCTAGACCCCGCATCTCGAGTTAACTGAAGCTGTACCTCCCTATCTCTCTCCTTTCTATCCAGCCCTCTCCTCTTTCTCTCTCTGGTACTCTAGCTCTTTCTCTCTTAACGCATGTTCCCTCTCGTCCTTCTTTCTCTGAAATGCTAGAGACTTCTCGTCCTTCTCTCTCTGAAACGCTCTCTCTTTCTCTGAGCTTCTTCTAACTCTTTCTCCTTTAAGACTCTTTCTTTCTCTTCTCTCTCTCTGAACTTCTCTTTCTCTCGCCCTATCCTCCCTATCCCTACATTTCTCGACATAATCAAAAAGTTTCTCGTCCTTAAGACCTAGCCTTTCGCCATGCTCAACATAAGCCTCTACCGGGTCTACCTCCATATTTGCTACAACAACTTCCCAAAACTGACTTGAAAACGTAAATATACAAATACCACAACCAAATCAACGGCAAAAACTTAAAAATAAAAACTCACAACAATACCAACTACCTACGCAGAAACAGTGACCTACTTTGACGTCCAGATGGAACGAAAAATAAGAACGATAGAAAGAAGAGCAAGGAAAAAGAATACTACCTATACAAAAGGAAGAAACAAGAACTAGCTCCTCGTAAGACCCAGAAACTACAGAAATAACGGATCTTACCCCCTAGAATCGGAGAGGGGAATTTAACACATCAACATGCACATAACAAAATCTTACTCTAAAATCGCTACTCACTATCGCCCGCAGATACTTTAAAATAACCTACCGCTAAAACAGGGTCACCACTGTAACACACGCAGACTTGCCCACAGTCGCACGTACAGACTCTCACGCAACAGACGCATACACCGCCACTGACTCAGACGGGCGCATTCATGCGGTAAAACACAACACACGGGCTCCCTTTCTAAAGTGACTTTTATACAATAAGAAAAGAAACGCTTAAAAGATTATCAGACTATATACACTCCACCTTCCCCACTGCATCCAAATCACATACACACAAATCACAATATCTTTGCCAGGCTAGGTTTTAGTCTCACACTGTCTCCAACCTGTTTGATGTTATTGCCTGGTTACGTTGGTCCTTCTCACGTCTAGGCGTGAAAGTCCGTCGTACGCTTCTTCTTGCCGTCCTGTCTCTTTGGCACGGACGTCCTCGTTCTCGTACTGTTGCGCAGTTCTCGCTTTGACTCGGGTGTCTTGGTCCAGGTCAGACTCACTCTCAGTGAAGAGCTGGAGGGATGACCTCACGTTAGGTCCCACCTGTGACTCGACGTCTCGGCGTCCGTCGTTCCACTCTTTACAAGAACTCTGAATAGACAACAAAAGTCCCAACGTAACACTTGCTAAACACACCACATATTGGATAAATGAGAAACGTCACGTAACCTGGCTGATACAAATAACTCACACGTTCATTCACACACACACACGTGCTTCATAAACTGTCTACCTCCGTAACACCCCCATATCTGTCACTATCTTGAAACAGACTATAGCCTAACACCCTTGCTATACATTACTCTATACACTGGAAAAGACTATGCTTAACCAACCACGTACTATCTTCATAGCGGCTTAGACATACACCCCTCACATTCCTTTAGTTATCTATCGCGGTAAACAACTGTATACAAAAACACCGGTTACTTCCCCGAATTCTAAACATACATAACTAAACCAAACCGGAACACCGCTATACAACCACATTGCTCTTACCAACGCATACTGTCTTTAACTAAACAACTATCAATACTACGTTTATAGAAACATACCTGAAATCTAGGCTTCAGAGTCTTGGAATACGGGCTAGGTATCTCAAACACAACCGTTCCATACGACAAGACAGCCTGCACTACCGATTCACTGCTCTACCAGACAGCTTCCGCCTAGAACTCACTAAACAGAACTCACTAAAAATCCCGTGCTAACCATGTCTTACAGATTTCACGTGCGTCTAGTGCCACCCAGACTATCGGCACAAACAAACCGTTAACAAAAACCGTACCATACTAATCCTACTGTGTGAGCACTATGCACGAGCATAGAGCTTCATCACAGGATAAAATATACCACTAGAATCAACCTAAAATATATTTGTTTACAAAATAACAGCACATTTCAGTGCAAATAGAGCAATACATGTATGTGCATAATTCATTATGAAACTCACAATTAGGTACAGCCTACATAAATGGGCTATTGTAAGTTGGCTTGCCACTGATACATGTATTTATCATATTCAGCATGCACTCTTCTTTTCCTGAAACCACAGGCTCATGAACAGGAGAAATATGAGTGACAAACCCTTACAATATCATTCTTGTATACAAAAATATTTTATTGCGAGTCTTACTGTGAATCATGTAAATACATATGTATTGTTCTGTTGCTCCATATCATAACATGTAAATGTGCTGCTATTTTGTGACTAAGCCATTTTTAGAAAGCCACACGCACATGTGTGCACATGCCTATTTTCTGTATTTATTTCTGTTTTCAACAGGTTTTGTCCATCCATGACTGTGTTTATGTTTGTTTCTGGACAGCAGGGCTGCCAGAAGGTCAGGTGACATGGAACTGGTGAATGCACAGACTGGCATCAAGTTTCTGAACACAGCAAGAACTGTTCGACAAGTTGTCACTGACAGAGTTCTACTGTAATATCCTGCTACTTTCAGGTAATGATCGGTTTGGTGGCATTTGATTTTGATGTATGGTACACCTGCATGCTTTCACAAAACCATTTTTGCTTGTAAAAGTGCACTCACAGCACACATAAAGTAGCATACAGTGTCATGGAAATATTGCTGTCACAATACTTTAAGTTATGATTTACATATATGACTGCTTCCTCCACACTGTAAGTATATTTACAAGTTGACAGTAAAAATACTTATCATGGTGCCATGGTAGTTTTTTTCCCAAGTCTTCATAACAGCTAGTGCTAGCTAGCTGTCAGTTTGCCACTCGGTAATGCATGTATCTTTTTACCAGTTTGAAATAGATTTGTATATTATTACTGACTTGATCGCAGCCACTGAACATCTGGATCTGTATCATTACCTTGATGTGTGGCACAAAGGCAAGCAAATTGCAGGAAGTTGAGTTGAGCTGTATACATGGAGGATATATCTTTGAGTGTATGCAGAACAACAACACACAACACTGTTCTGTCATTGCAATAACCTAATCTGTATTAACTGCTGCTGGTGCATTTTCACTTTTGTGCTTTTTTCAGTTTGAGATTTTGCTTTATTTATTCATTGGCCGTCTGTTTTCAGTTTCTTTGCTGCTGCCAAAGGCTAAACACCACTTGAAACAATGAATAAAGCCTGTTATCCACCATCACCACACATTATGGGCTTTCTTGCCAGGCACGATCAAGGTATTGTGTAAGCCTGTTGCGCAGTGTGTAGCCTTCGTAGCCAATTGAAGGTTTTTTTTTTTTTTGCCATTTCAGCCACATAGATACATCCCCTTGACTAACACTCAGAAACATATCTAAACTCGAAGTCAAAATAAGTGAGTAAATAAGACTTGTGCAATTTCTGGTACAAGTGCAGTATTGTACATGTCATTTTCAGTATAATTACAGTATTGTATTTCATGTATATCATGTATTACATTTTGTATCAAAATACTATTTAGGATTGTGACACTGACCATGAAAACTAATTCTTTCGTATGGCAAGTTGGGTGCAGAATTCCAGTTCGTGTGCACTGTTCACAGTATGTAGTTATAACAAGGATGGAAAATGAAAGCAGACATGTATGCGATTTATGAAGAAGAATGTCCAAATGTATTGAAAACAAATTTGTCCAACACTTTGCTTTTAGTTTTACATTCAACTTTAATACTTTCTTGTGTAGAGAGTACAAAGTGCACAATATGGAGTATCATATTACTTGCATGTGTCCATTTATTCATGTCCCAACTACTTGTACAAACAGATGCAAAAAAAAAAAAAAAAAGAAAAAAAAAAAAAAGAAAAAAAAAAGTAAATTTTGAAAGTAAATGAAAATGTTCTTTTCATTCTTTTTTTTTTTTTCCTCATGAAGGAATGCTCCGTAGCCTTGCATCCCCAATGCCTCACTGATGGAAAGCTCTCCAGTTTGTTACAGTACCTACACAGTACAGATGACAGAGTGAGCCCCGAGTGGATGTGGTTTTTCAGCAGAAGCAAAGACTTGGAGGTTGGTTGCACACACCTACACAACCAGATGGTGGCCTCAGGTAGTTTAGATTGGGGCTTGGAAACCGCCATCTGATTATGGCCACCTGACAAGAGCAACAGTGTTTTCTGTTGCCAGGCCCCATATGGCTCTCATGCCACAACTGAAAAAAAAATCTGTATGCAGAGTGTTGGTAATTTTTGATTGCCATTATAATGTGGGATTTTTCTTTGCAAATGTGCTGCTATAATTTGTGACGCTGCACAATTTGACTTCGGTCTGCTTCTTACAAATATCTATAAAAGTTGGTTCCTCTGTTAACTCAATCAGCTGGATCAAATTCAGTAGTTCTTGGTGTCCATTATTATTAGACAATTCCCACACAAACAGTAGGCTGGATTGTCTTCACTGGTGATGCGCTGATAACGGTCGCCTCTACTCCCACATATGATATGGTCACCAGGGGCTGCTCATCGGTTGAGTGCCTCTTTAGTCTCCCCCAGGAAAAATTTTGGCCTGAAAACATATTCATATGTTACCAAGCAGCATTGCAAACTACAATGTCTTTCATTATTAGAACAAAACTGTATAAATCTTTTGATCATCACTGAGACAAGTAAATTGTTTGTAAAACTTATTTTGCAAATCTATCGTGTATGGATTTTATTGATTACACTGGCTGTGATTCATTATGGTTGGTTTCATGACGAGTAGCTTATACTGCCATATACCCGGTAGCCAAGTAAACTCCTCTAGAACAGTGTTTGCAGTACATCTTTATGTGCACTAACTGACTTTTGCTTCTTGTCTTGCAGCTGCCTACTGAGAGCAAAATTGGGGCACTGTGCACTTGCATCAGGCTGTTTGCTGTTCCAAAGTTTCTCTGTGACGTTGCTGCTAACGCCCCTGCAGTTTGGTGACATGTTTGACACTGGCCAGTCTGTTGTCTCTTCACTGGTTGGACCTGTCCATGGAGGCTGTCTGTCTGCTGTGGAGTCATGGTAATAACAGCATTTTGGTGGATAGCAAAATTAAGCATATTATGCCTGCATGTATACCCATGCGGGTGAAAAGTGACACTGTCAGTGTGCATACAGTGAAAATCGTGCTTTTTACGCACCATGGGCGCACTGGTGTTTGTCAGCTGGAACTGGCAGCAGTACCAACATGTAAACTGAACAGTCATCATGATACAAACTGTTTCTCAACTCCCTGACTGCCCCTACCAAAAAAAACAGAGACCAAGTTTGAAAGACAGCATCATAAGCAAAATATACCATGCATATGATTCAATGACATCACTTAAATTGTTTCTTTATAATTAAAATGGTTGTCTCTGTTCTGTTTGTGTTTTTGCCTCATGTATTATTACAGTTATATATGGTGCTAGAAGTAAAAGTGGGGCGGTCCGTGGCGCAGTGGTTAAGGCGCCTGCCACCAATGCCAAAAGTGCGTGGTTCGATACCGGGTTCCGGCGTTGGACTTTTCTCCTCTGGTAAGTGTCACCGTTAATTCGGACGGACCGTCGGGGGTTCTTTCTCCGGGTACTCCGGTTCTTCCACCCCCCACACTTTGGTACCGGTCTCAGGCCACTTTACAAATTTCAAATACAAGCGATCAAAAATCTCTGTAACTTCAGTAGCTGACTGGCCCTTCGTTTGTCTTGTACTGTGTTTGTCTTAAATGGCGTAAATCCGTGTCTGTTTCGTGAGTGTGTGTGTTGGGTTTCAGGCGCGGCGCTTTGAGTCGATTTCCCCAAAATTGAGAAAAAGCGCCTATATAATAACGGTATTATTATTATTATTATTAAAGTGTACATGTATGTTGTTCTGTAGAGAAGAACCCTATGAAGAAAGAAAGTCGCTTAGAAATGACAGTTACAACACAATTTATTACTAGATAATATGAATAAAATTGTGTTGTAGTTGTCTTTTCTAAGTGTCTTTCTTTCTTCGTTGAGTTCTTCTCTGCATTACACACGCTTTGCAGTCACCATTTTGGTCTGGACTATGTGGTTCTGTAGGGTACATAGACTATTTGGTCTTGTTGAGGATAGACGTACTCATTTCATTAAAAAATCAACTGTATTTTACTATATCATCATGGTCATTGTGTTTTTATTTATGTATACATTTACTGATGTACTTGACAAATTTGGTGAACTCATAAGAGAAGCCTCACAATGAAAGGCATTTTTGACAGTTTTACTCAGTACAGACACAAACAAATAAACCATACGTTGAAGTGAATTTGAAAACAATGTTTTTGTCACAAAATGAATATCAAGTGAGATATACCTCTTGCTGTTGTGAACTGATAAATTTCCGAGATATTTATTTTTGTGGGTTGAGTCATTTCGGTTTTCTGATAGAGAACATTGCTATATGAAGTGATCAGAAATAAATCCCACATGGTTTGCGGTCAGTGCAAACATAGAATCAAATACATTGTGGTTAGAATACCAGTTACATATTTCATCTGCCTCCTAAAATCAATCGTGGGAAATTTCGCCCACCCACCCCCCCCCCCCCCCCCAAAAAAAAAAAAAAAAAAAGAAAAAAAAAAAAAAGAAGGGAAAATTAGATAACATTTAAAGTATTTTGGGTTGAGAGCATAAAAAGAAATAATTATATGGTCTTTTAAAAAGAATGTATAGATTATTGGTATGGCAAAGGCCGGACCCATCTGCTGCGGCCCTGTATCTAAGTATTTTGAAACTTGCCTCTCGTTTGTTCGTGCACCCTTTAGCTTGCAGTTGGCGTATGGTTGTTTGCTGTCAGGCACCTGCATGAGGTACGCATTGGGCAGGATGCATTACGTGTGCATAAACAGCAGTTGGTCTTGGGGAGAAAATACTATCACTGAACTCAGCAAGTTTGCAGACAGTAATTATCTTTGTGATACCAAAAAAAAAAAAAACACCCCAAAAAAAAACACAGAAAAACAAGATGAGAAGTAATTGACAAAGCAAAATATTACCTAGTGCTTAGATTCTAATAATGTAATCAAATTTTATGTCCGTGTAACACACACACACAGGCATAATCACATCCATGGCTGACAGTGAAGCTGATTCAGCTTTTCAAAATCCCGGAAAGCTGAATTTCAGCTGTTTGGTTAAGACAGAACAGGCCTTCAGCCAGCCTGTTCCAAATGCAATAGGCATAAATTCTCATGAGCCATGAGCCCCTGCATCCGCAGGGGCTCATGAGTATGTATGTCTCTTGTTGGCCATGGATTTATGGGGAATATTTATGGACCGTTTTCATTCATTTCATTTTCTCGCACTGTCACCCATGCACATCACATCCTTGCATGATCGCCTGTAAGTTATCTCCCAGACTTTTGTGAAAAATAAAATCGTTTTGAGGTGGGCATTTCCGCGTTGCTTAGCACGGGAGTACTGTCCCTTACAAAAAACATTATATAGTAGCTTCTCTTTGTAAAAATGGCGACTACCACGAGGGACTTGTTGTTCGCAAATGCTTTCGAGAAAGCACTGTTTTGGATAAATGCAACGACAGAAGAAATGTGAAGACCGCGCTATAGCATGTTCGACTTACCGTCACCATTCCCTGGGCCATTTTTGGACGCTGTGGACGTCACTCAGTCGCTCAGTGCTTCCCAGTACAGAAGTGAACGTTGGATACTTTCGTCGTTGTTGCACGAGAATTGTTGATGTTACCGAGTACGGACAGATGCAACTGGAAGTGACCTTTGGCAGCTGAGTGGCGTATACCTGTTTGCGTGAACTGTGACAGCCGTCAAGGACGTCTGACACTCTACAGCAGCTATAGTAACGTGCGTGTTCTGGGATCCCATCTGACGAGGCCCTGTCAGTGCTGCACTTTCTAGGTCAGGTAGGGACTTTGAAATTTTTTTTTCGCTGTCCTCTACTGACTAATTGCTGAACCCGGACCTTTAAGCTACTCAGCCGTGACACACTACAACGGGACATGGATCGACCTTGATAGTTAAAGGGTACAAGGTGATCAGTATCCAACAAAACGACAACAACACTTACCGACACCGGATTCTGACCGGGACGTTTCTTCGCTTGAAAGTGGCACAGTCCGATCGCCCACCCACCCCTCGCCCTTCCCTCTCATCACCCTAGTAGGGGTCAGGGGACGCCTCACAAATGTTGGGTGTTCTCTTGTGCATGCAGCCACGGGTGTGTTAACCCATAAAGCCCTGACAAGCTACGACCGGATGTGGATCGACCATGATAGTTCAAGGGTGGTGTCGGAATGGGTCAGCGCCTGCAGGCGCCGAGCTATTCCGACGCTACCCTTGAACTATAATGGTCGATCCGCATCCAGAACCTTGACGTAGACCTCAGCGGATATCTAAAGAAATTGATAATGGCATCATCAGGATGCAATGAGTTACGCAGTACTTTGCGCACAAGTAATGTGTGTGTGTGTGTGGGGGGGGGGGGGGGCAGTTAGCTGCTGTACTTACTTAGCGTGATGGTAATGTTGGCATTATTTAGCCGCTCGAGATCACTGGGGGACAGGCAGACGAGGACGGGGGAAGAGAAAGGTATAGAGCAGGTGTAAACGCCCTCCTCCGCCGCGTCATAGTCCAGTACTAGCGTGAAATGCCCGCCCTCGTACCCGCTACTCTCAGTCTCACGCCCACTCGGCGTCTGCAACAGAGGCACATAAAAATAAACAAATAACACCCTTGCTGCTCACGTACATGACTTATCTGCCTAATTGCTCTGACCTTCTGTGACCATAAGTCCTCGCAGTGGTTAAGGCGTCTGCCTCCAATGCCAAAGGTGCGAGGTTCGATACCGGGTTCCGGCGTTGGATTTTTCTCCTCTGGTAAGTGTCACCGTCTGGGCAGTGGGCAGATGTTCACATCTGCACGGGACATAGACGAGCCCGGCCCCCACGAGTCCCCTGCTGCCTTGCACGCCTGGCCGCTTGGCTGCGGAAAGGCTAAGGGAGGAAACCCCTGACATCAAAGCCTCCGTGTCTCCGGGGAAGGCTTTTGAGCCAGAGACTAAGACAAGGACGGTCTGATATAAAACCTACGACCCGAGGACCTCGATGCCACCGTCCCAGCTTGCTAGGCCATGGCAAACTAACCAAGGGTTTAAAGGGTGGGGCCAGTACTGTGCACACTGCACTCCACCAAAAAGCTCCACCGCGCAGGCTTTAGGAAACGCCCACGGACTATGACACTGAACTTTCCAAGTCCTTGTAGCGATGGGCAAGGGGCAAAACGGCACGTGAAAGATGTCACTGGAAGCCGCAGTCTCAAACCTGCATGCAGGCGGTTCAGGATATTGGTCGCCTGATGTTGACCTGGGCATGACAACGTCACTCGGCACACCCTGAACGACCAAGCAGCCTTCTCTAGGGACAGCATTGCTTGCTCCACACGGGGAGGGGCCTAGAAAAGGTGGCCTAACCAAAGCTCATCCCCTCGTAACCCCAGTTGGCTAGCCGCGGTCAACGGGCATCTTCTCATGCGGTCAGAAAACAAGAAAAAACAATGGATCCACTCTCATGACGACCACGACCGGACTCAACGTAGCATGCTGGAACATCCGAACCATGCTCGACACAGCAGACAGCGGACGCCCTAAACGTCGCTCCGCCCTCATTGCCCATGAATTGCGGAGGTTAAACATCGACATCACCGCGCTCAGCGAAGTACGCCTCCCGGATGAAGGCAGCCTCCAAGAACTTGGTGCTGGCTACACCCTCTACTGGTCAGGCAGGCCTGCATCAGAAAGACGGCTCTCAGGCGTGGGCTTCATGGTGAAGACCCCCATTGCGACTAAGTTGGAAAACCTACCAACGGGTCACTCCGACCGCATCATGTCCATGCGCCTCCCACTGAGACGCCAGCAATACGTCACCCTTCTCAGTGTGTACTCCCCAACCCTCCTGGCAGAGCCTGCAGAAAAAGACAAGTTCTACTCTGACCTGCGCAGCCTCCTGCAGAACACCCCTGCAGACGACAAAGTCATCATCCTTGGCGACTTCAACGCCAGAGTGGGCCAGGACTCTGAAGCCTGCAAAGGAGTCCTCGGCAAGCATGGCGTTGGGAACTGCAATGACAATGGTCGCCTACTGTTGGAGCTCTGTGCAGAGCAGCAACTTGTCATCACCAACACTACTTTCCAGCAAAAGGACAGTCGAAAGACCACCTGAATGCATCCTCGCTCCAAGCACTGGCACCTTATCGACTATGTCCTAGTGCGTCAGAGGGACCGCAGTGACGTCCTCCTCACCAGAGTGATGCCCAGCGCAGAGTGCCACACTGACCACCGCCTTGTTCGCTGCAAACTCAGGCTCCGCCTCAAGCTGAAACCCAAGAAAGGGGGCCCCCCCAAGAAAAAGCTTGATGTTGCCAGCCTTCAGCGTGACGACAAGAAAGCTGCCCATCAGGCCGATTTACAGCGCATGCTCAAAGACACAGTTGATCCAGCAGACTCCTCCCCTGAAACACTCTGGGAACAACTGAAAACTGCTATTGTAAAATCGTCTGTGGAAGTCTTGGACTTTGCTAGAAATAGGAACAAAGACTGGTTTGACGAAAACGACGTAGAGATCCAGGAACTTCTAGCAAAAAAAAAAAGAGCCGCCCACCAGGCCCACCTAGCCCAGCCTTCCTGCCCTGTGAAGAAGTCTGCCTTCCGCCTCATCTGCAGCAGTCTCCAGCTCAAGCTTAGAGAGCTCCAGAAGGAGTGGTGGTCCAGACTCGCACAGAGGACCCAGCTCTGCGCTGACAACGGTGACTACAGGGGCTTCTACGAAGCACTGAAAGCAGTGCATGGCCCTAGGCACCTGGTACAAAGTCCCCTGCGAAGCGCTGATGGACAGGCACTCCTCACAGATAATACCTCCATCTTGAACCGCTGGTCGGAATACTTTCATGACCTCTTTGGCGCTGAGCGCACTGTTCAAGAAACAGTCATCCTCCAAATCCCACACCTTCCACTAAAGGTTGAATTGGACGAACCGCCCACCGCCGAAGAGACCCTCACAGCCATCCACCAGCTCAAGAGTGGCAAAGCAGCAGGCATTGACGGAATCCCGCCAGAGATCTGGAAACATGGAGGCCCAGCACTGCACAACAAGCTCCACGACCTCTTTCTCTGCTGCTGGGAAAAAGGAACACTACCAAAGGATCTCCGTGATGCAGTCATCATCACCCTGTACAAGAACAAAGGAGAGAAGTCTGCCTGCTCTAATTATCATGGAATTACCCTGCTGTCCATTGCCGGGAAAATTCTCGCAAGGTTGCTCCTGAATCGGCTGGTACCTGCCATCGCTGAAGACCACCTCCCAGAGGGCCAGTGTGGCTTCGGAGCCAACAGGAGTACCACCGACATGGTCTTTGTGCTGAGACAGCTTCAGGAGAAGTGCCGCGAGCAGAACAAAGGGCTGTACGTAACGTTTGTCGACCTAACAAAAGCGTTTGACACTGTGAGCAGGCAAGGTATGTGGCAGATCCTGGAGCGACTAGGCTGTCCCCCAAAGTTCCTCAACATGATCGTCCAGCTCCACGAGGACCAGCAAGGCCAGGTCAGACTAAACAGTGACCTCTCAGAACCATTCCCCATTCGCAACAGCGTGAAGCAAGGCTGCGTGCTGGCACCGACCCTCTTCACCATCTTCTTCAGCATGATGTTGAAGCAGGACACAGGGGACCTCGACGATGACGACGCAGTGTACATCAGGTATCGTCTCGATGGCAGCCTGTTCAACCTCAGACGACTGCAGGCCCACACGAAAACCCTAGACCAACTGATTCGTGAGCTGCTCTTTGCTGATGATGCTGCCCTCGTTCCACACACAGAGAGAGCCTTGCAGCGCATTACGTCCTGCGTCGCAGATGCCGCCCAGCTCTTTGGACGAGGTCAGTCTGAAAAAGACAGAGGTCCTTCATCAGCCGGCACCCAAGGAAGAGCATCGCCCTCCCCACATCACCATCGGCGAGTCCGAACTGAAGTCTGTACACCAGTTTACCTACCTTGGCTGCATCATCACGTCAGACGCCAAGCTGGACAAGGAGCTGGACAACAGGCTGGCAAAAGCGAACAGTGCTTTCGGGCGACTATTCAAGCGGGTGTGGCACAATCAACAGCTGAAAAAAGGCACCAAGATCAGCGTGTACAGAGCTGTCGTCCTCACCACCCTGCTGTACGGTTCCGAGTCCTGGGCCCTCTACCGCAGCCAACTAACTACGACTCCTCGAACGCTTTCACCAGCGCTGCCTGCGTACCATCCTCAGCATTCACTGGAGTGACTATGTCACCAACGTCGAGGTCCTTGAACAGGCGGAAACTGTGAGCATCGAGGCTTTGCTGCTGCGGACACAGCTTCGCTGGGCGGGGCACGTCTCCAGGATGGAGGATCATCGCCTACCCAAGATCACTCTGTTCGGCAAGCTCGCCACTGGACACCGAGACAGAGGGGCACCAAAGAAGAGATACAAAGACGGTTTCAAGAAGTCACTTAGTGCCTGCCAAATCGACCACCGCCAGTGGTCTTCGCTTGCTGCGGACCGTGACACCTGGCGCTCCACCATTCACAAGGCAGCCGTCTCCTTTGAGGACTCTCGCAGAGCTAACCTTAAGGACAAGCGGCTCAGAAGAAAAAACAGAGTTGTCGTAACTCAGAACCCTGACCAGACCTTCCCCTGCAGCCACTGCGGTCGAACCTGCCTGTCCCGGATTGGCCTCCGCAGCCACGAAAATGCCTGCAGACGACGTGGGCAAGCCCTATAGAATCTTCGTTCGCGAAGTCAAGCCAAGAGTGCTCTGACCTTCTGTGACCATAAGTCCCCACAAGTCATTCAAATGAGTGTGATGAAACTCTATGCTCACGCAAAGGGTTCACACAGAGGGTTTTGTATGGTACCTTATGAAGGTAGTACGTGGTTAAGTATAGTCTTTTCCAGTGTATGGGATAATGTATGGCGAGAGTTTTAGGTTATAGTCTGTTTCAATGTAGTGACAGAGTTATGGGGTGTTACAAAAGTACTTCGGGTTATGAAGCACGTGTGTGTGAATGAACGTGTGAGAGTTATTTGTATGAGCCATGTTACGTAATGTATCTCATATTATCCAATATGTGTGTGTTTAGCAAGTGTTATGATTAGGACTTTATTATTCAGAGTGCTTGTCGGGAGCGGAGCGACGGACGCCGAGACGTCAACAGAGGCTACCGCCGAGGGACCTATTGTGAGGACATCTCTTCACTCAGGGAGTGAGCGACCGGTGCCGAGACACCCGGGTCAGCAGGGACTGCGCTACGGAGCAGGACCAGAGGATGTCCACGGTACGAGAAACGTGAAAGGACAGAACGTTACCAAGCGAGAACACCAGCAAACAGGTTGGATTGTGAGAGATAACTACCTAGCCTGCCATTTACATTGTGTATGTGTTGGTGATGTGCTTGTAGTGAGAAGGGGTGTTGTACATAGTTTTGATAATCTTTTGAGTGTTCTTTCATTGTTTATCGTTTATAAAGGCCCGCATAAGAAAGAGAGCTAGTGTTTTGAGTTTTACCGCGTGAATGCGCCCGACCGAGTCAGTGGTGGTGTATGCGTCTGTTGTGCGAGTGTCTGTACGTGCGACTGGGGCAAGTTTGCGTGCGTTAAAGTGGTGACCCTTTTTTGTTGTTTTGTTGGTTTTTTTCCTAGCGGTTGGTTAGACTAGGGGACCGAAGGTGTAAGCTTGCGGGGGTAGCAGATTTAGATTAAGGTTTGATATGTGGTTTGTTTGTCTGTATTAGTTCCCCTCTCCGATTCTAGAGGGTAAGATCCGTCGTTTCAGTAGTTTCTGGATCTTACGAGGAGCTAGTTCTTGTTTCTTCCTTTTGTGTAGGTTGTAGTATTCTTTCTCCTTGCTCTGCAGTCTATCGGGTTTTTTTTTGTTTTCGTTCCATCTGGACGTCTTTCAAGTTAAGTCACTGTTTCTTTTGCGTAGGCTGTTGTTATTTCTGTGGGCCTTCTTTTAAGTTCTTGCCGTTGATTTGTTTTGTGTTTGTATTTTTACGTTTTTCTATTTTTTGTAAGTGGTTGTTCTAAATATGGAGTCGGACCCGGTAGAGGTGTATATCAAACAAGGGGAAAGATTAGGTCTTAAGGAGGGCAAGCGTTTTGATTAGGTGGAGGATAGGGAGGGAGAGAGAGAGAGAGAGAGAGAGAGAGAGAGAGAGAGAGAGAGAGAGAGAGAGAGAGAGAGAGAGAGAGAGAGTACTTAAGGAGAAAGAGGTTCAGAGAGTACTTAAGAACTTAAGAAGGAAGAATTAGAGTTTCAGAGAGCCCTGAAAGAGAAGGAACTAGAGTATCAGAGGGAGAGAGAAGAGAGAGAAAGAGTCCTTAGGAAAGAGGAGTTAGAATTTCAGAGCGACAAGGAAGAGAAAGACATGGAGTCGAAAGAGAGAGATAGTTGCAGCTGCAGTTGGCTCAAGAAGCGGGTTCTAGGGCACCTCCAGATAGTGATTCGGTAGGTTGGGGACTATGTAACTTTCATAGACTTCCAATGTGTAAGGAGTCGGTGGGCTCCATTGACGCTTTTCTGTGTCGGTTTGAAGCTCATGCACAGACATAGAGTTGGCCACCTGCCAACTGGCCCGTTTTACCTTCGTCTGTTCTAGACGGTCAGGCCTCGAGTCTTTTCCATAGCTTGAACGTTTCGGGGAACGTAGATTACGATACTTTGAAGGAGTGTCTATTGCAGAAGTTCCAGTGTAGTGCGAAGGGATTCAGGGAACGTGTGTGTCGTTTGGCAAGCGGTTGTCCCACGCTCGTACGTTGGGTCGAACTGTCCAAGATCGACCACACTTACGAGGCATTATTAAATTTTGATCTCGTGTTGGCGGAACAGTTCTTTGGTAGCGTTTCCAAAGATCTTGCTGTGTTCTTGAGGGAAATTAACCTCAAGAGTACAGAGGAACTAGTTCAGAACGCGGAGGCTTTTCGGCTCGCTCATCGGACGAAAAACCTAGCGCAGAACTGAGTCGTCGCCAGTCGGGTTGGTCGCCGATAACACGACTGGGGGATAATAATAATTACGGTATTTATAATGCGCTTATCTTATAATAATTATAACTCTAAGCGCGCACTCAGAACTCGCACACGCATGCGCACGCTTTAGACAATGACTCACGTACCACAAATAGTGAAAATACATTACGACGGTCAGCTTGGGGTGGGGAGTGTGTTGATATAGTGCTAGAACTGTTGAAAGAGGTGAGTTTTGAGGACGGACTGGAAGGAGGAGAGAGAGTGTTTCTGACGGAGAGACAGTGGGAGAGTGTTCCAGGTGGATGGACCGTATACTGAGAAGTAGCGGGGACCGAAAGTGCTGAGTATGGTGCGGGGGATGAGGAGGCGGAGAGGGTCGAAGGCGGAGCGGAGGGAGCGGGAAGGAGTGTAGGGGTGAAGAAAGTTGGAGAGATAGGTATGAGCGTAGTTGTTCAGGGCAGAGAGACAGAACCTTGTATTGGATGCGTTGGGGGGATGGGGAGCCAGTGAAGGAGCTTGAGCAGGGGAGTGATGTGGTCGGATTTTTTCTTTCTGAGGACGAGGCAGGCAGCATTGTTCTGGACGCGCTGGAGAGTGAGAGTGGTGGGGTGAGGAAGGTCGGAAAGTTGCAGTAGTCGATGCGAGATAAGATGAGAGAAACAGCGAGTTTGGTGGCAGCTTCGGTGGTGAGGTATTTTCTGATCTGACCGATGCGGCGTAGGTGGAAATAACATGCCTGGGCCGTGGCGGAGACGAAGCTGGTCATGGAAAAAGAGGAATCGAGGATAACGCCAAGGTTCTTGACCGAGTCAGAGAGGGAGATGGGGGTGCTGTCGAGTTGAAGGTGGAGGGAGGGAGGGAGCTGGGAAAGTTTCTGGCGAGTGCCTACCAGCATACCGGGGCGTCAATACCTTGCGTGGGGCCCAGTTATTTAACGGTAGAGGTACTTTCCGTTTTCGACGTGGGGATAGAGGTAACAACTGTGGCGGTCGCGATCCTTATGCACGGGGAGAGAAATCTGGACGTGGTCGTATTGCTAATTTGGACACTCAGTGTTTTGCGTGTCGTGAGTACGGGCATTTCAGTCGGAACTGTCGTTACAGTAGTTCAAGCGCGCAGTGTTTTACTTGTCAAGGACACGGCCATTTCGCTCACCAGTGTCCTAGCGTCACGGGTCCGGTGGAGGGGGCTGGGCAGCTCACTCACACGGCCAGTGTTGCGGTGCCAGTCGGAGAGGAACCGCAGCTGGGCGTTTTGTGCTCGGCTGACGGAGGTGGGTTCCTACCGTTAGTGGACGGGGTGGTAAATGGAGTTGTAGTTTCCGTTTTGCGCGACTCAGGTGCCACGACCGCGGGGGTCAGGCGTCGCCTCGTTAGGAAAGATCAGTTCACGGGGGAGACTCAGAAGGGGATTTTGTTCGGGGGAAGGGTAGAGTCTTTTCCTTTAGCCAAGATAGATGTTGACACCCAGTTCTTTTCCGGGGAGTTGATTTGTTGTGTTATCGATGAGCCTGTCGTTGACTTGATCATTGGAAACATGAAGGATGTTGCGCCGGGCGTGGGTATGTTCGGAGCGATTGAGCAAGCTCATGTCTCGCGCGGCGCTGCCGCGTCAGTCGCGACCAGAGCTAAAGTCGGGTGCGATGAGAAGGAAAAGGCTGCGTGGTTTAATAGAACCCGCGTTGCCGTTGCCTACCCTTCCGTCCCCACAGGCGATGGAATCATTCAAAGACGTGCATTACGACGCCAACTTGTCGGAGGCTCAGCAGGATGATTTGCAGGGGTGCTCACAGCTGTGCCTGGCATCTGCAAGGGACCGATTGTGCACGAGATCCGTCTGAGAACGGAGGAACCGATCGGGCGGAAGCAATACCCTTTGCCGTTCGCCTCTAAAAACGTCATTATTGGCGAGGTGCATTCGATGTTGCAGCAAAGGGTGATTGAGCCGACGGCATCGCCCTACACCTCGCCCGTTATTCTAGTCAAGAAGAAAGACGGACAGTGTCGGTTTTGCATTGATTTCCGGGCTTTGAATGCGGTCACGGTCTTTGACGCGTAGCCGTTCCCGATGTGGAGGATTTGTTTGCTCGGTTAGCGGGTGTCCAATACTTCACTAAGCTCGATCTGTCCAAAGGTTATTGGCAAATCTTAGTTAAGCCTGGAGGACCGACCGAAAACCGCGTTCCAGACGCCCGACGGGTTGTACCAGTGGGTCAGGATGCCCTTCGGACTCGTTTCGGCACCAGCCACGTTCGCTCGAATGATGCGGTGGTTGCTGAACGAGTCCGCTATCCTTTTTTTGATGACATCCTGGTTGCAAGTGGCTCATGGGCTCAGCACGTGCGGGACGTTGCGTCCGTAATGTCTCGACTGCAGGAAGCGGGATTAACGGCGAGGCCGACTAAGATTTACGCTGGTTTCCACGTTGTGGAGTTTCTCGGCCACCAAGTGGGTCGTGGGGTACTCCACCCGGAGAAAATCCTCGCAATCCCGGTACCGACTACGAAGCGGCAGGTGCGGTCCCTGTTGGGACTGATCGGATACTACCGTCGGTATGTGCCGAATTTCGCGACGTTAACCGCGGCTATGAGCGGCCTCGTCGCGGGCGACGGTAGGAGTAAACTGGTTTGGACGCCGGAATGCGCGACCGCTTTACACCGGATCTAGGTGATCCTTTCTTGCGGGCCGGTGCTCATTCTGCCGGACCTGCACCTACCGTTTCTGGTTCAGACTGACACTAGCTCTACGGGGATAGGGGGTGTCTTGTTGCAGGACAGAGAAGACACTCGCCACCCCGTTTGCTACGTCAGTCGAAAACTCTTGGATAGGGAAACGCGCTACAGCACAATCGAACGGGAATGTCTGGCTATAGTGCGTGTCATTTCGAAACTCCAGAGATATTTGTGGGGTTGCGTATTTTGCCTGCAGACGGATCACCGACCACTGGCATACCTCATGTCCGGCCGTTTCCAGAACGTGAGGCTGATGCGGTGGTCGTTGACGCTGCAGGAGTTTCAGTTCGAAAGTGAGGGGCTTAACGCTTCGCAGAACACTTTTGCTGATCTCTTGTTGCGTTCCCAGTGCGATCAGAGAGTGTGCGTTGAATTTTAAGGCTGTTGTTTTTTTGCTTAGTAATGATAGTATATTGGCGATCAATTAGTCAGAAAAAAGAAACTCGGTCGTTTCTTTTTTTCCCTAGGAAGGGGGAATTGTGATGAAACTCTATGCTCACGCATAGGGTTCACACAGAGGGTTTTGTATGGTACGGTTTTGTCAGCGGTTTGCCTTGTGACAGATATTCCGTGGGGGCACAAGGCCACGTGAAATCATAGGGAAACGTTTTGCACGGGGGTTTTAGTGAGAGTTCAGGCGAACAGAGCTGTAGGAAAGTTAGTACGGGGCTTGACTGTCATTGAGGGCAGACGTGTGTGAGATATCTTAACCCGTATTCCAAGACTCTGAAACCTAGAATTCAGGTATGTTTTATATGTATTATTAACAGCTACTGAGTTAAAGATAGTATGCGTTAGTAAGAGTTATTTCGGTTGTGTAGCATTGACTGGTTTGGTTCAGTTATGTGGATTTAGAATTCGTTTAGGTAACCGGTGTTTTTCCTATGTGGTTATTTACCGAGATGGATAACTAAGGAATGTGAGGTGTGTATGCCTATGTCATTATGACGGTAGTACGTGGTTAAGTATAGTCTTTTCCAGTGTATGGGATAATGTATGGCGAGAGTGTTAGGTTATAGTCTGTTTCAATGTAGTGACAGAGCTATGGGGTGTTACGAAAGTAGTTCGGGTTATGAGGCACGAGTGTGTGTGAATGAACGGGTGAGAGTTATTTGTATCAGCCATGTTACGTAATGTATATCATATTATCCAATATGCGTGTGTTTAGCAAGTGTTATGATTAGGACTTTATTATTCAGAGTGCTTGTCGGGAGCGGAGCGACGGACGCCGAGACGTCAGTCAACAGAGGCTACTGTCGAGGGACCTATTGTAAGGTCATCTCTTCACTCAGGGAGTGAGCGACCGGTGCCGAGACACCCCGGTCAGCAGAGACTGCACTAGGGAGCGGGACCAGAGGACGTCCACGGTACGAGAAACGTGAAAGGACAGAACGTTACCAAGCGAGAACACCAGCAGAACATGTTGGATTGTGAGACATCTACCTAGCCTGGCATTTACATTGTGTATGTGTATGTGTATGTGGTGGTGATGTGCTTGTAGTGAGAAGGGGTCTTGTACATAATTTTGATAATCTTTTGAGTGTACCCCCACCCGGGTCTGCCCTGGGGGACTTGGGTGGGGTTAACTACTTTTTAGTTCCCATGGTCACCCTGGTCAGCCCCACAGGGTGGGTTTTCCTCTCTATTCTGGGGCATGTGTTTCTGTCTACCCTTTGTCCATTCACCTGTATTTGCCTTTTTAAAACTCTCCCTACTGTCTGCACTGCCTGTAGCTCTTGATATTGGATGTGTGTTGCTAAATGGTCTTAGCTTTATTTAGGCCCCATGTGTTAGGTTTATTTAACGTATTGGACCGGCTGGCGACATACATTCAATGTTATGTTTAGTTTTTTTTTTTTTTTTTCACAAGCAGTGCAGGCACGTCCTGAGAAAGTCTTGTTGCTGTCGGGACGTTAAGCAATGTACAATCAATCAATCAATCTTTTGAGTGTTCTTTTATTGTTTATCTTTTATGAAGGTCCGCATACGAAAGAGAGTTAGTGTGTTGAGTTTTACCGCTTGAATGCGCCCGACTGAGTCAGAGGCGGTGTATGCGTCTGTTGTGCGACAGTCTGTACGTGCGACTGGGGCAAGTCTGCGTGCGTTACAATGAGCAAGTGTTTAACATAACAGAGTTGACTATAGCATATGCAAAATCTGAATGTGTTGACAAAGGTGTGAAAAATATGTATATTTTTCACACCTTTGTCAACCGCCCTTGACCCTCGTGAATGGTCAACTAGGTCTTATCATCAACTGTCTTAAGCCAAGTTTGATTAAAATGTTTTAAAACGTGCCAATAAAAACTAGCACTCTCCCAAAATAGGCATTTTCATGCATTTATTGCCTACTGTGACCCTTGGCCATTGAAATTAATACATGCGAAAAGATCTTGTCTTTAAATGTGGCCTCCAGGTAAAAAAAAAAGACTTTGCAACTTGAATAGTTTCGGAGAAAACACGAATGTTAAATTTAAGTTGCGTTTCCAATCGGCACGAATCCAATAAGAACACGATCCGAACCAGATACAGCAGCGCAGTGTTCGTTTAAATTTGTGGCGCGTAAAATGACAACTGAATTACGCCATTGTGGGAACTAAGATCAGAATGGCGCGAAAACGTGTAACAGATTACACTTACGGCATGCTTTCGGTCCGAATACATCCGGCGACATCTGAAATCGCTTTTCCCGGCGTATTAAGGTACGTTTCAACAAGGACGAATCCGATACAAATACGATCCGAAGCCAATGCGATGATGCAATTTTCCTTCCTTTCTTTTGAAGCCGGATGCGAATTTGTTTATCGCATTGGACATATAGAAACGCACAAACATGAAAAGGACCGATTTTTTTTTTCTTTCTGTTTCGAACCCGCTTCGGATTCGGATCGGTTTCGTATCGGATTCATGTAGATGGGTAGCCGCCTTCACAAATCGTGTCGTGTTCGTTTCGCAGACTGATGTGAAATTTAGTTCCGCGTCGGTCACATGGAAACACATTCATAAAAACGTCTTGCACAAACTTTTTTTCAAAAAGAGTCTTGGGACCCGCTTCGGACTCGGACCCTCTTCGTATTCGCGTTATGGAAACGTATCTTTGCCACGGAAGACATATGACGGATGTCCCAGTACACAGATTCACTTTTGCTATCGTATAAAATTTTAAAAAAAAATTAAACACGTTACTGTTTCGTTAATTGTTTCATTATTAAACTCACCAACATCACGTTCCCGTCCCTCGACCCGTTAAGCTACGCTTTCATAAGCACGAATCCGATACGAATTCTATGCGAATCCGAAGCGGGTCCGAAAGTCCTTTTCATGTTTGTTTCCATACGCCCGATGCGGAAATGAATTCGAAATCCGTATCGGGCTCGAACGTATTGTATCGGACTCGTGGTTATGGAACCGTAGTTCCCCCCTTAACTTCACAGCTCATGGCCTTCTGCCGTTGGTCGTAAGAACACAGCATAATTTGTTATCACGCCTCTGGCCTGATAACAAGTGTTTGCTGTGTTCTTACGACCAACCTCTGGCGTGATACAAGTTTTTGCTGTGTTCTTATAACCAACCTCTGGCGTGATTACTAGTTTTTGCTGTGTTCTTACTACCAACCTCTGGCGTGATAAGTTTTTTTTTTACTGTGTTCTTATGACCATAACAAATTTTTGTGTTCTTATGACTAACCTCTGGCGTGATAAATGTTTTTTTTTTTTTTTTTTTTGCTGTGTTCTTACGACCAACCTCTGGCGTGATAACAAATTTGTGTTCTTATGACCATAACAAATTTTTGTTGTGTTCTTATGACCAACCTCTGGCCTGATAAATGTTTTTTTGCTGTGTTCTTACGACCAACCTCTGACGTGATAACAAGTTGTTACTGTGTTCTTATGACCAAGCTCAGGCGTGATATCAAGTTTTTGCTGTGTTCTTACGACCAATGTCAGAAGGCTGTAAGCTGTGTGCCAGTCCAAATAAGGTATGTGCGTGTGTACCGTCCAAACAGCGTTGACTTGAGGTGTTCCCCTGGACAAGAAGCGCCCGCAGAACAGAGTGATCTGCTGGCGGCCGTTAGGCGACCTCTCTCTTCTGTTGCTGACTTGCAGTGGATCATTCCATGCCGGGGCCTCTAAGATGTAACATAATGATACAAGGATAGCCCAAATAAACCAACACACGCATGCACACACAAAAATAGACAGAAAGAATTCTTGGCGTGGAAAAAGACGTCGTTACCCACTGTATCCTTTTCTCGTTCTGGAAGTTACGCACTCACGTCCTGTCACTGGAGTCGTTGCACGCGCTTCTTTCTCTTTAGTCTATTTGCTTGTATGCTTGCTTGTATGTTTGCATGTTAATTCCTCAACTACCTGGGCAAGGCTCGTGCTACCCAGCTGCAAGAGATATAAACTGTCATGAGCCCCCGCAGTCGCTTGGGTTCATGAGGATTTATCATTCTCTTGTTAGTCACGTGTAAGTTTTTTACGACTATTTTTGGTCCCATTTAATCTGTGTTTGTTACGTAAATGTCAGTGAGTGCGCAGTGGTTTGAGACGCGCAATTATCGCTGACAGCGAAGAGGTTAACTGACCTGCCATGGTTATTTGGACCACAATGCTCCGTGTGTAGGTGGAGTTGATGCCGGTCCGCATGTTGACAACGATGACACTGAGGGTATAAATGCCGCCGTGCATGGCTGTGGGCTTTACCACAGTGATGTTGGCTGAGGGAGGACAGCAAGCAACAAAAACACAAGCCATAACCCAGTAGGCAAATGGCTATCGGGCCGAAGTCGGCCGCAGCGGGCCCGCGCACAGTCGTGTTAGTGTAATCCACAGTCGTGCGCGGCCCACTGCGGCCGACTTCGGCCCGATGGCCTCTGTGTTAACATTTTAGAGGAAAAAAAAAAACTCTACAGCAAAGTCCGCTCATAAGACGCTCCAAGAACAGTCGTGTAAATTACATCACATTTTCAAACATCTTCATCACATTAATGTAAATTCCTTCGCATAAAGGTCCGCAATTATAACAAAAAGCATCCAAAAGAGTCGACAACAAAAAATTCAGTCTCACTGTGCAGTCGCACAGTAGACTGTTCAAGTTACACAGTTGCGGCCGAGTTGGTAGAAACACAGCAAAACCGTGCCTAATGCGTGCCCCACTCCTGTCGCCGCCCGTGCGCGCTACTGTCAACTTCTCCGTGCAGCTCAGACCTTTGCCAAAGACGCTGAGCTACAGTATCTATGCCTTTATCGTTAGGCTTAGCCACTGCAGTGACCCATATAATGGATTATATATAGACGGGATACCACGCGATATTTTCACCGGTAATGTCTTCAAAATGCCTATGGCAGCTTGTACAATTGATAAAGTTACATTTTTGTGCAAGAAAATATAGCGCCAGAGGAAACGTTTAGCTGAAAGTGCCCTGCATTCGTTGCTGTCGTGTGCTACAGACTAGTCCACAGCCGCTAACGCACGGCCGTTTTTCTCAAACAGGCTTCTGTACTACCAGCCGAACGTTTCCTCTGCTGCATTTTTTTAATGCAAAAATATAACTTCGTCAATTGTGAAAGCTGACAGACATTCTGGAGAAATTACCAGTGAAAATATCACGCGTGGTATCCTGTCTAGTCTACAAGTCAGTGAGTCTGTCAGATAGTAAAGGTTTGAGCTGCACGGATAAGTTGACAGTAGCGCGCACAGACAGCTACAGGAAGTGGGGCACACAATCTGTATGGTCAGTTTTGCTGTGTTTCTACCAACTCTGCAAGCATATGACTTGAATAGGGTTTACTGTGCACAGCAGGACTCCGATTTTTTTGTTTGTTTGTTTGTTTGTTTTGACCCTTTTGGATCTTTTGTTATAATTGCGGACCTTTAAAACTAACTCTGCATATTCTCGGTCATATTCGAAGTTCATTGAAACTGTTAACGACACGACTTGTGTCCGCTCTTTGGACGGAAGAAGGAGAACGATGAATGATGCACAAAGGAATTTTTAACAAGAATGACAAATCCCTTATGGGTCACATGCATAACCGATCACAATTATTTTGACCTTATGACCTTCACCTTCCCAGCAGGTCACTGAAATGAGCAAGTGTACAAGTGTCTTAACATAAATAAAGGGTTGGCTTTGTACCTACGAAATCCATGTTTCTCAAAATTCAAGATTAAAAAACTTTATTGTGTTAGTCTGGCCGACAAATTTTCTTTCGTTGGGATCGGTATGCTAAAACAGCGAAAGACACATGCGCGCGTACGATTTCAGCCACATTATCACAATGGTAAAATTAAATATCTCGCACACTACTCAGTATATCATCCATCTCCTGGCGCAAGCACGTAGGGATGCGCGCGTGCACACACATACACTTGCACACACATACACTTGCACACACAGATAAACACACAACCGCACACACACGCGATAGCAGCCTCCGGCTCGCGCCACTAAACCGCGCACAGCTAGTCTGCAGTAAAAGGTATAGCGATCCCGCAACCACCGCGCGCGCGGGTCGACGCGAAGAAACCACAGCACTGTCACGCGGCGCGTGCGCCCAATGCTGTGTCTATCGACGGCATCCCGTCTGGCCAGCCAAGTCCATGGGGTCATGGATATTACATAATGCGGCTTGCTGAAATGCCAGCGGTATATTACATGCGTTCATAAATGTTAGAAGGGAATGCAGACTATCCGTGTAATGCCGCATAAGGCATGAAGTGCTACATGTAAAAATAAAAATATAATAAAAAATAAAAGAAAAAATTAAGTTTTGTCTAGATGTTTGAGCAGCTTGGTCTTGTAAGTTTTAAGCGATGGCGCGGCTCTAACATCCGCAGGAATAGAGTTCCATAACTTTGCACCAGAATAGGACAATGACGACATATGTACAACAAGATTGTTCATTGGTGTTCGACTGGACCTCGTATGAGCAAAGTGGAACAAACTATTGAGATAGGCTGGTGTTTCTGAGAGGGTGATTTTGCGCATGAGCACCAACTTATTATACTTAAACTGTTTTTCAAGTGGCAAAATGTCTAACAGCTTGAACTTATTGTCAGTACTAATGACTTCTGAGGGTCTGTCAACAATGAGTTTAATGGCTCTTCTGTGGAGCGAGTTCAGACTTTTTAAATTAGCATCGCTACTACCGTCCCAAATAGATGAGGCATAATCCAAATGTGACTGAATATGGGCATAGTAGAAGAGTTTCCTTGTTGGCTCATCAGCGAAATGTCTCAATTTCGACAGGAGGAATACATTTTTGGATACTATTTTACACAGTTTAGTAATGTGGCCTTGCCAGCACAACTTGTCGTCTAAGTTGATTCCAAGCATGCGTTGTTCTCTGACTTGCTCCACAGCTAAGTGTTAGTTGAAGGGGAGGGGGGTTCAACTGATGCTTTTGCCGTGTGGTAATCAGCATGCATTTGGTTTTAGTGGGATTAGGTATCATGGCGTTATTTCTGCACCATTCAGATACCTCATTTAAACTGTCTTGGAGAATCTTCACCATATATGTTACGTCTGATGACGAAACGTCCAGAGTTCCATCATCTGCAAAAAGACTGCAAGTTACACTGGAGTGTGATATATGTAATGGAAGGTCGTTTATGAAGACAGAGAACAATAATGGACCAAGAATCGATCCCTGTGGTACTCCGTGCTCTATCACCCCTTCAGGTGAGTTTTTACCATTCACGTAGACATACTGCGTACGCCCATGCAGATATGACGTAAGGAAGGCAAGTGTTTCTGCGCTTAGTTGATAGACATTAAGTTTTTGAACTAAAGTTTTATGATTGACGAGGTCAAATGCTTTTGAAAGGTCCAAAAATACTACTCCAGTCATTTGACTGCTATTTATGGCAGTAAGCCATCTGTCAACTAGGTGTACCAATGCTGTGTGACAGGAGTGTTTCCGCCGAAAGCCAGATTGTAATGGATGTATGAGTTTGTGTTTTTCTAGATAATGTTGTAAGTGTGTGTGAATGTGTCTTTTTGTCGGTTTCGACAGTGTTGACAGTAGTGAAATGGGCCTGAACTTGTTAGGGTCAGCAAGGTCTTTCGTTTTAGGTAGTGGGATCACTTTGGCTGTTTTTAGAGAAGATGGAAATATCCCCTGCTTTATGCAAAGGTTGTATTATTATATGTCAAGGTATCTACAATATACGGTAGGGACATTTTCAGAACTGAGCTACTAATACCATCTTGGCCAGACGTACGTTTGTTCTCCAAGTACGAGATGGATTTTCCCACGTCGTATATCGTTAACAGGGGAATGCTGAATGACGTATCAGGGTTCAGCCGTTCTGCACAAAACGTCTTTAGCTTTTCGGACACAGCTGAAGGCTGACCAGAATATGTATTTTTTAGCAACGTACTGGCAGCCGAGAGGAAATGCTGATTCAAGATATCAGCTGATAACTGTGTACATTGTGCAGTATTTTTGGACCTCGTAAAAGCATTGATCGCTCGCCACACAGATACGACATCTTTCTTTCCGTTCATAAGACGGTGAAAAAGTGACCTTTGAGCTTTCCTCACTAAATGTTTAACATGGTTTCTTTGCCTTCGATAAGCTACAAAATCTTTCTTTCTTTTATAGTCATCTCGGAGCTGCATGGCATCCTTGATTTCCTTACTTAACCAGGCGGGAAACTGGGGGTTCTTCACCCGTTTCTCTCTGAATGGAGCGTGTTTATCGAGAACACCAAGGAACAATCCGTACCACTCAGACAAAGCATCGTTAGGGTCATTATGGTAGTACACTGTATCAAAGGGTGCGCTACTTAAATCACAAAGAAATGTTTCCTTGTTGAAGTGTTTAAGAGATCTGTATCTAATAGTCGTGTGCTGATGTTTTCGGAATGAATTATCCGCTTTCAATGCCCAGCAACAGCACACCGGGCAGTGATCGCTAATCCCTACCTGAGGCACTTCTACTGCCATAACCCTTGATTGAGTAGTTGTATATATGTGGTCTATAAGGGTGGAGGAAGCTGGACTAACACGAGTTGCTGTTTTAACTAGCTGCTTTAAACCAAACATAGACATGGTGCACTCCCAAGCAGGGTTATTCAGAAACATGTTAATATTGAAATCGCCTAGGATCAAAATTTCAGAGCTGGACTGTCTGACTTTATCCATCATGACGATAAAGTCATCGAACCATTGAAATGTTGATGCTGGGTTCCTGTAAATGTACCCGGCCAGTACGGGGCTTGATTTGTTTGCCCTTAACTCAACCCAAATGCATTCCACGGTTTTTGACTCCAGGTCCCCACGCCTGCGAGTAATACCGCTAACTGAATTATGAATGTATACTGCAATACCCGTTTGTCCCGGGCATTCAGCATCGCGGCGCAGTACAGTGAAGTCCTGGATAGAAACGGCCTCATCGCTTATGTTATGATTGAGACGCGATTCCGTTACACCAAATAAGTGAAATGGATTGGGGTGACTCAAGAGGACACATAGATCGGGAACTTTGTTAGTTAAATGATAAACATTTAAATGGCCAATATGTAACTGGCGATCATATGCCATGATTGCTAACGTATGTCAGTACTAAAGAGTACTAATGAAAAAGCTTATAAATGATACAACGGCAAAAAAAAAAAAAGAACTGAAATCATGAAACAACTTGAGTAAAAACAAAAAAAAAAAAAAAAGAAAAAAAAAGAACAACAATCAGTCCGCTCTTAACACACAGAATGTGGGAGGCAAGTGAAATAACTAACATAGACCTCACTACCTTGCGGCCAGAAAATACGTCACAACGTTCACTAAGAAGGACTAATCCCTTCAGCACACTTCAACAGTCAAAGCTAAACGACCCGGCTGCGCGATAGGGGAAATAAGTCCGTCAGCGCTGCGAAAGGACAGATATGATCGTAGTGTGAATATACCTAGAACACTAGTAGAGAAAGTGTCACGGTGCACAAGTACTAGTGCTATAAGCGTCACAAATCGCACAGAATGAGTAGATCGGTAGTCACGAGTACTGTCGGCAGAAGTCAAAAGGATGACAATGTTAATATTGAACCACGTGCAGTGGTTGAAGTTAAAAACAAATGAATACGTCTCTGCGCAAACACAAAGTGAGCAATGGCACGCAAGTAAATCAATTCGATGCTGTTCAGTGATAGCAAAGCACAAAGTTATGTAAGGAAGAGTAACTGAATGTTCTGGAAATGATCTAATACGCACGCACGGGGTGGCTGTACTGTGCCCACAGTTCCTGCTGTGCGTATGGCAGGTATGTGAGCGGGGGGACGCTGAAAGGATACGCTGGTTGCGTCATGCTGGCGTCCCCATGGACCCGCCTCGCGATACTGTGAAAACGCGGCACTGTATGGTGGTAGCGGTGGTTGCTGCCACATAGGATACTGGCCCGGCATTTGTTGCTGATAGCTACATTGACTCTCTGCTGTACCACCAAACCTGGATTGGCTGTACTGTGATTCCAGACTTGGTGCTACAGCAGAGGACACTGACAGGCCATCTTGACTTTCCGTTGCAGCACCGAAGCTGGATGCACCACAGAGTGATTCCATGTTGGGTGCTGCCGCGGACACTGACTGTCTGCCGGCTGTGACATCAGCGTAAGTGTTGGTGGTGTCAGCGTGTCCTTCACGTCGCTGACGGCGGTCCCGTCCACCACCTGCAGGCTGGTTGTTGGGTGGGGTGACGTCAGTAGCTGGCCCGCCTCTCTTGATGTTGAGGGCCAGACTGATGGTACCCTGGCGAGTAGGATGGATGGGGTCACCGCGCCTGTAGAATTTTCTACGCGGGAACCCATCAACAGCAGTGAAGACCTGAGTGTTGTCTATCAGTGTGACACCCAGCTTTCTGCACACATGAAACAGGTTACTGTTGGAGGCGGTGATGGTAGCTGGTGTCTACTGTCGGTCGGCAGGATGGTGGATGCCTGCAGACGAGCGTCGGGAAATACCCGCTTGCATTCCCGGACGAGCTGTTCCCACACAGCGCTGGTCACTTCCTTTTGTTTGCAGTCGTTGAGGAGATGTGAGTGGGATCCCGGAAGATGGCCCACTGCCAGGCTTCCGAAAGTTCTCCTCAGTCTTGCCCATGTTCAACTGTAGATGGTTGTTATGACACCATGAGACGAACTGACCCACTTCTGCAAAGTAATCAGCATCTGAGTTGACAGATCTACAACTGTTGTGTCGTCTGCAAATTTGACGTAGTGAGTCCTGTCACTGGAGCTGGTACAGTCATTTGTGAAGAGGATCGAAAGGACAGGCGAGACCACACATCCTTGGGGGCTGCCCACGGACGTGGTGACGCCGGAGGACATCAAGTTGTTTACGCGAACACACTGCGTCCTGTTCACTAGGAAGTTCAAGATCCATAGGATCTTAGAAGGGCTGACATTCATGTGGCGCCACTTGTCAGCTAGAAGGTGAGGCCTCAGCGTGTTGAAGGCACTGGAAAAGTAAACAAAGAGGACTCTGGCAAAGGACTTTGGTGTCTCCAGGTGAGCGAGGATTAGGTGCAGGAGAGTGATGACTGCATCATCCACACCCCTGTTGTGGCGATATGCAAACTGTAGAGGGTCAAGCTGGTCGCTCGTCTGACTGAATAGTCGACTCAGGACAAGTCTCTCGAGGCACTTGATGATGGAGGACAGGGCAATGGGTCTGTAGTCATTAGGACAAGAGGGTTTGGGTTTCTTGGGAACTGGACAGATCAAGGAGTGTTTCCAGACTGATAGGATGGAGTTGGACGTGAGGGATGCGTTGAAGATCTGCGTGAAGACCAGTGCCAGGTGGGCACTGCAGGACTGTAGCACCTTACCACTGATTCCGTCTGGGCCTGGGGTTTTACGTGGCTGAAGGCAACGGAAGACCATAACACCTCTTCCTCGCTGATCTCTGTAACTCTGCAGTCATCAGGAAGAGCCCAGATGGTCTGCACTTCTGACTGGACGTTCACCTCAAACCGAGCAAAATGGTCGTTCAACTGATTGGAGAGCTGTAGGCTGTCATAGTGTAGACCTGCGGTGGAGGCACTTTGTTTCTGCTGAGCCCCGGACATAGCCTTCAGACCTTGCCACGCTTTGCGTAGATCACCTGTCACGAACTGACTCTCCACCTTTTCTTTGAACTGACGTTTACGAGGGGTCGGTATTAGTATGCATAGGAAGGTCTCGTCGTTGAAGGTCTACATTTGTGCCAAAATTAAAAAGTTTGCAAAACAGAGTAAGCAAACTGTAAAATCGCTAAACTGAACAAAGAATTGTAAACTAATTGCAACTGTGGAATTCATAATTATATGTAATTGATTAAGTGACACCTCAATAAAAACAAGATGATGATTTCATCCCAAAGTCTACCGTATTATTTGGAGCTCACATGCGTTTATCTTTTAGGAACATTCAGCGTTGTTCATATTTTTAGGCTTATTATGCTGATCCATTTCCCTCCTCTCTAAGCCAACCTCTGATCAACACACACGTCGGCGCACACAAATAAAGACAGACACACGGCGCTTCCCGCCATTAGTACGCTCTGTGGGCTCGTATAGCGACAGGAATCCATCTCCTTCTACTCTAACCCACCCTCTGATCCACGCACACCGGCACACAGAAATAAAGACGGACACACGGCGATTCCCGTAAGCTCTGTGGTCTGGCGTAGCATAGCTATTCTGAAGAAGAATAATAGCAAGAGCAGCGTAATGACGTCACTTCAAGCTTCACGTCATGGTATCATTAGTCCCACGACGCCGTGTTCATAGTGACGACTGGATGTTATCATCACAGTACTAACATTTGACGTATCAGAGGATCAACTTTGCAATTTTCTTGCTGATTTAGTGTGACAGGTCACAATTTTGACCCAATCCTACCCCAGGGCCGGGACAAACAACAGGCTTATGCAAACACTGTTTATGAAAAATCATGCGGATATTAATGAGAAGATAGCTTTTTTCGTAAAAGACAAATTAAAGTTATGATTTTCACACTTAGGGCATACAGGTCACAATTGACCTAATCGTATCCGACAGCCGAGACAAACTGTAGGCTTAAGTAAATACCGAATACGAAAAATGAGGCGATTATTAATGAGAAGAATGTTTTTCTCGTAAAAAAGATTCAATTGTTTTAAGATTAACCGATATAATTCGTGAAATTAATCCCCAAAACGTGAAAATATATATAAAAAACAAAAATATTTAATTATCACTCAAAAAGGTCCAGAGGTACAACGCTGGTTAACGAACTCATTCAATATCTCCCTTTTATCTAGCTATATGCAAAATATCTAGTAACAATACGAAAAATTACGGACTCCAGTGTGTATCAACCGGTTTTTGTGAAACGGGCCATTTTCTCGCCAATGAGCATCTTAATCAAAAAATCGAAAAAAGGTCTGGAGATAATTATTTTAGGGACAGTATCTTAAAATGTCAAGCTTGTCCGTCCTCAAACGTGGGCTCTAGTCGCTGTCACACACACACAAACACACGTGGAGACAAAAGCTTACCTACCATTTTATGTGGAAATGGGTTCCCATATTTCTATTTATTCTAGAGCTTTGGAGTTGATGCGAATGTTTAGAACTCACCTTATAACTAAGCTCTACAAAAATAAAATAGACATTTTCAAGAAACAGAGCCACTGGATGGAGAAAAATAAATGGGTTTCTACCAATAAAGTGGGTGCCTCTCATACAAAAACTGGCATTACAGTGAAAATGGGTGTCCTCTTCAAATCATTCATTTTAGCATAGGCTATATTAATAAAATTAGGCGTCTGTAACAAGGTAAATTTCATGGAATACTTGATGCTTCTTTTCCACATTTATTTGATTGTTGTCATTCTTTTTTCAACTTAATGTGTATTCCTTTTTTTCCCTGCATTAAAATTGTCAAGAACAATGACACAACACACAGTGAACAAAATACCTCACTAAACATACCTCTGGTTGATTTTATTATGATTGTTTGGGTGGAGTTGGGGGGGGGGGGGTCACCACTTTTGGTTTATAGAGCTGCTGAATGCTCTCTTATGAATGAAAGATTTTCATTATCAGTGGAATCAGTAGGTCATTTCAGAGGCACGCACCGAGTTGCACGTCGAACCACTCACAAATACACATTTGGAGTGCACCAGATGGATCCAGTTGGCCAAGTCCCACATTCCACACTATAGGACAGCTAAGACTGAGAAGCAATCGTGGCGTTTATGGCACGGTACAAGGTTTAAAACTAAGACTGAAACTGTTGTTTTTAGAAGCGTGTCGGGCAAACGTTTTTATTAAAACTGTTTTAAAACCTCTTTTAACTCAACTTTTGTTAATGTTAAAAGTGTTTTAATTTACAAGCCGGGGTGTCGTAACTGTTATGCATCTATTCCAAGGTATAGTGCTGGATATTTTTCCCATTGTCGCCTTCTCTCTTCGCTCAACACTCGACTTTCCTGTCCTTCCCTCAAACGGACAGCATTCACACAAATAATACTTTACTATTACACCTTTTGGCAAAATTAGGTTTCTTTCTCTGACCTAGCATTACATCCGAAAATGGCCCATCCAAGCCTGCACTCTCTTTACTGCACTAAACGACCGACTGCAGCAGACAACGCACGTAACGACGCTGACTGTGTGACGTCATTTGCATTCAATCAATTTGTGCATACAATCCAAGAGGAGATGCAGCCAAAACCAAAGCATTCATAACACCGACAAACCTACAAATAAAGCAACAGGTTGAACCAAAAGTTCGGGCAGGACACAAGACAACAACAGCCTCACCCAAAGTCTATACGTCCTCTCTCACACTGCGCACTCATACAATCACTTCACTTCATAGCAAGTTGCCCACATACAAATATATTGCCCAAGTCCCTGGCACACTGATACATTGCTCTCAAATTTGCCACTAGACATGACCTCCCCCCCCCCCCCCCACATGACCCCGGAAGCACAACACAACTCAACACATTTTATTTTACAAAACAACCACACCCTCAAATAACAAACCTCATTTTGCAGCAGCATAAACAATTTACTCCTTCACACAACTACAATACCCCCCCCCCACCCCCCTACCTTTCGTATCTCTCCGTTTCACTTCGGCACACCGACGCAGACGACCAATCAGGGCTCTGAGAAGGGTGGTGTCGCACACACACGCCCATTTTAGGGGTTTTGTGCACACACACACACACACACACACACACACACACACACACACACACACACACACACACACACTGCTGGGACAAGTTCAAACACACTAGCGGAGTGTCTTTTAAACACAAACGTGCATGTAGAAATCCCGAAATGGGAAAAACTGATTTTTAAACAAAATTTTATAACCGTTTACCGCAAGACAATGCTGGAACAACCCTCAGAAAAAAAAATGGGTGTCTGACTTGGGCACCCAGAATTTTACACACACCTATTTTCCATAAGGATGGTAAAGAAAGTCACCCATTTTAAGGCTTTTGTGCACACACACACACACGCGGCGCTTTGGCGCCAAAAAAACGTTATCATGCAAGGTTTGCGTGGCTAGACGTGACGTCATTTTTATCTTGTTACTTCTTTGCCAGAATTTCTGCCCCGCAGGCCGAAAACGTCATGTGCATGCCCCGGAATGCGCTCCGACCAGCCCCATTTCAAAGTCCACCGTATTTTCAATAGGGTAGACAAAAATGAACAGATTCCCCGAAATGATTTCCCAGTGGGCACCCTTCTGTAACTGTTGTAAACACACACACACACACACACACACACACACACACACACACACACACACACACACACACACACACACACACACACACATGGAGACAAAAGCCTCAGAGTGTGTTACATACCATTTTATGTGAAAATGGGCTCCCATATTTCTATTTATTCTAGGGCTCTGGAATTGATGCGAATGTTTAGAACTCACCTTATTACTAAGCTCTATAACTTAAAATAAAATAGACATTTTCTAGAAACAGAGCCACTGGATGGAGAAAAAAATCGGTTTCTATGTGTATGTATGCATTAACATTTTATTGTGCAAAATTGAATGAGCACTGGCCCCTAACCTTTAGATTGTGATTTTCACAGAGGAAATCTTTTAAACATTGCTACGTTTTGTCCTTCTGAAGCAAAACAGTTTATCATGGCATTTATGTGAGAATCAAGATAATGTATTCTGGAAATTAAGAGACATTTTTTATGTGCTCTGGAGTTTGAGACAAACAGCAACAGAGCATTTTGAATATTAACCCTTATCATTCGGAATACACCTGTGTGTGCAAGTGCAAAATAGTTCAAGGGTAGTGCCAGAATAGCTTGGCGCCTCTAGGCGACAAGCTATTATGCCACCACCCTTGACTAAAGCCATTGGTCTATGTCCTTATCTGTAAGTACTGTAATAGTGTACAAATTTGAAGCTCTTAGCCTCAGTATGATACGGGTTAAAAAGTGTGGGAAGAAACTAACACTAAAAATTACAAAACGGAACACTGACATTAATTAATTAACTGACAACATAAGAAATCACTTGAAACACTTCAGCCTTTATTAAACACATCAAAGGTGCATACATATAAAAACACAGTAATTGTTTATAAACACTTCAAATCAAACAAACAACAGCAGTCAACCTTTTTTCTGGCAACTTCGTGATGAGGAAAACTAGTTCTTGCCTTCGGCACGTAAAGGGTTTCAGCAACTTCTGTGCCTCTATTTATAAAATGGAGAAATATACTGAGTTCTAGCAATTGCGACAATAATGTTTAAGTGAGTTGGTATACCTCGTCCTGTGCCTAGGTCAAACGCACCAGCGGTGCCATTGTTGCTATTTTCTCACCTGACCGGTCGCTCGGACCGGTCATGTGCACCCGATCGGTTTAGAGCGTGTGCTTTCTGCACCTGTAATGGGCAATCTCGGAGAAAGAATCACGTGACCGTCGTTTGATTGCTGCAAAATAACATGAATAAAAAATAAACCCTTTCCCATCTACACAAAACTGGCGTGTTAGGGGAGGTAAAAGGCGCTAAAAGTAAAACTGGAAACAAACCTTTTTTCGACTGCGAACACAATCTTCCTCGTGAACGTACGAGACCACACTACAAGTGCAGAAGCCTACCTGCGCGCGCAGTTCTGGTGCACATGACCGGTTCGAGAGACCGGTCATCTGGTGCGAAAATAGCAGCAATGGCGCCGCTGGTGTGTTTAACCTAGGCAGAGGGCGAGGTATACCAACTCAGCTAAAGTTGACTTTTGAAAGAATGCATAGTATGCAAAATGTACTTTATAGTAACAAAAAAGTTACAGACATTTCCAAAATGATCAAGGCGTACATCAGATAAAAACAAGCTATACACGCTGAAACCAACCCAATAATAACACTCTTGTAATAAATCATTTGTTGACAATTGTTTTCTTATCTTATTGTCTTTCGTCCCAAGCCGCTGTTTCATTGCAAAGGTAAATGTTATACAGTATACAAAATGATCAAGATGTACATCAGATAAAAACAAGCTATACACGCTGAAACCAACCCAATAATAACGCTCTTGTAATAGATCATTTGTTGACAATGGTGTTCTTATCTTATTATTGTCTTTCGTCCCAAGCCGCTGTTTCATTGCAAAGGTAAATCTTATACAGTATACAAAATGATCAAGGTGTACATCAGATAAAAACAAGCTATACACGCTGAAACCAACCCAATAATAACACTCTTGTAATAGATCATTTGTTGACAATGGTTTTCTTATCTTATTATTGTCTTTTGTTACGTGGTGGAGTTGTAGTCGAAGTATGATGAACACACCAGACACACACGCACGTAGAGTTCTTTTAAATAGACCTCATTCAGCTGCAATCCGTCAACCGTGGCTTAAGGATGTAGACAAAACTGGAACTATTTAATTCAGCGATGCGATATCCACACAGTAATGCACTCTCAAATGCACAAACTACTGAATACAAAGTCTCTTCTGCTATGTCCATACTACGACTCAAAGTTTCTCATATACACGTACACCCGGGTCTGCCCTGGGGGACTTGGGTGGGGTTAGGTATTTTTTAGTTCCCAGGGTCACCCTGGTCAGCCCCACAGGGTGGGTTTTTCTCTCTATTCTGGGGCATGTGTTTCTGTCTACCCTTTGTCCATTCACCTGTATTTGCCTTTTTAAAACTCTCCCTACTGTCTGCACTGCCTGTAGCTCGTGATATTGGATGTGTGTTGCTAAATGGTCTTAGCTTTATTTAGGCCCCATGTGTTAGGTTTATTTAATGTATTTGACCGGCTGGCGACATACATTCAATGTTCTGTGGGGTTTTTTTTTCACAAGCAGTGCAGGCATGTCCTGAGAAAGCCTTGTTGCTGTCGGGACGTTAAGCAATGTACAATCAATCAATCAATCATACACAGCGTCTCTCGCAATAAACTGCGTATCTCTACAACTGACAAAGCAAGACAATGTACTACCGGGCTTTCCCAGCGCCCTCCTAATATACACTATCAAAATCTAGAATCTTCTACGGAAATCATATAACTCAACCAATCAGAACAAAACGCGCAGCCGAAACTCACTAACATGAATTTTCCAGAAACAATATATCAGGCTACAAAAACACGGCTGCTCACTTCAGCTCTAAATTCTAGCATATAATAAAGACACATAAAAGTATGGTATCCCTATCTATGATAGCTCAAAAAGGTACGAGAACATTCACCAAACAAAATAAAAGCTGCTCACTACACGCGCACAGGAAAACAAAAAGTAGCGAAAATGTAGCGATGTCAACCGACGTGACACTTACGAGGCCACTAGACAGTGCGACCCTTCTACAACGTTCTGGACTAAACTTAACAAAACGAAATCGGCTCTACTCACGAACAAAAGAAAAACTTACTAAAAAAAACACGTGAAACGTAACCGTGATAACTCAAATAAACATCAGATCGTTACCTACGAATAACACATGTACGCTCTCACAGGATAACACAACCACAATCGTAACATTACCCCCCTCTTAAGAATGAAATTTCACAAACATTTCTTCTCAAATTTCAAAAATACGGTTGTGGCTGTGTAAACCTACACAAAACCCTAAATAAATATAACTTCACATCAAAAATCAAATTAAAATAAACGTCTCACAGTTCCTGTAAACAGTCCTGAGCATCGAAATGTTTCATACAAATGTTCTGGACACAGAAATGTTCATTCAAACTGCTCGGCTCAGGTAGTTCGCTCCAAAGTTCTGTGAATCCTTGGGTTAAACTAAAAATAATGTCAAAGTATGTTTCAGGAACATCACCAAACCATAAGTTACAGTTCACAAGTCAAAAGTCACTGGTCCTGGGTCGAACACCGTGGGCTCAGGAAAAGAGTCACAGTTCATAAACACCAAATTGGATCTCTCTTGTTCCTTCGCGATAACAACTGGCGATCTGGCATCCCTGTCGACTCTCAGGTCCGGCGTCTCTCGAACATTCTTTCTCGGTCCTTTACTCGTGTAGCGAAACAGACGACACGACTCGTCGCGAACGGGATTGTCGGATGTTAGATTCACCTCGGGCTGGTTGGTATCTGTTGTCCCTGGGTCAGGTGTAAACCGATGCTCGAACTCTTGAGTCAGGACGCGCAGTTCTTCACGTTGAGTCTGGGTCAGATTCTGACCGAACTGGATATCTTCTACATCCTCTTTGTGTCGGAGTTCATTAAGGTCAAATAGGTTCTCGTCGCCCAGTCTTTCGTCATCAGCAAGACGCACCGATTCCGCCGATTTTTGTTTGTCTTGACCTCTCTGTAGCTCCACCAGCCTGTCCTTATTCACGACAGCTGCTTCCGTGTTGTCCGCCACTTTTAGAGGGATCGTCTGGTGACTCTTCTCTGCTTGACTTCTCGTGGTAACGGAACATATTTCAGGTCTCCACTCCGGATCTGGATCGTCTGCATTTCTGGCACCATCAATGTTTCCGATGATGAGATCGTAGACTGGTGTCTTCACGCACAACGCCTTCATCTCTCCTGTCACAAGTATGGGGTGTTGACACTGACTTTGGCAAGGGGGATAATTCTTACAGTTCCGTCAGCCAAAATGAGGGTGGTCCACTCCTGTAGCTTCTGGTCTTCAGCTACTAGGTCCTCTCTCACGATGATGCAGCTACAACCAGTGTCTCTCAACACTCTCACTGGTGTGTCGCCGACGAATCCTGACACCACCGGCATGTTCGGCACTTCATTCTCAGGCAGCGCGATGTTTGAGACTGGTAAAAATGTAGTCCCATCTCCTACTGGGATGCGTCCATTCTTTCTGAAAGATTCGATCAGTTCTGGTGTCGCTCGCTTTTCTCTAGACTCAAAGTCACTGGATGACGTCACATCATTTGCTAATACAGCGGCAGCTCTGTGTTGAGACGTAGTATTACTTCTGCCTGCTATCCCGCGATCTTGGTTAGGTCTTCTGATGTTGTCGCCTCGGGGTGGGGAGTGCGGTGATATAGTGCTAGAACTGTTGAAAGAGGTGAGTTTTGAGGGCGGACTGGAAGGAGGAGAGAGAGTGTTTCTGACGGAGAGAGAGTGGGAGAGTGTTCCAGGTGGATGGACCGTATACTGAGAAGGAGCGGGGGCCGAAAGTGCTGAGTTTGGTGCGGGGGATGAGGAGGCGGAGAGGGTCGGTGGCGGAGCGGGAAGGAGTGTAGGGGTGAAGTAAGTTGGAGAGATAGGTAGGAGCGTAGTTGTTCAGGGATTTGTAGCAGAGAGACAGAATCTTGTATTGGATGCGTTGGGGGATGGGGAGCCAGTGAAGGAGCTTGAGCAGGGGAGTGATGTGGTCGGATTTTTTCTTTCGGCTTCCAAGTCTGTTCTACAGCGTCTGAACACAATTCACTATCAAGGTCTGCGAATGTGTCTGGGGGCCTTCAGGACATCTCCAGTTCCTAGTCTGTATGCCAAGGCAGGGGAGCATTCTCTCAAGCTCCGCCGCATCCGCCTCATGCTCAGCTACGTCAGTTCTGAAGCTGAAGGCCCATCTAGACAATCTTGCCTATGATTGTGTTTATAACCCGTCGTTTGCAGAGATTTACGATGCCCATCCGGGAGCTGTCCGTCCACTTTCCTTCCGTGTCCGACCTCATCTGCAGATGGCCGGAATGGACCTGGACAAAGTTTCGGAATCTCTGCAACACATCACTCCATCCTGGCTATTACCGGTTCCTGACATCTTGCTGGACTTGATTTGTATTTAGTGCAGAACTGCAGGCAATTCTGCTTGCACTCAAGCATGCCTATCAGTCTCGGGAAAGAACTTCCTGATTCTGTCCGACTCTCTTTCTGCCCTGCAGGCCCTTCAGGGCGCATGAACAGACCACCCCCTGCTGGTGCAGATTCGAGAGCTTTACGCGGACTTGATGAAGGAATATTATGACATCATTTTTATTTGGGTCCTAGGGCATGTGGGCATCGAAGGCAAAAGGATCGCAGATTCTGTGCCAACGATGCCCGCAATGACCCTGTGCCTGACACACAGACTGTTCATAGTGATTTTAAACCTGTGATTAGTGCTTACATAACCCGCAAGTGGCAGTCCGAGTGGGACAAGGAGGAAGGGAACAAGCTGCATGAAGCTCTTCCTACAGTGAGACCTTATCGCTGCGGGAGCCGCCGTGAGGAGACTGTCCTTACTCGGCTCCACATCGGGCACACGTGTGTTACGCACTCTTATTTACTAAAACAAGATGAGCGTCCATGGTGTTTTGCCTGTGACGAGCAGTTTTCTGTTCGACACTTTTTGCTGTCTTGTGGCGATCTAATTGACACAAGATATAAACACTTCACAGCAGACTCCTTGAAGGTTTTGTTCCGGGATGTTCCCCCGGACAAAATGTTCAATTTCTTGAGAGAATGCAATATTTTTAACAAGATCTGAGCATTTATAGACTATGTGAATTTCACTTTTTTTGTTGCCCTTTTTGAGAGACTGTAGACGTTTCTTTTAAAGACTTGTACGACATTTTAGCATGACATTTTTAAAGGTATATTTACATCCTGTTTTAAGACCTTTATTTTAGTCTGGCTGACCAGATTTTTACCCATCCCGCCGTGAGATGGCCTTAGTTGCCTGCTCGGCGTTAAACCCTAATAACTAACTAACTTGTTCATACTCTTCATCAACGACCTTGTGCCAGAGCTACCAAAAGGAGTCCACGCAGCCCTGTACGCAGATGGCCTGGTACTCTGTTGCACAGAAGAGTATGCAACAACTGCTACAGACAGGATGCAGATAGCCCTGGACAGGCTCAGACTGGACCAACAACTGGTGTGTGACCATCAACACAGAAAAATCATCAGCCACACTCTTCTCTCTCTCTCTCTCCAACAAAGCAAAGGCTGGCAACCTAACACTGGGCAACACCCCACTGAGGTATGAAGACCAACAGACATACCTGGGAGTCGACAAGAGGCTGATGTGAAAGCCGCACATCTGGAACGCAGAAGCGAAAGGTATAAGAAAGCTGAACATCATGAGGAAGCTGGCTGGAACACAATGGGGAGCCAATGAAAAGATCCTCAAAAATGTATATCAAGGCATAGTGAGATCACACCTTGAGTACGGATCCAATGCATGGTTGACGGCAGCATAGTCGCACCAGCAGACCATTTACAGAATTCAGAACCAGGCACTGCGTATCATCACCGGCGCAATGAGATCCACACCAATTGAAAAGATGGAAGAGACAACAGGCATCCCACCCCTGCGCATGAGAAGAGATTGCAAAGCCTTGATACAGTCCACAAAGGTCAAGTCTTCCAAAGACCATCCTATGAACGCCAGGATGAAACAACCAACCTCAGGGAGACTGAAAAGATGAAGCTTTGTGAAGGAGACGAGAGCACTGCAGAGAAAACACCAGGCAAAGCTCCCTGCGCAGGTAGAGGCTCTGAATCCTGCTAGCGACCTTCCACCCTGGGAAAGTAAGCCAGAAAAGATCACCATCTCTTCCACGGTACCCTACATCACCACCAAAGATGAGCACAGCACTGTGAGCAAGAAAGCCCTGACACTGGCCATGTTCGAAGAAAGTTATCCCCAGGAAGCATGGATACGGGCATACACCGATGGATCAGCCACAGATGCAGTTCAGAATAGAGGAGCTGGGGTGTACATTCAGTACCCAAACGGAAAATGGCAGGCAGAGGCAGTACCAACAGGCCTTCACTGCACAAATTACAGAGCTGGTCCGCGCTGCAAACACCCTTAGTGGCACTGCAGACCCTGATGCCCAGATTGTCTTCCTGACTGATAACATGTCTGTCCTTGAGGCAGCAACAGCAAGCAAACTGCCACGTCTAGAAGAGGCACAGCAAAACATCAAGTGCACCAGACTGGTGCTGCAGTGGATCCCTTCACACTGTGGCATCTACGGCAACGAGAAAGCTGACCGAATGGCAAAAGTGGGCGCAGAGAAAGAACAAGACGAAAATGGAGTCAGCTTCACAGAGATGAAGACCATCATTAAGTCTGTGTACAGACCACCAAAACGGCCCCTAGATAGTTACCATCAGCTGTCCAGACAAGAGCAGGTGACCATCTTCCGTCTGAGGACTGGGTACAACCGACTCAATTTCCACCTGCACAGACGCTTTCACCTCGTGCCAGAGCACAACCTCCAGGACTGTGGGAACCACCTGCTGCTGAAGGAGGAGATATGGCCGAAGCCCACCACTCTACAAGAGAAACTGTACGGGCCTGTGGAGACACTACAGAAAACCACAGATTTCATTTTGAGAGCCAAACTCCAAGTGTGACAGCGTTCGAGAAGAAGAAGAAGATTGTCTTCTGTCCCAAGCCGCTGTTTAGTTGCAAAGATAAATGTTACACAGTATACAAAATGATCAAGGCATACATCAGCTATACATGCTGAAACCTACCCAGTAATAACACTCTTGTAATAAATCATTCGTTGACAATGTTTTTCTTATCTTATTATTGTCTTTCGTCCCGAGCCGCTGTTTAGTTGCAAAGGTAAATGTTATACAGTATATCATGCTCATTTCATTTAAGAGCACGCCCAAGTGTACGTATTGAACACACTTTTTAACTTAGATGCTCCCTGCTACGGTCGCCTGCTTCTATTATCATTTTGTTTCGTTACAGATAATAAAACGCCACGATTTTAACAAAAGTTTTCTTCTTCAATGAAAGGAATGCGTTCTATAACACCATTAAAAGGTCAATCTGTCATGCGATTTTGTTGCCTTTTCTGACATGTGTGATTGTGATCGAAAGTAACTTCACAGAGAACACCTGCACTGTGTGTGATGCGTAAGAAAACAAAAATGCCGCGATTGTGTTCTCTCGGAGAATCTCAAATCATTTCTTTTGTAACTTTTTCAGTCTGTTGCGGATGTAATCCTTAATGTTTGTCCAGCGTCTATGTCTAAGTGCGGGCTCTTCTGCGATTGCCTGCTCTATCTCGGCCTTTCCAGGAAGTTTGTTCACAACAAGGTGTGTATTGAAACGAGACGAAGGAAACAACAGCTGCCAGCCCTAACTCCACCAGAAACGACCAATCAACCAAGACCCAAGACTATTATGTCAACAGAGAACTACTACAACCTAGGCCCAAGACTATCAAATCAACGGAAAACCACAAGCAAGACGAAACTCATCGCCCATTCTCCCACACCTGAAATAGGGTGGTTGAGACGCACTCCCCACACCTGACATAGGGTGGATGAAACTCATTCTCCACACCTGACAAAGGGTGGATGGAACGAAAACAACCAAGAAAACCACAAGCAAGACTGAAGGAACTCATCGACCATTCTCCCACACCTGAAATAGTGTGGTTGAAACTCATTCCCCACACGCGACAAAGGGTGGATGGAACGAAAACAACCAAGTAACTCGTCCCCCATGCCTGAAAAAGGCTGGAAATCCAGGCGGAAAATAAAAGCACCACACGACGGACAAGCTAGAACAAGCGACAAACTGCACTGCGATCCTATATTCTGCTGTTATGACAAGACAGGTGTGAGCCAGCTACTCAACCGAGGCCAACAATCGGCCCAGCAGCCACCCACGGCAAAACTCTCAAAAAGTGACATCTGTCATGAATCGCTACACGCTATGACGTCATACTGTTTACTAAAAGACTTACCTCCCGCCAACGAGGAAGGCAAATCACCGTGTGTACAACACAGACTAAGAATAGAGGCACAGCAGTCGGAAACGGACACTGCCTACTTCGCATCGACGACAAAACAACGCGACACCAACTTTAATCCACAACTTTAATCCACAACACCAGGCAAAACTGGTCACAAAGAACTCGTTTGAAAGCGCGCAAAAGTGAAAGAAGGACTGAAACACTCGCAACAAGCGATGCCAACCTTTCTGTGAAGCACTCGAGATATGAAGGCCTTTCTACACCGATGAAACCCGTCACCTACCACCTAAACGGTATACAATTCAGGTGGCCCAACAAGCCAATGGCAACAACAGCGATCAATGAAACGACAGCCACACCAAAACAGCAGCAGCAGCTACAACATTAAGCTGCTTTTAAAGCATCAACTGTGAGATATGCACCACGGCAACACCGCCTGTCATCTACACAGAGGGCAATACTACAAACACCAGTCTTTCGTATATGCGGCAACACAGCCACACAAACAGCCGGCTTCGTCTACAAACACGAACACACTGAGAAACAATAACAACCACGCTAAGTCTGGGATTGATCTGTCAAAACGGACGAATTAATAAACAAAGAATATGACGGGCCCACGTCCATACACGCAGACTCCCAACGCTTCCTGGTGTCTTATCGCAGCTAAGCCCTGCTGAGCAGGAAATGACCTTAGACCTGACAGGAACAAGCGCCGAGGGAACAGAAGATGTGGCGATACAATCATATCCCGACATAAGAGCATTATTGGACTAACTGGACCTTGCAAGGATTTGAAAGCGATCATACTTGACATCAATAATGCCGCGTCAGGAATACTGCAAGGATTTGAAAGCGTTCGTACTTGACATCAATAATGCCGCGTCAGGAGTACATTTACATGCATGGACTACACGGACAACAATTACCATGTCCTAATGTAAGGAATAAAATGCGACACAGAGGAATACACCAAGGAATGGACTGAGAATTGTAGGCCGGTTCCCTGATGAGTAAATCGGAGCCTGTATTTACTAACTACGAATACTGATCGAAACGTCCCTGAGTGCTTCACATTCTTCTGCTCAGATATTTAGAGGTGTCGGGACCAGACTGACAGGATGCATACCTGGGTGGGACGCGTCTTGCATTACTCAACAGCTTTCTCTTCAGCTTTCCCCCATGGTTTCCTTGAAAATCTAGCTTTCTTTCGAACACGAGCTAACGCAGTACTGTCATCATCAAAACTATCTAGATTTTCATCAGGTTCTGGACATCTTTTCTCTGTCATGCCCATTGCTTCCTGTGTTGTTGACTTGGTACTTGCTTCATTCACAGGTGCTGTTTTCCCTGAGACCTCTCTGCAAGTTTCTGATGTGTCTTCATTGTCAGAGTCAATCTCTTCATCGCCCAGCTCAGCTCTAATGCAACTCTCAAAATCTGTCATCCCATTGTTAACTGACAGAAGAATCTTTGCCACTTTTGCCTTTTGAAGGACGTATTGAGGTTGGCGGTAGTTATGACAATGTAACCGAATATCATGACCAAAACAATTTGCCATCTAATCCTGATCCAACTCTGAGATGGCCATTGACTGAGCCAAAGTTGCAACCTGCTTCCGTAACTGAGTAAATATGAACATGGCTGGGTTTGACACTTGTGCTTGTAGCACATGTTCCTTCAGAATATCAGGCCTCTGTAAGGCCTCTGACCAGAAGCTGTGACCAAGATGTACTGGGAACCAGCTAGAGCTGGCACTGATTGCCTCATTTGAAGGATTCTGTCCACAGTTGTCATCATCTTCTTTGTCAGCAAAATGGGAACACTCCTATTAAACTTGCCTCTGATTTCCACTCACTGAAAATGATTCACCATTTTCTTCTCAACCTCTTTGAGACCTTTCAATATATCTTGATTGGTGATCATTCCAATCTTAGCATTCTGGAAGTCTGATACCTTCATTCTCTGAAGCTCTCCCCCTCGTTTACGGTTGAAAAATGATATAGCGCAAAGAGTTGCTTTAACCACTGTCAGATAATCTTCCGAAACCATCCTTGTCTCAAGAAGCATTTGTACTTTTGTAACATTTTCACATGATGGGATCAGCTTGGGTTTGTTCATGGTCATTTTCCCGACCGCCTGGGCTGCAGCAGCTGACACACAATCATACCAGTCCCTGGTAAAGACAGAATCAAACCACTCCGCCTCAGAGAGCTCTTGCCGCCACCTGTCATCTGAACCCTGCCCAAGCTGTTTGGATGCCTGTGACTGTTTGATCCTTGAACATTTTTTCAAGGCATGGCCTATGCGCATTGCGAGATTGCCTTTTTTGAACTGATGTGTGTCCTCATCAAACTGTGCTAGCTCTTTTACAGCCAGTACAACATTATCAAAGCTAGCTGAATTGATCACAGCATCAAACTTGCGATTTTCATTTCTGACATCACTCTGAGAATCTTTAATAGTCTCCCTAACTACCGCATCCTGGAACTGATTTGTCCAGCCGTGTGTTCTTCAATGTCCCTGCGGTCAAATAATCTCTTTCCATACTCAAGAAACAAGGGTTGTGATGAGACGGCTTATCTCATCATCTCTCTGTCTGGCTAATACCTTATGATAAAAGGAAGAGTCAACATCTAAAGGTATTGAAAGCATTAGTCTCCCATGTCATGCTGCGTCACCTCTTTTAGCAAACTTAAACTCTCCTGGTTTCTGACAGCAACGTTTTGAGTGTACTGAGATCAGCTTTCTTTGATACAGCCCTTTGCAATGGCTACAGGCGAGAAGGTCTTCCACCTTACTACTTTTGGTGCGATACTTAGGAATCAAACATCCTGATTTCTTTTCAAGAACGGAAATGTTATGCATGTTAATCACCCTCATCTTGTAGTCTGATTCATGCTTGACATCTTTGCTTTGTCCCTTTTTTCATTGACAAAATTTTAGCAACTTTTGCCTCATCTGCATGGACATCTTGTAAGATGCTCACTTTCAAGACAAGCTTGCCTCAAAATTTGCACGCATGATTCTTGTCCCATCTGTACTTTCCTTTCCCTCTCTGTGACACCGGTTTCTTCTGTAAGCGCTCGGCTTTCCTCACCGTCATATTCCTTCTGCCTATCCACATTCTCATTGCCACCCCCTAATTCACCAGGTTCCGCACACTGCACCTTGCTGGTACCTGCTTCACTGACACCTCCCCACCCTGAACCTGCCACTTTGAAATGGGTCATTCTCTGAAAAGGTGGTCAGAATGTGTGACATAAGGAGCCGAGTGTGTTGTTGCGTCCATGTATCAACCGAACATCATTTCTTCGAACTCATACACCATGAAGCACATACAATCTTTGCACAGCATGTTCCAAATCAACCTTTGTGTCACAGAAGCACAATGCATAGGAAGAATCCGGGCAAACAATGACTAAATTGCGTGATTCTTGCATTTTACTGTTCGGGGGGACTGCACGCGCACCGCGGTTGATACGAGAAGATGGCTTTGAGTAAAGGCCCTTTCCCGCACTTTCATGCACTTTACGCTACTTCCGCTAGAACAAGCGTATGAATACAGTAACAAAATAGTGCACCCTTCTGTTATAGAAGTGGGACTTATCGTTTTGTTCCGGCGGTTGATACTCAAAGATCTACTCAACCCATCACTCGGCTGCATTTTTTAAACGTCATTCATTAGCATTATTTCCTTGAAGATTTAAGCAAACTCAGTGTGTACAGAAGCCTCCATTAATACGATTCCGGTAGTATGTGTAAAAGTAGTTCGTGCTGTGTGTAAGCACTGTACGGGAGAAAAATGTGATGGGTCTAAGTTTGACCCGACAGAAACAACCGCCGGACAAAAAGTTTCATGCAATTAAATGACGTAAAATCGGTCGCTAGGTATAACAGTATCAGTTTCAGCCCACTTTATCAAATTTCAAATACAAACGATTTCGAATTTCCAAAAACTACAGTAGCTCGCTTGAGCTTGCCCTTAGCACCACGTGAATGTTCTGTGTTTATGTACTGTGAGTGAGTGAATGCGCGTGATTCACGTGAGCGTGCTTGTTGGGTTCAGTTCGCGGCGGCGCTTTGAGCCGATTTTCAATTGGGATAAAGCGCCTATTTAATGCGCTTATTATTATTATTATTATTATTAACATGTATGATGGCATTGTGCAACACTGTTTATATAACCGATCAAAACAGTTTATTAACTTTTAAGCAGTGAATTTGTCTGATCAAACAAGTTCTTGTCACACACTATGAGCCATGTCACAAATCGGCCTCGTACATTCTCACGCTTTTAGGCATAAAAAGGCATCAAACTTAAGATAAACAAAATGGTTTTATGCATGCGACCCCTTTTTATCAGAAGAACAAGTCTAGGAAATAAAATGGGTAAATATTGATTTGGGTTGCTCAAACTGTTGCACCCTCAGCTGACCACCTTTTCAGAGAATGACCCAAATCTAACAAAGTAAATACAATACTGTCTGTGTCTGAGTTCCCAGAGATTGATGGCGACACACAGTCTGAATCCTGTGAACTCGAGCCAGGAACAAACTCCTCACCATCACTGTCCTTGTATTCCAATGAGCTTGCACTCTCAGGTCCATCCCAGGCTACATTTGCCAACTGGAAAAAGAAAAAAAAAGCATTAGGACAGAAATAGCACAATTTTGGTTTAAGGGACCTTGCAGAAGAATAAAAAGAGTAATCCCGTGTATGACCGATTTACCTATGTGTGACCTTGGTGACAAGGGCTGGCTTCTGCAGCAGCCAAATCCATGTTTTCTGAAAATATAAGCATTTTTCACACATCTGTCAATCTCGCATGACCCTTTGTGAGAGGTATGTTTAGAAAGGTCTTGCCACAAAGTATCCTTGGGCCAAGCTTGAAGAATGTGGCTTGAATAGTCTCCGAGAAAATGCCACGGTTAAAGTTTACTACGGACGACGGACGGACAACCAGTGGCCCAGAACATAAACTCACTTTTGCTTCGCATGTGAGCCAATAAAATGAATTTGATGATAGAATTACTTACCAGTTTGTAATTGAGGGCATTCCCCTGCCGTCTATGCACCCTCCTACCAGACAGAGGCAGAGGCTGGGCTATCCTTCTGCTGCTCAGGCAGCTGACTAATTGTATGGGCCTTGGTCATGTGCCAGGAAGGGCGTGCTTGTCCACTTACATAGACCCCGATGCTTTTGGACATTCTGCTGCCATCTGGCACTGGGTGTGTGCAGAAATTCCTGAGTGTGGAGAAAATAGTGCTGCAAACATGTCAAATGCAACCATGTAAACTTGACATTTTGGATCAGATATACATAATTACTGCAGTATCTTTTTTGGTGAATGTAATTTAATCAGACCATGTAAAACCTTTAGTTACTTTAATTTTAAAAATAAATAAATTAATTAAAAAAAAAAACATAAATTACTGAACCATCACTTCACGTATCCGCGCAACATACCTTCGTACTATTAATATCACTGTGCTTGTGAGTGTAGGATTAGCCCTATGTACACATCTGTGTATATATGTGCCTGTCTCTCTAGCTCTCTTTGTCTACATTCTCATGTCTGTGGACCGATCACTAACCCTTCAGTGTAATAGAAGCTCCCTACACCTATGCTACCAGCAGGGCGAGGAAGGCATCTCTGGCATAAATCTGAGACACTCTTGCTCTTGGCATGAACTGAGCACGTCCTTGGCACTGAAGAGGTTAAGAGAATCCTCACTCGGCCACCCCCTCCCACCCCTTCCCACCCCCACCCCACCCCACCCCCTACGAACAATAACTGGTAATACAGTAAAAAGCGACACTTTGCACAATCCGAAAAAGCTGTTCGTGGAAGTCTGTTCTTGGAATCGCGAGACAGTTTTGCGTACGATTGAAATACACACTAAAATCTGCGGCATTTTCGTTTTGTTACGCATTATAGAGCATTTGTGAAGTTACTTTCGATCACAATCACACATGTCAGAAAAAAAGCAACAAAATCGCGTGATAGATTGGCTTCAGTTTAATGTTGTTATAGGACGAATTCCTTTCATTGAATTAGAAAGCTTTTTTAGGAAACAAGAGAAGCAGACGATCGCAGTAGACGTCTTTTCTCGAAGCGGTATCGGCTGACTGTGCAATTGTATCGGATTGGGAGCATCTAAGTTAAATAACTGTGCTGAACAAGTACACTTGGGCGTGCTCTTAAAAGAAATGGGCATGATACCTTTTGCAACGTCAGCGGCTTGGGACGAAAGACAATAGTGGTTTGCCAAGTAGCAAACGGTCAGGGGAAACCACTCACTACATGTCGCTGTGCAGTCGACCAATCAGGTATCAAGTTATTTATAGCTAAGCAATGTGACGTCACACAGACACTCACTTCTATGACAACACACTGGCGGAGTGCGTTGGAAACACAAAACATTATGTAAAACACGAAAAATGAGGACATCCTATTTTGATTTTTTTTTCTGACTTTTTAATGAAAGATAATGCAAAAACAACGCTCAGAAAAAAACGGGTGCCTGACTTGGTCACCCAGAATTTTACACTGACACACCCATTTTCCATAAGGATGGTAAAGAAAGTCACCCATTTTAGGGGTTTTGTGCACACACACACACACACACACACACACACACACACACACACACACACACACACACACACACACACACAACAAACAACACACTCATTCAAAAGTTTACCCAAAAACAATGCAGCACACAGACGACACAGTCCAAAATATGACGTCAGCAGTTCGGTCTGGTGGTGATGCCATTTTCTTTCTTTAGGTCAAAGACGTCATTTCTTCATTACGATAAATACATGAGCATACTGCGAAACAGGTGTCATAATCGTAGCTCTTTGCCTTAGCCGCAAAACAAAGTTGAAATGCGACGCAACAGCCATTGGCCTAATCCGGGAACGGTACTATTTACTACCACTCTCTTGCATTTATTTTCTTATATTTTTATCTTTATTCGGCTAACAAAATGCAGATAAAAAGTGAAATTCTACCCAACATAGACATTGTTTCTCACATTTGCCGACTTCTTATAGTCCTTGGCGTTTTTGAGGGGTCATCCTAATAGGGTGTTCCCGAGCAGCGCGAGAACGCTCGCTATATTACGCGATTCTGAGCCGAGACTAGGCTCGGCGAACCACAAAACCGACTGAGCAACTCGGCTAGAGGTTATGCTTTGCCGATACTGTTTTACTACAAACAGTTCTTACAATACAACTTTTTTTTCGAGTATTTTTGTGGAAATAATGCTGAGGTAAACGATCTCTCATCATAATTTAACTGCATATGGCGAGCGGCGATGAAGTTAGTCAGAGTAGAAAAAATGGTCTGCCCCGCCTGTCGTTTTGATGGCTAGTAATTAACTTTATTATTCCAATAGTAGATGCATTTTACTTATTTAAGCGCTGCTAATATTTGGGCGATTTCACAAAAATAGTTTGTTTCTGGAAAGTTTTCTTATTTGCATCGTCCATAGTGAAGCGCTCTCTTCGCCCACAGCCTCTCGCGCTCAACACTGAATGATCTCGATATGGCGGGGAACCGGCAAACTCGGTATTAGTATGCATAGGAAAGTCTTACCATCAGGTACCTCTGTTAAGTTTGGGTCTGAAGCGGAAAACTGTATTCGAGAGAAAAATGAACTGTTAAATTAATATGGCTATTATTTACCTATTTCTTGACCCTTATGACCTAAACCTTTGAGAGAGCTCACCGAAATGGGTATTATATGTCTTTCCACAAAGGAGTAATGTTGGGCCAAGTTTGAAGGCTGCGGCCTGAATAGTCTCCAAGAAAATGCCAACGTTAACCCCCTAACTGCCGAAGCAAGGTGGACGCTACCCATCTGCAAGAGACATGAATCGTCATGAGCCCCCGCAGTCACGGGGGCTCATGAGGATTTATGGCTCTTGTTAGTCCTGTGTTTTTTGAGCCCATCTTTGATCCCATTGCTTTCTTTTCAGAAGCAAAATTCGTGATCATCGGCAGCGAAAAGGTTAAAGTTTATCCGACGGACGCCGACTGCCCAGTATATAGATCCACTTTTGATTCCGCATAAATAAAAGATAAAAAAAAATAAATTTTAAAAAACCCAACACAAGCGATAGGAGTAAGGAGGTCTACCTTCCCGACTGACGGTCTGACGCGTCTGTGTGTCCGTGTTGTCCATGACCAAAGAATAGAAGTCCTTCGCACTGGACTTAGAGGCGTACTGCAAATACACTTGAAAATAACATTTGTATTGCTCGGCCATTTTGGGTCCTCACTGCCTAAGGCGATAATATTACAAGCCGAGACTTGCTTTTCTGACGCACAAGTTTTGGCCCAGAAACAAAAACATAAAACCTAAACTCAAAGCAATTTGTTGCTTCAGTGTGAGACGCAGTCATGATGACAGGCAGTATTTTAGCATTAAGCGATGTTATTATATTGAGCAGCATTTTGCTTGATATTAGTGCCGATAACAGGCAGATGTGATTACGAGACCCGAATCAAAATGTCCGAGTCGTAACATTTTGATTGGGTCAAGTAATCACATCTGTCTGTTTTAGGCACTATATCAAGCAAATTGCTGGTCAATATAATTTATGTACCCAGTCCAAAACAAAACTTTACCTTCGCTTCGTGCCCCCCACTCTGTGCGACCTTTTTAGGTTTGCATACCGCGAAACAAAACATATGCATATTCACAACACGATTTTTTATTTAATTCATAAGCAAAGTTTAGCAATGAAACACCCATAGCAGCAATGTGGATAATAAATTGAAAAAGAAAAAGATAGTAGCGAACAAAAAAAAAAACATGACTCCACTATTGGTGCTATGTGAAGCAGACGACAGTTTTGTTGATGCAAGGGAGCTAACTGTGTTGAGTGATTTTGAGCGTTTGGCTGTTCTGTCTACCTCCTACGCTAATACAGTTCAGGTGTTGTTGTTTTGTTTGTTTTTTTAGCTTGGAATGTTGCATTTCGCGACTCTAGTTTGCGTTACATATCTACAACAATGATGGTTTCAAGTTATAGGTTAGTGTATTTAACTTTTTGTACTCTTTGTAGCAGTCGCCGCCGCTTGACGGTTTCCACGGTCAATGCCCGAAGCCGGCACACGATGGCAGCGATGGCACGTACACGGACGAGAAATATCCTCGGCACTGCCGGGTGAAGAACGGCAAGTTTAAAATTAATCAAAGTGTTAACGTTGTCATAGTTGAAAAGGATGCATCAGTGTTGCAGCAGAACAGTATTTTGTGTTTTATTTCGTAAGGCCCTGGCTCAAGAATCCATCAACAACTTCAAGTTGCCAGGGCCGCCGCAAGGCTTTTCGGGAAGGAAAGTATATCGAGCATGCAAGCTCATGAATAATTAATTTGCTTGTTATACAATATATCAGTACATGTGTCAAATAAGGGGGGAAATATGGAGTGGGTACATATTGTTATGATGATGAGGACGAAGACAAGGTTGATGAGGACGATGTAAATGTCACCTCAAATGTCCATGTGCGCGTTGTTTCATATTCGTCCTCGCTGAGAAAATAGTGCTGCCTGACCACCAAATCTTCGCCAGCGCAAAGTATGTGTTCTGACGTTGCTTGGTCCGCCTGGTCCCAGATCAACGCCAGCACATCTAGAGATAGGTTGGTCAAGAACACGTTTGTGGGATGTCAGATGATACGAAAAGTAACAATCGAGATAATATGTCTAAATGCACAAGAGTATTTGACAATAAGGAAAGTTCAAGACCGTGACGGTAATTTTGTCAACAAGCAGCTTCCATGCTCTAGAGCTATGATACTTTATTATTCACATGCACCACTTGTAGCTACAGGCGTTCTTGTGGATGTGTCATGTCCCCTGGTGGGAGGGAGTGTGTAAATCATAATAATAATAATAATAATTACGGTATTTATAATGCGCTTATCTTATAATAATTATAACTCTAAGCGCGCACTCACAACTCGCACACGCATGCGTACGCTTTAGACAATGACTCACGTAACACAAATAGTGAAGATACATTAGGACGGTCAGCTTGGGCTGGGGAGTGTGGTGATATAGTGCTAGAACTGTTGAAAGAGATGAGTTTTGAGGGCAGACTGGAAGGAGGAGAGCGAGTGTTTCTGACGGAGAGAGAGTGGGAGAGTGTTCCAGGTGGTTGGACCGTATACTGAAAAAGAGCGGGGGTCGAAAGTGCTGAGTTTGGTGCGGGGGATGAGGAGGCGGAGAGGGTCAGAGGCGGAGCGGAGGGAGCGGGGAGGAGTGTAGGGGTGAAGTAAGTTGGAGAGATACGCAGGAGCGTAGTTGTTCAGGGATTTGTAGCAGAGAGACAGAATCTTGTATTGGATGCGTTGGGGGATGGGGAGCCAGTGAAGGAGCTTGAGCAGGGGAGTGATGTGGTCGGATTTTTTCTTTCTGAGGACGAGGCGGGCAGCATTGTTCTGGACGCGCTGGAGAGTGAGAGTGGTGGAGTGAGGAAGGCCAGAAAGGAGAGAGTTGCAGTAGTCGATGCGAGATAAGATGAGAGAGACAGCGAGTTTGGTGGCAGCTTCGGTAGTGAGGTATTTTCTGATTTGACTGATGCGGCGGAGGTGGAAATAACATGCCTGGGCCGTGGCGGAGACGAAGCTGGTCATGGAAAGAGAGGAATCGAGGATAACGCCAAGGTTCTTGACCGAGTCAGAGAGGGAGATGGGGGTGCTGTCGAGTTGAAGGTGGAGAGAGGGAGAGAGCAGGGAAAGTTTCTGGCGAGTGCCTACCAGCATGGCTTCCGTTTTGTCGTCGTTCAGTTTGAGCTTGTTTGCTGTCATCCAGTTTTTCACGTCCTCATAGCAGTCAGCCGTGCGAGTCAGTAGTGTCTGAGTGTTGTCAAGTTTGTCTTTGTCTAGTAGTTGTGAGTCGTCAGCGTAGAGGTGGTGGTGTATGTGGTGAGACTGGATGATGTTGGACAGTGGGGAGATGTAGAGTGTAAAAAGGACCGGGCCCAGGACGGACCCCTGAGGAACGCTGCAGGAGAGCCTGACTGGGTTGGAGGAGACGCCGTCGATGGTGACGGACTGCTGTCTGTCGGAGAGGTAGGAGAGAAACCAGGAGTGAGCAGAGTCAGTGATGCCAGAGGAGTGGTGGAGGCGGTGGAGGAGGATAGAGTGGTCTATGGTGTCGAAGGCGGCAGAGAGATCGAGTAGCGTAAGAAGGGAGATGTTGCCCGAGTCAGTGGAGAGAAGCAGGTCGTTTAGGATATGTAGAAGGGCAGTTTCAGTGCTGTGATGTTTGCGATAGGCAGACTGGAAGGGACTGAGGAGGTTGTTGTCGGCGAGGTGGAGGTTGAGTTGGTTGAGGACGACCTTCTCAAGAAGCTTGGACAGGAAAGAGAAATTGGAGACTGGGCGGTAGTTCTTGAGTTCGTTTGGGTCGAGGTTGTGTTTTTTTGAGGAGAGGACGGACGATGGCGGACTTGAAGATATCGGGGACGGAGCCATTTTCTAGAGATGTGTTGATGATGTCCGTAAATCATCACGGATAAGTACACATTTAACGTGCAATCGAGCGTTAAACAGGGGAATGAGTTACACATTGACAAACGAAGCAAAGCATAGCCTCACCACAAGTGAACACCGTCAGGCAGAGAAGGACTGTGCGTGTCAGGACAGACAGCGTCATTGTGACCAGGGTTAATGAGATCCGCTTCATGCGTCACGCCTTCTGAAGAAAACAGTAGGCGGCGTGACGCCGAGCCGAGGCTTAGTTTGTCACGCCATAACTGCACGGCGAGTAAAGTTCGCCCTTTTGTTGTCGGTAGCAGTTTTTGTCGCGATGATTCCTGCAGGACGTCAGGACGTTGTTATTCCTGCAGGAATCACCGCGACAAAAACCGCTACCGACAGCGAAAGGGTTTTGTCTTCTTTCAGTCTCTTTACACTTTTTCTCATTGGCCTGGCTTCATTCGATTCCCCCCACCCCCACCCCCACCCCCCCACCCCCTCCTGGCCGGCCGTTCTCAAAGCAACGGGAGTCCCCTTGTCACAGTCACAAACACACCCAAATCTTCGTTCAGTCAAACCTCTAAACATGCACATGCCAATAAATAAATAATTTAGGGGGCTACACAAGAAACATAACTAACTATATGTAGGTGTTCTGTGATACCTCAGGTACCAGTTTAACTGAATAATTGGATAAGTTAGATAACATCAACGACAGGAACATTCAACTGAAGCGAAGGCCCCATCACGTACTGACCGCAATCGAAACGGCGAAGAAACAAAACGTTGGATAAATAAAAAGTGAAGGGGTTACGGAGCAAAATAACTATATGCACGCGTTGTGTTCAGCCTATATTACCAATTTTATACAAAAGAATGACTGAAAATGTGTTAAATTAAAAAATACCTGAGAGAGAAATTCCCGGCGAATGCAGTTCGTGCAAGGTTGTTGACATAGTCGGAAGTACGGAGACTTACGTCCCCTGAATCACTACGTCACGCGTAAAGTTTGGGGTCCTTCCAAGGATATTTTTTTTTTTACAGTTGAAGACAAAATCGTTGTATTACGAGTTGGGCTTTGCTAGTGGTTCTTGTCGCCTCGAGTGTTCGGTCAGGGGGGTCAATGTCGGAGGTAAGAGTCTGTTACGTTTGTGGTTGTGTTATTCTGTGAGAGCATGTATGTTAATCATAGGGGGAAAAAACGATATTCAATTGAGTTTTTTTGGATAGAAATTACGTACCTTTTTAGTAGGATTTATTTTCTTTTGCACGGAAAATTGCGATCGATTTTTGTTGTGACGCGTAGTTTCGTTACGATGTTGTAAAGTTTGACCTACATTAGACTGGAAGGTTCGAGCAGGGTCGCGATCTTTTTAGTGACCTCATATATGACGTCAAAGTTGTCGGCAACATTTCGTAACATTGTATCAAAAGCGCTTAGAGGGTAGTGGAAATTTGTAGTAACTTCTAGAAAGTTCTTTTTTTTTAAAAATGAGTTTTGGTTACGTTTTCATTTCTGATTGGTTGTTTTCGGAGAATTTGCTGGATTATTCTGGAAATATGTAATAGTATAAAAGAGCGTGTTAGGAAATATGTGAGTACATTGTATGAGAGAAGTAGTGTTTCAAAAGTGTTGATATCACTTTGGTATCAGTTTCAGCCCACTTAATCAAATTTCAAATACAAACGATTTTGAATTTCCAAAACTACAGTAGCTCGCTTGAGCTTGCCCTTAGCACCACGTGAATGTTCTGTGTTTATGTACAGTGTGTGAGTGAATGCGCGTGATTCACGTGAGCGTGCTTGTTGGGTTCAGTTCGCGGCGGCGCTTTGAGCCGATTTTCAATTGGGATAAAGCGCCTATTTAATGCGCTTATTATTATTATTATTATTATTATTATTGATGCATTCTAGAGGAGATAGTGTATCAGTGTTGGTGCATTTGTGGATGCATTGTGCGGAGCTCACATCGCTGTGACGAGTTGCAGCTGTGTGAAGTTTCCTTACGTGCGTGCGTCTGGTGTGATTGCATCATACTACGACTACGACTACCACGTAACATTTAGCACCTCCGACGGGACTTCTTCAGTTGGCTTAGTGGAAAGGGTAGCCGGAGACAACAGCCAGCAGTGAAACGCAGAGATGACGACATAGAAATGGAGACATTCCTGAGAATTGGAAAGGAATGTGGACTCAACTGAGGGAGCTGAACTCCTGTAGTTTGTCAGTGAAGGAGAGAGAGAGATGGAGAAACTGGAGAGAGAAGAATAGAAATTGGAGAGGGAAGAAAGAGCCAAAGAGCGTGAAATCAAGAAACTCGAAATAAAGCGAGAAGAGGCAGAGAAACAGTGAGAAGAGGCAGAGAAACAGCGAGAAGAGGAGCGAGAAGAGGCAGAGATATAGCGAGAAGAGATGCGGCGACAACACGAACTGAATTCAGCTCAAGATAATGGAGCTAGAGGCACAGAGCCAGAGTACAACTGAAGCAGATGCCTTAGCCAACAGAGGCTGAGAGCAAAATAACTATATGCACGCGTTGTGTTCGGCCTATATTACCAATTTTATACCCCCCCCCCCCCCCCCAAAAAAAAAAAAAGAAAAAAAAAAAAAAGAAAAAAAAAGAAAAAAAAAAAAGACTGAAAATGTGTTAAATTTAAAAAAATACCCGAGGAGAGAAATTCCAGGCGAATGCAGTTCGCACGAGGTTGCTGACTGATAGTCGGAAGTACGGAGACTTACGTCCCCTGAATCACTACGTCACGCGTAAAGTTTGGGGTCCTTCCAAATTTCGCGCTTATACTTTTTACAGTTGAAGACAAAATCGTTGTATTACGAGTTAGGCTTTGCTAGTGGTTCTTGTCGCCTCGAGGGTCTGGTCAAGGGGTCAATGTCGGAGGTAAGAGTCTGTTACGTTTGTGGTTGTGTTATTCTTTGAAAGCATGTGTGTGTTATTCATATGAAAGAACCGATATTCATTTGAGTTATTTTGGATAAGAATTACGTGCCTTTTTAATAGGATTCATTTTCATTTGCACGGAGAATGGACATTATCCGGAATTCCGATGCTACTCTCTAACCCCATGATTTCGAGAGTTAACTCCCCTGTTACAGGGAACGCACAATGCCATTTTTAACAAAATGCCTTCAGTCAAACGTTGCGCTTGGGGAGAATGCAAAACAGACAGCAGATATCCTGAACGCTGCATTGGAGTAAAATTCATTCATTCGTGAAACCAGGGAAGCACGGGTACCATCTTCAACGATCTCTTCAATGGATCAAAGCCTGTAATAGACCAGCTACACAGTTGAACGTCAACCTACTCAATCGCTATAAATTCATTTGTAGCAAGGTAAGCATGTCTGCGGATTCTTGTTACTTTGCTGCCCTGTGTCATTTGCTTGCACTCGTTTCCTTTTATACTCCGATTATGCTTTCGATTCAAATACATGCTGTTTTCTGTTGCATGATGATGTTTACCGGCTGTTGCGTGTACACGCACTGACGCAGCAGCAGTTTAAAATGACTTCAGATTGGCGTTCAAATCGTTATTTTCTGCCACGATCCGATTTAACACAAACGAACAAGTGAAACAAAAAAATTTAAAAGTAACGGACCGGTTGCTTGCATAGACTAGTATCCGTAAAAATACACTACACCAGTAAATTATTTTAAAAAATAATTGACTCACCCCCCTCCCCCCTCTTGCAGGTGCAAAATGCAGATAAAATGCAGCTTCTCGTGTCAACATCCACTTTTGTCAGGATAGACCATGTAAAATAAAATGGGGCTTTGGTAACAGGATCCCTGTCTCTTGTCCTTGGTTTGACTGAGGCCTTCACTGCGAAATAGCCATCAGTCATTTGGATTGTTTCCAAGCTGTTCACATAACCATCTTGCATCAGGCTATAGGCTTCTGATCGTCTGTAGTCCCTTATGGCTGATAAGTTCATGTTCTGATTTAGTAAATATGTACAGATGTCGAATATAGAGAACTCTGGCAAAATATTCAGGTCTGTAGTCCCAGATAACAAAGCAGGGTTCGACAGTTCGATGTTCCCATCTTTGAGCTTTGCTCCGATCACTTCTACCCGATCTTCAGCACAGCACTCGGGATCAACGGGTAAGTCCAATGTCAAGAGCCTTTTGTACGAGATCAAAAAGCTCTGCTTTTCTGCTTTGGCCAACACAAACTCCTCTTTCTTGCAAAAATCTTTGTAGCTCGCTCAATCGCCATGCTTTCTTCTCCACCATTTTGATCCCAGTAACGGCATGGGAGTTAACTCTCTAAATCATGTGGTTAGAGAGTAGGCGCGGAATTCCGAAGTAGGTCTATTGCGAACGATTTTTGTTGTGACGCGTAGTTTCGCTACGATGTTGTAAAGTTTGACCTACATTAGACTGGAAGGTTCGAGCAGGGTCGCGATCTTTCTAGTGACCTCATATATGACGTCAAAGTTGTCGGCAACATTTCGTAACATTGTATCAAAGCCGCTTAGTGTAGTAACTTCTGGAGAGTTCTTTTTTTAATGAACAATAATGAGTTTTGGTTACGTTTTCTTTATGATTGGTTGTGTTGTGCGAATCTGCTGGATTGTTCTGGAAACTCTGTAATAGTATAAAAGAGCGTGTTAGGAAATATGTGTGTACATTGTATGAGAGACGCAGTGTTTCAAAAGTGTTGATGCATTGTAGAGGAGACAGTGTACCAGTGTTGTTCCATTTGTGGATGCATTGTGCGGAGATCGCATCGCTGCAATAAAATATTGTTGGTACTGTTACTGCATTGTGGGATACCACCTTGTGCCACGTGTGACGAGTTGCAAGAGCCCTACGTGCGTGCGTCTGGTGTGATTGCATCATCCTACGACTGCCACGTAACAGAGTCGAGGGCTTTAGCAACTAATAATATCGAGATGTTTCATGCAGAAATCACAAAGAAAAAAAAAAGCACTACCGACAGCAGAAGGTTAACAAAAAACAAACAACAACAAAAAAAAAAGCCGTGGCGTAGGGTCCAAAATCACAAACTATCGCACTAATGTCATACTATATCATCATACCCTTAAATTCTTAACTGCTAGGGCAAGGCCAACGCCATTCATCTGTGAGAGACATACACCTTCATGGTCGCGGGGGCTCATGAGGATTTATGTCTCTTGTTGATCCTATGTTCTTTGTGCCTATCGGGCCGGTCCCAGTTAACATTGTGTTCTTCACGCGAATGTCGGTCAGTGTGCAGTGGTCTCAGACGCACAATTCGTGACCACTGGCAGTGAAGGGGTTAATGTGATGTGATTCCACCAAGCAAAGTATCATTTACTGCATCAAACAGACGAAAATGGCAGATGTCCTAGCTAAGCACCCACACCTGGCATTATGGGGACACATAATTTTAGGAACAGGAAAGGAAGTCTGTGGATGTTAGATATACATGTACTTTTCAATGACTTCAGAAAAGAATGCAGACATGCGTAATGCCAAAACTTGCGGGCACTGTACCTTGTTTTGTTGTAACCAGATGTCCACGATGGAGGCGCCTGTAACGTGTGCGGTGATGCCAGTCGCCGTTTGTTATCGTCACGGGCCTTTCACCTTTAAGTCTTCGTGTGGTGGTTGGCTGTGCTGTTACTGCTGCTGATGATGATGATGCATGCAGCTGACAGCCAAATGAGGCTGGTTGGAAATCGTGAACGTCGGTTTTATGTGAACTGAAACCCTTTGGCTTTCGTTAGCGCTTTTTGTCGCGATGATTCATGTAGGAAAGCGCTATTGACAGCCAAAGGGTTAACCTACCTTTCTGGGCACAAACATCATGCGCTGACTTTTTCACAGTGCTGTTTGGCAAGCCTATTCAGTCGTGCACTGGACCCGAGTGACTTCAGTCTGTGGCTACACTATTCCCATTTCCGCTAGTGAGAGGCCATGAGCCTGGTGGGGCTGATGAGAATCTATGCTTCTTGCAGAGTGAAGGGCCTGCGTGTTGGCATGTATACCAGTAACCTCTATGCATCAACAGACGTTTGTCACCATGTACGCTTAGTTTGGCAGATGGTTGGCCTGTGATGTCGATGCGTGTTAAAAGGCGTGTGTCACCACGTCAGCGCATTTTGTCACGTCGTTGGACTTAACCCCTTCTCTGCCGAGAAGAAAGTGAAGTGAACATGATCCAACTGCAAGAGACATAGATCCTCATGAGCCCCCGCGACTGCGTCAGTACAGTACCGCGACTGCGTCAGTACAGTACCGCGACTGCGTCAGTACAGTACCGCGACTGCGGGGGCTTATGAGGATCTATGCCTCTAGCTGAGACCAATTTGTCACAGTATCGATGTTTCTTGTCACAGTATCGATGTTTCTTGTCACAGTATCGATGTTTCTTGTCACAGTATCGATGTTTCTTGTCACAGTATCGATGTTTCTTGTCACAGTATCGATGTTTCTTGTCACAGTATCGATGTTTCTTGTCACAGTATCGATGTTTCTTGTCACAGTATCGATGTTTCTTGTCACAGTATCGATGTTTCTTGTCACAGTATCGATGTTTCTTGTCACAGTATCGATGTTTCTTGTCACAGTATCGATGTTTCTTGTCACAGTATCGATGTTTCTTGTCACAGTATCGATGTTTCTTGTCACAGTATCGATGTTTCTTGTCACAGTATCGATGTTTCTTGTCACAGTATCGGTGTTTCTTGTCACAGTATCGATGTTTCTTGTCACAGTATCGATGTTTCTTGTCACAGTATCGATGTTTCTTGTCACAGTATCGATGTTTCTTGTCACAGTATCGATGTTTCTTGGATGGTGTTGGCTGTTGGTCGTTGAATGAATCAAGATTTCAGAAATAAAAATGTACGTACAGTGGCAGAGAAGGGTTAATACCAGTAACATCGATGCGTGTCAACAGACGCGGTTTGAAATGCATAATTCGCACGCATAAAGCGCATTCTCAGTAAATGTTTTGCCGTTTGTTTGAGGTTGGGGGGCAGAAGTCTACAAAAATTAGAAGAAGAAACAAAACCCTAAGTTAGGTATAAATCATAAGTGCAGGCCATGAATGATCAATATAAGTCATGTGTCACCGACCCACAATACATGTACGTTAACCCCTTCCCGGCCACCGTACGTACACTGTACGCACATTCTTGTTTCTGAAATCTTGGTTCATTCAACGACCAAAAGCCGACAGCGTCCAAGAAACATGGATACAACTTAGTCTCAGCAAGAGGCATAGATCCTCATGAGCTCCCGCAGTCGCATGAGGATCTATGTCTCTTGCAGTTGCATCGTGTTCACTTTTTCTCGGCAGTCAAGGGGTTGATGTCTGCATAATGTCTGCATACAACTTTCAAACATTTAACAGCGTGATTGCTTTGTGACATAGGGAGAGATAGTAGAGGTTTTCATACGGCATGTACGTTACTTGTCTTTTCTCGTGCACAAGAAATTGTTGGCTGTAGGGGAGGGAGGGTGGGGGGGGGGGTGGAGGGGGAAGAGTAATGAATGTACAGAAAAACCAAGGAACTCGTCATTGATGACAGGAAAGTTGATGACATTTTTGTACCTGTCTCAATTAATAATCAACCTGAAGAGGTGGTCACTGAATTTAAATACCTTGGCACAGTCGTGGATAGTGGGCTGTCCTTTACTGGAAACACCGATCTGATTGTGAAAAAAAGCAAACCAGCGTCTGTACCTTCTTAGGAAACTGAGAAGTTTTGATGTCAGTTCCAAGGTTTTAGAATCCGTTTATAGAAGCCTGATTGAAAGCATACTGACTTTTAACATCACTGCTTGTATGGCAACCTCAGTATGAAAAACAGGGGCAGACTGTCACGTATCGTCAGAACAGCTGAGAAGATCATTGGCCTAGGACAGTACCCAGTAGATGATCTGTACCATAGGGCTGTCCGAAGGATAGCTGCTAGCATTGTCAATGATCCTCGTCACCCACTATCTGATCAGTTTCAAATGCAACCATCAGGCAGACGTTTCAACGTGCCACTTGCCAAAAAAAATGTTTTTAAGAAGTCTTTATTCCAACTGCTGTCTCGATTTTGAACTCTCGTTTATAACGCCGCGATAAGTATGATCTCCTTAACATTACCTCCCATCTTGTGACAGATTGCTTGTGATAGATTGCTGCAATGATAATTTTGCATGGAATGTTCTTGTAGCGTTTATTAGTGTCTTATGTTGTTGTTTTATGACGAGCCGAAAGGCTCGGGCAAATTTCTGTCGTGCAGACTCGAACAGACAATAAAGTTGTATTGTATTGTATTGTATTGTATTGTATTGTATTGTATTGTATTGTATTGTATTGTTATTCCCGAAATTGGTGATTGGCGCTTTATTCGGTTTCGTGATTCGTGATTGCAGTTTTTTTCATCCTCGTGATCCGGTCACGTGAAAAAGGGGTCATCGTGAAACGTGTCACGCGAATGTCGGTCAGTGAGCAGCGGAATTCGTGATCACTGGCAGCGTAGGAGTTAAAATTCCCAAATCAGTAACTATACTGATCAACAAAAGAAACGCGAATTTTTCACCATAGCGCTTTTAATCCGGGTTATTTTGACGGGATTTATTAGAAAATGTTACGAAGAGTGTGTTATGTCGTGTGCAAATAGAATGTTTAGTCTTAAAAATCGTACATCGATGACTTATGACGTCATCAGTGACACTACCATCACAGGATATTGAAAGTCGGAAATGGGGAGCATCTGCAGAGGACACGGCTGAAAGCCAACCAATGTGCAGTGTCACTTGGGTCCGTCTGCATGAAAATCCGGCCTGTTTGGTCTTGACCTACTTTTTGTTTGTCAAAGGCACCTAAATAATCAACATGCCCTACAAACATGAAAATCAAAAAGTTCTTTCTTGTTAGGTTAGCGGCCATATTTACCTGATCAAATGGATTTTTTAAAAAAAATTCTTTGTCAGTTACTGGAGCATAAAAATGGTTTGAAAGTAATTCGCATTAAATCAAATAAGAATTATTAAGAAAATGATGTGCGCCAGATGTTCTGGTTCTCTAATGAATTTTTCGAATGAAATTTTGTTTGAGGCAGTTAATAGCATCATAAGCAATCCACACAACGTGTGTGTTAAAACATATCACAGGAAACTTGCTTCACTGTCCAGTTTTGCTTATTTTTACCACTAATGAAATCCTCCAAGGTAGCCATGGGCGATAACTCATCCAATTTTTGTGTGAAGGTAGCTCAGACAGTAGGCCGAACATCTGAAGTAAGCAACAAATAAAATGTTCTTGTTTTGCTGTCAGGGTGGCTCTTTGTTTGCGGGTACACTTACAGACACTTTTCGCGTTTTTATGGAAGTCAGTATATATCTCTGTGTTATACTTATCTGTTACTGTGGGATGAAAGTTTGCGGGCGGGCGGTATCGTACATGTTTCCTTGGCAGTATTTGTGTTTTTACTGAGTGTCCATCTAAACAATGCTCTGGCCACCAAAGTACGCCTCAGTTGACACCTATTTTTCTTTTTAGACGATTTGTTAAATTATCCACACACAAAAGCAGTTTGGAAAAAATTATCAGGATTTTATATTTTGTCTTTGTGAAACTGACTTTGGCGCTTGTTATTGAGAATGAGTGATCGTGGTCCCACATCGGATCAACATGTGAGTAAGGTATGGTATACATGCCACGAGGTACACTACAAGATGTCAGGTGGGACAATGACGCAAACGGTATACAGTAAATTCCGGATATAACAAATTGGCAGGCGACCGAGATTTGTTTGCTGTTATAAGCAAAATTTGTTATAAGCGAAATGTCAGACTTTATATCGTGTAGATGATCATCTGGTTCTATACCTGCGTATTTTTCTGTGGGCTGGCGATTGGGTGCGTGATAGGAGGGGGCAGCCGGGGGATCTAACTGTTTGTCTGTCCAGCGCTGAGTATTTCCCCTTGGTATGTGTACAATTCTACCAGCGCTAGCCTCACCTATCTGGTTTGTGAGTATAACTCGAGGCAAAACTTGTATCGTTACATTGTTGTGTATTGTCTTGTGCATCTACTGTGGGAAATCGGGGTATTTACCCGACCACATTTAGTATTGCACATTCTTGTTTGTGTATGTGTCTTTCTCCTGCCTACTTCCTAAGTTCCAGAAAAAGACATGGGTTATAGGCTAGACCTGATGCATCCTTTTAGGGATGTAGATGATCGTCTGGTTCTATACCTGCGTATTTTTCACTGGGTGCCTGATAGGAGGGGGCAGGGGATCTGTCCAGCGCTGAGTAATCCCCCTTGGTATGTGCACAATTCTACCATCTGGTCTGTGAGTAGACTTTCTAATGTAATAATCCCAACATATCGACAAAGACTTGTTTTCAGCCTAAGTTCATACATTTACAGGGGCATTTTAATGTAGAATCACTTAAAGGGGCACAACTGAACTTTTTGAAGGCGGCTTCAGTTCGCAAAAAAAGCTTTTACTGGGCTTCAGTATATCCACTTCAATACCCACTTAGACAGTGACTACCCTATTGTCCCACCAAATGCTTTCTTTCGTCCGTTCAAAGCGAAAAGAGGCCTACCAGAATCTTGTGACGGGTACCGTGAAAAGATTGCTTCTGATAGGCGATGGTAGCTGACGTCATAACTATTCTATACGACCTTAGGTCATCTGCATAATTATAACCAATCAGAGACAAGATGGCGGATGAACCAGCGAAGAATGAAGAAAGTATCATCGACTCCCGCCGACAATGACAGACTCAGAATTGAAGGGAAGAAAGCGGTAGAGAGACAAGATACCCTTAAGTAGAATTGTCATCGGACAAGGGAATATGGACATGTGGCAACACGTAAAGCAAGAGCTTGGCCGGCTTGACTGCCCATCCGGAATTTGTTGCTTTCCTGCCCTGTGAATCAGTAAGTAATCTACGGTCTTTGTCGATCTTTCTATAGTTCCGCGAGCGCTAGTGATTTTCAGATTTCATGATCTTCAGTAGAATTTATCTCTTACTGATTTCGCAAGATTTTAAACCTGTTTTATCATATAGTTACGAGCTAGTTATCACATTGTATGCTGCAAGGATCTGAAAACTACGGTGTGTGTCAAAGTTGCACATCGCTGGTCGTGACACGTTTTTGTCTGTGCGGGCTCTCATTCACTCGATTCACAGAGGTAGTGTTTCTGCTGCGAGGGTGCATTTGTCGTTTCCAATGATGCTTTCATTTACGTAGACTTCGATGTGTGAGATGTGAAATTGACTGCAGTGTAGAAAGTGGGTATAAATATCAATGTTCGGTTTCTTGTTTCCAAGGGATAATGGGTTAAAGGTCAAACTATGCACCGTGGACGCTCGCATAGTCGCTTTGCGCGGAGAGTTTAACAAGCCACGCCCTCCGCGGTGCACGATGCAGCACGGCGATCGTTACTAATGGTTAAAACTTAAGGGCCACTTTTTATCGCAGACGCACCGACAACACCACACAAATAATGTAACAATACTTGGAGTCAGTACTTTGCTAATTTATTCAGTAACAATTTCATTTAAGTTTTGAGTAAATCAAGCAATTGTAACAACAGCAGTACGTTAGAATGTTCACCCAACCCTCATTTGAAAAATTACACAAGACTGGTCCAGTTAGTAGCGAGTGTACCCACCGTTTTCATCCAAGCATTATACAGCATTGACGCATGGAGTTCACCAGGGTTCGAAGAACATGTTGTGGGATTGCTTCCCACTCTTGATGCAGGAACTGAGTCAGCTGGGGGACGCCTTGAGGTGGGGGTGATTGCTGACTACACGTTGCCCCAGCACGTCGCAGAGGTGCTCAATAGGAGCCAGATCAGGTGAACGAGCTGGCCACTCCATCCTCATGATGCCCCATTGCTCAAGGCACTCATCCACCACACGGGCGCGATGAGGTCGAGCGTTGTCGTCCTGCAAAACAGCATTGTCGCCTATGCCTTGGAGAGCTGGCTGGATGAGTGGCTGCACACTCTCGTCCCGATAGCGCAGTAAAGTCAGGGTGCCTCGGATGACGTGGAGAGGGGTCCTCCCTTCCCTGCTGAAGCCTGCCCAGACCATGACTGAGCCTCCTCCGTAGCGATCCACCTCTTTGACGCATCCATCCGTGAATCGCTCGCCCTGGCGTCTCAAAACCCTCACCCTGCCGTCGTTGAAGGACACAGTGAACCATGACTCATCAGTAAACAGAACCTGAGTCCACTGGAGTCTGTTCCACCTCACATGCTGACGACACCAGGCAACCCGGGCTCTGAGATGAGCTGGAGTGAGGGGTAATCTCACTGCTGCTCTGCATGAAGCCAGGTCAATTTCGCGCAGACGTCAGCAGACTGTGCTTCTGCTGACGTTAACGTTTGCAGCTTGCATCAGTTGACGTCGCAGAGTGGTTGACGTGACAGTTCGGTTGCGCATAGCCGCCACACCGAGGTATCTATCCTCCCTTCTGCTGGTGCAGCGCGGGTGTCCTGAGCAGGGTCGTCGTTCTGCCCTTCCAGTTTCTTGGAATCGTGCCAGCAGCCTCTGGGTCACTGAATGGGACACCCCAAGACGTCTCTCAACTTCTCGTCCGGAAATTCCATCCTGCAGCCATGCTAGCGCCCGGCCTTGGTCTACTGGCGTTAGGCTTCGTCGTCGTGGCATGGTTAAGAAAGTGACAATTATGCCCTACTGTGCGGGTATTTGTAGCGAAACAGCTCAGTGTTCACGACTGACCCCTTTAGCACGTGCATCACGACTTTACCGAGTTTTTCCACCTGCCTGCCTTTGGTACGCTTGCCAACATTGCACAGCTTTTCACAACAACTGACGATGTTTCACGTACATTTGACACGTTTGTGGAAATTGATTAATTGTTGTCTATTGTTCCCTGTACAGGTCAACGTTTAACCCATTTGGATCGAAAGAACGTTGTATTTTATTAGCGTACTTGCGACGATAAACAATGACACAAAAAGTGGGGTGGCCCTTAAGTTTTGACCATTAGTATAGTAAATACTAGCAGTTCAAGCGGAACCCGCATTGTGATTTTGACAGCATAGCGAGTATGGAAGGGTTATTCTACATTCTCGTGGAAAACGTCAAAGGGATGCCGGAGAACATCAGTACACGTGTACACTGACACGTGTGTACACCACACCTATGACCTCGTGACCTGCAGTATTGCGATACACTGATAGTCGGCTGGGTTCTGCGGCCTTGTGACGTAGGCTCATAAATATTAATTCAAAACCAGGCCGATGCAAACGATAAGTCCGTGACTCGGGTACAAAAACAATACACCCTGCAAACGATGAATTTTGACATTTAGCATTGTACTTACATCATAAACCTCTAAGATAGTACACAAAGGACCCATACACATAATATTGTTAGCAGTATCTGTTGCAGGCAGTTTTCTGTGTTGAGATGCTTGATCCTGGGCAATATAACTTTAATCAGAGTAGATTACAAAGTAGGTAAAATTAGCAGGGGGTCAGGGGAGAGAATTGATCAAGTTTGATAAACAAAAAACAAAAAGATGAGGATTTCCTCCCAAAGTCTACCGTATTGTTTGGAGCTTACATGCGTTTATCTTTCAGGAACATTCAGAGCTGTTCATATTTTTAGGCTTATAATGCTGGTCCATTTCCCTCCTCTCTAAGCCAACCTCTGATCAACACACACGTCGGCGCACACAAATAAAGACGGACACACGGCGCTTCCCGCTATTTGTACGCTCTGTGGGCTCGTGTAGCGACAGGAATCCATCTCTTTCTACTCTAACCCACCCTCTGATCCACACACATTGGCACACATAAATAAAGACGGACACACGGCGATTCCCGCCGCCGTGTTCATAGTGACGACTCGATGTTATACGTCATTCATCGCAGTACTAACATTTGGCGTATCAGAGGATCAACTTTGCAATTTTCTTGCTGACCGTTTTTCACGCCTAGAGCTTACAGGTCACAATTTGACCTAATCCTACCCAATGGCCGGGACAAACAGCAGGCTTATGCAAACACCGTTTATGAAAAATCACGCGGGTATTAATGAGAAGATAGTTTTTTTCGTAAAAGAAAAATTAAAGTTATGGTAGCCGTTTTACAAATGTCTCCGAAAAAGTGGTGCAGAAAACTGATTTTCACACCTAGGGCATACAGGTTACAATTGACCTAATCGTACCCGACAGCCGAGACCAACTGTAGGCTCATGTAAATACCGTATATGAAAAATCATGCGATTATTAAAGAGGATTGTTTTTTTTCGTAAAAAAGATTTAATTGTTTTAAGATTAACCCATATAATTCGTGAAATTAATCCCCAAAACGTGAAAATACGTTTTTTCAAAACATATTTAATTATCACTCAAAAAGTTCTGGAGTTACTATGCTGGTTAATGAACTAATTCAATATGACCCTTTATCTAGCTACACGCAAAATATCTAGTAAAAATAAGAAAAATTACAGACTCCAGTGTTGATTAACCGGTTTTTGTGAAACGGCCATTTTGTCGCCAATGAGCAACTTAATAACAAAAATCGAAAAAAAAGTTCTCGACATAATTATTTTAGGGACAATATCCTAAAATTTCAAGCTTGTTTGTCCTCATACACGGGCTCTAGTCGCTGTCACACACACACACACACACACACACACACACACACACACACACACACACACACACACACACACACACACACACACACAGGGAGACAAAACCTACCATTTTATGTGAAAATGGGTTCCCATATTTCTATTTATTCTAGGGCTCTGGAGTTGATGCGAATGTTTAGAACTCACCTTGTAACTAAGCTCTACAACTTAAAATAAAAAAAGACATTTTCTAGAAACAGAGCCACTGGATGGAGAAAAAAATGGGTTTCTACCAATAAAGTGGGTGCCTCTCACTCGCATTACAGTAGAAATGGGTGTCCTTGTCAAATCATTCATTTTTTAGCATGAACATCTCAAGAAAATTAGGTGTCTGTAATAAGGTAAAGTTCACGGAATATTTGATGCTTCTTTTCCACATTTATTTGATTGTTGTCATTCTTTTTTCAACTTAATGTATATTCCTTCTTTTTCCTGCATTAAAAATGTAAAGCACAATGACCTAGCATTACATACTGCACTAAACGACCGACTGCAGCAGACGACGCAACTAAGGACACTGACTGTGTGACGTCATTTGCATTCAATCAATTTGTGCATACAATCTGACAGGAGTTGCTGTCAAAACGAAAGCATAACACCAAGAAACCCACAAACAAAGCAACAGGTTGAACCAAAAACACACTGAACAAATACCTCACTAAAAATACCTCTGGTTGATTTTCTAATGATTGTTTGGGTGGGGTTGTAGGGGGAGGGGAGGGGAGGGGTGGGGGTGAAGGTGGGGAGGGGTGGGGGGGTGGGGGGGGGTCATCACTTTGGGTTTTATAGAGCTGCTGAATGCTCTCTTATGAATGAAAGATTTTAATTATCCCTGGAATCAGGAGGTCATTTCTGAGGCATGCAACGAGTTGCACATCAAACCACCCACAAATACACATTTGGAATGCACCAGATGGATCCAGTTGGACAAGTCCCACATTCCACACTATAGGACAGCTAAGACTGAGATTAGCAATCGCGGCGTTTTATGGCAGGGTGCAAGGTTTAAAACTAAGAAACTGTTGTTTTTAGAAGCGTGTCGGGCAACAGTTTTTATTAAAACTGTTTTAAAACCTCTCCTTATACTCAACTTTTGTTAATGTTAAAAGTGTTTTCATTTACAGGCCTGTCGTAACTGTTATGCATCTATTCCAACGTAATAGTGCTGGATATCATAGTTTTCCCATTGTCGCCTTCTCTCAGCACTCGACTTTCCAGTCCTTCCCTCAAACACGCAGCATTCACACAAACAATACTTTACTATTACACCCTTTGGCAACATTAGGTGTTGTTGTTTTTTCTTTCTCTGACCTAGCATTACATACTGCACTAAACGACCGACTGCAGCAGACGACGCAACTAAGGACACTGACTGTGTGACGTCATTTGCATTCAATCAATTTGTGCATACAATCTGACAGGAGTTGCAGTCAAAACCAAAGCATAACACCAACAAACCCACAAACAAAGCAACAGGTTGAACCAAAAGACACAAGACAACAGCAGCCTCACCCAAAGTCTATACATCCTCTCTCACACTGCGCACTCGTACAATCACTTCACTTCTTAGCAACCGGCGCACAAATATAATTATAGGCTAAGTCAAAGAAAAACAGAAGATAGTGGTGGAAAACCCTTTAAAATAGAAACAAAGAACGACGTTTCAGATCTAATATTCTTCATCTGACATGGAAACAAACGTAGAAAACGTATAGGCTAAGTCGCTGGTGAACGTATACATCAATCTCAAATTTCTCACTAGACATGACCTTTCTCCACATCACCCGGGAAGTACATCACAACTCAACACTTTTTTAACAAAACAACCACACCCTCAAATAACAAACCAATTTTGTAGGAACATAAACAATTTACTCCCTCAAAGAACAAAATCCCCCCCCCCCCCCCACACACACACACCCTTCCTGACCCATATCAGCTATGAAGTTATTTATAGCTGAGAAGGGTGATGTCACACACACACACGCCCATTTTCAGGGTTCTGTGCGCACAACACACACACATTGCTGGGAGGGACAAGTTTTCAAACACACTACAGGCGTGTCTGTTAAACACAAAAGTGCATGTGTTAACGCCAAAATGAGAAAAACTGATCTTTTTATTTTTTATGAATCTTTACCCCAAGACAATGCAGAAACAACCCTCAGAAAAAATGGGTGTCTGACTTGGGCACCCAGATTTTTACACACACCCATTTTCCATAAGGATGGTAAAGACAGTCACCCATTCCAGATCTTTTGTCTACACACACACACACACACACACACTCACACACACACACACACACACACACACACACACACACACGCGCGCGCGCGCGCGCGCGTGGCGCTTTGGCGCCAAAAAGACGTTCTCTAGCAAGGTTTGCGTAGCTAGACGTGACGTCATTTTTATCTTGTTACTTTTTGCCAGAAGTTCTGCCTCGCACGGCAAAAACGTCATGTGCATGCTCCGGAATGCGCTAAGATCAGCCCCATTTCAAAGTCTACCCTATATCCAATACGGTAGACAAAGAGATAGGAAAAAAGGGTGCGCTAAGTAAGTGACTGGAAATAGTGAATATGGAAGCTCCCCCCCCCCCCCCCCGAAGGGGGGCGTATCGCATATTCACTAGATTTACAGCCCCTTGATGCATGGAAATTTAGATCTAGGTCCCCAAGCCGCCAGATTGTTTAGCCGGTGGGGAAAGCTGCTTCGGTCTTGGCCGAGCTCGTCAGCACACCATTCGGCATACTGGTGGAAGGCAGGAACTTGCCTACCTGCACAGACAGCCACATTTTACTGTGGTGTCTGCAAGGGCATACATTCCATGCCTCCACCTAGAGCTAAATTTTCATGTACCCTAAGAGATTGATTGATTGTACATTGCTTAACGTCCCGACAGCAACAAGGCTTTCTCAGGACGTGCCTGCACTGCTTGTGAAAAAAAAACAAAAAACAACAGAACATTGAATGTATGTCGCCAGCCGGTCAAATACATTAAATAAACCTAACACATGGGGCCTAAATAAAGCTAAGACCATTTAGCCTAAGAGAGAACCTACTAAGAGGGCGGGGAGGGGTTGCAGTCGATATTGTAAACAATCCAGACCAAAAAGGTGACTGCCAAGCGTGTAATATGCAAAGAAGTACCCAATGGAGAAAGAAACACGCTTAGAAAAGACGGGTACAACACAATTTATTAATATTTCGGGTAAATACCCTTTGTAAAAATAGACAAACAAACAAACAGAGAGATTAGCCGCTACTTATCTTCATTGGCAGAAGGAATGTGGCAACTGAAGGAGGTGATTTAAAAGAAAAGGAAGAACAAAAGTGCGGAAAAAGTAAAAATGACGTCAACGAAAAATCATAAGAGAGAGACTCCGAGAGAACCTGAACACGAGAGACAAGAGTATATGCAAGCACGTGCAGGAGCGAGCAAAAGTAAATGCGTATAGGTGAGGCCAAAGAAAGAGAGAGAGAGACACACACACACACACACACACACACACACACACACACACAGCGAGACGGAGAGAGAGAAAGAGAGAGAGAACGAACGGGGAGTACCCTTGGGCACGAAGTAGGCTGTGTCTAATACACAAAACCTGCTAAACACCAACCCGAAGGCAAACTTTATATCACCTTCAAGTCGAGGACTACCTCGGGGAAAAACGGGAGGACCCCGGGAAAAAAAACCCAGCATTTAGCACGGTACACAAGTAATAAGTCATTGAAACAAAGCAAATAATCAAATTCAGTAAGAGAATATTGGTATAAGTGGAGAGTAGGTAGTTGTGAAACCGTCTTCAAGGGTAACTCAAAAAAAAAAAAAGGGGGGGGGGGGGAGAGAGAGAGAGAGAGAGAGAGAGAGAGAAGAGAGAGAGAGAGAGAGAGAGAGAGAGAAGGGGGCGGGGGGGGGGGAGGAAGGAGAAGAAGGAAAAAGCGTAAAGAGAGAAAGAGGGCTAGAGAGAAGTATTGTGGGGGGGGGGGTGGGGGGGGCAGAGAGAGAAAGAGGGAGAGAGATAGAGAGAAGTTGATCGTTTTGACACTCCTGTCCGAAGAGAACCACCTCATGGTAAACTTCCTGAACTCGAATGCTACATTAAGAAAACCATGTCTGACATTGGACAACTCAAGTTCAAACCCATTCCTCACTCAAATCTTACTAAATCTGAACTCGACGCTCTCAACAATCTTCGTAACAGAAGTGACATCGTCATCAAACCAGCCGATAAAGGTGGCGCCGTCGTTGTATGGGACAGAGATCTGTACATCAAAGAGGCCTACAGACAGTTAGAGAACCCAGAACACTACCGACACCTTGACGAATGCTCCCTCCAAGCTGATCAAAAGCGTATCTCAAAGACAGTCAAAGTGATGATTCTTAAAGTAGAGCTTCCTTCAACAGCTAATCTCCTCATAAAAAAGCGGCCTAAGCAACCTAACTTTTACCTTCTCCCAAAAATTCACAAACTCAACAATCCCGGCCGTCCCATAGTGTCAGCTTGCAGCTGTCCCACTGAACACATCTCCGAATATCTGGACATCATCTTCCAACCCTTTGCCCAATCTCTACCTACCTACATTAAAGACACCAACCATGCTCTAGAGATCATAGACCAAGTCAACCAGAAACAACTTTTCAAACCTGAACTGTTGTTTTCCCTTGATGTCACTTCACTATATACTGTTATACCGCACAATGACGGCCTCAATGCACTTGCATACTTCCTCAACCAAAGAAGTCATAAACAACCTCCTACTCATACACTTCTACGTCTGGCTGAATTGGTTCTCTCTCTTAACAGTTTCACCTTTGATGGCGTCACCTTCGCTCAGTGCAGTGGCGTAGCGATGGGCACAAAAATGGGACCCAGCTATGCTTGCCTTTTCATGGGTTTCCTTGAGCAACAAATACTTCAGCAATACACCGGGCCTGTCCCTGACATGTATAAACGCTACATCGATGACGGTTTAGGAGCTACACACATGACCCAAGCTGCACTTTTAGACTTCATTCACTTCGTGCAGGACTTCCACCCATCCATCAAGTTCACATACACTATATCAGCTACTTCAGTCGACTTTCTGGACATGAACATCAGGATTGACTGCGGAATGTTGACAACTTCAATACATTACAAACCTACAGACTCACATTCCTACCTCGACTACAGATCTTCTCACAACCCCAAAACTAAAAACAGCATCCCATATTCCCAGTTTCTTCGGCTAAAAAGAATATGTTCCGAAGAATCAGATTTTGATGTTCAATCCAAAGAAATGGCTGGATTTTTCATCGACAGACATTACCCACATACTGTTGTTCAAGGATCTCTCCAAATGGTACAAAAACTTAGTCGCGCGAGTATACTGCAGACTAAACCTACCGCTGATAGTGACAGGCCTATCGTTACCATGAGTCTACCATCCCCACACCAATCCGGTTCGTAAAATCCTTCTTTCTAACTGGGGTCTTTTGTCATCCAGTCAAGAATCTGCTGCTATCATTTCTGAACCTCCGTTGGTAGCTTTCAAGAGGGATATTAATTTGCGGGACATGCTTGTTCGCTCTACTCTCAAGCCTCGTCATATCACCAGACCCTCCGGCTCCACTCCGTGCAATGTTCCTAATTGCAAGACGTGTCCTTTTATTTGCCCTTCCACCGTGGTGAATGGTCCACGTTACAAATTCAACATAGACAGATACTTCACGTGTCAAACCACCAACGTGATTTATGTCATCTCCTGTGTGAAATGCGGCCAACTCTATGTTGGAGAGACGGAAAGAACCATCAACGACCGTTTCAAAGAACATCTTCAGTCTGTCAAGTACCAATACAACAGACCGGTCGGACGACATTTCAATCAGGCCGACCACTCCGTCTCGGACATTCGGGTTAAAGGCCTCTGGCTTATGCAAGCCAGTAATGTCTGGGCCAGGAAAGACCGTGAAAAATTTCTGATTAATAAACTGGGCACTGTGGCGCGACTCGGGATGAATATAAAAGATTAACTTTTTTTTACCATGCTTCTGTCTGCTAACTGTACCTTTACCTCACTGTGTCGCTTCTGTTTTACTACTCACTAACCAGATTGGTGAGGCTGGCGCTGGTTGATATGTACACATCCCTTGGGGACTTTCTCAGCGCTGGCCGAACGTTTAGTTGGATCCCTTGCCCTTCCCTGTCGGGCGCCCGGTCTCCGGCCCACGGAGTGATACGCGGTTTTGGGGCGGGGCGATCGTGTGCATCCCTTGGGGATGTATGTGGTCTTCTTGTTGCGTGCCTGTGTTTTTCTGTGGGTTGGTGGGTGCCTGTTGGGTGGGGCTGGTGGCTCCGGCTGGTTGTCTTCCGCCGCCCCCCCCCCCCCCCGCCTTTTTCTTCTCTCTATCTCTCTCCCTCTTTCTCTCTCTCCCCCCCCCCCCCTCCCCCACAACACTTCTCTCTAGCCCTCTTTCTCTCTTTACGCTTTTTCCTTTTTCCCCTTGCTCCCTCCCCCCCCCCCCGCCCCCTTCTCTCTCTCTCCCCCCCCCCCTTTTTTTCTTTTTGGAGTTACCCTTGAAGACGGTTTCACAACTACCTACTCTCCACTTATACCAATATTCTCTTACTGAATTTGATTATTTGCTTTGTTTCAAAGACTTATTACTTGTGTACCGTGCTAAATGCTGTTTTTTTTTTTTTTTTTTTTTTTTTTTTTTTCCCGGGGTCCTCCCGTTTTTCCCCGAGGTAGTCCTCAACTTGAAGGTGATATAAAGTTTGCCTTCGGGTTGGTGTTAAGCAGGTTTTGTGTATTAGACACTCAGCCTACTTCGTGCCCAAGGGTACTCCCCGTTCGTTCTCTCTCTCCGTCTCGCTGTGTGTGTGCGTCTCTCTCTCTCTCTTTCTCTGGCCTCACCTATACGCATTTACTTTTGCTCGCTCCTGCACGTGCTTGCACGCACTCTTGTCTCTCGTGTTCAGGTTCTCTCCGAGTCTCTCTCTTATGATTTTTCGTTGACGTCATTTTTACTTTTCCCGCACTTTTGTTCTTCCTTTTCTTTTATTTTACGTCACCTCCTTCAGTTGCCACATTCCTTCTGCCAATGAAGATAAGTAGCGGCTAATCTCTCTGTTTGTTTGTTTGTATATATTGTGACAAAGGGTATTTACCCGAAATATTAATAAATTGTGTTGTACCCGTCTTTTCTAAGCGTGTTTCTTTCTCCGTTGGGTACTTCTAGTCGATATTGTAGTAATAAATGATAAGAAAAAGGGGAGACTGCCAGTGCTAATATTTTAGGATTACAAAGTAAAGTAGGTAAGCACTGTCAGGGGAGAGAATTGTGCAGTATCGACCAATGATTATAGATCAAGTTTGATCGAAGCACACACACACACAAAATGATAGGAAAGAAGGGTGAACTAAGTAAGTGACTGGAAGTAGTGAATATGGAAGAACACACCGGCTTCATGCATCAAGGGGCTGGAAATCTAGTGAATATGCGATTCATACAGAGAGACACAGCGGTACGAGAGTCTCTCTCTCTCGCTCTCTTTTTGTGTGTGTGTGTGTGTGTGTGTGTGTGTGTGTGTGTGTGTGTGTGTGTGTGTGTGTGTGTGTGTGTGTGTGTGTGTGTGTGTGTGTGTGTGAATCTCTTAAGAATACACGAAACAAAACAAAAACAACAACAAAATGATATCCAAACAAAAAACGCCTACCGGCGTAAAACAATGGCCAAAACTGCATTTCCTTAAACGTACGACGAAATCCCACTGAGGAATTCAAAACGAACATGAACGTAACAAGATTTACTCATTTCAAAAAATATGTGTCACTCGTTAAACTGTTTAATTTCCTTGGCGATTGTTTCATACGTTCAGGGTAGAACATCTTTGGGCAGAATGCCTCGCGTCAACAAACAGGAGAACAAATGTATATTGGCAACACGTCGGTGACCAAACGCTCATCTGCTTTAATTTTATTAAAAAATTGTCAAACATTTGTTTTAAAACGGTGTTGGGAAGCAGCCTTAAGGGTTGTACTGATGTACGTATATACACTCGGCTGCTTAACATTTTGCGTGTCGGTGGCGGTTTTTGTCGCGATGATTCCTGTTATAAGCATCGCGACAAAAACCGCTACCGACACGCAAAGATTTAACCTCGCTAACATTCCGTTTTGTTTCTTTGCTCTTTGTAGTTCATCACACACCCTCAGTTCGATTGCAGTGATGCGCACTAGCACCAGTCCTGATCCTGCGCGAGCATAATTTTTCAGCAACATCACAAGTTACATGTTACTGTTGACTTTTCATTTTTATTCAAGATATTTATAATTATATTGAATTCTCTCACAAAACTGTAAAACGAAATCAGTTTTTCAAACACCGATCTGAGGACTGTGTCAGTTTCTATTATGAAGCAAACAAATACATGATGTGGTTTCCTTTCCGTCATGAATGTTCTGCAGCGTCCGAAATAATTCACTAGTCAGCAATACTCGTCAGTGTATGCACGGAGGCCAGCTCTCATCGTGAAACAGCATCTTCATTTTTTCACTCCCAAATGTGTTTACTCAGCTCTGCCCATCAGCAGACGATTGTGAAATGTGCACCAGTAATATTTTTCTTGAAGAACAATTCTGAGTTGGACTGTGGATTTTAAATCTGACGGGTTTGCGCTGTAGTGTACAAAACCACCTAACGCACTAGCGGAGCACACAGTGTCATCAGATAATCACGTGAATGAGCTCAGTTCCAGCACTACAAGCGCGACTTTGGCCGGGTCCGACGTCAATACTTGAAGTGCCAATTCACCGTTGACCCGAATTTAGGCTTTATATTTTGAAAAGTATATGTGATCTGTATTAGACTGAAATATATGACTGAAAGAGTAAGTGGTTAATTGTGTGGCACTGCCATTCTCCTTTTATCTTTCCATTCAAGTTTCATGTACGGGCTGAAGCGGAGTTTACTAGAACTGTAAATTGAGAAAATTGGTTCTTCTTGCTATGTTTTCACTTTGTTTTCGGCTCTGCTGAAGAGTGCCGACATTGGCAGTTGACCGCCTCTTTAGTGAACAAAGTCCGACTGAACACCTTTTTCCTCCGCGGCACCACCAAGTCCGCACTGAACATCTTTGCCCTGTGCACTGCAAGCCGGTACGCACGCACCGCCAAGCGCAGTGTAAGGAGTCTCGTACTCTCGATCAAAGAGACACTCGTAATGGCTACTTTCACATCCGCTTCTCCCTGCGCATGTGCCCAGACTGTCGGCATCTTCATATTCATGCACGCTGTTACAGTCAGTTGTGTCCCTTGGCTTGATGTAGGTGTCCGTATGTGTGACATCAGAGCCAGGTTGCGACGATTTGTCTTCCCTTGGTCTAAAGTTATTTATTCCTGACATCACTTTGACCTTTTGTCTCAGGATAAAATTCCCACAAGCGGTCACTCCGCTTCTTAGAGCTTTGGCGGATGTGTTTTGATCACGTGATGCATGTTGCTTTTCACGTGACACTGGTTGAAGACTGTTGGGGTTGCCATGACAATCGGGGGCCGTCTCCACTATTTCGTAGATATCGTCAGCCTGGGCCAGGGTGGAGGCGGAGGGCAGGGCTGTGGTTTTGGCGTCTGTGTATCTGAAGGCAAGGCAGACGCAGAATGTAAAGTAAATCAGATCAGATCAGATACTGTTTATTGCCATTTGCCTTAGGGAAACATAAAGCATGTGAATGTTACAATTACAAACATCACAGTCAACAATAAGAAATAATTAATACTCTACTGATCACACAAACCCAATGCCCTACACACACTGTAAAAACTTAAAAACTAATATCACAAACCGATACTACCTACTCACACACCGGCCCACGCACATCACACACAACACACAGGCATAATAATCTAGGAAGTCTAAGTTAATTAAATTAATGGGTAGACCATCGAAACCGATGATGTCGTCATTGTGCATGACTTCTATTTGTGGGTGCGGGTGTGGCTGGCCAAGCCAATCCTGGAGCCACACCTGCGAGGGCAATGGGGGCACTGGAACGCAGCTGTGGTGAGAGTCGACGCTGTCTTTCTGCGAGCTCTGGCACTGGTGATCTGTTCGCGCCGATTGTGTTCAAAGAGCGTGCAGGCTTTCCTGGTGGCGGCACGCCAGCCGGATCTGTCTTGTGCTTGTACTTCAAGTTCCTTTACCGGGAAGACAGAGTGCTTGAGGCTGTCTCTTATGCAGTCTTTGAAGCGTTTCTTTGGCCGTCCTGGCTTCCTGTGGCCTTTTGAGAGTGCACCATACAGGAGTTGGCGTGGCATGCGAGAATCATCCATGCGTATGACATGACCTGTCCAGCGGAATTGTGACTTTAAGATCAAGGCTTCAACACTCACTAAGCCAGCATTGTCCAGGACTTCCAGGTTTGTCACCTTGTCATGCCATTTGATGCCCATGAGTGAGCGCAGGGATCTCATGTGGAAATGTTTAAGCTGCTTGAGGTGCTTTCTGTACAGCGTCCATGACTCACAGCCGTAGAGGAGGCTGGGGAGAACTACTGCTTTGTAGACTTTGATCTTGGTGGAAAGCTTGACGTTGTTGTTATTCAACACACGAGTGCGCAGGCGACCCAGGGCTTACCTGGCTTTGCTGATGCGAGCTGCGATTTCCTTGTCGATAGTACCGTCAGAAGAGATGATGCTCCCAAGGTACCTGAACTGGTCGACAGTCTTCAGCTCGGTGCCTTCGATGTACACTTTGGGTGGGTGGGGGTGGGTGGGCTCTTGTGCCTGGGGCCGGTTGGTGCAGGACCTCGGTCTTGCTGAGACTGATGGTGAGGCCAAACAGTCGAGAGGCTTCCGAGAACCTGTTGACAATGGTCTGGAGGTCAGACTCCGTGTGCTCCATCACCGCACAGTCATCGGCAAACAGCGCCTCAAGGATCAGTCTCTCGATGGTCTTGGTCCTGGCGTTCAGTCGACGGAGGTCGAAGAGAGAGCCGTCTAGTCTGTACATCAGGTACTCTCCCTTCTCAAGGTCGCGTACTGCATGGGTCAGGACACACGTGAAGAACAGGTTGAACATCACGGGGGCAAGAACACAACCTTGTTTCACACCGTTGGAAATGTCGAAGGGTGCGGATGTGTCGCCGTTTGACTGGACAACTCCTACCATTCCATCATGGAAGAGGCGGATGATGTTGGTGAACTTCCTGGGGCAGCCGAGCTTTGCGAGGATGACCCAAAGCGCTTCTCTGTTCACGGTGTCGAATGCTTTGGTCAGATCTATGAAGACAGCATAGAGGTCCATGTACTGCTCAATGCATTTCTCCTGGACTTGTCTCACAGAGAAGACCATGTCGACTGTGCTGCGGCCGGGTCTGAAGCCGCATTGAGCCTCTGGGAGTGCTTCCTCAGATACAGAGCTGATCAGGCGGTTGAGGATGACTCTCGCAAGGATCTTGCCAGCAATGGACAAGAGTGAGATCCCTCGGTAATTGGCACAGTCTGCTTTGCTGCCCTTGTTCTTGAACAGGGAGACTATTGTAGCATCTCTAAATTCCTGTGGCATGTTCTCCTCTGCCCAGATGTATGTCAGAATGTTAAGGAAGGCATCAAGGGTCTCAGGTCCAGCTGCCTTGAAGAGCTCTGCGGGGATGCCGTCCATGCCTGCAGCCTTGCCGGAGCTAGTCTGGTTGATCGCTTTCTTGACCTCGTCCAGGGTTGGCGGGAGGTCAAGGTCATCCAGTGTCGGCTTCTGGGGAATCATGTCCAGGGCCGCGGGATCGACAGTGGAAGGCAGGTTTAGCAGATTTGAGAAGTGTTCTCTCCAGCGCTCAGTGATGCTGCCTTTGTCCTTTAGCAAGGTGAAGACGTCGGCGGAAAAGAGAGGGGTTGTGCTGGGTCTGGCAGGGCCGTAGACAGCTTTCATAGCGCTGAAAAACTCCTTGGAGTTGCTGGATTCAGCGAAGTGTTCAAGTTCTTTTGCTTTGCCGTCCCACCAGGTGTCCTGCATGTTGCGGAGCTCTCTCTGGGCTTTTCTCTGGAGGTGTTTGAAGCGGTCTTTCTTGGACAAGGAGTTGATGTCGTTCTGCCACTCGATGAAGGCACTGCGCTTTTGCTCCAGTAGTTTGTTGATCTCTTCATTGTTCTCATCAAACCAATCCTGGTGTACTCTCTGCTTGAGTCCAAGCACGTCTTTGGCAGACTCCTTCACCATCCCCTTGAACTGGTTCCACATTTCAGTTGGGTTGCCAGTCAACGGTCCATGGGCAGTTAGCAGGTCATCAAGGTGGGACTGGGAGTTTTCCTTGACGTCCAGGCACTTCAGCTTGGCCAGGTTGAATGAAGGTCGGGTGAGCTTCGGCCTCTTCCTGTGTGCTGGTGCAATGTGCAGGTTGAGGACAGACCGCACCAGCCGATGGTCTGTCCAACACTCGGCTCCTCTCATGGCTCTGGTGATTCTGACATCACGAGTATCCCGCTGGCGGACAATGACATAGTCTATGAGATGCCACTGCTTAGACATGGGATGCATCCATGTTGTCTTGTACTTACTAGCCAGCCTGAAGAGGGTGTTGGGGATGGCGAGTCCATTCTCAGCGCACAATGTCAGCAGCAGCAGGCCATTGCTGTTCATCTTGCCCAGCCCGTGTGGGCCCATCACTCCTTCCCAGCATTCACATTCGCGCCCAACTCGAGCATTGAAGTCACCAAGCACGATGAGTTTTGTCACTTGCAGGAGTGGACTTCAGGAGGGAGTCGAGGCTCTCATAGAACGCCTCCTTGTCGTCATCGGCGTTGGTTAGTGTCGGAGCATAGGCACTGATGATAGTGACATGTCGGGTGTGGGAGATGGGTAAACGGAGCTTCATCAATCGTTCGCTGATGCCAGTGGGAAGAGAAGGCAGCTGTCGGAGGAGCGTAGTGCGGATGGCGAAGCCAACTCCGTGTATCCTGTCTTCGTTCTCAGCTTTGCCCTTCCAGAAAAAGGTGTACCCACCCTCAGGTTCACAAATCGAGCCTTCGTCAGCAAATCTGGTTTCGCTAAGAGCCGCAATGTCGATTTTATATCTCGCCAGCTCCATGGCTATGAGGGCTGTTCTCTGTGTGGTCTCTTCGTCTGATCTCTGTCCAACAGGGTTCGTACGTTCCACGTACCGAGAGTAAGTTTCTTTTTTTGTTTTTCTTTTCGACCGCATAAAAGGGCTAAACCATCAGCCGCGGTAAGCTGACCGGTTTATGTAGGGCAGGCAATGTTTGGAACACCTTTTCTAGTTCCCTCCCTTACTAGGGTGAGCAGTGATGTCCTGAAGAGGGCTGCTCAGTCGCCTGGGATGCTGCCAAACTTCCCTGCTGCTCCTGGTACAGGGAAGAGCGACCACTGGTCCACAGACCGCCTACGTGCAGGTTCGGAGCTGCGACTCCCAGTAGTAACCTCTGCCTGTCGTTTCGCCTGTTCCCCATCGCCGCAGGACTTCTGGAGGAGGCAGAAGAAAAAATGAAGATGAAGTAGCAGATTTGGTGAAGGTGAAGGTCCATGCACAAAACCTGCGCGTGAAGGAGATTTTGGTGAAGAAGCTGTTGCGCTAGAGCAACCCCACCCTCTCGGCCGCAGAAGACAGAGTCCAGTGGCACGATGAGACGTTACAACTGGTAGCTTCCTTGGCTGCAGTGGATGGCCATGTCTTCTTCTGTGCTCTGACATGCCCTGTGTACTCCACAGTGCACTGCTTACCCGCCCTCTTGGCCGTTGAACCCTTGATTGGGTTTCCTCCGCCCAGTCGGCCGGTGACAGACTTTGCATGCTAGGATGAGCAAGTCCTGCCTCACCAAGGGTTTCCCCTCACTTGGTTTAGCCAGCCAGTCGAAGCTGTTGCCCGTGGTGTGGCCGCTGCGCATGCTGCAGCTACGTGGAGCCACAAGTGAGAGTTGAGTGTCAAAGTGGGGATCTAAACTGGTGGACTACTCTTTAACCTTCGAGAGGCGACTTGTTTCCCCATTATAGGTGAAACCCCCTCCTTGATACTCCAGACACCACATTAAATTAAATCACGTCAAATAAACAAATAAAACTCGCACAAAAGTCGCCAGTAACAAACTCGACTTAAAAGCGGAATATCGTTCAAATGCAATTGGATGTCTGTGATGACGTCTACGTTGTCCGTGCTAGTCCACAAATATGTCATGGTCTGAATTTGGACTTATAAGCGTTACAGCCATAAGGCCCCGAATCACAGACCAGCTCACACATGTGTCTATATATACAGCTCAATGTAAATACAAGGAACACAGGGGAGGGGGGGGGGACTTGTCACGATGACGTCAGTACACTATCTTACCTTTCCGGAACCTTTGATCGTTTCCGCCGCCTCACAACAACAACAGCCACCGTGGTGGACGTGAACACCACCAACAGAACGACGACCACAGGCACTGTGCGTGTGACGTTATCGACCCCTGTCGTCGGAGTTTCGGCCTGATCCTTACCCACTGGAAGATAAGGGTAGTGAGATATCGGTTAAAGCAGTCTTTGATACACTAAAGGGTTGAGAGGTGGCAGGGGTTGGGGTGGTTCAGGGGATATAGCCGCCCGGCGAGTGAGTTACAGCTACGTAGACCGTAACCAATGTCGCAGGGAAAGTGTGGCGTGACTGATCTCCACTTGCACCAACCTGCCACATGTTACACCTTTGATGCAGTTCCAGGCATTCGGCCGCGCATAGGGATTTTTTCTCAGGGTTTTCTCCCCGAGTAAAATTAACCAAATAATAATAATGATGATAATAATAATCAGTAATAATACAGTTGGTGCTGCTCTCCGGCGACGTGTCTCCCCGGGGAAAGCAGCCGCAAAAATCCTCTCGTGGGACAATAACATTTTCAAAACAGCAACAAGCAGCCTTGACGTATGTGATACGTGTAGCTCCTTCACTGTCATCATCACTCGAGTTGCTGGAGAGGAGTCAACAGTGTTGACGAAAACATACACGGATCCACTGTGGTAGCTTTACCCTTTAGCCGTTGGTAACGGTTTTTGTCGCGATAATTCCTGCAAGAATCATCGCGACAAAAACTGCTACCGACAAACAAAGGGTTAAGGACAACTTCTGCCGTAATTACTAGCCCGGAGCCTGCACGTAGGCAAATTAACAAACAAAACCTAATTTTACCGCATTGCAGAATTTAAGTAACATTTGTGATTTTCAACCCGTCGTAGGAACAAAGATAAACCTTAACAAAGTAGTTTATAGCGAAATACGTTAGTATATATTGTGTGTGAGAGAGAGAGAGCGAGCGAGAGAGAGAGAGAGAGAGAGAGAGAGAGAGAGAGAGAGAGAGAGAGAGAGAGAGAGAGAGAGAGAGAGAGAGATCAGGATATAAACACAGACTGTACCGGGTGGATCAGATATGATGTCGGAAGAACATGCTCCAGAAAACGAATCACACACTTCCGTCTTGTCTGCGCATGAACACTTGGAGTTGCATGATGGTCCGTACATCATATCCGGACAATCTGGGGAAAAAGACTCCACGTCTGTCATTTAGTTTACAAAACTTGAGTACACGCAGCTGACTTTGAGCTTGTCCCCCATCACCACAGAATGAGCTGTCTGTGTGTTCAGTGTGTGAGTTAATCCGCGTGTTTCACGCGAGTGTGCTTGTTGGGTTCATCTCAGTCGCGGCTGCGATTTGCACCGATTTTCAATTGTGTTGTAACTGACATTTCTAAGCGTGTTTTTTTCTCCGCTGCATTTTACACGTTTGACAGTCACCTGTTTGGTCCCCATTTTCAGTTGGGATAAAGCGCGTAAGGCACCAATGCGCTGTGTTCTTATTCTTACTTCATGTTGTCGTTGTTGTTGTAGATATCTTCTAATACTGACGAGGGCGAGAGTTTTGTACAGTTTAAGAAGTATACATGATTAGACCAAACACAGGAACATCAGGACATTCGTATCTCACAATATCCTTCCCAATGCGCAAAAGGAAATCGGGCGGACGTCGGCCGCCGTTGGCCCGCGCACGGCGGTGCGCAGGCCAACGGCGGCCGACGACCGCCCGATCATGGCGTTTTGCGCATTGGCCCTTTTTGTAATCCAACTTGCTGCCCGACTCTGGACCTATGACAAAGTACTGCTGTGGATAAATGCTGATCTATAGGTCACAAGTTGTATGGTTTTGCAATTATTAACGGAAACAACATGCTTTGCTCAGAAATGTAATATTACAAAAACATACAAACTAACCCTGTCGCGTGCTGACTGATAATCGCTAAATTGTTGTGCAACTTGAACATAAATGAACGCTGTTGTTTGTAGTTTGGCAAGCTGGCAGATCATGCCATGCGAACAACACAGTGAGCCCACCAGGCCCACGTCAGCTGTAATCGACCCTTGCTCAATGAAAAAACGTTCGTGAATCCGTCATGTCTCAGTACACACTGGTTACCTCCATCGATCTACGTATCATGCGCAACGAATAGGAGGAGGAGGACGTAACCAGTGTGGTCTCTGTACACAGTCTGCAATATACCTCCAAACAGCTGCACCTCGCACAGAGTCAGTATGCGCTGCTTGTCGTACAGCTGCACCTGAAACAGCGCCATTGGGATAGGTTCAACAGGAATCATGTCTAACCGAACGGGCGGCGGTGAAATGGCGGGCGACTGGTACACAGTACGCAGATTGGACTCTTCCACATAACCAGCCAACAGGTGGAACCAGCGCATCATATCCACGTCTGTAACAGGCAACATAGTCTGGCTAATTACAGGTAAAGGACACAACAGGTGTTTACCAGATTTTATTTATTTATTTATTTCATATTATTATAATTATTGTATTATTATTATCATTATATTTTCCCCAGCCATTCAGAATACATGTGGGAATAGGGACGAATTCAAATCGAAATGTGTGAAGGTGTATTGCAAATTGCGACTGACCGTTGTTGTAGATGGTGACGCGTGTGATGACGTGATTAGCGGTCAGGTTGACCCGCCACCACACCTGCCTCTCTTGGAACAAATCGCGGAACTTGTCTCTCTTGTCTGTGCGCGTGCACAGGCGCCGTGACGTCACGCCGTCCACCGCCAGTGATGACGTCAGGTTAGCGGAAGTGGAAGACTGTGCTGTGGGACGGAACAAAGCCACGTTCCGACCTGACGTGCACATGAAACAAGCAGAAACCACATTGAAACCAAGGACAAAACAAGATGGGATAAACCATAAAACACAAAGTCTCTTCTATATGAGAGCAATAACCCACAAAGTCTCTTTTATATGCGAGCTGTCCCCGCTGTCAAGGGTCTCTACCTGTTTTCTTTGGCCTGATTCTGATGTTGAAATATCTCCTATTATTGAAAAAGAATCGCAGATTTGCCAATGCGTCAGTGAGCTCTATAAGGGGCACTGCATACGCACCATTGGCTTGAAAAACGTCATTTGTCATGACGTAGTTTTATTTGTTACGTAATTTTATGTTTTACGTGATATGAGTTTAACTTTGCTTTCTAGACTTGAGCAAAAAGTTAGTTAGTTATTTGGGTTTAACGCCGAGCAGGAGACTAAGGCCATCTCACGGCGGGAGAAAAAAGGTGACAATATAAGTTATTTGTAGCAGGGGTTCGCTACACGGACCCTTGTAGACCTGAGGGAGGTTAAAAGAACCATTGTACCCCGAAAGCCAAAGGCCTGAGGGGTACAATGGTTCCTTTGACCTCCCTCAGGCTTACAAGGGTCCCTGCAGCAAATCTCTGCTACCAATACTGCACCAATTTGTTTTCATTCCTCCACAATTTTCGTAAAAGAAATCAAGCAGAAATCTTCCGACCTGGATCACGCCAAACATGCCCGAATTGAAAAGAATGTACATGTATACAGAACAGATTTATGACGTAATTTAAGATCTTTCATGATGCTGCCGTCTGCATGACCTGCAGCATTGTCTACAAATTATCAGAGTAATGCAATGGAAGAGGTGAGTGTTTGCCTAAAAAACCCTTTAAATTTCTTCAATAAAATAGGCACATAGGATGCTCATGTGCTTTTGATTCCGCAAAGATTCTTCCTTTAGTGGTCTGCTGCACACTATTGCTGCAAATGTGCTGCAAACTCCAGTAGTGTGCCTGCTGTTTTGAACAACGCTAGGTAACTTTGTTTTCATCCCTACGTCACACGACCAAACATTAGCGCAAAACCGTACCATGTGACCGGGATACAAAAACCCTTGTAGCGAAAAACTGGCCGACTTTTTGTAACCCTCTTTTTGACGCGTCTTGGATGCCAGTCATTTTTGTTCTATAAAAGATCATCAAAACGGTCTAAAGAACAAAGTTACTTAGTGTTGTTCGAAACTGGCCGCAACATCATGAAAGATTTTAAATTACGTCATAATTCTATTATGTATAAATGTATATTCCTTTGTTGTCAGTCACGTCCGGCGTGATCCAGGTCGGAAGATTTCTTCTTGATTTCTTAGACGAAAACATTGGAGGAATGAAAACAAATACGTTATTGGTAGCAGGGGCTTGCTGCACGGACCCATGCTAGCCTTTGGGAGGTCAAAGAAACCATTGTACCCCGAAGGCTGAGGGGGTACAATGGTTCCTTTGACCTCCCTCAGGCTTACAAGGGTCCGTGTAGCAAACCCCTGCAACCAACAACTTATATTATTTTCCTCCCTACGTCACACGGCCAGTCACTTTAGCGCAAACCGTACCATGTGACCGTGATATGAAAACCCCTGTAGCGAAAAATGGCGGACGTTTTGTAGCCCTCTCGATGACGCATCTTGGCTGCCAGTTTTGTTCTATAAAAGATCGCCAAACGTTCTAAAGTACAAAGTTACTTAGTGTTGTTCGAAACAACAAGCACACTCAGTACTGGAGACGGCAACGTCATGACATATTTTAAATTACATCATAAGTCTATTATGTATAAATGTATATTCCTTTGACGTCAGTCATGTCTGGCGGGATCCAGGTCGCAAGATGTCTTCTTGATTTCTTTTACGAAAATATTGGAGGAATGAAAACAAATACGTTATTGGTCGGAGGGGTTCGCTGCACGGACCCTTGTAGGCCTTCGGGAGGTCAAAGGAATCATTGTACCCCTCAGGCCTTCGGGGTACAATGATTCCTTCGACCTCCCTCAGGCCTACAAAGGTCCGTGTAGCGAACCCCTCCGACCAATAACTTATATTGTACTTTAGAACGTTTTTAGTGGTGGTCTTTTATAGAACAAATCACGTCAGAAAGAAGGCTACAAAAAGTCCGCCAATTAGTCGCTACAAGGGTTTTTGTAGCGAGGTCACATGATACGGTTTGCGTTAAACAAATTGGTCGTGTGACGTAGAAATGAAAACAAATATAGATTCTTACGTTGGTGTTTAGGTGATACTGAGAATCTCAGTCGAGTGGTTTCAAAACCTTATCCTACGAGCGAAAGCGAGCAGGGTAAGGTTTTAAGACCACGAGAGTGAGATTCTCAGTATCACCTAAAGACCGATGTAAGAATGTATTTCTTACTCGCCCTGGGCATGAAATGTGATGTGAGTTGGTTTTCGTCACACACCTAGTCACAACACAGCCACCATTGTGTCTTGGCAAAGATCTTGACATAATATATTTTGCAATGTGACGTCAATATTTTGGGTGCCGGGCAAATGTTTCCACATGATGATGTAATAGTACAATACATGACGCCACTATGAAATAATGTCATTGCACGTGAGCTGAAAGTAGGTCAAGTTTCAATATCACGTGTGCCCATACCTTTTCGACCAGACTTTCTACAAGACAGTTTTGTGCACACTTGGCCGTTCACGCAGCAAAGCTGTATCACACACGTGTGATACAGAAAAGCGGTATCACACGTGTTGTTACAGCTTTTCCGCTCAAAGGCATCAAGGAAGGAGGTGTGTAAGAAAACTCAGGCTAGATTTCATGGTACAATTTCAGGCTTGCTGTAATGTGTGTAAAGTGAGGTTGACTTTACCTAGATGCATAATATTCTACTGTATACGCGCATGCTCTTCTGACTGCGTCAACTTCGTGGGTGTGTGTGTATGTGTGTGTGAATGTGTGTGTGAGAGAGAGCGCGCGCGCGCGTGCGTGTGTGTGTGTGTGTGTGTGTGTGTGTGTGTGTGTGTGTGTGTGTGTGTGTGTGTGTGTGTGTGTGTTTGTGTGTGTTTGCCGTGTGTGTGTGTGTTTGCCGTGTGTGTGTGTGTGTGTGTGTGTGTGTGTGTGTGTGTGTGTGTGTGTGAGCGTGCGTGCGTGCGTGCGTGCGTGGGAGAGAGAGAGAGAGAGAGAGAGAGAGAGAGAGAGAGAGAGAGAGAGAGAGAGAGAGCCGTCACATCTAGACTGGAGTATTGCGTCGATGTCTGCGTGGTGACTAAATTTCTGCTTTATCACTGTCTGATCTTCACCAAAAGACTTTTAAAATATTTTCCTACATAGAATTATTTTTTACTGAAAAAGCTCAAAAGATTCAATGAACCCATCCAATGTCTTTTTCAAATCTACCTATATCCAAATTTCAAAGTGAATATGACAATAAATACGGACTCTAATGTGGTAAACCGACTTTCTATACTTGAAACGATCTTTTAACCCTTCAATGAGACACCCAGTTTTAATATGCTTGGAGGCTCTCCTAGGCACCCCTTAAACAAAGCACTTCCCCAAGTTTCAAGCTTGTCTCTCTCTTGGCTTGACTTCGCGAACGAAGATTTTATAGGAGTTGCCCACGACGTCTGCAGGCTTGTTCGTGGCTGCGGAGGCCAATCCGGGACAGGCAGGTTCGACCGCAGTGGCTGCAGGGGAAGGTATGGCCAGGGTTCTGAGTTGCGGCGGTCTAGGGTTCTCGTGTGGGCCTGCAGTCGTCTGAGGTTGAACAGGCTGCCATCGAGACGATACCTGATGTACACTGCATCGTCATCATCGAGGTCTACTGTGGCCTGCTTCAACATCATGCTAAAAAAGATGGTGAAGAGGGTCGGTGCCAGCACGCAGCCCTGCTTTACGCCGTTGAGAATAGGGAATGGTTCTGAGAGGACATTGTTGAGTATGACCTGGCCTTGCTGGTCCTCGTGTAGCTGGACAATCATGCTGAGGAATTTTCGGGGACAGCCAAGTCGCTCCAGGATCTGCCACATGCCTTGCCTGCTCACAGTGTCGAACGCTTTTGTTAGGTCGACAAACGTTACGTACAGCCCTTTGTTCTGCTCGCGGCACTTCTCCTGAAGCTGTCTCAGCACAAAGACATATCGGTGGTGCTCCTGTTTGCTCTGAAGCCACACTGGCCCTCTGGGAGGTGGTCTTCAGCGATGGCAGGTACCAGCCGATTCAGGAGCAGCCTTGCAAGAATTTTCCCAGCAATGGACAGCAGGGTAATTCCCCGATTGTTGGAACAGTCAGACTTCTCGCCTTTGTTCTTGTACAGGGTGATAACGACAGCATCACGGAGATCCTTTGGTAGTGTTCCTTCCTCCCAGCAGCAGTGAAAGAGGTCATGGAGCTTGTTGTGCAGTGCTGTGCCTCCATGTTTCCAGATCTCTGGCGGTATTCCATCAATGCCTGCTGCTTTGCCACTCTTGAGCTGGTGGATGGCTGTGAGGATCTCTTCAGCGGTGGGCGGTTCGTCCAATTCAACCTTTACTGGGAGTTGTGGGATTTGTAGGACGACTGCTTCTTGGACAGTGCGCTCAGCGCTGAAGAGGCTCTGAAAGTACTCCGACCAGCGGTTCAAGATGGAGGTATTATCTGTGAGGAGTGCCTGGCCATTCGCGCTTCGCAGGGGACTTTGTACCAGGTGTCTGGGGCCATACACTGCTTTCAGTGCTTCGTAGAAGCTCCTGTAGTCACCATTGTCAGCGCAGAGCTGGGTCCTCTGTGCAAGTCTGGTCCACCACTCATTCTGGAGATCTCTAAGCTTGCGCTGGAGACTGCTGCAGACGAGGCGGAAGGCAGACTTCTTCACAGGGCAGGAAGGCTGGGCTAGGTGGGCCTGATGGGCGGCTCTTTTTTTTGCTAGGTGTTCCTGGATCTCTAAATCGTTCTCGTCAAACCAGTCTTTGTTCTTCTTTCTAGCGAAACCCAGGACTTCTGCAGAGGATTTTGCAATAGCAGTTTTCAGTTGTTCCCAAAGTGTTTCAGGGGAGGAGTCTGCTGGGTCCGCTGTGTCTTTGAGCCTGCGCTGTAAATCTGTCTGAAAGGCAGCTTTCACGTCGTCACGCTGAAGGCTGGCAACATAAGGCTTTTTCTTGGGGGGGCCCCCATTTCTTGGGTTTTGGCTTGACGTGGAGCCTGAGTTTGCAGCGGACAAGACGGTGGTCAGTGTGGCACTCTGCGCTGGGCATCACTCTGGTGAGGAGGACGTCACTGCGGTCCCTCTGACGCACTAGGACATAGTCGATAAGGTGCCAGTGTTTGGAGCGAGGATGCATCCAGGTGGTCTTTCGACTGTCTTTTTGCTGAAAAGTAGTGTTGGTGATGACCAGTTGCTGCTCTGCACAGAACTCCAACAGTAGGCGGCCATTGTCATTGCAGTTCCCGACGCCATGAGGACTCCTTTCCAGGCTTCAGAGTCCTGGCCCACTCTGGCGTTGAAGTCGCCAAGGATGATGACTTTGTCGTCTGCAGGGGTGCTCTGTATGAGGCTGCGCAGGTCAGTGTAAAACTTGTCCTTTTCAGCAGGCTCTGCCAGGAGGGTTGGGGAACTCTCCTAGGCACCCCTTAAACAAAGCACTTCCCCAAGTTTCAAGCTTGTAGTACGTACACAAATATCGGAGATTTTCGTGTTTACACACACACACACACAGACACATACACAAACACGCGCGCGCATGCACGCACGCAGGCACGCACACACACACAGTCGGCACACACACACAGTCGGCACACACACACAACACATACATACGACGCTTTGCGCCAAAAGTACGTTCAGCGGCGTGGTTAGCGTAACTAGACATCACGTATTTCTTATCTGGTTACTATAGTTGTCAGATTTTTAGATCTGTACGCCTGTGTCGTCATGGGCACGCTTTTGAATTCGCCCCCACCGCGACCCATTCCAAAAAGTATCTTCATAAATATCAGACACTTAACTGAAAACAGTAATGTTCAACAAGTGACCCCGGTAGCAAAACGTCTTCAGGCCCACGGAGGCGCGGGCTCACTGCGGCCGTCGTAGGCCCGAGGACTTTTGCTCACTGGGTGAATGCATGCAACTGTTACTTCCATCGTTGGTGAAGGGAGATGGATCCACTAGATTATGTAGTGTTCGTGTGATGCCGGTCTCGCTTGGTGCCTAGACACAGGTCGATCCATCTCTCAGCAAATTATGCTAAACGTGTGGGTCAGAAGTAAATTTTTTTTTAACCAATCAATCAAATTAGATAAATGTTGTTAGTACCTCCGTAAACGTAGAGCTCACAGAGCAGCAGGTTGCTTCCCCTGATCCACACATAGCGTGCACGTGTCGCCGACTTTAAAAACACGTCAGCCTCGCCCTCGTCCCGCGACCACGTAATTCGAGCATCCGGTGACGTCAGTTCCTGTTCTGTGTAACTAGAATTGCTGATCCCGATGTTGAATTTACTGTGTTCAGCAGTGGCTTGCGGACGACAAAAGAAAAATAATGTTATCCTTATCAACACAAAGTCGTTTGTACTTGATATTGGGGTTTTGTCATTAGTTTGGGTTTTTCTGAGCAGCTACCATAACGGGAGACACTGTGTATGTCACCGTACCCACCTGTAGCTGCAACCCTGAAGCGGCGAAGCCAGTACTTGTCGGCCAGGTCCACCCAGTGCACGTGCGCCACGTGCAGGTTAAGACAGGTCAAGGGGTCCCCGTCAATCAGCGGCTTGCTGCCCGTTCCACTCGCCGTGTTGGCGTTATACACCAGGTTCACTGCGCACACAATAACAAATGTGTCTTGGTCTCAGCTGTGCCGGGTTTTCTTCCTTAAGGGCTGTCTTAATTGAGCGTGACCGCGATGTCTCGACGAACCGAGGTTCGTCGTTCGGTCAAAATGCAGTTTCTTTCTGAATTGGGTCTCCCCGAGACCAGCCGAGACGAGACAGAAGATCGGGCGGTCACTGCGAACTCTTTTCGTTTCTTAACCGGGTCTATTTTTAGCTGCGCCGAACCAGACGAAAGTTGATCAGCAACAATGGCGTCCGCTCGTTAATTAAAAGAAGATGCAGAAGACTTTAGCGTTGTTCTAGCGCTGTAAATCCTAGGCGAGAAGGAAGGGGCAGCAGAAAGACAAAGAAAGCGAAGGGCAACACTGCCCTACGTGTTGCAAAGACAATTTCATGCAATGGTTCAAGAGCCGCGCATATTTAGTTCATTAGTTACCTTTGTTTTCTTTTTGGGAAAAGTCTCCCAAATTTAAACAAAGACTAAGCACTCTTCTTCAGATAAATATGTGCCGACAACGGATTCTTGCTGGTTCAAGTCGCCATGTTGACTGAAAATCTTTCCTCCGGCAGAAAAGAACATTCACTTTTTGAGAGTGTCTCGAGCAGGTTTGCTGCGCGTGATCGGCAAGACACTAAAATTAGCCCCTTCCCTACCATTGTACGTATTTAGTTCATTTAGTAACGACGAAAAGCCGGCTAAAACAGTCCAAGAAACATAGATACAAGGAGAGTCGCGGGGGCTCATGAGGATCTATGTCTCTTGCATTTGGATCGCGTTCCGGCACATTTTTCTCCGCAGTGAAAGGGTTGATAAGCGGCCGAAACGGTCATTGAACTGATCGAGTTATTATTTGGGGGTAACTTGAGGAGTATCACTGTAGGCATAATGTGCTACAGGATGACGGTAGACGCTTAGATACTTTAAACAGACACGCCAAGTTCTACTCCGCCATCCCACTGACTTACCGTACTGACAACTGTCGCCCACGTAACCCTTGGTGCAGCCACGTGACCCGCAGCTTCCGTTGACCGGGTGACATGCGCCCTCCTCCACACAGTGACAGACGTACAGACAGTCGTGTCCAAACCGGCCGGGCGGACACTCCCGCACTACAACAACTTGACAGGATCAACATCAGCCATCCGTATCATCTAAATCCATAAACACGATGGGGGACCCGTCGTGTTTATGGGTGAGCTGTATTAGTGAAAAGTCAAACTGAGTGAAATGTTACGAGTACAAACCGAAGAGAACCGGAGAATGTTTTATTCAGTATTATTTTCCAGGCAGTGTTGTGCCATCAAATTCTGAGGAAACAATGATGTATCTTTTTTTTTGGACAACTTATGTGCCGTGGTGTGCCGACTAGAACATTGTCTTAATCTTGTACAATAATCGGAATTTGGACTTGTTTCACCAGTCGTGCCAGCCTATGTATCTAAAGAAGCGCGTGCAGATGAACTGTGGAATTACTAAACATGTGCTATTCCGGGCTCCATCCTACATTATTCACAGACTAACGCACTGCCAGATTTTTCTTCATTCTGACTGACCCCACAGAAGAGCGTGGAAGCACACAGAAAAGCATTTACTTGCGAGCTTTACTACCACCGCGGCGGTCGTGTTTCGATGTATCACGTCTGCCTGGCCCCCCGACCCCTTCGCTTTTTACTGATATTTCCCAACAAGCGGCGTGCCAGTGACAAATGACTGTGTGTGGGGGTGCTGGTTTTATTTCATTATAATGAATCATGACTGTTACCATCATGATAAATGATGTTGACGTACTTTGTCGGGTGTACCGTTGTTTTATGTTGCCTAGATCGGTGATTATTTTCCTTTTGACGGTAATTTGTTTCTGTTGTTAACTTGTATAGTTATGTACTAGCTTTAGTCACGTAGGAATTTAACAAAAGAGCATTATATACTATTGTGTTTAGGAGACATTCTGTTTCAGTCAGGGAGGTTCGGGTCGGGATGAGGCTACTGTCGCCGGCCATTACATGCTACACCCGGCCCGAGTCATTGTCTATTTTGTAGTTGTATTGTAATTTGTGGAACGAGCGAGTGAGTGAATGTGAGCACTCCAATACCTGCGATGGCAAGACAATTTTTGCTGTGTATGATTATTTTCTATCACAGCAAAAATAAAGTCATCTTGAATCTTTCAAACGATCACTATCAGTGTTCTTTTCTACCCGAGTATCGTAATGCTGATGTGGGGGCTAACCCAGCCGACTAAATACGCAATGCAATCTGCTTGTAAACAATTAGTTTAAACAAACACACACACACACACACACACACACACACACACACACACACACACACACACACACACACACACACATCCTTCCACCCATAAGCCCGCTAATATACCGTGTTGGTTCATCCCCGAGGAATCCCAGACCAGCAATAGTGTCCAAACGGCCGCAAAACACGCGAGCCGCAGCCCAGCCCGCTCCATCCTCAACACGCACTGCGTGTCGCCGGGCTCATCCCAACTCTATGAGCAAGCGTTTATGCCAGCGCCGATTAAATTCGTGTTGAAAATCTTGGTGGCATCTGACGTCATAGACGGGGCGGTCTGTTGGTACCTCGATAAGCCACTGTTGCCAGGTCAACTAGTCAGTCAGTCCCTCAAATCCCGGCCATGTCCATCCAAATAAGTATGTATACACAACAGTCTAGTGGCATCACTGAAGTAGTACGTTTTTCAATATGTATTACATAATATAATGCCAGCTCTGTCCGCTCCAAGCTGTTCGGCAGTTGACGACGTTACCGGCGTCACTACTGAAAAGTACGTAGGCATGGGCGCAAGTGCGGATAGTGAAAGAGCTGTGCCCTGTCAGAGTCAAGGGCATAAACAAAGGCGGGAGAGATGCAGTCCAAACTCTGTTTTGAAAAACAACTGATCCAAACCACGTCAAAAAATTCGCCCCGGCCTCACACTGAAGAGTCGGTGTGACTGAGCCGAGTTTGATGAGTCAGTCCACATGTACACCAGTCACGAATGACTGATGCCGCAGGCTTTCACAGCGGGAGACGCGGGTCAAGTCACATAGTCCATCAGTGCCTCACTTCTCAACAAGTGGACTCCACACTTTCTACTCCAGTATCAAGGTAACAAGGATGCTGTGCTGTGAAGGCAAAATACAGAAAGTTCATAACCGGCCTTTGCGTGTCGGTAGCGGTTCAGTTATGTCGCGATGGGGAATCATCGCGACAAAACCGCTACCGACATGCAAAGGGTAAGAAGATTTTCATTGTATCAGTACAATAAACATCAGTCTTTTCACAACATAAGACCTTTCTGTGTTTATCATGAACATCTGGCTTATGTTGCCGCGCCCGTTGAAAACTAGTGTAGCATCAGCTGGTGCCCGCTCAGATGCAGTGTCGCAGACCGGTGTCACTAGGGGCCTGACGCCGGATAGTGCTTTCAGTTGACTAATCAGTATAATACGCGAACCGCTCTGAGATTGCTCTGCACAGAGGTAATTCGATACCCCTCCAAAACACAAGCCCGATAGCCAGTATTGATCGTGTTGTACGGTGATATGAAATGAGAGAGAGAGAGAGAGAGAGAGAGAGAGAGAGAGAGAGAGAGAGAGAGAGAGAGAGAGAGAGAGAGAGAGCAACAGCCTAGTGATGGCAAGAAAGTGTAAAAAATGGTTATAACTATATAATGTATGTGAAGATATGATTTTCAGCCAACCCGTACGATCCGTGTACTAAAATACTATACGAAAAACGAGTTGGGCAGCCAGCCGCAGGAGCAAAATGGAGGGGAGGAAATACGGTGGCGCCGGGTTTGATATGTGCCAGATATCTCTCACCCCACACTCATCGGAATTCTGGGCCCTTTCCCTTTCTGTCCGTTCGCGTATAGACTGTAATGCAAATCCGCAGCGCCATCGCGCGCGCGCCACCGCCTACTAAGCTCAAGTCAGAATACAAGGGAGGAAACGAAAGTCACTCAAATCGACTAAGCACTGTGATTCCAGAGAAGTGTTCAACCCTCAAGCAACCATCCTCCTAAAACCTCGAACTGAACAAACTCGGTAGATATTTTGCCACAAATCTACAGCAACCTTGTCCTCCGATCAAAACTGATAGTTTAATATCAAGGCTTTTTGCACAGTCAAGCATCATTCATAGCAGACGTCGAGTTGTAGGGTTTTAGATGTGGCCGGAAATACGCCCGGCCATGCTCATATTTCATTGGTTTATGTAAATTAGCATATCCAATGAAATTTAAAAAAAAAGAGTGCGTCTTACTGTCGACATGAACTTGTGACCTGCACGCAGCAGTCCCGTTTTAGGTACGTCAGCCTGGTATTGTCCCCAGCCCACAAAGGTCTAGTTTAATGGAGTCTGGTTCAAACACTGCTCAGTTGTCAATATCTTTTCAAGTAATTCGTTTTGACTTTAGAGTAAACACGACACTGAGAAAACAATAGATGCACTGCAGTGCATAGAGACCTCTTTCACGGCACTCTACTAAAGCGTTTAACGTTCAACTCTAGATGTTGAGAAAGAGGTCCGGGATACTTCCGGTACGCTAGAATTTCGCGGGTGTGCTTCGTTTCCTCCCTTGTATTCTGACGAGCTATGTAGGCGGTGGCCGCGCGCACGCGGTGGCGCAGCGGATTTGCATTACTCGTCAGGCCCCTATGGTCGCAGACGCTACAAAAAGTACGGGCAAGACGGAAAAACATCGTCGTCCTAAGCCTTCATGATATGGTCCCATTCCTCCCGTCAACTGATATGAGGTAGAGCACATCGCAACCGTTACACCATATCCGCTGATGAAAATGGTTCAAACCACTTAGCCTAACATCTTATTCTGAGTATAATATACGATTCAATCTGATATTTCAAGGATGGTGCCTGAATAGCTTGGCGCTTCCGTAAGAACATCTCCTGTACGTTAGTGCTGTGTTCTCTCCAGGAAACAACTGCTGGATGTGCGGTGCTGGACGTCACTCAGGGCTCAATGCCGGACGTAATTAGTGCACTGTACATCTCTCCACTGACATCTTCCATTTGCCTTTAGTGTTATTCTCAATACAATTCACACGCGTATCAGATCCAAGGTAACCTGTTCCTCATGACTGATGACACACGCATATGCGAACAGCGCAACTCAATCAGGAAACAGCTGGACGGATTCCCGCCGCCAGGCCTGACAGAAAGCCACATCTCCTCCGCAGCTAAGTGGCGGGGTGTCGGTGGGACAGTATTGCCGCCAAGTGCTGGTTCGCTCTGTCTGCGTACATGTAGTTGACGAACAACTCATCAGCCAAGCTCCTCCCAGAAAGCACAAGGTCGTCGGCCAGAGATGGCCCACACAACTGTGTGCCGTCAACGGCTGCGAACTTGGAGGCTCACTGGGAGTCTTAAGTTCGCCGAACATGGTCAAGCTGAACTCTAAATCTGACTAGTGAAAATCAGTCATATTTGAAGCCTCCAAACCTTGCCCACGTAACTTGTAATACGCCTCTGCCTTTCCATACTGACATGCGAAGCCTCCTCGACAGACAAGGGATAAGTTGTATGAGAGAGCTTAACTCATTGTGCACAAGGTACAAAATACCCACATTGTGGAGTTATCCTGAGGACTGCATTACAATTCAGGAGACAGATCAACCATGGTAGATCAAGGGTGGTGGCAGAATAGCTTGGCGCCTATAGGCGCCAAGCTATTCTGCCACCACCCTTGAACTATCATAGTCGAGCCATATCTTGCTGTGGTGTGTCGCGGGCAGAATGAGTTAAACTGTGCGCAAGTCACTAAGCGAAATGCCCCTCTGCTGCTGCCGGCAAACACTGACTGAGGACCTTGCTCAGGATTTAAGCTCAGTCTCTCATGCTAGTCAGCTCAGATGTCCAGAGTAGACCACTAAAGTTGTAATCCAGAGCACTGCCTTTTTCCCAGGCGCACAACTTGACCACACTGAGCCAGTTTGTATAAGGCAACCTGTACTGGATGTAAGTAAGCCGGTTATGTTCAGTTCGTGACACGAGTCACGCTATTGATGGTAATGCTCCAAACCTTTTAACCCTAATTCTACCACAGGACTGGTTTGAATTGTTCAAGGGTGGTACCAGCATAGCTTGTCGCCTCTTGAACTATTACCACTACAGACCCATCACTGATCTCATAACGTGTTGATTAAAGCGAGCTGCTTCAGTGAGTGCTTAGATTGCTGAAATTTTCCGATACAGCCAGTTCTCAATGTTGTCTCACTCCAACTATGACTTTCCTACCCTTCTTGACACGAAGGACCATGTGACTTGGCACACGTAAGAGATGTTTTCTACTGCCCCTCGTGTGCGACCGGCAGCTATCCTACGTCAGTACAGAGGGGTCTGAAGAGCAAACACCTGCTTCACTTTACCAGATTCAACCTTCATACCTTTAATCGACCTTCTCCAGACAGTAAACAGTTAATAAAATCTCCTGTATAAAGGTTCTTGGTTTGTCTTTTGCTGCACAAAAGGATTAACTTAATATTTGCTTTAATACGAAGTTTGAGTGCCGTACACTTGACGGAAGACGTTTCTAGTCTTCTCTTCTTTGTAGCGTAAGAGAGTTCCCCCGTTTGTGCACAATGGTCAGTATGGAAAAAAAAACAACAACAACAAAAACACACCACCAGTTGCGTGTGCCCGGTCCTGACATGGACTGTGAAAAGAAGGGAAAAAACAAACAAACTATTAGCCCGACCGCCCCCCTCCTGGAGCTGATCAGTCTCTTTCAATTAACCGTTGTTTGTAGTATCATTGAAAGACGTACTACTAAGACATTTAAGACGGTGTAGCGACTATTAGATCTGAACGTCTCCTGCCGGCACAGTGACCGTCATCTGCAGCGTAGTTAAATCGAGACGTGCCACCTCCGGATACGCGGGATAAGCCGCGTATCCGGAAGCGGCACGTCTCGAGTGAGTTAACCCTTTACATCTTGGAGCGGGTCGCTTTAATGGCCGAGGTTCGCGTGATGTGACGACCAGTGTGTGGTGACTAGTGAGCACTGTCTTGCTGAGCACATCCCTTGGCGGTCACAGGAAAACACACTCACTCCCTGCACTTCGGTCTTTACTGTAGACTGTATGTACAATCAGCGGGGCACAAACCGGGAAGGGGGGGGGGGGCCGCGGGGGAGGGGGCTGGCCCTCCCCCCCCCCCCCCAAAAAAAAAAAAATATACGCGGGGGCCCAGAGTATCTCACTCCCATCCCTCCACCGTAATGTTGAAGCGGAAAGAAATCTTACAGATTTGACTTTAGTATGTTTGGTTTTTCTAGTTTGAATGACCGCTATGGCCTGCGTCCCCTCACCCCCCCCCCCCCCACCCCCCCCACCCCCACACGCTTCATTTTTCAGAGCGGATCAGTTGGATGGACGTGGGTCGCTTACATTGTATCAAACCGCCAAACTGGGCATTCTTTGACTGAGCATGTATGTTTTTGAATGAAAACCGTAGTTGCTGTCTGAACGAAAACTCGTTCATACTGCTGCTGTCTGAAAACACGTACCATACTGCTGCCGTCTGAAAACACGTACCATACTGTTGCTGTCAGAAAACACGTACCATATTGCTGCTGTCTAGCAGCCCTAGCGGCTGTGAAGTGCGTAAGCCAGCTAAGCTCACTTTGACAGAAGTAACGCACGCACTCTCCCCAGTCGCACGCCATACAGACTCACGGCACAACAGACGCACGCACCGCCACTCAGTGACTCAGTCGGGCCGGCGCATTCACGCGGCACAACTAAAACACTTTCTCTTTCTTCTGTGCCCTTTTACTTCTAACAAAACAAATAAACTTAAACGGGTTCTTTACACCATACACTTCTCACTACAAGCACACCAACACCGCATACACATACACAACGTAAAAGCCAGGCTAACCCGCTGTTTCACTGGTGTTATCGTTCTGCAACGTTCTGTCCTTCCCCGTCTAGGCCTTCTCGCGTCGCACGAGTAGTCCCACGTTTCTCAGTCGAACCGTGGACGTCAATCCTGACTCGCTCCCGTGTAGCGCAGTCTCTGCGGATGACCCGGGTGTCTAGGCACCGGTCGCTCACTCCTCGCCGGAGTGATAAAATAACCTCACGATAGGTCCCTCTGGCGGCAGCCTCCATTGACTGACGTCTCGGCGTCACGTCGCTCCTCTCCACACACTATGACGAACTCTGTACAAATTTCTGACATCATAACACTTACAACACACCGGCACACAACTTGGATAATATGAGGTACCTTACGTAACCTGCTGATACAAATAACTCTCACACGTTCATTCACACACACACGTGCTTCAAACACGAACTACTTCGCAACACACCGTGGCCATAACTCGGCTGTCACTACATTGAAACAGCCTATAACCTGACACTCAGTCTCGCCATACATTATTCCATACACTGGAAAAGGCTATACTTAACCACGTACTACCTTCATCAGTAAACGACTTAGGCATACACACCTCACATTCCTTTGTTGTCCATCTCTGTAAATAACTACATTGGACTGAAAATCACCTCATCTCACTCCTTCAGCCTCATTGCTTGCATGTTGTTTTTTGGGGTCTTGGTCACAGCCTCGCCACTATTGCTTGCCGAACATCGCTCACCAGCTACCTGCCAGCCTACCTTCCACCTGCAACAGCCTGTCAGCACGGCACTACCATCTACCTTCCAGCTATCCTCAACCACTTGCGTCTTCAAGTCACACCACGCCCGTATCCAGTAACCACTGCCACTACCTACTTGTTACGTGGTGGAGTTGTAGTCGAAGTATGATAAACACACCAGACACACACACGTAGAGTTCTTTAAAGTAAACCTCGTTCAGCTGCAATCCGTCACACGTGGCTTAAGGATGTAGACAATACTGGAGTAACAGTTCCAACAATATTTAATTCAGCGATGCGATATCCACACAGTAATGCACTCTCAAATGCACAAACTACTGAATACAAAGTCTCTTTTGCTATGTCCACACTATGACTCAAAGTTTCTCATACACAGCGTCTCTCGCAATAAACTGCGTGTCTCTACAACTGACAAAGCAAGACAATGTACTCACGGGCTTTCCCAGCGCCCTCCTTATATACACTATCAAAATCTAGAATCTTCTACGGAAATCATGAACTCAAACAACCAGAACGAAACACGCAGCCGAAGCTCATTAACATAAACTTTCCAGAAACAATATATCAGGCTACAAAAACACGGCTGCTCACTTCAGCTCTAAATTCTAGCGTATAATAAAGACACATAAAAGTATGGTATCCCTATCTATGATAGCTCAAAAAGGTACGAGAACATTCACCAAACGAAATAAAGGCTGCTCGATACACGCGCACAGGAAAACAAAAAGTAGCGAAAATGTTGCGATGTCAACTAACCGACGTGACACTTACGAGGCCACCAAACAGTGCGACCTGTCTACAACGTTCCGGACTAAACTTAACAAAACGAAATCGGCTCTACTCACGAACAAAAGAAAAATCTATTAAAAAAACACGTGAATCATAACCGTGATAGCTCAAATAAACATCGGGTCGTTACCTACGAATAACACATGTACGCTCTCACAGGATAACACAACCACAATCGTAACATTACCCCCCTCTTAAGAATGAAATTTCACAAAAATTTCTTCTCAAATTCAAAAATACGGTTGTGGCTGTGTAAACCTACACAAAACCCTAAACAAATATAATTTCACATCAAAAATCAAATTAAAATAAACTTCTTACAGTTCCTGTAAACAGTCCTGAGCATCGAAATGTTTCATACTAAACTGCTCTGCTCAGGTAATCTGCTCCAAAGTTCTGTGAATCCTCGATTAAACTAAAATCAATGTCAAAGTTCACTTCTGGACATCATCAAATCATGGGGTACAGTACACAGTTCACACAGTTATTGGTCAAACACTGTCGGCTTAGGAAAAATGTTACAGTCCATACACATCAAATTGGATCTCTCGTTCGTGATAACAACTGGCGATCTGGCATCCATGTCGACTCTCAGGTCCGGCGTCTCTCGAACATTCTTTCTTGGTCCTTTACTCGTGTAGCGAAACAGACGACACGACTCGTCGCGAACGGGATTGTTGGATGTTAGATTAACCTCAGGCTGGTTGGTGTCTGTTGTCCCTGGGTCAGGTGTAAACCGATGCTCGAACTCTTGAGTCAGGACGCGCAGTTCTTCACGTTGAGTATGGGTCAGATTCTGACCGAACTGGATATCTTCTACATCCTCTTTATGTCGGAGTTCATTAAGGTCAAACAGGTTCTCGTCGTCTAGTCTTTCGTCATCAGCAAGACGCACCGATTCCGCCAATTTTGGTTTGTCTTGACCTCTCTGTAGCTCCACCAGCCTATCCCTATTCACGACAGCTGCTTCCGTGTTGTCCGCCACTTTAAGAGGGATGGTCTGATGGCTCTTCTTTGCTTGACTTCTCGTGGTAACAGAACATATTTCAGGTCTCCTCTCTAGATCTGGATCGTCCGCGTTTCTGGCACCATCAGTGTTTCCGATGAGATCGTAGACTGGCGTCTTCACGCACAACGCCTTCACCTCTCCTGTCAAGTATGGGGTGTCGACACTGACTTTGGCAAGGGGGATAATCCTTACAGTTCCGTCAGCCAAAATGAGGGTGGTCCACTCCTGTAGCTTCTGGTCTTCAGCTACTAGGTCCTCTCTCACGATGATGCAGCTACAACCAGTATCTCTCAACACTCTCACTGGTGTGTCGCCGACGAATCCTGACACCACCGGCATGTTCGGCACTTCATTCTCAGGCAGCGCGATGTTTGAGACTGGTAAAAATGTAGTCCCATCTCCTACTGGGATGCGTCCATTCTTTCTGAAAGATTCGATCAGTTCTGGTGTCGCTCGCTTTTCTCTGGATTCAAAGTCATTGGATGACGTCACATCATTGGCTAATACAGCGGCAACTCTGTGTTGAGACGTGGTACTGCTTCTGCCTGCTATCCCACAATCTTGATTGGATCTTCTGATGTTGTCGCCTCGGGGAATGTCTTTAGAAGGACACCGTATCGCTTTGTGACCTTTCTTTCCACAGAGAAAACATGTCAGGTTCTCCACCGGCTTGTATCTCGGGGTGTCTCTGACATTGTGGATTTCCTCTGCTGGTGCAGACACACGCTGTGGCTTACTGGACCCGAACTTCATGTTGTGAGCGTCAAGGTATCTTTGAGCGAAGTCGGCCAGGGCCTTTAGTGACTGGTCTTTTTGCTCTCTAAGGTGGGCGGCCAGGTCCTTAGAACATGCGCTGAAAACTTGTTCTTTGATGATGAGGTCGCACAGATCTTGGTACTCTCTGTTTAGGCCAGCCAGCTCTATCCATTTCTCCAGGTAGCTTCTGATTCTTTCAATGAATAGGCCAGGTGTTTCTCCTTCTTCAGACTTGCAGTTCCGAAATCGTCGCCTGTAACCTTCTTCAGTGAAGTCGTACTGTCTCAACAGGGCGGCTTTCAACTGTGTATAATCTTCGGCTTCTTCTCTTGGTCAACGGGTGTAAAATTCAAGCGCTTTGCCAGTTGGAAGTGCGCTCAGTTTAATAGGCCAAGTCTCTTGTTTCCAATTGTTGCTATTTGCGAAGCGCTCGAATCGCTCCAAATAAGCGTCCATCTTATCTGAATTTTCAATGAAAGGTGGATGTTTGGGCGCACGGGCTGTTTGTTGTCTGCTCGCTAATGCTGTTGCTTCATTAGTTCTCTGGCTCTGTGCCTCTATCTCCATCTGCTTTAGATGAATTTCGTGTTGACGTTGCCTCTCCGCCTCTTCTCGCTCCTCTTCTCGTTTCTCTGCCTCTCTTCGCTGTTTCTCTGCTTCTTCTGCTTGGATTTCGAGTCTCCTGATTTCACGTTCTTTGGCTCTTCTCTTTCCAGTCTCTCCTTTTCTTCTTTCTCTCGTTTCTTTTCTTCTTTCCCTTCTCTCTCCAGTCTCTCCTTTTCTTCTCTCTCTCGTCTCTTTTCTTCTTTCTCCTCTCTCTCCTTTACAAACTCGAGGAGTTGAGCTCCTTCGAGTCCACATTCCTTTCCAATTTTCAGGAATATCTCCATCTCCGATGTCGCCATCTCTGCTTTTCACTGCTGGCTGTTTTCTCCTGCTACCCTTTCCACTGAACCAACTGAAGAGGTCTCGTCGAGGTCGCCAAAATGTTACGTGGTGGAGTTGTAGTCGAAGTATGATAAACACACCAGACACACACACATAGAGTTCTTTAAAGTAAACCTCGTTCAGCTGCAATCCGTCACACGTGGCTTAAGGATGTAGACAATACTGGAGTAACAGTTCCAACAATATTTAATTCAGCGATGCGATATCCACACAGTAATGCACTCTCAAATGCACAAACTACTGAATACAAAGTCTCTTTTGCTATGTCCACACTATGACTCAAAGTTTCTCATACACAGCGTCTCTCGCAATAAACTGCGTATCTCTACAACTGACAAAGCAAGACAATGTACTCACGGGCTTTCCCAGCGCCCTCCTTATATACACTATCAAAATCTAGAATCTTCTACGGAAATCATGAACTCAAACAACCAGAACGAAACACGCAGCCGAACCTCATTAACATAAACTTTCCAGAAACAATATATCAGGCTACAAAAACACGGCTGCTCACTTCAGCTTTAAATTCTAGCGTATAATAAAGACACATAAAAGTATGGTATCCCTATCTATGATAGCTCAAAAAGGTACGAATTCACCAAACGAAATAAAGGCTGCTCGATACACGCGCACAGGAAAACAAAAAGTAGCGAAAATGTTGCGATGTCAACTAACCGACGTGACACTTACGAGGCCACCAGACAGTGCGACCTGTCTACAACGTTCCGGACTAAACTTAACAAAACGAAATCGGCTCTACTCACGAACAAAAATAAAAATCTATTAAAAAAAACACGTGAATCATAACCGTGATAGCTCAAATAAACATCGGGTCTTTACCTACGAATAACACATGTACGCTCTCACAGGATAACACAACCACAATCGTAACACTACTACTACAACAACCCCTGTTGGAACTCCTTTCGGTCGGCCTCTAAATTTCGCTCGTGAAATTTCAGAGCAGGTATACGCCGTCTTGAACCTGGCTTACTATAGACTAAACTTATAGTTAAGCTCTATTCTTAACAAAGCAGAAAACGTAAGTGTCCACTACTTCACCTTAGGTGTTGTAGGGACAGGTCTCTTAAAACAAAAAAATAGCGTCTGTCTGGGTCGGTTTTACCTGCCTGGACAGCGCTGCATAGGGTAGCTTAGTCCCCCCCCAGCCCCCCCCCCCCCCCCCCCCCCCCCAAAGATTATAACCAGTTAACAGTTGAAATCAGGAACTCTGCCGCAGCCACTTCTCGTGCCGCGCGGCAGTTACAAATAAACAATCGCGCCGAACTGGGTCAGCTTCGCTCACCCAGTCGGCGCAGCATAGGATAGCTTAGCCTCCCAGCCTAGCCACGTCTCTGTGGCGCGCCCTAGTAGGCGCAGCGTAGGCTAGCCTAGCATACCAGCCCAGTGATACCCTGTGGCGCGGCCTCTTTTTTGGCCACGCCGCATAGGTGTCAACTTAAAAATAACCTTCCAATGGAAGAATTGTTTGGATCTAACTTATCCAACTCAACATCCTCAGAAAAGCTCTCAGATGGAAAACCTTCAAAACAAGGCCGATATCCCTTGAGAGCGAAGCCTACAAAAACTAAAAAGCAACGTCATAGGAAGCGTAGACTTACCCATACGCCTCCTGGCTCAGTAAGTAAAAAACAAACCGGCATGCCGTGCTCGCCAGAACGCACGGAACAAAATTCTGCTGCTTTGTCTGCCGCTCTGCCTCTTGGCCCAGATAGCAAAACAAACACTCTAACGTATTAAGTCCGTCGAAACAAACCTTAACTGACTCAGATAGCAAACGAAGTGCCAACGCACCCAGTCCGATTCAACAAATCCTAAATGGTGTCCTTGTACCACCAACGATCTCGCCTCTGAGCCCAGAGATAGACGTAAAAGTGTCATCATGCTAACCGGAAGGATCTCCAGAAAACTTAAGTCAGGCGTTCTCCTCTAACAACTCCCCTGCCAAGTTGCCCGATCCCTTGGTGGAGAAGGGCTTGGCGGAGGACGAGGAAGAGGCTAAAGAGAATTTCGAAGTCTATCAAAACAAGAATCGTGGACCTCGAAAAACTCATCAATTTAGGAGGAGACCCGGTGGGGACACGGCTGACCCAGTCACGGAGGAGTGGTGCAGGTTCCCGGTCCGACTTAGGGACCTGGGGACAGGCACCACTCTCATCCACAGACATGGGACGCAGCAGCCGCACATCTGTCAGGCGGCTGGCGTGTCATCAGAAATCTCCATGAGATCCATAGGATATAATACGTGGATCATTTCATGTCCAAATACCAGAGTACAGCATAAACTGAGTCAAAAGACAGAAATCGGTGGAGCACACGTAGAGTGTTCCATCCCCACTCCTAAGGTAGTGGGCGTTGTCCACGGTGTCCCCCATGCTGAGGACCCCGTGGAGATCGCCCTCTCATTAAAATCTCAGGGATATAAAGCTACTGCCATCCGACTTTTAAATCGTGATGGCTCGGCTTTCAGAGCCATAAAGATTGAGCTTCATGGGCTCACCAACTTGCCTCCTAAAATCAAAATTGGCACCTTACTTTGCCCACTCGAGCCATATGCCCCGTCCTTGGCACCCTGTGCCAATTGACGTGTAGCCGGTTCCTGACTGACGGGTCAGCGCTAACCAATCAAAATGCGCGAATGAGACACACCCGCGTGATGCGAGAAATCGGCTATGTTGGTCCGACATTGAGGCTGGTGAGGAAGTTAACGGAGAGAGAAAAGAAATGGCGAAAACGTGTGCGTGGGGGTCTTTGCAACAGCGATTTCATATATCCTGAGCGTCTAGAATGTGGTGTAAGGTTCATACCATTCCCAAAACCCCGTCGTAGCCATGCAATTGCATGCGATGTATCGAATTGTGTAGTCTGTAGACCGCCGCTGGCGAGTCGAGCAGCCTGCACAGTCAGTGAACGTCAAGTACCGGGATGGAAACCGACATCTCTTCGTTTGCACAAAGGTCAGTTCATATTCATTTCTCCTGAATTTGTTCATTATAAAAATGAAACGGGTAATGTCAGTTTGCCCATGTAAATATCTGTGTGAAGGCCGAAGGTGGTAAGATCACTCATACAGCAAGTCCGGCGTTTCTCAGTAGCTACTATGGTGAAAGCACAGTGTACGAGTGCGAGAGATAGCTCTGTTGAATGTTTCTTAACCCTCATCATTTGGAATACAACCAGTGTGTGAAATAAGTCTAATATAGTGCAAGGGTAGTGCCAGAATAGCTTGGCGCCTCTAGGCGCCAAGCTATTCTGGCACCACCCTAGTCATGTTTATCTGTAAGTACTCAGTCAATGTAGCTTGCATATGGCAGTGTACAAATTTGAAGCTTTTAGCCTCGTTATATGGATTAATTTTATTTACAGCATTTTGTCAATGGCGAACCGTCAGAAGCGTTTCCAGACCCGCTGCCAGCATGCCCTGCTTTGCCCAGCAGTGGGACAAGTCACACACACCAGCGACCACCTCCCAAAAAGCGACCGTCGACAGAGCTGCATCAAAAACGTTCACGCAAAACACTGGTTGCTCCAAGGTATGCACCGATTTGCATTTCACAATCCCTTTATGTCTAAGCATACTCACGGTTCCTTCACACACTCTTTCATACACACTAGCACACTCTCTCGTACACAAAAATATACATTTTACACATGCACACACTACAGGAACACAAACAGCAGTTTCTAGGATGCAAACAATCTGTTTATTTTAGGCAAAAGACGTGGCTGCACACAAGTATATGTAAGATGCCACGAAACAAGCTCCTATGGTGGCAACACCCTTTGAGTTTACAGCAGCAAACACAATGTGATTTACTACATATCATTAACTTCATGTTTGTTGATGTAAACTTTGACAAAGGGTGTACATACAATATGAAAATTATCCATTTAACTAATACATTTTAAATAATATTATCACTGTACAAGTGCAGCTACAGATGCCAAGTGTGACCAGGAAGAATACAGTGTCATTCATGTCTGTGCAACAAGTTTGTCCTCCCCCTTTTAGCTTTGCCTTTCTCGTTTTAAATGCTGTTCAATTCAGGCACTGTTTGTAACAAAGGTTTTGCTGTTGTTGTCAACAGTACAAGTGCAGCTACAGATGCAGATTCTGTAACTAGCACACAGAAAAGTAGTGAAGACATTTAAAGTTCCTCAGCACCACAAGATAATCTGGTCTGCTCAATCTGATTTAATATGACATCTCCACAATCAAGTGATGTAGTCAAAGGCAACAGCTCCTGTTCCATAAGTGGTACCTGTAACATAGAATAAATAAAATCGAACATTCTGTATTTATATCACAGTTGACGACTGCTTTCTAACTGTGTCATTACACTGCCGTACTGATTTCATTTGTTTCAGATTTGATCCTTTGCGGAGAAGAAGCATCTCAGGGTGCAGCTTGAGGCAACTCGCGCTCATGTGCAGAAACTTGAACAGCTGTGTGCCAGCCAAGCCATATATGCCTGAAGGATTTTGAGCAGAATTTAGATAATCATTTTAACCCACTGACCTCTCACGCCCCCTTTGGCCCATGTTTACATAGCATTAAACTATGAGACATAAATATAACTAAATGTGGATATGCAGTTGTCTGAGCATTTATCTCAATAACTGCTCTGACAACTGCATATAATCCACATTTAGTTATATTTATGTCATAGTTTAATTCCAGTGCCCCCATTGCCCTCGCAGGTGTGGCTCCAGGATTGGCTTGGCCAGCCACACCCGCACCCACAAATAGAAGTCATGTACAATGACGACATAATCGGTTTTGATGGTAAAATTAACCTGTGGGGTGTTTGAAACCATTAGTTCTTATTCATTTAAATATTAAGAATAGAGTACTGCCTCCTTAGTTAACTTATCATCCATGCTGAAGAATGACTCATGAGCTCCTACAACTGCAAGGACTCACATAATGTGCTCTTTTGGGACAGTTCTAGGATGACATGTTTTCCATACTTTTAAATGTGCTGTTATAAATAAACCTTCTACATGTCATCAGCAGTCATTTTTGCACATGCAGACAGAGAGAGAGAAAGAGTGTGTGTGTAAATTAATTATGTGCATAGAGATTTACTTTCCACACTCACTGTTCACCGTGCTAATGCACAGGGACAACACACACACGCGCGAACTGTACACAAGTATGCATACAGGTATATTGCTTACATACACAATTGTGTGAACATACAATTCTAATAACAGTATCATCAAATTACACAGTTTCAACCAGAATATGCACACTGAAGTAAAACTTACCTGTTGTCATCAAAGATTGCAATGATGGGCTTCCTTTTCTTGTTGACGTTTCCGTGAAATAATCTGAATCATGATGGAAACTGGCTCAGGAGTGGAATTTTTTCATGGGGTGTGTCCCATTGCTGTCGGATGGCAAGCACATGAGCGAGTCTGAAAAAAAAAAACACAGCTAAAACTTAAAGCACGGCAACACACAAGCTTAGGAAGTTTGTAAGCAAACCATGCCATATGCAGCATTGTGCTCAGTTTTAGTACTTTCGCAGGCTTTATCAAAATTCTTGCACAAACGATAACACAAACTCTCCTTCGTCAATGGAACACACGGCATCTCACAGTATAACAAACTGCAATCAACGGCTAAAACTATGACAAGCACAGTCTATACTTTTAATGCATAATGTAGAATTGATACATACCCTGCGTTGCATGTGCAGAAAGCATCCGTAATCATCTTCTTCGTTGGGTCAATGGACAGGTGCACAGAGTGTGGCTTTCCGTCACTTGGCCGCTCAGTTGACTGCGGAAAATTGTTCCGTGCGGCACGTCAAAGCCAGATGAAGCACACAAAATTCGGACGCTTTGAATGTACTGCTCACAGCTAAACAAATCTGCACGTTGTCTCTGCCTAAGGGTGATAGGGTATGGCAAGTATTGCTCCGAAATATCGTCGGGAATGTCTGACAAGCGCGCACTTACACATGGATGCAGCCATAATCGCTTTCCGCTGTGGCACGTTGTTTGTCGGACCAGCGGGTCAAAGTCGAACGCTGGGTCAGTGGGCGGAGTTATCTCTGAGCGGGCTACACGTCAATTGCTGTCGACTAGGGCACGTGGCAAGAGTGTGCAACTCTAAAAACACCATCTGTGTCCGCTGCGGAAGCAGGGACCACTGCCGTGCGAACTGTCCCGACACGGCGCTAGCTAGATGCGTGAACTGTGGCGGGCCACACAGCGCCGCATATCAAAAGTGTCCGACAATACTTCTTCACCGCGAGGCTAATAAAATCAGAAATAAGACCTATATCCCTTACCAAGAGGCTCTTCGTAGAGCCCAACTAAATATCAATGAGCGAGGAGCAGTCCAGAATAAAGTTCACAGGACCGCCTCCCCCAATTTGGATAAGACTGCCTGGGTAAAACCCCCTATTCCGCCTGTTCCGCCCAGGCGGCCTCAAAAACCTCTGATCACGACCATTCCAAAGCCAAAAACCTAGACTAAGCCTCGTCAGACCTTACTTACTTACTTACGTCTGTCACCCCTACCCGGGTATAGGCCGTCGACGAGAGACCTCCAGCAACTCCTGTCCTGTGCTTCTCCTTCGATTCTACTCCAGGTGGTTCCCAGTCTCTTGATGTCTGCTTGGAGGTCTCGACGCCAGGAGTTTCTCGGCCTACCTCTTTTCCTCTTTCCCTGGGGGTTCCATGACAATGCCTGCCTAGTGATACTGGAAGCTGGCTTTCTCAGACTGTGACCGATCCATCCCCATCTTCTTCGCCCAATTTCATTCTCTGCTGTTATCTGCTCTGTTCTCTCCCAGAGTCTGACGTTGCTGATCTTCTCTGGCCAGTGGATTTTCAAAATTCTTCTAAGGCAACTGTTCATGAAGGTCTGTACTCTGTTGACTGTGGTTTTTGTCAATCTCCAAGTCTCTGCTCCATATAAGAGAACTGCTTTTACATTGGAGTTGAAAATCCGGACTTTGGTGTGTTGTGACAGCTCTCTGGAGCTCCACACTTTTTTCAACTGGAGAAAGGCTGCTCTGGCTTTACCGATTCGTGCTCTGACATCTGCATCAGTGCCGCCTTTTTTTTTTTTTGTCTATGATGCTCCCGAGATAGGTGAAGGACTCCACCTCCTCCAACGGGGTGCCACGTCCTGAGAAAGCCTTGTTGCTGTCGGGACGTTAAGCAATGTACAATCAATCAATCAATCAATCCAACGGGGTGCCAGCAAGCAAGACTGGTTCTTCCCTGGTTGCGTTCAGCCTCATTGTCTTTTTCTGTTTGTGAATGGTGAGGCCCACTTGGGACGAGATGTCAGCAAGCCTCGTGGTCTTGTCCTGCATTTGTTGATGAGTGTGGGACAGTAATGCCAAGTCGTCTGCAAAATCGAGGTCGTCAAGCTGTGTCCACTGTATTCCACTTCGTCTGTGTTCTGTGGTCATCTTCATGACCCAGTCTATGGCCAGTAGGAAGAGGAACGGAGACAGCACACACCCCTGCCTGACACCAGTTCTGACCTGGAGCTTCCTGGTGAACTGCCCTTCGTGGATCACGCGACATGTCATGCCATCGTAGCTGCTCTTGATCAGGCGGACGAGCTTTGTGGGTACACCGTAGTGTCGTAGGAGTTTCCACAGAGTCTCTCGGTCCACACTGTCAAATGCTTTCTCATTATCCACAAAGTTGACGTACAGCGAGGAGCTCCACTCCAGAGACTGTTCCACGATGATGCGGAGAGTGGCGATCTGGTCTGTACATGATCGGTTCTTCCTGAATCCTGCTTGCTGGTCTCTCAGCTGGGGGTCAACGGAGCTCTTCATTCTCTCCAGGATGATCCTGTTGAAGACCTTTCCTGGTACTGACAACAAGGTGATTCCTCTGTAGTTGGAACACTTGCTGTAGTTGCCTTTCTTGGGAAGCTTGATTAGGTACCCCTCCTTCCAGTCAGCCGGCATCACCTCCTCTTCCCAGATCTTTCCAAACAGTGGGTACAGCATCTCCACTGTTGTCTCTATGTCTGCTTTCAGAGACTCCGCTGGGATGCCATCTGGGCCTGCTGCTTTGCCGTTCTTCAAGAATGCCACTGCTCTTCTGATCTCTTCCCGGCTGGGTCTGTCACAGCTGATGGGTAGGTCGGTCTCTGCCGGCTGGATGTCTGGGGGGTCGGGGGGGCTAGGTCTGTTCAGTAACTCTTCAAAATGCTCGGCCCATCTGTCGAGTTGGTCTGCTCTGTCTGCAATAGGCTTGCCTTCTTTGTCTTTTACTGGTCTTTCTGTATGGCCATACTTGCCTGACAATCTTCTGGTAATGTCGTAGAGCTGTTTCACGTTGCCGCTGCCTGCTGCCTTTTCTGCCTCTGCTGCCAGGCTGTCTGTGTAGGCCCTCTTGTCTGCCCTGATACTACTCTTCACCTCGCGGTTGGCTTCCGAGTATTCCCCCTGTGCCCTTACTTTGCCTGCTCTCGTGCGACTGTTGTTGACAGCTGCTTTCTTCTGCTTCCTCACTTCTATCTTCTTCAAGGTATGTGCCGACAGCCAGTCCTTGTGCTCGTCAGACCTACTAATCCTAAAACAAACAGTTCTCCCCCTCCCCTGGTCGTACATCACACTGAGTCCTCCCCTGCTCCGGGACCTGTCTCCCGCTGCAGGAAGAGACTCAACTACGGCACAGGGAGGTTAAACGATAGCCCTGCTCCATCTACCTCAAGTACGACTAAAATCATAGAGGATATTAGGTCCATCATGGATTCTCTTATCCAAGCCGTGAACACAGGTACCAATATAGACCTCAGTCGGCTACTAACCAGCTTCTACCAGCAAATCCTTGATGTAATTATCACTTATGGTACCACATAAAAGTAGTACAATACGTGCGCACTTTGTTGCGCCACTAACAAAATAATCAATAGGCTAGTAATCTAAACCAGTCTTTTAATATTCGCTTTTAAATTATAGAATAATCTCTTGCCGGGCAATAAACCCCGGTTATACATAGTCTTAATTTTCTTGAATTAAAGTCTATTTTTAAATGAAAAGGACCGTTGCAAATTAGTTGGGGAACTTATATCCCCCAATTAGACCAAACCAACACGACAGTGGGCAGAACTTGTGAGATTAAATTTCTTATTGGTCGTACGGTCAGAGATAGTAAAGTGGACAGTTGATGCCCACCCATTCCATAATCAACTAATTATTCTAATCAACTAGCCATTCAGACAAACGAACTCCCAACACTTACCGCCAATGCCTTAATCGCCTAGCCATTTTAGTTCCACTCCAGAAATCATTCAAAGCAACGATTTTTGATCAGCTACCAACCCGCGAGTATTAAGGCAGATCCCCCACTCCCACCTAAATAATTAATGCTGTCATTGACTTCTTTAAACAAAGGCTAATTATTCAATCGGCATTTACAGTTTTACCTTTGTCAATGTAAACGACTCATTTACGATCAGCTGTTTTCGGGAAATGACTACTTGCGCCATTGTGGGAATTCCCGTTAGGCATTATTGCCGCAACCCCCCCCCCACATAGAAGTAAGTGACGTCAATGTTGCTATTAGCAACTGACCTCACATGCCTAGCTCGTGACTCTTAACACATGACAAAGTATTTCGCCATCGAGAGGGTAGGTTTCACTTTTTAATACAGTTAAACCTGTCTTTGTTTAGACAGGCACACTCAAATACATGTGACATACGCATCACACACAGCACACGCGGCATATTTACCATACTCAAAATACATGACACACGCGGCACACTCTCCATACTCAAAATACATGACACACGCGGCATACGCGGCAGAGAATAATCCTTTCCGTAAATAAACAAACACACTTGACCAAATACATTTAACAGCTTTATCTGCCCAGTCAGGTCCCCCAACCCCTTGGAAACAAAAGGCTAGTTAAAATATCTTCCCGAGAAATAGTGACTACCGTACACGCCACCCACCACTCAATGCTGTCAGAGTTGGCCTTCCTGAGAATACTTCCTGTTCATGGTAAACAATAGTCCTCTATGCCCAAATAGTGTGTGTGTGTGTGTGTGTGTGTCTCTCTCTCTCTCTCTCTGGTGTTTCTGAGAAATAGTGAATACGCAAAAACAAACTGCGTGTCGGTGGCTAAATGCGCAAACAAACTGCGTCATCATGACGAGACAGGGCAGGTCAGTACGACGATGAAAAAAACTTATGACCCACTTCACGTCAATTTTATGCATAGAATTCGGAGCCCTCACGAGTTCTGCTCTGCATTGGCCCGCTAGCGTGGCTTGCGGCAACTGTTCACAGTCAATAGCCACAACTTCCGCGTTCCTGCCCTGTTTTATCTCCAGTCAACATGCACCAATGAAAGAGTTGTGACTGGTTTTTAAGAAATGTTTACAACAACCGGGCCCAAACAAGCATTGCGTCAGCTTTTCCGGACATTGCATCAGCCTAATTTTACTTGCATTCACCAATGCCAAGGACATCTTACAATAGCATGTTAGGCTTACTACCTTTGAGGACGGAAACACCAGAGGTCTTTTGCAAGAGACTTAGATTCTCAGGAGCCTATGTCTTTATAGGCTTAAATTCTTAAGATTCTTTTTGATTCATATCATGGAGAGCCCTGATTTAATAAGATTTCAGCCAAACCATAAATACGTAAAATAATCTACCTTTGTTTGGGTCTGCTGAGTGGCTGAGAGGATACTTCCGCTGGTTAGGATAGAATAGTTAGCGCAAGCTATTCTGTCTGTGCCGGGTTCGTTTCACGCTCTCGGAGCCAGTTGACACTCTACACCGCGGAGGCTTTCACAGGAAAAGGTGAACGTGCAACCCCCCAGGGTTATAGCCCCCTCCATAGGGGGTGAATTAGCACGTGAATAACCCGGGTTACATTGATTCCTGTGGAAGCAGGTGACAGGCCACTAAGCAGCCCTTTTGTCAATGTTTTTTTTCTATTTTTTTTCCTTTGTTAATTTTTTTATTTTTCTTATTTTATTATTTTTTCTTATTTTTTCTATTTTTTTTTTCTTATTTTATTATTTTGTTTTCTATTTTTTATGTTAGGAAAAAAAGCAAAATAAGTACATCACTGGACAAAGGGAAATAACGAATCTGGAAACAAAGGCTAGTTAAAATATCAATGCTGTCACCCAGCCCCCTACCCCCACACCCCACCCCACCCTACAAAGCCCCACACACCCACACCCCACCCAGCCACCCACCTCGCACACACAAACACACACAAACATATCAGGCCAAATTATTTCGTTCTGTGTCAATGCTTCAAAAGTGGGTTATTAGGGCACTAGAACAAATTTTAAATATGGAGCGTTCACCAAATATGGAACAAACCTTGAATATAGGTTTTTCTCCAAATATAGAGCACCAGGTCATTCCTAAATAAATAGGTCTCGCCAAGTGAGTAGTAGTTTGGAGAAAAAGAATTTTGTTTTCTGTTTCTTCGTCTGACAAAGTGTGGAGAAAATTTTGTTGTTTCCACTCCAAGCACATCACATCAGCACATCGTGAGTGTTATTTAACAGGCGCAGACCAACCTGTGATGCATTTGAAATTGAAAGACAAAACCCATTTTATGTTTGCAGCCACAAGAACACATGAAAAACACCCCCTGGCAATAGGCTCATCCATCAGGCCTATTCAAATGGCCTGGCCCATTCAAAAGGGGTGTTTTAAAATACCCCTTTCACGTCCACAGATGTATGGACAGATTTTGCACTATAGACCTTTCTTTCCAGGGTGCTATGTGCACACACCCTTATTGTGTAATAAAAAAAATATTCTATTACACTACCGGGCAATCTGAGTGGGAAGTAAACTTAGGAAGTTACTGTTGATGTGACTTTCTAGAATAACATGATTTTACTTGCCAACTAACTTCAAAGATACCTACAACTTTCAAGTAACTTTAAAGTTAGTGTCATAAGTTCTTTTAAGTGACTTAAAACAAGTTCTTACAAGAACCTAAACATAAGAATTTGTAAGTTCTTGACCCTAGTCAATAAGACACTCGGACAGATTTCTCAAGTTACAAGGTCAACAAGAAAACTTTTTTTCTCAATAGTAGTCTGGTGGTGGGGCAGATGGTGTTAGATGGGCAGGCGAGAAAGGCATGACATCTCTTTGCGAAGAGTATGACAAAATTAATGGATTACTAAAACCTATTGTTAATTGCTTATAAGTCCTTGAACTTTTTTCATAGTTTCTTCTACGCCTATCTTTTTTCCTTGTTCTAAAAAAGATTTCTTTAGCTCTTCAACATTTACAGCCTGACTACGCATCTTATTCTGTATTTCAGACTTTTGTTGTTTATAGTTGGCCAAATCATCCTGGACTCTTTTAAATTCGTTATCGTCAATTTCATTATCTTCCAAAGATTTACTAATAATAAGTTTCATACTCGTCAGCTTAGCTGCTGCGAGTGTACTTAATGCTTCATGCTTCTGCAACTTAGTATAAAATTTTTTGTTAAGGGCTTCCATACCAAAGCATGCCAGGCTTGTGGCAAGGCCAACAGCTTCAACAGCAATTCCTACGACACTTCCCACCCCCGTTGCAAACAGAGTTATACCTCCTACAGATAATCCGGCCGAAACCACCCCCATGGCCATTGATGTGTTGTGTACAGAATTGAAAACCGTATTGTAACGGCGTTTACACCTCGAGTATTTTGCTTGTTCTTCTTCCAAATACTTCAACGCTTCTGTAATATTCATTAAACGGAATGAATCTGCCTTTAATGTTTTATCACGCTCAATAGGCTCAAGCTGCTCAGGTGGTATTTGTGGATACAAGTTCACCATTTTTTATGACAAATATTTTTTTAATCAGCAATTACATTTTGCAACTCTTCAAAAGTATACAATTTGCTGGCATAATAAAATGCAACAAGATCAATGTGTTCAAGGTTTATGTAAGTTAGACGAACAAAAGTTGCTTTGTCAACCACCACCTTGACAGCGGGAATACTGCTTGAAACATTAATAACATCATTATTTTTTGTAATAGCAATAAAGACCTTTGATGATTCTGTTACTGTTTCATTCCATGTAAGTTTAATTCCTTGTGCTATATTTGCCTCTTTTGCAGAAGCAACAGATTTCATGATAATTTCAAATACTATTGTCACTTCTCTAGCCACGACTAAGCTTGCTGGCATAAACACAACAGAAGTATCTGATCTACCCTTTCTAGTTGTAAGAAGATATCTCCGTCTCTCATAATTTTCAACTTTCAGTTTTTCTCTGCTATTGTTGTCTAGGGCAAAACTTGGAACAAGGCTTACAATAAGCGGCCCCGAGTTAACAACCTTCCTAAACACTAAGGCGCCTTCATCATCAGTGTATACATAAGGACTAATAAATTCAATCTTTATGTCCCAGTCAATTGTGGGTGGTGGTGCCGGTACAGGTGAAACAACCCACTTACTACCCACATGTATTAAGTTGTAAGGCGCATTATTTACAGGTGGAGTAGGTACAGTAACATCACGAAGCTGACCAAGTTTAGGAATCTGTTTTTCACCATCTTTCATGTCAACAATTACTTTCCTCTTGTACATGCCATTTGAATCAAGTTCAAAACCATATATTTCTCCAATTTCCCCTTCCTTCTCAAAATCCTGTACGTCTGCCAAATCTTTCAACTCTGTTACTGGACACGCAACTGGTATGATTCTAGGCTTTGGACCAAGACCACTCATTTTTTATAAACAAAAATAAAATTATTTAACTTCTAACACTACACTAAAATCATGCATAAGAACTGGTTTGTCATCCTGATTAGTTACAGATAAACACAGTGACTCAAAGAAACTAGAACCTAATTTTTTAAACTGCAAATTAGGAAATCTAACAACTACACTTTCACAATACGGAGCAGTTCCAGTAGGTAAGCATCTCAACAAAGTTGAAGGCTTTCCATTGTGAACATTCTGAGATGTGTTTAGTTCTTTCAAATAAACATTTAGTACTGTGTGTACTGACAAATTGACAGGGCGTTTTCCAGTTATTTTAAGTTTTTTTGTCTTCATTGTTATAATGCCAGACATAGCTTCATCTAAATCATCTGATCTCCACCAATCTTCGTCAATATAAAATCCAAGTAAATATGCAAATCTGTCTGAAATTTTTAACCAATCTTGTTTCAGAAATTCTAATGTAACAAGTAGGTTAGCTGGATTTAAAGTTGCTTTAATTTTAAATTTACTTTGAAACCATTCAGCTATAGTACAAAAGTCATAATACCCAGGTGGTATAGCTTCAGTCTTACCATCAAAAATTACTTTATTATATATATCATCTGTTACATTAAACCATTTTACTGTATAGAACATTTCATGGATAGCTGCAGCCTTGCTACCATCACGATTATCAATCCCATTAGTTAACCACACTGGTTTGCTCGTGTCAAGATTTGTTAAGGTAATAAACATTTTTATTATCACATAAAAAAAAGGATGGAATTTAAATCACCAACCATTACCACTACAAACGCATTTCAATTTAATGTAGATGCTAAATATAATGTCGCCCCTACTTATGAACAGAAAATAATTCAACTAAATCAGCTTGATATAGCTTTGTCTGAAGGAGATTTATTTCAAGTGAAAGTGCCAAATCCTTATGAGCATTACCTAAACCCTCCAATTACAGATGACTCTACTGCAAGAAAGTGGTCTTCAAGCCCACTACAGATGTTTCAAAACCAACTTAACTTTGCTATACTATGCTCAACTACAGGCTGTGGCGTTTCTTTTACAGACCATTTGAATCACCCAAACAAACTGATTAAGTCTGTCTATCGTTTCCACATGTATTACCAGCTTAGAAGAATACTGTCAGAACTGCATACCCCACTGCCCACTGAATCCAGTTTTAATCAGTTTAACAATCCCATGGATTTGAAAGCATTTGAACGCATTTGTAATGAATTTAACATAAGCACAAAGTATGACTTTACACAAAAACTTGATGATCACAAAGGCATGGGAACATTGTATTATGCTATGAGTCACAGACAATACCCTCAAGATTATTACCCTGGTTACACTTCATTCTCATCAAAATCTGAAGTGTGGTTAGGCTCAATTGAACAGAAACAGTCTAATGCCTGGACCACATTTGTCTTAGATAAGAGTGACGGGTTTACTCAAGCGGGAGTCGAGCGCGTAAATGAGTCTATCAGAACATATGTCTGGTGTATATTAGGAGCACAAGCTCAAACAAAATCAAACATTTTGAATGGAAGTGGAAAGTTCTATTCACAAAAACAGTTTCTCGCTAATCTTGAAGATTCAGTAAATTCATCAGTTGATCTCCCATCTAGCATACAACGTTACCAAGACGTTCTCAGATATGCTAGATCAAAAGTTGACTTTGTAGTTGGTATTGGGTTATACATGTTGCCATCAGACCTTCAACTTCAAATGGGGACAATAACAAATTATAATAATGAAATAGTTGTTGCAGGTGTTGGTCAGAAATTAGGACTCAATCAATCTGTAAACTTGGGGGCCACAACCACACATGTACAGTCATTAAAATCATTACAGACGGTAACACCCACGGCACCAGTAACATCATCACCTGTACAGACAGTAACAACTCCAGCTTTGACACCGGTACCCATGCAAGCAATAACACCAACCCCTGATGCACATGAGTCAGAGAGAACTGCATTGGTAATAGGTCTCACTGGATTAGGGGTATTACTTCTTTATCTGTTTCATTAAATAACCCACCATCAACCCTCCTACTGTAACCAAAAAGACCCACACATGTTCTGCCATAAACCCTACTGCCTTTGCCGCTGTACTAATCAGCCAACTGACAACAGTGCCTATAATGCCAGGCAAAGCATCCATTGCTTTCACAGCCAATTTCTTAAGCAAGTCTGATATGTGAGACAGTTGTTTCTTTACCCACGACTGTAAGTCTTTTGGATCTGTGGGGACTGGGGTTGGTGGTGCTGGAGGTGGAGAACCACCCCCGGAGACAGCCAACACAACTGTACTGATAATAAACCCCAGAGCTGTAATTAAACTGGCAATTGTGATACCCTGTTCTCTGAAAAGTGTTTTAAGTCTCTCAGCCAGAGTAGTGTCTTCGTGAAGTATTTTTTTAATAGTTTCTCTAATCCTGTTAACTTGGGTTTTCAGTTTTTGTCTCCCAATACTAATCGCTTCTAACCTTCCTGATCTTTCTATCTGCAAATCAATTAATCTGTGTTGAATTTTTTCTTTCATTTCTGTGTCTGCTGTAGCCAGTTTCTCTTTTTCACGTTCTATGTGTTTATCAAGCTCTCCTAGTTTGGCTAAATTATTTACCATCTCACCTCTTATTGTCTGCAGTGATTTATCCAAACCCATAATCTCCCTCATTGACAAAGGTGGATCATTTATTGTTTTCAAAGCGTCATTTATTTGCCCTTCAGTAAATGAAGTTTCTTGTATCACTGTGTTTGCTATTTCTGGTAGGCTTGTTACTGGTGCCATTTCAATTTGTTGCCCTGTTGGCAACTTTGTTTGCGTGTCATGAAGAACACTAGCCAGTCTTGGCGTGACAGGAGACCCACCAATACCAAGTTGACGCAAGGCACCAACACCACCTTCATTTTTTATTGTACTTAAAGCCCTAAACCTACTAGGGTCTTTTTTGTTAGTCAATAGTACTTTTCCTTTGTCAACAGTATTTAAATATAAATGACCCTTGCCATCAAGTTCAAACTGGTTAGGGTCTACGTTGTCTGGGCGATTACCAACATGATCATAAAATGAGTTCACTTTGGTTTCTAAAAGTTCATGATGTAAACTGTAAATATTTCTTGTACCAGTCATATCTGTCATATCTGTTGTATTACCAAAATCATACGTGTCATCCATTTCAAAATCTTCATGATTAAATCCTCCCGCAGCCATTGTTTTATTAATTTATTATTTTTTATTGTGCATAATAAAAATGACACAGTCTTACGGATCAAAGTTAGACCCATTTAGAAAACTACGTGAGCCCCTGGGTGTTAAGGGCATTCGACAAACAATAGTCATCACAAACAATCCAAGTACCATAGACCAGAACCAAACACTTACAATCAAGTTTCCAAACCTAGGACCCAGTGACGTTATTGTTCCTGGCACTGCACGCCTTGCTTTTAATATTGAACTATCATCAGACGCAGACGTGAACAGAACACTAGTTAACAATCTTGGTAGAGCAATTGTTAGAACTATTAAAGTAAAACTTGAAGGACAGGAAGTGTTTAGTCTTGATGACTCAGATGTATTCTACTGTTACAAAGACCTTTGGCTAACAAAAGAAGAACGAGAAGACCGTATTTACCAAGGCATACAGCCAGATAATGTTTGTAAACTTCGAATCGACGCCGGAGATAAATCAACGTCAGCAGCCCAGGACGTTATTATAGCAGAAACATATGGAACCAGATTCTACATTCCACTTGAGTTTGAAATCCTAACAGCTCATCTGCCTTATTATCAAGGAGCACTGAATGACCGTCTGAGTTTTGAACTAACCTTCAATGACTATTCCAAAGTTATTAAATCATCTGATCTTAGTGCAACATATAAGATCTCTAACATTTCCTTGGAATATGAAATTGTCACACACACTGAACTAGCCAGACTCATACAAAATCAGTATCAGTCAAGACTACCAATTTATTATGACAGGGTGATTAGACATAGTTTAATACCCAAAGACAAAAGCGACCCAATGTGGAACATAAACTTAAACACGCCTGCTAGGTCACTGAAAGGTATTTTTATGTTGTTTATTGAACCAGCGGCTCCATACAAACGGGATTCAGAAAAATTCTACAATCCTAAGATTACACATTTGTCCTGCACAATTGAAGGCCGCCCTAATCAAGTGTACGCGTCTGGAATGTTACCTTATCAACACTACGATGAGATCACAAAGTATTTTGCGGGTGGAAGGATTAGAGATAAACCAGCAAACATTGCGTGCAAAGATCTACATCTGTATGACGTTAGGATCGGTCAATACCTGACAAACAAGTATGCACTGTGGTTAGACCTGCGTAGTACAGATGATGACTATCTTCATGGGTCAGGACGAACTGTTGAGAATGGTAGTGATGGGATTACAATTCATATACAAAAGAAGGTTGAAACTGCTGCAGCCATAAATATATATTTGTACCTGATATATGACGCACAACTCAATATTGCAGAAAGCAGACTGAGTGGACACATATATTAAAATTATATTGTGTATTAAAATGAACCGGAGCTTAATGACACTCGATCCACACTGTGGTTTATTTTGTGGTGCCACAGGCTGTGGAAAAACTGAATTTGTTCTTAATCTGTTACAAACAAGATACATATACCATTTCGAAAACATTGTAATATTTTGTCCTACGATAAAACACAACAAAGCTTATCACAACCGTTTATTCATTTGGACTGACAGCAACATATACTTAGTCGACCCTGAGAAAAAACTGAATGACTACCTACAATATTTTTACAAACAATTTGAAGGACAGCCAACGTTGTTTATTGTTGATGACTGTTCTGCAGAGAAAGACATTGTCAAGAAGAGAAACACACTGGCAGAACTTGCCTTTTAGTGGCAGACATGCAAACATAAGTGTATGGATTCTCACTCAGAAATATAATGCTGTACTGAAAGATTTTCGTGAACAGTTAAAGTTTATCTGTTTGTTTTACTGTAAGGATCGTGACAGCTTCGAAGACTGTCTCAGAGAAAACGATGTCATTCCAAATAAGCAAGAACGGGATGATGTAAAAAATAAACTGAAATCAACTAAGCATCTAAAGCTCATTTTAAAGACAGATCAGCCTACAGGGTATGGGTTAGTGAATTAATTTATACTTTTAGTTTGTCTATAAAAATGACAGACGGACAAAAGGAGCAAAATTGGCCTATTGGTGAAATCATAGATATTACATATTGCTTTAAAGATGTTAAATATGTAAGCCAGCTTTATAATAAAGAGTCACCTGGTAATTTATTTATGTTACCAACAACACTGTATATGACTGGTAATATAACTTTAAGTGTTGATAATCCATTTATTAAAAAAATAACTGTTGACATTAATACACAATCATTTACTGTTAATGATTATTACAGTGATTGGTTTGGCAAAGTGTGTAGTGATTTAGCAAAAGAACTATATAAAATAAATTTATATTTTAACGTTGTTACATTTAATAAAATGGTATTGCACATACAAAACCAATGATGATGATTGAGTCAGTGTGTAAACAAATCTGTTTTGTAGGAGTTACAGTCAATAAAGTGCCATTTTCATTATATAATTTTCTATTTATTTTTTTGTCGGACAAATAAAAAAGATGGACAACCATCAAAGATTAAGAAACGTGTTTCACACAACTGACTTACCTATATCTAATATTTACAATGTCTATGAATCAATAGAAAGATCTTTTTTAGTCATACAAAATAACCTTCTTTCTGATAGTGTAAAGATTCAGATTGTTGCAAAAATAGAATTTGCCAGAGATGTTGGTGAAGTTATTGTAACGTATATCTCGACAAGGCAGCACACAGTTAATTCGAGAAGAGAACTAGAGAAAGTGTTTAGAGAAAGATTGTTACCAGACTTCCATGAAGCAATTGACAGAGCAGAAATGCAAGGGTCTGGCTGGCATGAAGGCCTTGTACATGAACTACAACTGAAGCAGTCAAGATATCATCCTATACTAGGTAAATCATGGATACCACTTCCAACTGAGGTTGCAAACAAAAAGGCTGTAGTCAATATTCAAAACAATGATAATTTATGTTTTATGTGGTGTGTGCTTGCTAAACTTCATTTTGTAAGAGTAAAACCTGATCGTGTATCTAACTATACCAAATTTGTAAATGAACTCAACTTCAGTGGCATTGAGTTCCCTGTTAAAATAGAGGATATAGACTTGTTTGAAAAACTAAATCCTGGTATATCTGTGAATGTGTTTGTGTGGGAAAATGAATCTGAGAATAAGTTACAGCCAATTAGAGTATCTCCAATTGCCCCAACCTATGGGCAGTCAGAAGATAGACATGTTGACATGTTGCTAATAAGATCTGGTGATAACTTTCACTACACAATTATCAGAAGTATGTCAAGACTAATTCATCATACAACAAAACATGACGGTAAACAGGAATTTTGTAAAAAATGTTTACAGAGGTTTTCCTCTATTAAAGTAGCACACAACATGTGCAGCACTGCAGGTCGGCTGATGACATTCAAACAATACTGAGGTATCCAGATCCTGGTAGTCAAGTGTATTTTAAGAACTATGGGAATCAGCAAAAGCTGCCGTTTGTAGTGTATGCAGATTTTGAATCACTCGTTGTTCCATATGAGGGTCCTGTTCCAGAGTCATTACCAAAGACTATAAAATTGAGTGACCAAGTGGTGTGTTCTTTTGGATACATTCTTGTTAGGTCAGACGGTCTTCATTCAGAACCTGTTATCTACAGGGGTGAAAATGCAGCTTGTCTGTTTTTAACAGAAATGAGACATTTGTATAGTCAGGTAGTACAATATCTCACAACATGTCAGATGCCTTTGGTGATGACAGAAGAAGACAAACTGAAATTTGATACAGCTGAGATGTGTTGGATTTGTGAACAACCCCTCCAGGGTGATGAAGTTCGTGACCACGATCACATAACTGGACGTTACAGAGGCGCTGCACATAACAATTGTAACTTGTTATTAAAAACAGATCCTAAGACATATAAGTTACCAATCTTTTTTCACAATCTGAAGGGATATGATTCACACATCATCATGCAGGCTGTTGATGAGTCTTACAGAAAAATTAGTTGCATTGCCCAGACAACTGAGAAGTACTTGACTTTTAGATTGGACAAATTAGCATTTTATGACTCCATGCAACATTTGTCTTTAGGTCTTGCTAGTCTGGCAGAAGGACTGAGTGAGTATCCAATAACAAGTAAATATTTTGAGCCGGACTTGATTAAAAAAGGTGTTTATCCATATGAGTACATCAGTGACTGGGTAGTTTTTGAGGAAAGGAGACTGCCTCCAAAAGAGAAATTTTATTCTACACTAACTGGTAAAGGTATTTCTGACTCTGAATACCAGCATGCACTTGATGCGTGGGAAAAACTAGGGTGTCAGACAATTGGTGATTACCACGATCAGTACTTAAAGGCTGATGTCTGTTTGCTAGCAGACGTATTTGAAAGTTACCGTGAAAAGGGTTTGTTACACTACAAGCTTGACCCTGCTTGTTACATAACTAGTCCTGGCATGACATGGGATGCATTTTTGAAATCCAGTAAGATATCTATAGACCTGTTGTCTGATCGTACGATGGGTGAAATGGTGGAACGTGGATTGAGAGGTGGTATTAGTCTAGCAGCAAACAATTATGGCAAGGCCAACAACAAATATCTTGACGACTTTGACCCCTCAAAGCCAATGTCATTTATTACATACTTGGATGCTAATAATTTGTATGGATTTGCAATGTGTGAATTGTTGCCATTAAAAAACTTTTGTTTGTATGATTTGTCACAGTATGGCATAAAAAAATTAACAAAATATATTATGGATCGAGGTCAAAATGATGAAAAGGGTTGGATCTTTGATTGATTGATTGTACATTGCTTAACGTCCCGACAGCAACAAGGCTTTCTCAGGACGTGCCTGCACTGCTTGTGAAAAAATAAAAAAGAAACAGAACATTGAATGTATGTCGCCAGCCGGTCAAATACGTTAAATAAACCTAACACATGGGGCCTAAATAAAGCTAAGACCATTTAGCAACACACATCCAATATCAAGAGCTACAGGCAGTGCAGACAGTAGGGAGAGTTTTAAAAAGGCAAATACAGGTGAATGGACAAAGGGTAGACAGAAACACATGCCCCAGAATAGAGAGAAAAACCCACCCTGTGGGGATGACCAGGGTGACCCTGGGAACTAAAAAATACCTAACCCCACCCAAGTCCCCCAGGGCAGACCCGGGTGGGGTTGGATCTTTGAAGTAGACTTGGAGTATCCACACCATTTACATGATTACCATAATGATTATCCATTAGCAGTTGAGAAACTGAGTTTGACAGGGAAAAAAGAAGACACCAAACTTGTACCAAATTTAAATGACAAATTCAATTACGTTTGTCACTACCGCTTGCTGCAGTTTTACATCAGACATGGGTTAGTATTAAAGAAAGTTCACAGAGGAATTCAATTTGATCAGAGTGCTTTCATGAAAGATTACATAATGAAGAACACAACCCTTCGTGCCAGAGACGGCAACACTGTATTTGACAAAGACTTCTTTAAGCTTATGAACAATGCCTGTTTTGGCAAGACAATGGAAAATCCTCATCACCGCAAAGATGTGAGACTGGTCACAACTGAATCGGGTGCAATTAAACTTACAAGTAAGCCTCAGTACACAGGGTATAAAGAATTTCATTCATCATTATATGCAGTGTCACTCAAAAAAAAGATTGTTAAACTGGACAAGCCAGTATTCATTGGTATGGCAATTCTGGAGTTGTCAAAACTGTTGATGCTTGAATTTTATTATGATTACTTCAAACCGAAGTATCCTGACTGTCGTCTGCTATACACTGACACTGACTCTATGATCATTGATGTGTGTACTGAAGACTTTTATGAAGACATGAAAACAGAGTTACACATGTATGACACGTCTGACTACCCTAAAGACCATCCACTGTTTAGCACACAAAACAAGAAAGTGCCTGGTAAGTTTAAGGATGAACTAAATGGTGTGCCAATAGTTGAGTACGTTGGACTGAGGTCAAAAATGTATTCAATACTGCACCAAAAAGGCAGTCAGTCGAAAGCCAAAGGAATAAAAAAAACAGCAATAAAAAATAAAGACATATGTCATGAACATTACAAGCAAGTGTTAGATGGTGCATTAATGCCTGATTATCCAAACAAGACACTAAGATCAAACAAACATAATATTGAAATGATTCAAACACATAAGAAGTCACTTGCAGTTGGGGACACAAAGCATGTGTTTCATACTAAGGAAAAAGCTTATGCACCTGGTCATTACAGGCTCAAGTTATCTGAAGACATAGCCGATGAACTGGTTGATGAATTAATTGATGAATTAAAATTGTTAAAAATGAGTAACAGTGTCTGGGGGAATAATCTGTAATTCTTCTCTAACAAATGCCCTCTTTGGTGCAGGCTCATACAGATAATATATTGTTGCATTAGCTGAAGGAACTATTTTTTTTTATATTATGAACAGATGTAGACCAAATTGGATCAGTTGCCCTACGTCTAACGTCATTTTCAGCCTCACCAGGTTGATACAAATATCTCACCTGTTTTGTAAATAAGTTAGTGTCTGGAGGTGTTATTGCTTTTATTTCTGACGGTATTGTTTTCAATTTAATAGAATCAACAGGTTTAGGGTGACCATCATTATTCATTGCTTTTATCACAGAAGGTAATCTTTTAACCCACTCAGTGTTACGTGCGTCATGCATGAGTTCCTTAGAATACTGATAGCTAAAAAGTCTCTCCGATAATTGCTTGTTAAAGTTTTCAACAATTGCCTGTGATCTATGCAAGCCTGGAATACCGCGTCTAACCAGTACGCCATGCTTTGCAAATAATTGATTAACAGCCCCTTTAAATTCACTCCCATCATCAACCTGCACAAGCCTAGGGTATTTTAAAGGACCTCGACTATATATTTTTGATAATGCAGTGGCCACTGTTACAGCTTTTTTGTCAGTTATGGGTTCTGCATCCTTATACCTTGAAGCTATGTCAACAACAGTTAATGCATACTTGTATCGTTTCTTTCTTATTGTGTCATGTGGAAGAAACAGGAGGTCCATTTGGTGTGTGTCATTAGGTGATGTGTTTTCAAAATGAGGCCTTGTTATTTTTCTTGGAGCAGGAAGATATATTTGCCAAATTGCCTGTTTTTTAAGCCACTGTTTTATTTGGTTAACATCTCCACCCACAGCAGCATGTAATTTTTTTATTGCAGTATTCCCTTTCCAGTAGCCAATTGGGGAGTAATATATTTTTGATAGTTTAGCGTCTGCCATTTTTTTTAGCAATATAAACTCCTGTAAAATATACTAATGTCATTCCTACTAGAACAAATATTATTTCTCCATTTCTTTGTTCTGAGCTTGGTTGGTAATAGTCGCTAAGTTTTGGTTGAGGAATAGATATGTGTTCACCAGTTACAAGATAGTATTCTTTGATCGCGTCATCAACATTTGAAAATGTATGCTGTGCATGACCCTCAAGTTTTAGTTTTTCATTAATAAAATCAAGTTTCTCAATTCTTTGCTTTTCATAATCTTGTTGAGCTTGAGCTAGTTTTTCAGATGCCTCATTGTGTCGCTTCATTTCTTCTGCTGATTCTTCTTTACTAACTTTTGAAAAGAAATAGTTTGATCCACTAAAAGCTAATGCGTTAATAACTGCACCACCAATCATGACAGCTATAGTTGCCATATTTTTATTTACATAGAAATATTTTCTGGAATAATTCCTTGCTTGACTAAAAAATCTTTTGTAGCAATCGACGCTGTTATAACAACTACTAGCTTAGCACTGTCTTCGAAGTCTAATTTACTAAGGTCTGCTGATTTCATTTTGAGAAGACTTTTTCCCAGCATAGAATATGCTACTGCTAGTCCACTTATTACAGCGGAGTGATAGACAAGGTTCATTATGTTCTTTGTGTCGCTCATTTTCTTATACTACAAAAATTAAAATAATAAATTTATTTACTGCATGTAAAATGGGTCCAAAGGTTTTGGAACTGCTGGTAATGTGGAGACTTCTTCTTTTGTTTTTGGAGTGTTTGATTTTTTGGACACTGTTTGAGTGTTTGGTTTGTATTTTTTATATAATTGGTAACCTACGTAACCAAATCCGACAACAAATCCAGCAACTATATATTTTGTTGTTTCAGGTTTAGTTGTTTTTTTATCACTTTGTGGGGTATGTGTTGGTTCTAATGGTAGTGTCACTGATGATGTTACGTCAGTCTTTTCTGTTAATGCTTGAAGCTGTAATTTCTTTTGTCTGTTATATTCAGCTAATCTTTTCCCAGCCTCTATTCGACCTGGACTTTTAGTCTTAGTCACTGTTTGAACCTGTGTCAAGACATGGCTCTGTTGTGGAGTCGTCTCGTCCATTTTCTTCTAATTTAAAATTTATTTTAGAAAAATCAATATGACTACTAGTAACAAGTAAGGTTACAGCAGGTGCAAGGTAATTCCCAAACTTGTAAAACATAAGGCATGCTAATTTACCTATTGAACTTGAAACTATGGGGTTGCTTTCTAGATCATGTGAAAGGCTGTCACTATCAACAGGTAGGAAGTGACTTACAGCTTTTGTGTATAGGCATACAAGAGACCGGCTTAAATCACGAGTCATTAGTGAAGCAATGTGATTTTCATATTTAGAATGTAGTTTAATTAGCTCATCAGAGGTTAAAGATTCAATATCCTCTGTCATGTATTGTCTTCCTAGATAAGTCTTTGACTTGCCTGAGACAACTACAGAGATAAGTTGTTGTTTTTTCGAGTCTAAGTCTTTGTTCTCAACAGCATTGATATCACTTAAAAGTAGTAATTCGTCTTGATTCATTTTAAAACGTAATATAATAATTTTGTTTAAAGAAGTCAATGACAGCATTAATTATTTAGGTGGGAGTGGGGGATCTGCCTTAATACTCGCGGGTTGGTAGCTGATCAAAAATCGTTGCTTTGAATGATTTCTGGAGTGGAACTAAAATGGCTAGGCGATTAAGGCATTGGCGGTAAGTGTTGGGAGTTCGTTTGTCTGAATACGGAGAGGATCAAATAAATCTATAGATTGGGGGGAGGGGTGCCCATCAACTGTCCACTTTACTATCTCTCGGTCTTGTCCGCCGACCTTCTTGGCTAACTTTTACCTGGCCCCATCCCCCCACCTTCCCCCAAAACAATGTAAAATGAGATAGTCCCTTATACTAAACATAGTGAATAGGGACAGTAAGCCAGATTCAAAGAAAATCACCTGTTTTCTCAACGAATTCCAAACCGACATAACTGAACCAAATCAATTGATTGATTGATTGTACATTGCTTAACGTCCCAACAGTAACAAGGCTTTCTCAGGACGTGCCTGCACTGCTTGTGAAAAAAAACTAAACAGAAAATTGAATGTATGTCGCCAGCCGGTCAAATACATTAAATAAACCTACAACATGGGGCATAAATAAAGCTAAGACCATTTAGCAACACACATCCAATATCAAGAGCTACAGGCAGTGCAGACAGTAGGGAGAGTTTTAAAAAGGCAAATACAGGTGAATGGACAAAGGGTAGACAGAAACACATGCCCCAGAATAGAGAGAAAAACCCACCCTGTGGGGCTGAACCAAATCAACGCTACACAACCGAACTAACTCTTACTAACGCATACTATCTTTAACTCAGCAGCTGTCAACAATACTAACATATAAAAACATCGGAGTACCTGAATTCTAGGTTTCAGAGTCTTGGAATACGGCTAACATATCCATACGTCCGTCCACACTGACAGAGTAGCCCGTACTAACTACCCTACAGATCTGTTCGCCTGAACTCTCGCTAAAAACCCCGTGCAAAACGCTTTCCTTATGATTGCACGTGGCCTCGTGCACACACTGACGGGATATTTGTCATAAGACAAACCGCTGACAAGACCGTACAATACAAAAACTGCGTGGGCATAGAGCTTCATCACAACAGACGAAAGCCACATCGTATATGTCCGCGTTCCTTTGATAAGTTGCCGAAAGCCGCGAAAACTCAAAATAATAATACCAATAATAATAATAATAATAATGGAAATAAAAAGTGGAAATGAATATAGTCAAGAAGTTTTACACTTACCTCACAATATGGGTACAAGCACACTCGAAATCTGAACCGCTGAGCGGTACTCACAGACCGGACACCTCTGGATGTCACTGTGTTACCCAACGGTAGTGCTAGATTTGTTTGGCGCCAAACTAATCTGGCACTACCCTCGAATTATCATCAATACATCTCCTGCAAATGGTACATAGTCGTTAAGCGACACGTCCGAAATGTGACCATGGGGTTAAATGGGTTAAAATGTGAAAATGTAAATGGTGTGTTTCATCGTTTTTCGTTTTGAAAAATTCGAAATGGAAAGTGGAGATAAATTGTTTTGCCGTTCAGTCAGTTTATCAATTTTCAAAGGGAAAACAAAAATGTGGTTTTATCGCGCTGTTTTCCCCCGATTAAGCTTGGAACAGAAAAGGAAATAACGGTTTATTCCGGTATTTCATGAAATCCTCAATTAAACATCAGTGTATGTCACTTCATAAAAGCGCCCAGGTTGGACAATTCTTCAGTGCTTAATGTGTGCCAGTGCGTGTGACGGTGTCTGTGTGTCAGAGTCAATCGTGCTCGCGCGCGCGTGTGTTTAACTTGAAGTTGATTTTACTATCAAAACAGGAGCACACTTACCGGTATCTTAACCCTCATTGTGCATGCAGCCATCGGTACCGGCTGTTGGCAGTACTGGTACCATGCGGCACCATGGCGTCAACCTATTTAGCCCAGACGCACTGCAGCAGGAGATGGATCGACCATGATAATTCAAGAGTAGTGCAAGATTAGCTGGGCACCTGATAACGCCAAGCTTATCTGGAACCACTCCGGATTCTCATGGTTGGTCCATCTCCTGCAACTGGTGCATACTCCAACATGCGGCACTCGGGGGGTCGAACGGGTTAATACACCGATCCCATGGGCTCAGACTTCTGATGTTGGATTTATCCTCTTTTGTAGATCAACCATGATAGTCCAAGGATCCTCTTTTGTAAATCAACCATGATAGTTCAAGGCAGAAAAAATGAAGAATACGTTGCAGATCTGGAGACAATTTAACCATGACAGTTCAAGGATGGTGCCTGTTGGCGCCAAGCTATTCTGGCGCCACCCTTGAACTGTCATTGTTGATCCATGTCTTGTTGTAGTGTGTATGTGTGTGTGTGCGGCGCGCGCGAGCGAGCGTGCGTGCGTGCGTGCGTGCGCGCGCGCCCGCACACACACACGGCACAAAGACACACTTTACACCGTCACACGCACCGCCGACACACACTTGACGATTGTGCGCTCGCCGCGTGACATGATGTGACTACATAACTTCCCGTGCCGAATCTATAATGCTAAAGCACCCCAAAAACACAACAAGCAGCAGGCGTGCAACAGTAGGCAACTGATATTTATACTTGACAAATATCACAGACGAGTCCAATGTTTTGTTCGCCTTCACAAACATTGTGTTGAGTCCAGTTCAGAATGTTCTTTTTCAACTCTGATATAACACAGAAAATCAGCCATCCCGAACTCACACTTCCACGGCAAAACAGCTTACATTGTTTTGTGTTTGTTTGCAAGAAATACACAGCGGGAGATGGACAGACCGTGTGAGCTCAAGGGCAGTGATTATCCGTAACTTGGCTCCTGAGAAGATACAACGCTTAAAGTACCAGCTACGCATAAATCTAAAGACACATTTCAGCGGCACTATTTGTGTGTATTATGCCTTGTCGACACACCTAATGAATTTTAACAGCAGTTTGGACAAGTGGCAAAAACACACGAGTAATCGTACTTATTTATACTGCGCAGCCGTTAGTGTGTCAATCTACTGTAATCTCTCCTACTGAAATCGTTGTATTCAGTTCTAGAACGGAGTGGAGTCATTGTCAGGCTACTTGATATAAAGGCGACGTGTGCTGAACTGCAGAATTGTCCTGTGTTTAAATAAACCATGGGGCTAGACCTGCGTGGTGCGTTTCGTAACCATCTCTTACAGAGACACACAGTTACGGCGGTAGTGGGCCTTCAACAAGCCTCGCGTGTGAGCTATCACGGTAGATAGGAAGGCGAGAAACTGTTAAGCAAAACCCTTGAGTTAATCCTCTGGCTGTCCTAGGTTTATGTCGTGACAACTCTTATAGGAATCGTCGCGACTATGATCAACCGCTACTGACATCCAAAGGTTAAAGTGACCTACTCCAGGCGGTGAAGGGTTAATAGAACGCAAACATCTCCTCCTTTGAACTCAGGACAGTTCCTTCCTTTATTGTGACGCTCAAAAGACAGTGGAAAGCCGCGTGTGCCTACTCACATGTGAAAAGAAGGGTAGAAAAGTATTAGTTGCGGCAGATAATACGTTGTATCGGCGAATGATAGCAATCAGAACCTGCCTGGAGCAGATAGTTTTGAAGTTGGCTGAATGCCCTTGAGTTGAAGGTGCCGCAAAGAGCAAATAGACACCGGGCCGAAGTCGGCCGCGGTTGACTCACGCACATTTGTATGTGCGGGTCAGCCGCGGCCGAAGTCGGTCCGAGGTCTTGTTTATGAGAGGGCTTACATTGTTCCTGTTGATCATGGTGATGGCGATCACCAAAACATGAACAGCTTGTCATCATAGCCATACTCTGCAGCTGTGACCGTCCACAGTGAATGTCATGCACAGATCGACATACATGTACCGAGCAACTCGTACATCAATGGTCATAAACGTAACGGCGGCTGTCAAATTCCTCACAGCACAGGAAAACGCATGTTTCTTTTGGCGAAAAAAGAAAACGACTGAAACTCACTGAAATAATGGGTATGAATGACTCATCTACATGCACAGCAACCAAATAATCAACTATAGGTCACGTTATATATTCAAATGAGGTATGCGAGGCAGTAAGAGGACCGGTGTTTAAAAAAAATAAATTTTCTGCCTTCTTTACATGTTTGGTGCTTTGATTCATGCCAGTCTTGGCTTAACCAGCGGACTCTTTTTGGCCTAGTTTGAGTTGCCAAGCGGATGGCGATTTGAGGTGTGTACCAGTTTTGGCTGCGTCAGTACAGAATCATGTTGATAGCCAGGAAATGAGACGGGTGATGTGGGTTTGTCTTTTTAATTTTTTTAAAATATTTTATGCCGCAAGGCAAATGTGCAGCAAGTGGGCGGTAGTGTTGTTTAGGAGATTAAAAAATTAGGGGATGACTGGGACAGACTAAGACTAAGGCATTTTAACAGATGGGACTGCAGGGGAGGCCCACTGTGTACTATGGCCTATAACTACAAAGCCGACCATCTTGAAACAAACTGCAAGGTCAAGTGTCAAACAGAAAAGTTAATAAAATTAATGCTTATTGCATGCGCTACTCGGAACAATAACGCAGAAAATGCAACAAAACAAACAAAACGCATGAAAGAAACATGGCATTTCCTGTGTTATGCATCCCTGCCTAACAGGTTTACTACGTGACAGGACAACGGCGGCGGACGGTCCGATTCTAGATGCAGTTAATGGCAGAGTTTCCGTCTGTATGTAAAGTGTTATTCAGCAGTAATACGCCAACGGAAATTTTGCCTATGCAGTACATTTTATTGTGATTCGGCGAAAGCTGAACCGTCATATAGTTTGTACAAACTATTCTTCTTGTTTCCCTTCAGCATAATGTTCTCCTCTTCTGTGCCAATTGGCGCTGTGTTACCGCAATCTTCCTTAATTCAACACCTAGCTGTCGCAGGAATATGGATTCAAAGTAGTGTCAGCAAGAGGCATAGATCCTCATCAGCCCCCGCAACTGCGGTAAGTTAGTGCAACTGCGGGGGCTCATGCGGATCTATACCTCTTGCAGTTGGGTGGTGTTCACATTTTCTGGCCACTGAACGGGTTAAGTTACCACAGAGGACGAGACATGATGGTATTATGAAGTAAGATGTGCGATGTGAACTCTGAACTATGCAACTTTAATGTCCGAAACGTACAGTTGGAAAAGGCCGTTATCAAACAACCCAAAATTTAACAAAAATAATACTTTAACATTTAAACCATGAAAAAATGTAAAAATTAAGTCAATAAAATATATTAATTTATCACTTCACTGAGTTACACAGACACGCATTCGCTCTCTCAGTCAACGGTATAGTCCCACGGTTACAAAATATGCATTTTTATCACTTAAAAAAAAAGTCCAAATTAGGAGGAGAATTAAAACATTCTCCTTGGCTACCACGGAGTGCAAAATAGACTTCTTCTTTGTGACAGGAGCAATACCGCATGTGCGAGAGGCGATCTCTTGGCGCGAGTGCTAGATGTGACGGAGGGGTCTAGCGTGGGAGCTCAAGACTGCTAAACCAGTAAGCAAAGGTCTTCGGGCCCACAACGGCCGCAGTGGGCCCACACACAGCCGTACACGGACCCTTTGCGGCCGTCGCGGGCCCGAGGACCTTTGCGTACTAGGTAAACCTCGCCAGGAACGCGCCAGACAAATATCACTGTTTATCGGGCAGCTTGCTTCAGTTCTTTCGGAGTGCATGGGCATCAGGAAGTGTACTAGAGCTGCTGGGCATCAGGAAGTGTACTAGAGCTATCACAGTGCTGCAAATTTATGTGACGTTGGGAGCTGAAGAGTTGTGTGCTAGTCTGTGATTTTGATCTTATTACAGATGGAAGCCTCAAGGTGGTCATCTGAAACCTTGGTTAAGTTGTACGAATGAGCTTAGTCCTGTGCCAGTCATTAAGCAAGACCGGTGCTCCGCCATAGTGACTGGCGCAGGACTCAGTAAGATCACTCGTACAACTGAAGCCCACCACACTAGATGTGAGAAGAGTAAGACACTGGGATGGATGATCTGATTGAGTTGAACGCTTATGCGCGGAAAGGCAATGTTGAGTAGATCTGTTTCCATGATAGTCGATGTACAGTGTGCAACTGACCGTGCAGTGCGGTTAATACTTTGAAAATGAGAAACGAACAACAAAACGCCAAACCTATCACGGCTCCCACTGGCGAGGCATAATCCTGACAATGCCTTCTGCAAGTCAGCGACCGTGATATTGCAGCGTGGGGGTGGGGGTGGGGAAGGGGGGAGAGGGGAGGGGCAAAATTATATAAAATGCTATAACAAAGTCCCTTTTGGGGTGTTGGACCAACCCCCCCCCCCCCCCCCCCCCCAATTTTTCGGCTCATGGAAGCAAGGTCTACCGACGGGGAGGCCTTTTGAATGAGGTTGAAGGTCCCAAACAAAAAAGTTTACCCCCCTCCCCCCCCCCCCTCGAAGTAACTGATCCGACCCTGATATTGTATTCTAAACATCACCTAAGTCAGAGGCCTGCTGCATGAGTGATCTTAGTCCTGCGCCAGCCATTAAGCAAGGTGCTCCCCTATAGCGGAGCACGTTGCCTAGTGTCTGGCATAGAACTAATTTCACTCATGCAACTGGCCCCTAAAATGTGCACAAAGCGAAGATTTCCATGGCCCCAGCAGCCGGATGTGACAGAGGGGGTAGATGATAATCCATCCGTCTGTTTGGAAAGAGTCGCCCCGTGTGCTGAGATAAAAGGTCAAATACAACGGACACAAAACGGAGCGGAACCTGAAGGGACGTGTTGTCAAGTGTGAGAATACGGAGAGCTAATGCTACAAACACCCTAAACTCTCCAGTCAACTCCACAGACATTATTTGGCACTGACTAAGTCGTAAAACCTCAAAAGTCAGACACTCCAAACCTTCATACAATACAGAGTTAGTACTCATGCTGTCAAGTTTTTTCAGAAAAGCGTAAGAAGGTGCAGTGCGTCTGCTCACGCTAAACAACATTCACAGAAAGTCTTTTCATCCAATTCCACTGTCACGAGTCCTGTCAGCCAAGGCTTTCCTCCGCAAGAAAAATAAACTCCCTAGAGACTGTGCTGCCGCAGGGGATCAGGAACAATTAGGCGTCGCCGGCACGAGATGCGACGAGGTCCTGGCAGTTGTGGGGGATGTGGTCAAATGTCTGCCTCGTGCTGCCGAGACCCGTCCCTTCGTTCTCCAGCCCTGTTCTTCACGCGCAGGGACCCAGCATGGCGACACACGTGTCAATTATCAAATAGTCTCACAACTACAGTGCTCCTTCCTTAGATGTCAAAAGACACTGAGACGTGACGAAAGGCCTGATGTCACGCTTACTATGCACCCAGTGAGTCAAAGGTCATCGGATGTCGGCCGCTGTTGGCTGCGCGGGCCAACAGCGGCCGACATCGGCCCGATGACCTTTGACTTATTGGGTATTAGCTGGTGTGAGGAGTCATTCACTCTTTGTTCATGCACCCACCGCTTACACACAGGACGGGGTGGGTCCAGAATGATGAGGCACAGTGTCGTTGTAAGACTGGACTACTGGTGCTAGAGCTCGCTTCATGTCCATGCTGTATGCTACATTACAACCCCCGGCATCAAGAGTCCCGGTCCTGCTTGGGCTTCTTTTTCACCTTTTTCGTCCTCTCCCACCGCACGGTCTCCGCTTCCAGGGCCGCTAACTCCATCATTCGTTGCTGAAATGTTGGGGGCGCTCCCGCTAATGGGTCGCTGTACTTAGGTTCCACTGCAACACCATTCAACATTTAAGAAATTACTCCACTGACAAATGACACGGCTAAGTGACAATCCGAAATGCAGAACAGAAGGTTGACTGCCAATCCTGTGAAATGCAAAGAAATGGACAAACAGCAAAGACAGAAACACGCTTCGGAAAACAAGGACAAAAGAATTTTTCTCCGAGGTCATTGCTTAGTCCTGCGCCAGCCGCTAAGAAATGTGCCAGATTAGGTGCTTGATGGCGCCAAAATAATCTGGCACTACCCAAGAATAATCATGATCGATGCATTTCCTGCAACTGGTACATAGTCATTGGTGACACCTCCAAAATGAGGCCTTGAGGTAACTTTTTCTTCTTCTTCTTCGTTCATGTTTAATGTCCCACGACACCGAGAGTGATAAGGGACAAATGAGGTAACTGTCGTTTGCAGTAGTTACTGGGTTTAACGCAGCGCAGCCAGTGGAACTGTCGTTTGTCGTCAGGAGAGATGAAAAGGGCAACTGAACACGCTAGTCACTAACCTTCTTTATTGCCTTTTACGAAGTTTCCCATGCCTGGGTTGGTCAGTGTGGAGGTGGAATTAGGCGTGTGATACAGCTGCTGTCGTGTGGAGGTGGTTGTGGACAGGTTGATAGGCCGGCGGGCGGTCAGTGTGGATGTCGTATACTGACCTCCTGCCCCTCCCCCACCCCCCGCGCTGTTGGCTGCCGACGTGGACTTGCTGGAGGAGGTTGTGATGCTGGAGCGAGTCTGCAGATGACTGGGGCTCCACAGGGTGCCCATCGCCACTAGGTCTTCATCACGACCTGGGAAACATGCCAAGTGCGCTGCAGACTGTAGGGCTTTGGGCGTGCCGCCACCCAGTAAGCAAATGCTCCCCGGGCACACGTCGGACCGGGACATTTAGTTTATGGGCAACTGTGTCTCAAAATATACAAGCACGACAATCAGACCCAATCCACTTTATGTCCCAAGGTTTCACTGTTAATCTGAGCAGTTTATGATTTTTACGAAATATTTACATACACCCGTACCCCTCCCTAGAAATCTCCCCAAAATGTTTTCCAAAATAATTTATGTTCTCTAAACACCACCCGTCATTTTCATTGTGACTGGGGGGGGGGGGGGGGGGGGGGAAGGCGGGGGATTGATTGATTGATTGTACATTGCTTAACGTCCCGACAGCAACAAGGCTTTCTCAGGACGTGCCTGCACTGCTTGTTAAAAAAAAACAAAAAAATAAACAGAACATTGAATTATGTCGCCAGCCGGTCCAATACGTTAAATAAACCTACGACATGGGGCTTAAAAAAAAAGCTAAGACCATTCAGCAACACACATCCAATATCAAGAGCTACAGGCAGCGCAGACAGTATGGAGAGTTTAAAAAAGGCAAATACAGGTGAATGGACCAAGGGTAGACAGAAACACATGCCCCAGAATCGGAAAAGAAACCCACCCTGTGGGGCTGACCAGGATGACCCTGACAACTAAAAAGTAGTTAACCCCACCCAAGTCCCCCAGGGCAGACCCGGGTGCGTGTGTGTGGGGGGGGGGAGGGGGGAGGGCGGGGGAGGGCGGGGGAGGGGGGAGGGGGGGGGAGACACTTCCCGTACATGGTGACAAGAACAATTTGAGTGTCGTGAAGCGGACGGTTTAGTCATCCAAATCCATTGTATTATGCTGAATCAGTTTCGGTAACGCCCTTATGCACACGGCCAACAATCCCGGTACACCTGGGGACTCAACAGTCTACCAACTCCTTAGCGTCTATAACGACCTCTGCAAGTCATTGGATAGAGGCATAAATTCCCAAGCTGTATTTTTGGATGTAGCCAAAGCCTTTGATAAAGTTTGGAATTATGGTCTGCTTAAAAAATTAGATGTAATAAGAATACTTGGGAAGCTTCTACAATGGCTGGCTGATTACCTGCGCAATCGCAAGCAAGCTGTTGTTATCAAAGGATATCTACATATCTACCCGTGGCGGTGGCAAGGTTCAGTGTTAGGTCCTATCCTTTTTCTTATTTATGTTAACGACATTGTACTAGACATTGAATCTAAAATGAAACTGTTTGCAGATGATAACAGTATGTATTTGTTCCTGAATAATGATAATATTAGAGCTGACATAATGAACTCGGATCTTGAGAAAATTAGTGTTTGGGCCCATAAGTGGAAAGTAAATTTTAATCACCTAAAGACTGAACTACTGAACATGTCACGTAGCCAGAACTTCCAACCACTTCCTCTACTCTTTGATCACAGTCCACTTCAAAGTACTGCTACACACAAACACCTTGGCATCATCTTGCAAAAAAAAATGTAAATGGGATACCCATATTAAATGTATTATAGCCAGATGTCGATTACTTATAGCTTGCCTAGATTTATATAAATATAGATTATCGAGACGATCTCTGAAGACTATGTTCAAATCTTTCATACTGCCATACTTTGACTATGCTGATGTGATCTGGGATAATTGTACATGGTCACTTTCGGATGTCTCCAGTCCATTACTGGTGCAGTCCGTGGCACTGGCCACCAATTACTTTATGAAGAAACCGGTTTTATTCCATTGTGGCAAAGACGTCGTCGTCATAAACTCATCCTTTATTTTAAAATAGTCAATGGTACAACCCCCGCGTACTTAGGCCCAGACCTACACAGTTAGTATCTGCATCAAATCCTTCCCACAAACGACGTCCACTTGAACGCCAAGTCCCCCATTATAAAACTGAACTATACAAAACTTCATTTTTCCTATCCACCACGGGCCTTTGGAACAGTTTACCCGATCGCATGCAGCGTAGTCAATCCTTAAGCGAATTTAAATCATTCCTGTCACGAGACGATTGTGTCGTACCCCCATATTGCTATCTAGGTTGTAGAATAACACAGATGATCCACTGTAAAATTAGACTCAACATGAGCGACCTCAATTATAACCTGGCCAGTCGTCACCTGTCCAATTCTCCTGCCTGCTCTTGTGGAGCCAGTTCTGAAACCGCAGACCATTTCTTACTCCAGTGTAGTAATTACGATGTAATAAGACGTTCAACAATTCTTACCAGAACGCACCAATAACCATTTACTCCTTAATGGAAGTAAAACCCTACCATCCACAGTGAATAACGATATATTTTCAGTTGTACACGAATTTATTACTGCAGCAAAGATTTCACTGAGTTATAAAATATGACTGCAAGAAATAAAGGAAATAAAGAAAATATAAAGACCAGTTGAGACAACTCTCTCTCTCTCACCCTCTCTCTCTCTCTCTTCTCTCTCTCCCTCCACTATAATAATTGAAATTTCATTATATATATATATATATATATATATATATATATATATATATATATATATATATATATATATATATATATATATATATATATATATATATATATATGTATACTTACCTATACTGTATTAAAATCTGCAAACAAATTTTGCAAATATAACTGAGTGTCCAGATCATACTATAAGCCTGTGGCTTGTTTTGATCTGATGATTATTCTTCTTTTATGTATTTTGAAAAGTAATAAACTATTTAAACCAACAATTCCGGTAGCGTCATGTACTAGGAGGTTAAACCTCTGCCTGTCGGTATCAGTTTTTGTCGCAATGATTCTGACAGGAGTCATCACGACGAAAACCGCTACCGACAGGCAAAGTGTTAATAATGAGTTTGTATGTGAACCCCAGCTATGTGGTTTACCTATGGCTGAGGCATTACCTCTGGGGTTCAGGTTCTGGTCCGCCCTGAGCAGGTTGTTCTTGATGCCGTTGGCACGCAGAGGGTTCTGTTTGGACGGGGGTAAGGAGTTGGCGATGGGCCGCAATTCTTCTCGGTCACGGTCAAAGGCAACTGAAAAGAACATCAGAAATTGTGAGATCTGAGTAAAGCGACAGAGATGTGTGCCTGATTTGTATCCAAACGCAAAAAGAAAAGCGCGTGAAATCCCCCTGACCCCACCAAATCCAATGCACGTCTTTGACCCTTTCGCTGCCAGTGGGATTTCGCGTCTGAAACCACTGCACGCTGACCGACATTCGCGTGATAAACACAAACGAAATAGGACCCAAAAATAGGCATAAAGAAGACAGGACTAACAAGAGACATAAATGACCATATCACGCGGGGGCTTATGCGGATCTATGTCTCTTGTTGTTTTGCATGATGATGAGGATGAGGGTGATTATATGATGATGCCATGGTGGTCCATGTCTCTTTATGTCTCTTGCAGATGGGTAGCGTTCGCCTTGCCCCGACAGTTAAGGGGTTAACATACGAAGCATCATCAAAGCTTCTACTAAGCAATTAAAACGCTAACCCTAGAGACACCCTAACGTGAAATGAATTAAACACGATACTTGTAGGGTGGTGCCAGATTAGCCTGGCGCATTCCTAGGTGTCCTGAAGCTGATGTGGCACTACCCTTGAAATATCATGGCGAATCCATCTTGCACTGTTGCTGGTACACAGTCTACATCGACGCTTGCCGAAGTGCCTGTGGTAATTATTTGTTGAGAACGATAAGCTAAACAAAGGTATTTGAAATATTTCACTTTTTTTTTTTAAAATGACACATGCATTTTCACGCTATCTGGTATGAGGTTTTGCAGCCCGCCCGCCCCCCCCCCCCCCCCCTCCCCCCCCCCCCCCCGCCCGCCCCCTCCCTTCTGTGATATGAAAACCTACTAACTGAACAATCTCAATTTATGATGTAAGCTATCTACCAACACATGTGTGCTGGATTGTGACTATGGACCTTACGGCGGCCAACGACAGTACGGTCCAAAATGACAGACCAGCACACTCGAGCGTCTTACACCATTTAGCCCCGAGACACTAAGGCAGGCGATGGATCGACCATGATAAATTGAAAGATAGTGCCAGATTAGCTTGGCGCCATTAGGCGCCAAGCTAATCTGGCACGACCTTTCAATTATCACGATCGAGCCATCGCCTGTAAGTGCTTCATAAACGTTAGGTGACACCTCCAAAATATGGGAAATGTTTCCGTGGAATTAAATGGGCTAATTATCGCTTTGGTGACCGACCTCTGTCGAAGCTGGCGACCTTCCTGCTGGTGCTGTTCCTGCTTGTGGGGCGCCTGTTGCCCAGGTCGAGTTCGCGCAGCTTTTGTTTGTCGCCGCCCCACGTGCCCAGCTCAACACCACAGCCGTCATCGCCACCCACTGCGTGGCTGTGGCGCCCCGTCACATCTGGGCCCCCGTACAACAGCTCGGAACTCGACAAGGGCACGGTGGGCGTGCTGGACGAACTGAAACAGGCGACAGAACGAAAGAAAAAGAAAATAAAATGAAACTGAACACAACAAGGGTGAAATGAAATGATTCTGAACAAATGAAATGAAATGAAATTGACGAAAAGCAAAAATACGACACTGGTGTTAGTGCGAGAATACGGCCAGAGGTTCAGTCATATATCTTTCCAAAACCAAAGACGAAACCACCGTGTACACTCTGTTTCCACAACACCAAACAACAGCATGCACACCGTTTACCAACACCATCGCATCCTTCTGACTCTGCTGATGACATGTACTGTTTTCGGATTCATGATTAGAATTCGGCAGAAAACTTTACCTGAGATGATCTCCACCCGCCGTAGAAAACAAACGTTCCTGTTGAGAAGTTCAACTCAGATACCAGATACCAGTAAAATTAGAAGGTAACAAAATGCAAGGAGACCCAGCCTAGAGTTTGTAGTGGTTATAGCCGAAGCTTGTTTGAAAGCGGAGAACTTTACAAAACAAAACACACACAAAAACAAAACAAACAAAAAAATAAGTAGGGTGGATGGTACATCCGAGTTTTGCTATAATCAGACTTGGTTATCTGGAAAGCCGACTGACCGTACATAAATGCAAAGCGACCAAAGGTTAGACGTAATACCTATCTGTTAAGATAAACTGAGTTGATTATCTATCAACCCGACACAACAAAAGATGGATCAACCATGATAATTCAAGGATAGTAACAGATTAGCATTATCCTTAAAATATCATGATTGATCCGTCTCCTGCAACTGATACATAGGCGTTAAGTGACACTTCCAACATTTACGAAATGCGGCCTTGTTGTTAAATGGGTTAATGTCACGCCCTCCGCCTCCCCGGCACTTCAGTATCTCCTTCCGTCTTCTTTAAACCGACATCGTTAACTGACGTGACCACATGCACCTGATTCACATCCTAAAAGTACCATTACGCGCAAGTTCTAAAACATTTCACCACCATCTGTGATTGGCAGGAACGGTTACGGCGGTAGTGACTTGTAAGAACGACATCGATTCACCTTAACAACACTGTAAAAGCTACACCGCAAGTCTACCACACGATGCCAAAGCACACGTACACAAGCTACTGTAAAAGCTACACCGCAAGTCTACCACACGATGCCAAAGCACACGTCCATCTACAAACGTCTTACATTCTCACGTCATAAACCTTGGCGCCCAACACACCATTGGATCCCATGCTTTCTACGAGAAACACAGCGGAAAGCGCTACTGACAGGCGCAATACTTCGCGAGCTAAAATTCGCCAAACAACGGATTTGCAACCCCTAGGCGCATTAGTCCCAAAGTTAGTGCGGGAGGCCGGGTTCAGTAGAATCTGCTGTTTGGCGAATTTGGAGGAGTCATCTAACAATTAAGTACCGGTTGCAGTAGATGGAGCGACGATTGTACAAGGGTAGTGCCAGATTAGCTTAACCTCATACCATATAGGCGCCAAGCTAATCTGGCACTACCCTTGAATTATCGTGGTCGATCCATCCCTTGCAACTGGTACATAGTTGTGAGGTGGCTCCTCTACAAGCTGGGAAATGCGCCCCCTCGGATTGAACATGTTAACTAACGCTGGTGCGGGGCTGAGTATTTTCCTCTGTCCTTAGCGAATGGACCTTCTCCACCTGCTGGCCACACAACTCAACAGTTGCATAACGGCCGTAATCCGTGTCCGCGTTTGCGCTTCAATCTATTCCTGGCAGCGCGCTCCGTTACCGGAGAGACCAGCTCACGCCCGTGCGGCGACAACAAACGACAGTCCCACTGACACACCCGTAACACCCGCCAATAATACCGTCGGGCTGAGGAACATGGCTCCACGGTGACGGCAAGACGGCGAGTCTTCTACTGCAATGAAAATCTCGGCCTTTTTATTTTTTTTATTTCTTTTTAAATGTGTTACAAAATGGACTATTACTGCGTTTTGTCTTCACGGGGAGCCCATTTCGCCCGGTCAACAAGAGGCACATGCATTTAAGCAAGAGGCGGTTCACAGCACCGGTTCATGTGAATCTATGTTAGAACAGCCTGGCTAAGGGACTTCACCAGCTGCGTGTATGCAGGCGTGTGACTGTGGCCTTGAAGGGGCAGGGACCAGTTGTATTAGTGAGTTTAGTCCTGCGCCAGGCACTAAGCAAGGTGCTCCGCTATCGCTATCGCGGAGCACCTTGCTTAGTAGCTGGCGCAGGACTAAGCTTACTCATACAACTGACCTTGAGCCGCAAGTTCTGAAATCTTAAACTAGCACACACATGAGCAACGGAGCCAAGGAAATGAAGTGCTGCAAAACCCCATATTTACCCTCATTACAACGAGTGCCAAACTTGAGATTACAAGTTCGTCAAGATAACACTTTAGAATGAGGTAGCGGTTCTACCGACAGTCAAAGGGTTAAACTAAACTAACGTGTGACTAAGCACATAGACTGTATTTTGATTGAAAGAAAGTTCCTTATTATTTGTCACATCATGGCCAACGAGCACTACACAAACCAGTGGTGTGATCAACGATAAAAGATCGTATGTGACTGTGGGTGGCAAATGCTGCACAAAGTAACTAACCCCCCCCCCCCCCCCCCCCACACACACACACACACACACACAAATCAATTAAAAGCGACTCGAATTAGCGACGTGGTAGGCTCATGCCTAGGTCTTATCTTGTACTCAATATCACCGGTAAAGCCTAATCCAGTCAGTTCATGCAACTTGGGATATTAGCCGTGAGAGATAGCTTCCAACATATCAGTATGGTACACAAGGCCGATCCCTGCAGGACACTAAACAGAATGACAAGAGCTGTCGATGTACAAATACGATAAACATGTACACGAGCTGGGGTGTGTACAACCGTCCCCAGACTTTCATTCCGATTTTAACCCCTTTGCTGCCAGTGATCACGAGTTTCGCGTCAAAATGACCTACTTTCACGAGAAGAACAAGGACGTAAGTGGACAAAAATTACATAGGCATCAAGAACTGCGGGGGCTCATGAGGGTTTATGTCTATTGCAGATGGTTAGCATTAAGGGGTAAAAAGCCGCCTGTACGTACGACACATTCAGAGCTTACACCACAACAAACGGATCGACCGTAATAGTTCAAAGGTGATGCCGGCGGGTATAGCTAGGCGCCTATGCACCATCCTTTACGCTATCATGGTCGATGCTGAACTGCACCAACTCACAGTAAACTGGGCAACTTTGACCTTAGGATTAAAGCTTAAGCGCATGCATGACCGACACACGTCTACTTCACCAAACCAAAATAGTGCAAACCGCACTGCTTTCCGACAGTCTGTGATCATGATAAATGACAAGCGAGTACTTTCTATAAAAGGCTGCCTTGAGAGAAAATCGACTTATTTTTGTTTCACCCGCACAAGTACCTATTATCAACGCAGCGTACTGGGAAACGCAAAAGCACACAGCTTATCAACCCACCGAGCAGTTGAAATAAAACGGCGAGTCCTTTTCCGGCTACAAATACTGCCGGAAAAATCTTACCAGAGAAAACGTCACACGGTTGCTGTTGCCTAACAGACTCGTTCAGCAAATCAAGACAAGCAACACACAAGAAACTTACTAGTCGTGTGAACGGCGGCCTTTTACAAAAGGTCGGAAAGGCGGGCTGGAACTGATCCAAGGGGCCTCTGGGTAGATGAAACTTATCTTCTTCATGGAGGTATCGGTTTCCACATGACACACGCCCAATGACCGGAGACACATGACAACGCTAAACGCCTGGCAGACGTCTCCCGCCACAGCACATGCGCTTAGTCTCAGCTGGATACAAGCTACAGGGGGCAGTTGCGTGAGTGAGCTTAGTCCTGCGCCAGTCACTAAGCAAGGTGCTCCGCTATAGCGGAGCGCCTTGCTTACTGGCTGGTGTAGAACTAAGGTCACTCACGCAACTGGTCCAAAGTTCCAGCGTCAAGGCACAGGCCGGAAGCAAGCAAACATATCACGGCATTCAGAAGCACAACGCGAACCGCAGGTCTGGGTGGAGAAAGGCCATTTCACGGTGTACGTCTATGTACAGCATGGATCTCTCGATACTTTACATTGACAAACACCGCTCAATTGCATTTCAGTCTTGACCTCCGAGATCGATATGTACACTGGTATACAAAGCGAAAACGTTTTTTCTCCACCCAGGTCGGAGATCAATACTCTACGTGGTAAAAAGGCGTTTCCCAAGGCTTCTGGGCCGGGTGTGCTCGCCTTCACAATAGGTACGTTCACGACGCTTGGTGACTATCATTCCGCTGTCCTACCCGAAGCCCCATACACAGGTGTACACACTTGACTTGTCATTCACAGTCAGCTGGGCCAGTTTGTTAGGGTGGAGAGGGACGGGAGCTAACTTGCACTGCCTGTTCCACATAATGGTAATATATTGATTTTGTACCTGTCTCCACCGGCTGTGCGTAAGCTAGGGCACATTTTCCTGTGGCCTACAATGCGCGTATACAATTAATGTAATATTTTCGGTTGATATTTCCGGAAATCAGCCACCACACCACCGAAAAAAAAAAAAAAAAAAAAAACGCTGTCGCATTTTCCTATGCAAAACGAATGTATCACCTATTGTATGTACTTTGATTAATATTGCAGAAAGACATGTATTGTCAAACTGCGGTTTTCTACGCTCTGAACTGATCACACAGAATACATACTGGCCGATAACTCACCAAAATGCATAGGACTACATTCGTGCGCTTCTGCATTGTACACCTGCTAAGCTCCGAAATGACAACAATGCAGGACTTTTCATTTCTGTGTATCGCGAGTTCTTTTGGCGATAAACACAATGACGTTAACATTCTGTCAGCTGTGCTGCGTTTGAATTCATTAAATGTGTGGCAAACATGGCTCTCAGTAAGCAAGCAATAAGGCAGACTTGTCATTGTAAGCAACGACACGAGCGATGTAGTGAATACCTTAACCACTTAACCCCACGGCCGCATTTCCCAAATTTGGAAGGTGTTACCGAACGACAATGTTCCAGTTGCAAGAGATGTATCGTCCATGATAATTCAAAGTTAGTGTTAGATTAGCTTGGAGCCTTCAGGCACTAACTTGGCACTAACTCGGGGCTAAATGGGTTAGATGACTGATACGCTTTGGGCAAAGATCTGGCGCAAAAAACATCATTAGAAAACTAGCCCCTTGAACATCGTGTGATAAAATAAAAGCACTTTTAATGTAAAAGGCGCCTTGCGTTTGAAATTGTGTTCGATGTGTGTTACGCCCACTGTGCTCGCCGGTGCAAGACTTGTCACGAAATCATGTGTAGCCTGTTGAATGCAGCGCTATAAAGCCAACAGTAAAAAAGCCAGCATGTTTAGTGAACTATCTCCAGGGCTGACCCGCCAAACAACACCCTTTCATTAATTGGGGGACGTGTTTCGCCCCCCCCCCCCTCTCCCGCACGGTCACCCACACCCCGGTGTGCCCTCGGGGACTTGGGTAGGGTTACCTACTTTTCCCCCCGGCGTCACCCTTTACAAGAAAGCGGCCCTATCAAAATCGACGCCTTGCAGTTCACAACTGTGCGCGGGCCAACTACGGCCAACGTCGACCCGAGAACATCCCGCTCGCCGCGGGCAATACCACTGACTTAATGCTGAGAAAGAAACACGCTTAGAAATGAGTGTTACAACACAAAGAAACACGTTTAGAAATGACAGTTGCAACACACTGGCATTTCTAAGCGTGTTTCTTTCTCCGTTGGGTTCTTGTGTTGAACTGCTATTTCTAAGCGTGTTTCTTTCTCCATGGGGTTCTTCTCTGCATGTTACAGGCTTGGCAGTCACCTGTTTGGTCTGGCGGCCGCTTTCACTTACTTCTTACTGCTGCACTACAGTGGGCAATATGTATACACCACTGATTACCGCTGCTACACCACAGTCGGTGCCAACTGGCGCACGGGTGCAAGCAGTCATTTATGAACCACGTCCGAAAACCTCTTGATATCTTACAGTGAAATAAAAACAATCGACGAAGAAAAGAAAAAAAAGGCCCCGAACAGACAGAGAATATATGTCGGTACATGACAAGCAGCGGAACTGTCAATACACAGGTCTTCAACTCGCATCCTGCACGCCAACATAATATATTAAAGGGATACACTAGTAATAACGAATACTTCGTTATCTGGACCTGAAATACAAGTGTAGGATTTCCCCAGTATGGGAGTTGTCTTCTAACTACCGAGACAGACGCCTGTCAACGTTCCAGCTAAGGCAGATTACTAGGCCATGACTGCTTAGGGAATCTTGAAATATCACGGTCGATCCATCTCCTGCTGAACATTGTGTGTACTGACAAAATGAGTTGAGTAATGATCTGGTTAGCAAAGAGCTGAATACCTGTCAGTGATCGAAGCGGGAGGTAAACGCTACGGCCATCGGCACTCTCTTTCCTGATCTGGGTGGCCTCGGTGACACACAGGTACTGTCTGTCTCGCCGCCCGCCCTGGTTTTCTCCGCTGCCTTCTCTGTCTGTTCTCTAGGCAATGCAGGCCGCTCTCTGTCTGAGTTCCCTCTAGCTGTCAATTATGGCAAAACAACGGGGCCTGACAAGGAGGGCACAGACTCGTCCACAGACAGTACACGAAAAAGTAAAGCGTCTTCCCGCACAGACACTGATCTGACGTCAGACAGACGGCGCTGAGAGAGGGCGACAACCGGTCCTCCACAGACGTGATGGCCTTGTCGAATGACGTGACGTTGGAAGGCGAAGCCCCTCGGATGGAGGCGGCATCTACTTTCTCGTTGATAGAGCATCGCGTTATAGAGTTAGTCAGTTATTTGGGTTTAACGCCGAGCAGGCGACTAAGGCCATCTCACGGCAGTCGCGTTATAGAGGATTCCCCGGCACTCAGCGAGTTGCCCACAGGCACCGGTTGTCAAACAGGCATCTGGGCTGTCAGATACAGCGTCCCACGTCAGCGCTCTGCTGGACGTCTGTGTCGGCTTGTTTCTGGAAACCTTTATTGCTGGTGGTGCGTCCTTGGTGGGACAGCGCCCGGTTGATGGTGATGATTTGTGGCGAATAAACTTGGGTGTCGGACACCACGGAGCGCGGGTGTTTTTTACTTCTGTTTGCGTGGTTTACCGGCCACGTGTAGCATGAGGAAGGGTTTCTCCTCTTACTGGATTTCTGCTTGGCGATGGCGGTCTGCTGTCCGAATCTTTGGTGCTGGAAGAGGGCCCATCACCAGCAACAGACGACTCTAAGGAGAGGCGGGTCTATAGGTCTCACCATCTTGTCGCTTGAATAGATACACGGGCTTAGGTCCTCTGGCGTCCCGCGTGTGGGACGAGAGTTCCCGGACAGAGGGCGGTGAGAGAAGCTCTGGGTCGCTCTCGCACTCTGAGGCTCGCGCGTCTATCTTGTCCGCCCCCTGGCCACGTCACGTCGTCCTGGTCCACAGGCAGCAGCGGATCTGTCAGGCTGTCGTCAGGGACGGGCGCGGGCCCGCTCTTGGCTATGGACAGAGAGACAGTTCCTGAGGAGTGCGGCCGAGCGTTCCCTGGACGCCAGAAAGGATGTGAGAGCGCGGGGTCCAGCAGCTGACTTGCGGCGTGCAGGCGTGGCGATGGCCAATATCTCTTTGTCCGCCCCGGAAAAACGGATGTCTCGCGTGGTGCAAATGTGTAGTAAGAGCTCTTTGGCGTCACGAGGCACGCTGCGCTCCTTGCATCGTGTTATTGTAAGACCTATCAATGTATCGGTTTGATGTATCTCAGTGTCTGAAACTCGGACCACACAGCCAAGAATACACCTGCACCATGGTATAACTACACACAGCCAAGAATAAATCTGGACCATGAAATAATTATGTACTCCGGTAACAAGGGTTATGGGAAGTGGGGGCGTGTATACAGCTAACAAATCCACGTGTTCACGCTCCACTGATCCTTGGATCCAATGATTTGTTCGCCGGCTGGCTTTCATCGAGCACCACACCTTAGTGAGACCCTGGAGATTAGATGGCCTGGTGTCTGTTGCTGCCTTTCTCATCTTGGGTCAGCTAGCAGAGTCAGCCAATACTATGGCACCGTCTGTTTAAACAGAACACACTTGACCACATGCAAACAGTTCCAGCTTGTGTATTGTGACACCAGTGTGGTTACATGATAACAATGTTCTTTGGTGTGCTGGTGTGTGATTGTGGGCCTTACGCCTCATGTGTATTTCTGTCAAATGACAAAGATATCACTGTAGCAAACAGTCTCTTTCCAAATCCCCAATAGCAAAACGCCTTCGGGACGATGACAGCCGCAGTTGGCCCACGCACAGAAGTGCGCGGGCCAACTGCGACTGTCATCGGCCCTAGGACCTTTGCTTACTGGAATGTGCAGTCACTCGCGACTGCTGGAGACCACCGGAATGCTGCAACAAAGTGTTTTGGTGTCAAGTGATGTGAACCATAAACATAATCCAATGTGTCAATTTTCCACAAGGCTGAGGCCGCGAACCGGCCAGCTACAAAGACCGCGGCCTGACGAGAACACAATAACCAATACCCAGAACACAAAGACACATCTTACTGCTGTATCAGCTAGCAAAACTACCTGTGTCGAGAATGTCACTTACTACGAAAACCAGTTGTAAAACCAGTTGTAATCAAGAGAATTTATAAGTTATCAAGAATTTACATAGTGTTTTATTGTATGGTCCTGTATCTGATATAACTAGATCCGACATTCAGGCAGTGTCTTCTCAGTCAGTCTTCTCTTCTCTCACACCTGGAAATCGTTAAAGACCAAGTAAAGCATTCAGACATTCCTCACACATCTTGGTGGTGTTTTTTTTTTCCCCATCAAAATGAATTGCTGCTCGAAACACTCCTGAAATGTGTGCTAATCTGAGATTCTACGCTTTATGCCTCGAAGCCGTAAGGTCCAGCACACACATTTTGGCTGGTGTTCCAGGCTTGACCCTTTGGCTGTCGGTAGCGGTTTTTGTCGCCATAATTCCTGCAGGAACATAACAACATCCTGACGTCCTGCAGTGATCATCGCGACAAAAACCGCTACCGACAGCAAAAGGGGTAGGCAATTAAACATTCAGAAGCCTCCGAACCTGGAGAAACCACAAAAGCCAAGAAAATGAACAAGAGTGTCGCCTGCCTCCCTCTCGCCAGGTTTTTAACGCCTCCTGAGGACTGCTTGCACACTCACTCATTACTGATGACATGTTTACGTCCAAGGCCAAATGACTCATTTTGAACAACCACTATGATAGTTCAAGGGTAGTGTCAGAATAGCTTGGCGCCTGTAGGCGCCAAGCTATTCTGACACCACCCTTGAACTAAACTAGGTCTGTCACTGTGGACCTTACGGCTGTCAAAATCACAGACCATCACACGCATTCCCATTGCACAAAATAAACCTGTCAAAGTGGCTAGCTAATCTGGCACCACCCTTCAGCTATGGAAGTCGCTCTATGCCCGTCAGTTGGCAGTGGAGGTAAAGGAGAGTCTAACAATGGCGTCCTCGTTCTATAGTGTTTGCCTGGACATGGTAGTGCTTTTACAGCCGTTCTGGTGGAACGTTGTTTGTTTCCCCACCCCTCCTACCCGTCCATTCACCTAGGAGTCAACACCTGGCACGGTAATCATAAACGCTTCATTATCAAGCAAACCGTAACACCAGTGAGAAATTCAATGGGCCATGAGTTAATTAACCCGTTGGCTGTTGGCAGCGATTTTTGTCGCGATGAATTCCTGCAGGGTTAAGATTAGCTGACGGTTTAGAACTGAACTAATTTTTTTTTTACGAGAGAGATATCTGCACGAGTTCATCATTACTTGTGTTTGTGTGTGTGTTTGTGTGTGTGTGTGTGTGTGTGTGTGTGTGTGTGTGTGTGTGTGTGTGTGTGTGTGTGTGTGTGTGTGTGTGTGTGTGTTGGGAGTTGAGGGGGGGGGGGGATTCTATGTAAACTCAAGTTGACGACAGACGGATAGGCGAGTGATGACTCACTGCCCGTACGCCGTCACTATACTCACTTTGGTGATGCAACTGAGCCAAACGGCATCTCCTGAAAAATCAGGATACATGTATAAAGTAGTAAGTAAAGGATAATGTCCTGAAACAAAACCAGTATTTCATTCTATAGTTTTCGATCTAATTCGTAACCACACAAGCCTTTTCGGCGAGAAAATGGGGGTGGGGGGTGGGGGGGGGGGGGTGGGAGGAGTTTATACCACGTGCCTCCCGCTACCATTTTGTGGTTTGGCGCGGTAATTTGCATCGGATCGGACACCTCAAAACTTCCGAGTGTGCTTCCGTGGCAAGAAATATAACTTCTGCAATGTCTAGTGTTTGAACAATACACAATCTGCACGTTCCTGTAAAGATAAAACAAAACACCATGTAACTGCTCCTGAAACACGATAGAGAAGAGAGAGAGAGAGAAAAAAAAAAAAAGGTGCCGACAAGATTGGTGAGGTTACGTTTACTGCGCTGGTCACGGTCGCTTGGGGTACAAATATCGTTGTGAGGTAAATCGCACATTTTTTTTCCAGCCGTGAAAATGGTATAAAGACATAAAATCACGTAGATTTCATTCGAATTATGGAACTATTCCACGCGAGTCACACAGCATATATAGCATATAGTGTGGCGTTTGTTACCCCATTGTGTCCCGAGGGCGAAATCCCCAAATTTGGGAACGGTCCTCCGAACAGTCTGTATTACAATTTAGGAGACAGATCGACCATGATAGTTCAAGGGTGGTGTCAGAATAGCTTGGCACCACTCTTGAACTATCATGGTTGATTCATATCTTGCTGTGGTGTGTCTGGGCTAAATGAGATAATGTCATGAAGAGACTGAAAGGCAGCAACATTACCCTATTAGTAAAACAGTATGACATGTTACAAGTAGGACACAAGTTGTACCTGTGTTGACGTCAGCTTTACGATTCTGATTCTACTGATGGTCATAAAACTCCCACTCTCTGCCACAGCCAAACAGATTAGTTTCACAATACTACCTTTAGCCGCCATGCGCTCAACTCGCAGGCTAATGTGTCCGCCGTAACAGCTCAGTGCCGAACTAATAGGACGCTCAACTCGAGCTGTCAAGGTCCATCTATCTAGCGGTTAAGCTGGTCATGGAAAGGAAAGACTCAAGGTAGGGAGCCCACAAGGTCAGTGATATACGGCGGTACAGGACGTCCTATACCGACTAAATGTCATACGAAAATGGGCGGTGTCGAGTAAACAAGATGATTTGCAGCGTTACTACCCCAAAATAAGGAAATACACACACTGGGACGCAAACGAAATGCAATTTTCTGGGAATCACGGGCAAAGCGCGAAGGAAGTCATGCTACAGTTTTGGAATCATCGGAAACACTAAAGTGTTTCCGATGATTCCAAAACGTCGCACTTATTTTGCTCGCCAGTGTATGTAGCTCTTTGTCGATCTTCTTGCTTGTCCACAATGATAAAGGATTTCCTTTTTTAAATTGAAAATCTAAGCATGTTCCTTTCTTTGTTGGTGATGCCAAGTCGTAGTACTTTTCACGCCGCACGCCTGACGGAAATAGCTCTGACCAATAACAGACCATGTTAAATTACACGAAATCACAGACTAAAAAGTGACTGCCAAGCGTGTACAATGCAGAGAACATCCTAACGAAGAAAGAAACACGCTTAGGAACGGCAGTTACAACAGTTTATTAATATTTCGGTTTAAAACCATTTTAAACGGATTTTAACCAGAAGTATTAATACAATTTTGTTCTAACTGTCTTTTCTAAGCAAGTTTCTTCTTCGTTTGGATGTTTACCGCGCAAGACTTAACGAAATACATCGTGCGTACCGACATCAATCACGCCCTGCGCGAAAAACTTTGACAATAAAACCAAAAATAATCACTTGGTGGCAAACCTCAATAAACATTGTGCAATGGAAGAAAAAGCTGTCTTCCTCCTGAATCCCATGTCTCGGTCAACAGCATGGGGCCGAAACTCAGTCATATTCACCTTTTTCACTTCTAGTCGCGCCAACTGTGGTACACACCTCACGCCTCCTTACACTGGTGCCTTTCTGTCGCCAAGCTATAATCGCTAATTACTTTTGAGCTAATATGAGAGGTCCATGTCCAATGTACGGACTTCTTAACACATTGTGCCCCAAGGTCCGAATCCCCAGATTTTGGAGTTGTCCTCCGAAGGCTGTATTACAATTCTGGAGACAGATCGGCCATGATAAGGGCGACAAGCTATTCTAGCACCACCCTTTAACTATCATGGTCAATCCATATCGTGTGTCGGGCCGAACTTCAATTAATACACTATCCACAATGACATTCACATACTTGCTCACCACCTTACAGCTGCTCTCACAGACCCGCTTACACGTGTGAAATGTGAATCCATTGGCTGTGACAGGTAACCCTTTGGCTGTCGGTAGCGATTTTTGTCGCGATGATTCCTGCAGGACAGCCGCTACCGACAGCCAAAGGGTTAACTGATTAGTGTACTTATAAACTAACTAAGGTCCGGAAGGCTGACAGGAAAACAATGCAATGAGTATTAATTCATTCTCTAGCTAAGCTCTGGTTTATCCGACTTCTGCCCCAGGCGATGACATAAGACCTGATCCACACGACAGCAGCATTTACTGAGAGGTCAGCGGCATTTAGGACGCGATCGTCATTATCGACACTATGATCAGTCTGAAATCACAATGATTTCATATCATCCCGCAAAACAACAGTAGCAAAACAGTTTCAACTACCTTTAAGGGAGGGTGTGTGTGTGTGTGTGTGTATGTGTGTGTGTGTGTGTATGTGTGTGTGTGTATGTGTGTGTGTGTGTGTGTGTGTGTGTGTGTGTGTGTGTGTGTGTGTGTGTGCGTGTGCCGTGTGTGTGAGAGAGAGAGAGCGGGAGGGGGAGAGAGAGAGTCATAACCTGCAGTAGCACCGCAGCTACACACTGCTGGTCTCCCTTAGACCCAGGCGGCCGGGTAGTCCGCATTAATGACGGTGAAAAAAACTTGACACACATACGACTCGGTATACACCTTGTCTCTGGCGTTCATTTGATGTGTATCAAATAATTACAACAAATAAAGGCTTTGTTCGTCCTAACTATACACCGTGCCTCTGGCGTCCATACGATGGGTATCAATTACAGCAAATAAAGGCTTTGTTCAGTCGTACCTTGTCTCTGGCGTACATTTCAACTCATGGGAACCAAGTAAGTGTAGCCGCAAATAAGGCTTCGTTCGTATGTATGAACAAAATCCTTTATTTGCTATAATTATTGTATATAATTCTGACATAAACATTGTCATACAAAGACGACAGCAAACTGTGTGCTCGTCTGTGATTTTTGGACACCTATGGTCTCAGGCCATCGAGTCCAAAATATCACCGCGTTTTACTAGTTGAAGGCCAAGCGGCGCTCCCGGAGCATCCTCAACATTGCATAAAACTGTTTGACGAATATCAACACCTGATATATATAAAATGTGTTATAATATTACTTGTATTACGAGTTACACTTTGCCAGTGGTTCTTGTCGGCTCTCGGCCGGTCCAGTCAGTCGGGGCTAGGACCCAACAGCTATGGACGGCTGACTGACTCAGCGCGCTAAATAAGTTCACCGACAGCCTCGTTTTCAGCTGCAATCTGTTTTCACTTCCGGTTGCTAACGTTTCAATGACCGATGTCTTTGCTTTTACGCGTCGTTTGAAAATCACGATTTTTGTGTCTTTATTTAGCAATCTGAATTTTTTTCTACGCATACGTCGATAGGAAAATCAGTCGAGTTTATAACCCTGTGTTTAGATTTTTTGTCAGCCATTTCTGAAACCCCTAATTAATACCAGAGTCAACCACAGTGTGTTCCAAAATGAGTGACATTGACACTAGTAGTGACAGTCCCAGAGCTTCGGTAGTTCCTAAATCAAGAGCAAGGAGGGCGCACAGTACAGGAGATTATTATTATCATATTATTTTCATATTTGTTTTGTAGTATAGGACCGAAACACACACACACACACACACAGACAAATTGTAGTACAGTGAAATTTTTTTTGGACAGATTATTTAGTTTTGGCACAAAAAAAGCTTTTCTTTTGGAATTCTGTTTTGAAAACAGCCTGGGTTTGAGAAGGTTATGCTGATTCTGTAACCAGTGTGGTTCGTTCATGTAAAGGCCTAATGTCAAACTGGGGATTTAGTTTTGGGATAGGTGTTTGTGTTATATTTCAAAATATGTGTAGGTAACGAGTATTACAAGTTGTTCTTTCGTAAAGTGTGTGTGTTATATTGTGTGTGTGTGTATGTGCGTGTGTGTTGTATTGTGTGTGTGTGTGTGTGTTGTATTGTGTGTGTGTGTGTGTGTACTCAGTGTTAGGGTATTTTTTTTACCTAATGCATCAACACAGCAAATACATCAACACAGCAAACACATCAACACAGCAAATACATCAACACAGCAAATGCATCAGCACAGCATAACATAGCAAAAGCATCAACACAGCAAATGCATCAACACAGCAAATAACATAAAAGCATCAAAACACAGAAAAAGCAAATACCATCAACACAATAAGAGCAGATAACACAGAAGCAAATAACACAGCAAAAGCATCAAAACAGCAAGGTGAATAGCATCAACAATGCAAGGTTAATAGCATCAACACAGCAAGCAAACACGGGAAGGTCACCCACTCACATAGAAGAACAGTACACGGTCCAACGCGACGGGGATAATTCGGGATATTGCCGAACTTTATATAATTATGAATTATTCAGTTATTGCTGATTAGATTGCAACATACAGCAGCAATTTGTTTACACGAAATAAGAAATTGCCCTATCAACATCAAAGCCAAACAAGTTTTCATAACATTGGCGAATTCCCACGTGTCCAGATAGCCTGACCACAGTGCTTCGTTTTCTGTCTGAAGTGGAATGAATATTTTTTTTTTTAATGCTGTGTCAGCTCTGGGATACCTGCAAATGTACTTAAGTTCTCACTTGATGGAATAAATCATAACTGTTTGAACATTTTACTGTTTTACTTACCATGAGAATTCACTTAACTGTAGCGTCCATTGCGGTAGCAGACGTACCGGAAGTAACTACAGCGGTCAGTCGCTTCGGTAGACTCTGTTAGTGGCACAACGCGTGCGCGCTGAGTCAGTCAGCCGTCCATAGCTGTTGGGTCCTAGGTCGGGGGGAGGGGCGAGGTGGGTGTTGGTGTCACTGTCGGAGGTAAGAGTCGAAGGCTTTAGCCCCAAGACTTTTACTCCGACAATGACCCCCCCCCCCCCCCCCCCTGTCCGGACCCGAGAGTCCGGTCAGGGGGTCAATGTTGGACTGAGATGAGAGTCGAGGGCTGTAGCCCGAGACTCTTACTCCGACATTGACAACCATCCCCCTCCCCCCCCCCACCCCCCCCCCCCCCCCCCCCCGACCGGACCCGAGAGACGATAAGAACCACTGGCAAAGCCTAACTCGTAATATAACGATTTTGTCTTAAACTGTAAAAAGTAATAGCGTGAAGTAAACCCTTGAAAGGACCCCGCCAAACTTTACGTGTGACGTAAATTCAGGGGACTTAATTCTCCATACTTCCGAATATCAATCAACAACGTCGCGCGAACTGCATTCGCCTGAAATTTTTCTCTCAGGTATTTTTTAATTTACCACATTTTTAGTCATTCTTTTGTATGACATTGGTAATATAGGCCAAACGCAACGCGTGCATGTAGTTATTTTTGTTGGGTAACCCGTTAATTTCTTTTTATCCAACTTTTTGTTTCTTCGCCGTTTCGAATACGGTCAGTACGTGATAGGGCCTTCGCTCGTTGATATTATCTAACTTATCCAATTATTCAGTTGTGTTTTGTATGGCCTGTATCACAGAACGCCTATATATATATATATATATATATATATATATATATATATATATATATATATATATATATATATATATATATATATATATATATATATATATATATATATATATATATATATATATATTGTCACAGTTTTGTTGTGTAGCCCCCTAAATTATTTATTTTCTTGCAAATTTTTGTTCAGAGGTTTAACTGAATGAAGATTATGGCGTGTTTGTACCGAAAAATGTGATTGGCCAAAGATTTATTTGTGGAAGAACGCTTTGCTCAGCGAGTAACGTTGTCATCGTAGCATTTAATAAGGGAGTCTAGTTATCACATGTTACCTTAATAATATGTGACACGGGGACTCCCGCTGCCTTGAGAACGATGGAAAAAATGGAGCCAGGCCACTGAGAAAAAGTGTAAAGAGACTAAAAGAAGCGTCAGAGCCGAGGTAAAGCTATTTATAGCTCCAAACTTCAGGGTTCTGATATAACAGCCTTTGCGGGGCTATATCACAGTTAAGTGTCTTAATTAATCTGTCCGTGAGTGAGTGAAATGTGCAGTTATGTCCGGAAATCAATGTGACAAGTTTGAAAAGTCACCGCGGACGTATGGTTAGTTTAGATGGTAAGTTGTCTTTTAGGGGTAAATACTTTCTCCTAATTTTCTTTCTTATTTCATCAAAGTTTGACATCTAAAGAAAAGAAATCAAAACAAAACGTGATCTGCCGTCTGGTTATGATGCCAGCATACATACACGTCTTGTGTGAAATCAGCATACAAAAGTGTCATGGAATAAAATACTTTGTCATGTCGCCATTTAGTCCTACAAGAAATCTTTAGTTGCGTAGACACTTGCATAGATAAAAATGTATGTATTCGTAGATTTTTTTTTACCTGACTGTCATAAATGTCTGCTGAACCCACTAAAGAAATGAGTGTTGTTGTTGTTGTTATTTTTATTGCGGTGGTGGTAGGGGTGCTGCTGCTGTCATTTGTTTTTGTATACAATGTTAAAGACTTCTCTTTTTTTAACATCTGAGAATGATTGCTACTTCTTGTATTTCTTGAGACAAAACTTCGCATGTAGTTTTTGACTGACATAACATTATGATCAAATAAACAAATATTTGGGTGAAAACACCGTTTCAGTTAAGAAACTTTTGTAGAAAAAAACAACACGTTACTTCACATCTAAGCGTGAGTGTAGTTCAGGCGACTGCCTACACACGCAAAGAGACATTTTCTTTGCAAAAATGAACCGCAATGTCCCGGCAAAGTACAGACCAGCACAAATGTGTTGTGTACACGCAGATATGTCCCGAGTGAAGGTCAAATATTTAACCCGTTTGCTGCCGAGGAAAACTAAACACCACGCAACTGCAAGAGTTATAGATCTTCATGAGCCCCGCACATGCGGGGGCTCATGCGGATCTATGCCTCTTGCTGAAACCACTTTGTAGCCATGTTTCTTTAACGGCTGGGGATCTTTGACCGGATGAATTTACGATTTTCAAAACACAATCTGCGTACACTAGCAGTGACGGGGTTAAACGAATGACTGAATGTTCTGTACACTGTTGATGACTGGATGTTCTGTACACTGTTGAATGACTGAATGTTCTGTACACTGTTGAATGACTGAATGTTCTGTACACTGTTGATGACTGAATGTTCTGTACACTGTTGATAACTGAATGTTTTGTACACTGTTGAATGACTGAATGTTCTGTACACTGTTATGTGTAATCGTTTCCTCGATGCCTACGACCAGGCAACCACGGCCGGGACCTCAGTGGTTTTTATTGGCTCCAGGACTAAGGCCTTGGTATGCGGTAGGTCTACGCGCTAAGGACCGCCAGGTCACTATTTCTCGTCAGTTTTCTAATCAACTGTTGTCGTGTTACCTGACGTCTTGGTGCAGAGGTCATACAACCAATTACTAAACGCCAACTGATCCTGTATTTCAGGTAGAATTTTCTGACGTCGACAGTTCAAATGCGCAAAGGCGAATGACCAGAAACTAGGCATTACTTGGTTTCTATCTGTTTGGATGGACACGTTACACAGAGGAACAATGAGTTCCTCAAACCACAAAGGAGACAAAGGAATGTGTAGTGGATACTTACTACGCGCTGCAGATGCTCATGGGGAACCATGTGTAATTCCTGTTTCGCCTGCTGCCAGTGAAGGACACAACAGAGTGCAGATTGAGCATGCAATACGTCTCATTTGGCAGTCCGCACACACACACAGGCACTGCCTGGCTTTTCTTACATGCCCCTCGAGACTGCAGGCCCGGGATCGATAAGCCTTGTGAAGTGGTCATGCTCCTTCATTTCCATATCCCCCTAATCGATCAACGGTCACACAAAAATCCGGGGCAAAACAGTCTCAGCGCATTTCACCAACACTAGCTGTAATCACCATAAGGGCCAGTGGCACGAGTGAGCTTAGTCAGTCCATCGCCAGCCACTAAGCAAGGTGTTCAGCGACAGCGGAGCACGGTGCTTAGTGGCTGGCGAAGGACTAAGCTCACTCGTGCAACTGCCCCCAGGAGTCAAGGCGCCGGTGTAGATGACGAGTGATGTTCGATACGACATCCATCATTGGAAGCTTCTTGCTTCTCGCCCTAGGTGAACCATTAGGAACGCACACAAGCTCTGCCTGTTGCAGTGGCAATAACTGCTAAGTCTACATTTCTACTAAAACATATTTCGGACATTCCGGTCTTTAACCGCAAGGTCGGAAACACAGACGGGCACATAACTGTACCTGTATTTCCATGTTCAATACAAATGGCCGATCATGGAATGTTTCCTGATGACGCTGTAACGCTAGACATGTAGATTAACCCATTTAAACCCGCAGCACTACAGCAGGAGCTGGATCGACCATGATAATTGAAGGGTAGTGCCAGATTAGCTTGGCGCCTTCAATTATCATGGCTGATCCAGCTCCTGCAGCTGGTACATAGTAGCTGGGTGGCACTTCCAAAATGTAGGAAATGCAGCCTTAGGGTCAAATAGATTATGCATGTTTGCATGTTATACACGAAATAAAGAAAACAATTCACTTTTCTGATAATACACGAAATAAAGAAAACAATTCACTTTTCTGATATTTTGTAAGAGAAGTGTACACTGCCCCTTGTCACAAAATGTCAAAAGTGAAATTATTTACTGTTGACGTTTAAATTCATCAGCACACCGTAATTACGTGTAGTTCCAAGTTCCCACAGATACAAATCCCGCTTTTTGTACATGTCCTAGTCCCCGATCACTTTTAGTGCCAGTGGGACATAAAAATGAAGAAAATGAATGAATTGTACATGTCCACGCCGCACACTGTCAAAACATGCACTCTACATTTCACGATTCTGTCCGGCTTCCAGGTTCCCTACTGCTCTAAAAAAAAAAGGTCTTACAAAAACCGACTGAAGGGCGAACTAATTGCCTGCGGACTATAGACCTGTAGACACTGTACGTGGCGTTCGATTCCAAAGTCAAAGGGGAATTACCAGCTCTCACAGGCACGACTTGCAAAAGGCCACGTTTGTCATTGTTCCACATGATCTGAGTCGACTTCGACTCGGAGGCCCATAAATATTTAGGCAAGCCCATTCTGTGTAAAGCCGAGATGTGAAATAACACAAGGGATGTGTATTAGCATAAACGACTACTGCTCAGTAGCGTCACCGGCTCAACCTAAACCAATAACCGATCGTACGAGAGGAGGGCAAAATCATACAGAGCCATGCAAATACTTGATTAGGACCTCACTCAGCTCAATGGCACACTTTCTCTGCATATCGAATCATCCACTGGCAAGAGACATAGATCTGAACGAGTCCTGCAACTGCCCGGGCTCATGCGAATCTATTCTTTCTGCCAACAACTTTCGACTCTTGCTCATGCCTCAAAATGGGGATGTTATTTCAGGTTGAGCGAGACGACTGAATATTCTTGTCCGCCTGCTCACTTCTCTTCGCCTTCGAGAGTGGGAGCGAATTTATGAAGTAAATGTACCGCGTGGCTGTATCAGCGCATGATCCACAGCGATTAGAACAGGACCACCTCATGGCCTCGCCTTAATGGACATTATCCGGAATTCCGATGCTACTCTCTAACCCCATGATTTCGAGAGTTAACTCCCCTGTTACAGGGAACGCACAATGCCATTTTTAACAAAATGCCTTCAGTCACTGAAACGTTGCGCTTGGGGAGAATGCAAAACAGACAGCAGATATCCTGAACGCTGCATTGGAGTAAAATTCCATATATCACCTGAACACGTGCATGTACTTATTTAAATTGCGTAACAAAACACACAGTAGTCAGTACTGGCAAAAAGTACTCAGAATTGGTAGGCACGGAAACCGTTGTCATGGGTCCGGTGACCCTCATTAAGATTTAACATGAGGGTAAAAGGTTTTTAAAATAAATACCATACAATACTGTGATACATGTATAGATTTTACCAGCACGATCAATACCATCTTGAATCTACACAACATACTACTAGGTTCTACCTCTAGTGTAGAATAGCAAGACCCATCATTTTTGGTTATTTTCTGCCACGATCCGATTTAACACAAACGAACAAGTGAAACAAAAAAAATTTAAAAGTAACGGACCGATTGCTTGCATAGACTAGTATCCGTAAAAATACACTACATAAATTATTTTAAAAAAATAATGGACTCACCCCCCCCCCCCCCCCCCCTTGCAGGTGCAAAATGCAGATAAAATGCAGCTTCTCGTGTCAACATCCACTTTTGTCAGGATAGACCATGTAAAATAAAATGGGGCTTTGGTAACAGGATCCCTGTCTCTTGTCCTTGGTTTGACTGAGGCCTTCACTGCGAAATCCCAAGCTGTTCACATAACCATCTTGCATCAGGCTATAGGCTTCTAATCGTCTGTAGTCCCTTATGGCTGATAAGTTCATGTTCTGATTTAGTAAATATGTACAGATGTCGAATATAGAGAACTCTGGCAAAATGATATTCAGGTCTGTAGTCCCAGATAACAAAGCAGGGTTCGACAGTTCGATGTTCGCCGGACGAAATCAGCGCCAGCTGGAAGTCCTTGTCCCTTCAATAATAGCAACTAGTTCAGTCGATATTCCCATCTTTGAGCTTTGCTCCGATCACTTCTACCCGATCTTCAGCACAGCACTCGGGATCAACGGGTAGTCCAATGTCAAGAGCCTTTTGTATGAGATCAAAAAGCTCTGCTTTTCTGCTTTGGCCAACACAAACTCCTCTTTCTTGCAAAAACCTTTGTAGCTCGCTCAATCGCTATGCTTTCTTCTCCACCATTTTGATCCCAGTAACATGGGAGTTAACTCTCTAAATCATGTGGTTAGAGAGTAGGCGCGGAATTCCGAAGTAGGTCTATTCCTACACCGTGCAAGTCATCATATTCAGCTGGCATGTGATCCAACACATTAGGTTTAACTCATCCATGACGTCCCGCATCAATAGCTGCGAAAGTGTCGTATAGCGGCTATTGGTGCGGGCACCTTGAATGAGTCAGTATATGCTAGTCCGTATTTCTCACTTCATATACTTTGCAGTCTTGACAGCTACTACGTATTTCGTCTCCTCTACTTCTTCAGTTGTCCTCGACTATTCTGCGCTTATCACTGGCGACTGCAGGCTAGCACACTGGTAACAACTTGACAAATACGTTATTTCCAAAACTGTGCAAAATGAAAAAATCCGTTTCACCACACAACGCGACCAGTTTGTCCCAAACACAGGACGGACCACTGAAGCCTTACTTTCACACTCGCAGTTATAACCGTTCCACTTCTATCGCCAAGTATCTTTTCAACTCGTCTGTCGAGTTCCGTCCAAGTGTCACTTCTAAGACCGTGAAAAAAACATTAAAAACAACATAACTGTCTTCCAACGACTGACTTCCTGACCGCCACAGCTCAAAGGGGAGATGGATCGACTTTCGTTCCAACGACAATCCATGTCAGGCTTAAGCTACAACGATCGACCCATCTCCCGAAAATAGCACTGTGAGTGAAAGGACTAGACAACTATGGCAGTACTCAAATCGTTACGTCGCCCGTCGATGCCCTCCCTGATTGTAGTCAACGAGTACAGGCCCGTTTGCTTGGGACAATGCGCTCAACACGTATAAGTACTAACTCGTTCACGGCACCCCGCGTCAATAGCTGCGAAAGTGTCAAGTAGCGTTGCCGCCGGCAACGCTATACGACACTTCCGCAGCTATTGATGCGGGGCTCTGTGCAGGATCTAACTCCTTCACTCGCACAGTGCATCGGTGGAGAGTTTTCTGTGGCGTGCTGAGCGCTATGCTCAAGTTACGGATACGTGTGGACCTGCCTATAGTTTGGTCCCTGCAGCCCTAACGGTGACAGCTCGATGGCAGTGTGGATATTTTGAGCACCTGGGATGGTCTGGCACCACCCCAGACGACTAACAAATTTGTAGAGTGGTGCGATAGAAACTATCTTGAATTACATGTTGGCAAAACAAATGAGATGGTCATAGATTTCAGGAATAACAAACATCATCCCGGTCCTGTTGTCATCAAGGGAACAGAAGCTGAGCGTGTAGAGTCTACAAGTATTTAGGTCTTCTTTTTGACAAGGCGCTCAACTGAAAACAAAACACAGATCCAATGAAAAGAAAAGGGGAGACTGCCAGTGCTAATATTTTAGGAAGGTTACAAAGTAAAGTAGGTTATAGCACTGTCAGGGGAGAGAAATGTGCATGATCGACCAGTGATCATAGATCTACTGTGACCAAAGCACAAAAAAAAAAAAAGAAAAAAAAAAAAAAAAAAAAAAAAAAGAGAGAGATAGGAAAGAGAGGGGGCGCTAAGAAAGTGACTGAAAGCAATGCATATGGAAGCCCCCCCCCCCCCCCCGAAGGGGGGCGTATCACATATCCACTGTTCCAGCCACTCAGTGCATGGAAATTTTAATCTAGGTCCCCCAAGTGGGGTCCAGATATTTAGCCGGTGTGGACAGCTGTTTCGGTCTTGGCGACCTCTTCACACCATCGGCAACACTGGAGGAGGCAGGAAATTCTGCCTACCTGCAATGACAACCACATTTTACTGTGGTGTCTGCAGGGGCATACATTCCATGCCACCACCTAGAGTCAAATTTCCATGCACCCTAAAAGAGAACCTACCAAAACCTTTACTTTGTAACCTTCCTAAAATATTAGCACTGGCAGTCTTCCCTTTTCTTTTCATTTATTACTACAATATCGACTGCTATCCCTTCCCCCCTTTTGGTAGGTTTTCTTTTAGGGTGCATGGAAATTTGACTCTAGGTGGTGGCATGGAATGTATGCCCCTGCAGACACCACAGTAAAATGTGGTTGTCATTGCAGGTAGGCAGAATTTCCTGCCTCCTCCAGTGTTGCCGATGGTGTGAAGAGGTCGCCAAGACCGAAACAGCTGTCCACACCGGCTAAATATCTGGACCCCCCCTTGGCGGACCTAGATTTAAATTTCCATGCACTGAGTGGCTGGAACAGTGGATATGTGATACGCCCCCCTTCGGGGGGGGGGGGGGGGGGCTTCCATATGCATTGCTTTCAGTCACTTTCTTAGCGCCCCCTCTCTTTCCTATCTCTTTTTTTTTTGTGTGTGCGTGCTTTGGCCACAGTAGATCTATGATCACTGGTCGATCATGCACATTTCTCTCCCCTGACAGTGCTATAACCTACTTTACTTTGTAACCTTCCTGAAACACAGATTCTATTGTGAAAAAAAACGCATACCCATCTTTACTGTTTAAGAAAGCTTAGATTATTTAATGTAAGCACTCAGCTTTTACAGATGTTTTACAGATGCTTCAGTATTGTTAGCATTCTAACTTTTGGACTGACGTGCTGGGGTAGAAATTTATGTAAAAGAGATCAAGGTCGCCTTAACTAAGTAATCAGGAAAGGGGGCGAGGTGATTAGGGCACATGGTAATTTGGACACACTGTACAACAGACGGATTACGAACAAACTGACTGACATTCTTGATGACAAAACACATCCACTTAGATATGAATTTGACAGCAGACGTATCGAACGAAGTGGCAGACTTCGAATACCCAAAAGTCGTACATCACGTTACGCCAACTCTTTTGTCCCTCAGGCTGTTACCCTTTTCAACAGTAATATCAGTAGATAGTGTCTGTCAACATTCTTCAGTTCTTTAGTACTAGCCCTTTCAGTAGTTCACTGCAACATTGCTGACACCGGAAGCACAGAGGGGAATCCACCATAAGTGTTTTTTTGTGTGTTTTGTTTTGGTTTTGATGCCAAGAGTGTTACAAAGGTAACAATACGTCTGTTACAGTTCATATCTTTTAATTGAGAGTTATGGGTTATTTAATTATTTCTATGAGTGAATGATGATGCCATGTGTTGTATGGGCAGACAGTGAATTTCCCCATGAGGGATTAATAAAGTATTATTGTATTGTATTGTATTGTATTGTATTGTATTGTATTGTATTGTTACTTACTTACGCCTGTCACCCCTCCCAAGGTATAGGCCGTCGACGAGAGACCTCCAGCGACTCCTGTCCTGTGCTTCTCCTTCGATTTTACTCCAGGTGGTTCCCAGTCTCTTGAAGTCTGCTTGGAGGTCTCGACACCAGGTGTTTCTCGGCCTGCCTCTTTTCCTCTTTCCCTGGGGGTTCCATAACAATGCCTGCCTAGTGATACTGGAAACTGGCTTTCTCAGACTGTAGCCAATCCATCCCCATCTTCTTCGTCCAATTTCATTCTCTGCTGTTATCTGCTCTGTTCTCTCCCAGAGTCTAATGTTGCTGATCTTCTCTGGCCAGTGGATTTTTAAGATTCTTCTAAGGCAACTGTTTAAGAAGATCTGTACTCTGTTGACTGTGTTTTTTTGTCAACCTCCAAGTCTCTGCTCCATATAGGAGAACTGCTTTTACGTTTGAGTTGAAAATCCGGACTTTGGTGTGTTGTGACAGCTCTCTGGAACTCCACACTTTTTTCAGCTGGAGAAAGGCTGCCTCTGGCTTTACCGATTCGTGCTCTGACGTCTGCATCAGTGCCACCTTCTTTGTCGATGATGCTCCCGAGATAGGTAAGGAAGCAAGACTGGTTCTTCCCTGGTTGCGTTCAGCCTCATTGTCTTTGTTTTCTGTTTGTGGATGGTGAGTCCCACTTGGGACGAGATGTCAGCAAGCCTCGTGGTCTTGTCCAGCATTTGTTGATGAGTGTGGGACAGTAAAGCCAAGTCGTCTGCAAAATCGAGGTCGTCAAGCTGTGTGTATTGTATTGTATTGTATTGCACTGCGCACTCAGTACTGTTCTTGAGCTGTCATGGTCGATATTTCTCTAAGTCTGCGCTATAATTAGAAATGAACATATTATCTGAGGAAATCTCCTTCAGATAACGAAGGGCCGGGCACCATTGTCCTGTACTGACTGCAGTCGAAACCAGACAAAACGCGGGAAAAAAACGCAACATGACACAATCCCATATGGCTGGTCAGCTACAAAATGTACTATTATCTTCATTTTTGCCAAAGCACCCCTTAAACTGCACGCTTAAAATTCTTGATTTGGAACAAAACAAAAAACAAACCATCAAGACAGAACAGCATGCTCCGTCTCCTGTGGTTGGCGCTGTGAAGGAAGGGAAAGGAAGATTGTCCTCGGACTACGACAGTACGAAGCTAACTACGTGTCAAAGCCAAGACACCGTATAAGTGTTAACAAGCAGCGGTGAAGAAGAGCGTGTGTAATAAACGGCTTCCAAGAGACTGGGTATTGTCGCAGCCTTGAAGTACTGAGGACCTTGGGTGAATGTAACGTGTATTTTATAACTACACAAGGTGTATACCGTATAAACAGTAGTCAATGGAAAGGAAGCATTCTTACTCGTAATGCATCGATTTATGGAAAGGAAGCATTCTTACTCGTAATGCATCGATTTTGCCTCCAACTGTATGTAAAAATATACAAGGACAAAGCATCCCCATGAATTTACGCTTACTTAGTATTCAACAGCTTCTTTCTGTGCCGGAAGGAAGAAGTCACGTGACTACAACTTGTACGCCTAGTTATGCGTTTTTCCGACGAGCGGCACCTTTAGCAGCAGTCAAGTTGGTTACGTGGAGAGCTATAACGAGTGTCACTCCTGTAGTGTGGGAAACGAAGAGACTAGTGTTATCGGAAATGCTGCTTCGTGTGTCCCGTATGGGGACTCAGCTCTTATCGGCTGCTAGGTGATAACAGCACCACTTAAAGCTCTTGAGAAGGCAAGCTAACGATAAACACTACATGAAATTCGCATCTCAAGACCTCCCACTCTTTACGAGTAGTACGAACACAGCAAACACCACCCAAATGCAAGAGAGATATATCTTCATGAACACCCGCAAAGGCGGGGGGAGGGGAAGTCTCACGGCGATCTAATAAAACAGTTATTCCCAACGCACTACACCAAGGGCTGGATCGACCACGATAATCCAAGCTACTCTGGCACTACCCTTGAATTAGCATGGCCGATCCATCTCCTGCAACTGGTACAATGTCGTTAGGTGACACCTCCAAAATTTGCAAATGCTGCCGTGGGGTTAAAGGGGTTAATCTATACGTGTACCTGAGGAAAACAACAGACGTGGATAGTTTCAGCGACAAAGTTCTAGACGCCGGCAGTAAAGGGGTTAACCAGGCTAGCGAATCGTTGTCAATGATCAAGTACTGAGGACGCGTGCTGCGGGATCATAGGAACTTACGCTTGCCATATCTTATCTCATAGCTCTGTTCACGGGCCAACTTTGTTCAACAGGGCATGAAAAGCAAAATTCAGCTTCCAATGCAATGTGTCCACAAGAAAAATGAAAGGGAAGACACATGGGAAGGTATTTTTGTCCCCCAGTACAATCTTCTCCAGCTGCACTGTGGTTCCACAGCCTCAATGTGGTCCAAATTATGTTTTCACTGGTTATTCACGCTAGCCCTGTTCGTGGAAGACCTCTTGTATTATCCCCGTGCCAAACTGAAAGCAAACTGTACCTGTGATGAATGATTTAAGACCAGTTGCTCTTACGTCGTGTCATGAAGGTTTTGAGAGGGCTGTTCTTTTCACATTTTCAAATACAGGTTTCTATTTTATGGACCACTTTCAGTTTGCTTACAGAAGCAAAGAAGTGTTGATGTTGTCATTTTACATGTTGTAAACAACATCTACTCTCATTAAGAAAAACCAGGAGCCTGCATTCGACTGATTTTTCTTCTGATTTTAACACCATTTAACCACACATACTCGCTTACAAACTAGTTCACATGAACATAAATGCCTCTACCATTCTTTGAGTTTTGGACCATCTCACTAACCGCTCACAGTATGTCAGAATGAGTTCGGATCTAATCTCAAATGCACTTTTTACCAACACCGGTGCACCACAAGGGACTGTCCTGTCGCCGTTTTTGTTTTCTTTCTGCACAGCAGACTGTAGAGCCACTCATGACGACTGTTTCATGGACAAATACGACACGGCACTGACAGGACAGATTACGAATGAGGACGACAGACACTACCGACAAGAGATGGACGACTTTATATCTTAACTATCTTAAACTATAAGAAACTATCTTAAATTACATGTTGGCAAAACAAGAGAGATGGTCATAGATTTCAGGGAAAACAAACATCCCGATCCTGTCATCAAGGGAACAGAAGTTGAGGCGTGTAGAGTCCTACAAGTATTTAGGTGTTCTTTTTGACAAAGCTCTCAACTGGAAACAAAACACAGAGGCTATTGTGAAAAAAGAGCATACCCATCTTTACTGTTTGAGAAAACTCATTTAATGTAAGCACTCAGCTTTTACAGATCTTTTATTCGCCAGTATTGTTAGCGTTCTAACTTTTAGACTGACGTGCTGAGGTAGAAATTTATGTAAAAGAGATCAAGATCGTCTTAACAAAGTAATCAGGAAAGCGGGTGAGGTGATTGGTAGAGCACAAGATACTTGTACAACAGACGGATTATGAACAAACTGGCTGACATTCTTGATGACAAAACACATCCACTTAGATATGAATTTGACAGCAGACGTATCGAACGAAGTGGCAGACTTCGAGTATCCAAAAGTAGTACATCACGTTATGCCAACTCTTTGGTCCCTCAGGCTGTTACCCTTTTCAACAGTAATATCAGTAGATAGTGTATGTCAACATTCTTCAGTTGTTTAGTACTAGCCCATTCAGTAGTTCACTGCAACATTGCTGACACCAGAAGCACAGGGGGCATAAACCATAAGTGTTTCTGATGCCAAGAGTGCTACAAAGGTAACAGTACGTCTGTTACAGTTCATCTTTGTAACTGAGAGTTATAGGTTATTTAATTAATTGAATGAGTGTATTATGGGCAGACAGTGAATTTCCCCATTAGGGATGAAAAAAAGTATTATTGTATTGTATTGTATGAGTTATATTGTATTGTTGTTACGTGTTGAGTCCTGGTTAGTCGTAGTATGATATCACACAAGACGGCACGCACGTAAGGTTCTTTTAAAAAAACTTCATTCAGCTGCAACCTGTCACACGTGGCTTAAGGATGTAGACCACACTGGAGTAACAGTTCCAACAATATTTTATTGCAGCGATGCGATCTCCAAACAATGCATTCACAAATGCACCAACACTGATACAATGTCTCCTTGCAAAATGTCAACACTGACACAATGCGTCTCTCATACAACGTACATCACTACACACTGCATAACTCCGTCACTGACAATGAAGCACGATACCTTGCGTAGCTCTCTCAATGTCAATGCGCTTAGGATAGGATACACTGTAATTATTCAACTGAACAATGTACCGACGCTGTTACATTGCAATTGTACAACTGAACAATGTACACACGTGCTTCTTAGACACGGTCTTATATAGTATCAAGCCTTCCAGAATAATCTAGCAAATTCATACAACACAACCAATCAGAAAAGAACATGTAACCAACCGTCATAAATATTAATAAGAAAGAATACTCAAGAATGGTCTACAAAAATCTGGCTGCTATTTCCAGCCCCTATTTTGGGAAATCCCGGCGGTATAATGACGTCACACAAAAAGTACGCCAGACAGTTCACGACATTGCCCGCATTCTCTGGAAATTACACGAGTTTTCGTAATACATACTGGCGGCTAACTTCACGCTCACAGAAAACAGTGGTGATTATTCGGGCGGTTTCTAGACTCTTCGGGATTCAACTCCGTGTATCAAAAGACAACGAATTCCGCTCTCTGTCCGAACGATGGCGAATCTTACTAAAAAAGGTACGTGATTCGTAAACATGATAGCTCAAATAAATATCGGATCGTTTCCTACGATTAATGCATGCATGCTCCCACAGCACAACACAACCACAATCGTAACAATTGTATTGTATTGTATTGTATTGTATTGTATTGTATTGTATTGTATTGTATTGTATTAACACCATACTTAAGCACACACGTTCATAAAGGGGACCCAACGTCAACGCAAAATAGGGATTGTTTTGTAAGGTAAGACAGCAGAATCAGCCAGCGGAAATAATTGTTGAGATCGGATCAGTAGTTCGACAAAGAGCACTTTGTGGTCTCACACAATTTCTGTACTATAATCAATACTCTATTGTGGCACAACTATTGTCCCATATCAACCCTTTTGGATGTCGGCAGCGGTTTTTGTCGCGATGATTCCTGCCATAGCGACAAACACCGATACCGACAGCCAAAGGGTTAAGAAAATTTTTCCTTTATTAAATAGCACTCTGCTTTCCGCTGGCAGCCTTTCCCTGCAACTGCATTCTTTTGAGTGGGCTGAACCCAACGCTACCCTACTTACTTCAAAAGCCTACAACTTTTTCATTTTTCTATGTATGATTGTGGAATTTGGCATGTATGTAAATAAATTAATCAAGATTATGTCACAATTTTTCAAACTGTGTTATCTGTGTTATTATCCTAACAAAACAAAAAAAAAAATCAATGCTTACTACGCACCGTTTCCGCGTTCACTAGCACTCGATTCAGAATCACTCCACTGTCCATCACCACCATTTAACACTACCCCCGCCCCCCCTCCTCTCTCCCCCCCCCCTCCCTTTCATCTCAAGTCCTGTGGCAAAAAGCCAAGAAAGTCTTCATCATCTGAATCTGACTCCATAAAGTATTCCTTGATGAATGCTTCTAACTCCTCATCGGCCATCTTTTGTCAAAATGAAGCCGTCAGAAAAACTCTCGCTTAGAAAATTCGAATCGCTTGTCAGGGGACCACATGCCATATGTGACATAGATCAGAAACTGGTTTAATGTTACCATATCATTGAGTTTGGACGTTTGCAGTTGGAAAACTGAGAAAATCATGAAACATTTTACATTTTGCCCAAAAATCGCTGCGATTGCAGTTTTATAGGCGTTTTTGCATGTTTTGCGTTGCAACACCCTGTTTACCTGCACTGTGAGCTATGGTTAGTGTGTTTGTTCATTTATTTTTTTGTCTTACAAGTAGTCATGAGTCTGACCTTCGACCTTGAGCTGTGACCTTGACCTTGATAAATGCGCTTTTTAAAAAGTCACTCTTTCAGTTATTGAAGTTGTGGGGTGAGGTGGGGTGGGGGGTGGAGGGGGGTGTTGTTGGAGGTGGGGGCAAAGGGGGGGGGGGCTTAAGGTCAAAGGTTAATATCAAAACTACACTTAAACAGTGTCAGCATGTTCATTTCATTAGACAGCTGACCTCACAGTGAAATCAGCCGCCAAAATAGTGTGACATGCAGAAGTGTTATTTTGCATGATCCAGCTACACTGGCTGCGTTTGAGGTGTCATTCTGCTGTAATTGTCAGTAAGGATGTCTCTGGTGTCTATTCTGAGCCAAACACAAGCACTTTTACTCTGTGTAAAGCTCATTTGAGTGCATTGTTATGGGACCAGCAGTTTCAGCCACCAGTACAGGCTTTTACAGGAATGCTCACAGGTTTGGCACACACATGCCTGCTGCATTTGCAACATGAGTTGAGGTCTTTTGAGACTCTGACAGGTGTGTTTTATATAAATATGAACTGTACATAACCATTTTTTCCGTGCTATCTCCTAAATAAGCACTCCAGACACTTGTTTGTGTCCCGCGTAGCATAATTTTGGCTGTTTTGTGTAGTCTTTTGTCTGTGGGTTAGTTCAGTAGACTTAATGTTTAAATTGGACAGCTGTTTCATGACCCCTTTTGCCTGTGGAAAAGATTGCCAGCAGCATATAGGGCATGGCAGCTGGTTACAGGCCTCTTCCAGCTTGTTGGCACCAGACAACAGGGTCAGTGAGGATGCCTGGGCATTGTCCTTTTGGCTGCCCTGAGATACACAAGGAAATGGCCTTGGGTCTGAAAGCTTATTTTTCATAAATGTCAGTGTCATGGTAACCTTTTTCCGTTGTCCAGCCCACCAGAAGTCAGTTTGACTGTATTGCATGTGTGTGTAAAGTTGGAAAAACAGAAAAAGTAGGGGGGTGGGTAATGGAAAAATATGAACAAATAAACTTTCATGTGCCTGTGCCTCAAATGCAACATTTTTGAAAATCAGATATGTTACTTGATGTACATATCAATTTTGGAGGCATTCTGACCATATCTAGTCTGTTTTTCATGGCATCAGATATGCATGATCCAAAACATCAACAGCATAGTAAACGCCACAACAATGCGCTTCACAAAATGGGCCATAACTTAAAGATGCAGCAACATTCAATGGTGTCACTTTGGGTTTGACTTAGCTAGTGTCTAAGAGTTGCACTGATGGCAGATTGAATGGTGTTCAGGTGGGAGAGTTCCTCTTTCAGGTCACATTACATAGTCAAATTTGGCCAGTTGAGGCAGTAAGAGGACCGGTGTTTTTAAAAATAATTTTTGCCTTGTTTAAAAATTTGTAGTAGGGCTGAATGTTGGAATTTGCTGAAAATTTTTGGTTAGATGAGAGGAGACATGTTTGGTGCTTTGATTCATACCATCCTGAGCTTATCCAGTGGACAATTGTGGGCCTATGTTGAGTTGCCATTGACGTAGTGATTTGAGGGGCACGCTGATTTCAGCTGTGCTTGGGTGTGGGGTTGGTAAGGAATCAGGTTCATAGCCAAGAAATGAGACTGTCAATGTGCTGTTTTTATTGTTATTTTGTGCATGGCAAATGTGCAGCTGGTGGGCAGTAGTGTTTTTTAGGGGATTGAAATATTAGGGGATGCCTGGGACTGACTATGGCTAAGAGACTGGACAGTACGGAAACGGCACTGTGTTCCGTGGCCTTCAACACATTCGAAGGTAGCAAGATGGCCGACAGAAAACGGAAGCAAGCCTAGATACAATCACCCATAATCCTTTGCAAAGGCTGTCATAGCAACCTTGTGTGTTTACCATAGCCGATTCCGGCACACCTCGTGGTGGCGACATACATATCATCACAAGCTCCTATATAGCGTCCCAGTAGCCCTTTTGTTGACAGACAACATTTTAATAGGGACGGCACGCGCCGCCTCCCATCTGGTTTCACTAAATGCCGGGCAGGGGTGGGGGTGGGAGGGGGGGCGGTGGGGGTGGGTGGGTCTACGACCTGTCCGGCCAACACTGACCTGTAAATTGATACACCCAGAGCAGTGTCAAATGTCCGTGACCCAGATGTTTAGCCGAAACAAGGCCTCGCTAGAATCTGGTGCCAGACTGCCTCTTACCCCAACATAACGACAGAAACTGTCAACGCCTCGGCCGCTTTAACAGCTCGCCGCTGCCGCTTTATCGCTCCCTGGTCGTGCCGGCGTGTTTATGTGTACTGTAAACAAATTCCCAACCCTTTCCCGAGGTCTCTGTACAGTCTATTTTTACTCTGAGGCCTTCCTTTGTAAAAATTCTCAGCTTTTCAAGTCGGTAAAGCGATCGCTGATTCCATTGCTAACGACGCGGTCCGACATCTTGGTTTTACTCTCTTCGGTTGTTTTTCTTTTTTTATGTGATACTGTGGAAATTGATAATCTATTGCCATATTGCCAGGAAACTTGTAGCAATGTTTCGAAGTGTTTAAAATCAAATGTTTTATTTAGAATGCTTTAAATGGTCAGCTATTGATAAATTACTTTTGTTTGAGTGTATTGTGTTGACCTCACGTGCTACGAGCGTTAGATTTGATGCTGCACAATCAAAGTATGCGTTTGTTTGGCCATTCATTTGAAACCTAAAGCCAGGCACTAGGCTTCTAACGTACACAAAAGCGCCCGCATTCGTTTGCGAAAATTCGCCGGCCGCCTCGGGGTTACACGTTAGACAAACCCTACTCTGATGCGGGAACTGAGGAGCACTATAGTATAAATCACGAGAGAGGTTTACCACCGAAGGTTTTCAAAACTTGCACAGACTCATTACAATCTATGTATTTTCACCAAGCTGGTATTGCAGGCCAGTATGCTTGCTGAAACTGAAACCGTGCAGGAGACAGGCCAATATACCGCTTCTAGTCCTAGCATATATGTACATTTGCCCCTGCATTTACAAAGGCTACTGAGAACCTGCTGCCGCAAACGAACTGCGCAGTTCTTCTCAGAGCGGACAAAGTCAGGTTTTAGCATAAGACTGAACACATGCTCAAACTTATAACGCCCGGGGAAAGAGCTGGTACGCGCAAGCATGGATGCCGTGTTCACAGGTCACAGTGTGACTAGAATAAAGAGTGGTCCGCATGTGTTGTACACGTTTCTAGGTTGCCCATATTATTATCCCTGCTACCTCACCTATGGGATAAATCAATAAAGCAGCTAATTTAATTTATTGTTCGAAAGACTTTATGTACAGGAAATTCACCTATGGTGCAACTTGCAGCCACTCAATCACACTCGTAGATCATGATCATAATATTTTATTTTCCTAGTAATATTTTCCTAGTAAGGCCATACAGCCAGAGACCATGAGGGAATTTTTTACTTCTGTGGTCTTACTTAATGACATTATGGTTTGTGAGATCTTGCGGTATATTTCTAATAAAGAAAACCGACTCAAAACGCAGAAACTAAAAATTTTTCTTATTAGGACAAATTTCACCACTATATGTTATGACTTGGATATGAAAAGACATCTTACTCCTACAGTTTCCGTCCGATTTGCCTGTTTTGATGATCGTTTAAATCAGTCAGTCACGTGAAAGATGCTCACCAATTTTCAAGTCCATCACATGAAAAATAAAAAAAATTTCAGTGTACAAAATTTAAAAAAATCCAAAAATCACTAAAAAAATTATAATAAATTAACCAAGTGTTTCTCACTTACGCTTGTTTCAAACCATGGTTTGTGAGGAGATTTCGTATATATCTGAATAAGAAAATCGACGGAAAACGCTGAAACTCAAAAATTTCCTTCATAGCATCCAAATTTTCACTATATATTATGACTTGCAGAGGGAAATGCATTTAAGTTGTACAGTTTCCATGCGATCTGGCTGTTTTCAACATCATTTTAAACAGCTGATGAAACTGCATCCGATGGACATACTTAAAACATTGTTAACCCTATATTTGATAGAAACCCTAAGGGTTTAAGTGTATATGGAAATATGACTGATATGACCAAATGTCACTAAAAAAATTAAAATAAAAAAAACTAATCTTAAAAAAGATGCGCTATTGAGACATTATGGTTTGTGAGATCTTGCGGTATATTTCTAATAAAGAAAACCGACTCAAAACGCAGAAACTAAAAATTTTTCTTATTAGGACAAATTTCACCACTATATGTTATGACTTGGATATGAAAAGACATCTTACTCCTACAGTTTCCGTCCGATTTGCCTGTTTTGATGATCGTTTAAATCAGTCAGTCACGTGAAAGATGCTCACCAATTTTCAAGTCCATCACATGAAAAATAAAAAAAATTTCAGTGTACAAAATTTTAAAAAATCCAAAAATCACTAAAAAAATTATAATAAATTAACCAAGTGTTTCTCACTTACGCTTGTTTCAAACCATGGTTTGTGAGGAGATTTCGTATATATCTGAATAAGAAAATCGACGGAAAACGCTGAAACTCAAAAATTTCCTTCATAGCATCCAAATTTTCACTATATATTATGACTTGCAGAGGGAAATGCATTTAAGTTGTACAGTTTCCATGCGATCTGGCTGTTTTCAACATCATTTTAAACAGCTGATGAAACTGCATCCGATGGACATACTTAAAAGATTGTTAACCCTATATTTGATAGAAACCCTAAGGGTTTAAGTGTATATGGAAATATGACTGATATGACCAAATGTCACTAAAAAAATTAAAATAAAAAAAACTAATCTTAAAAAAGATGCGCTATTGAGACATTATGGTTTGTGAGATCTTGCGGTATATTTCTAATAAAGAAAACCGACTCAAAACGCAGAAACTAAAAATTTTTCTTATTAGGACAAATTTCACCACTATATGTTATGACTTGGATATGAAAAGACATCTTACTCCTACAGTTTCCGTCCGATTTGCCTGTTTTGATGATCGTTTAAATCAGTCAGTCACGTGAAAGATGCTCACCAATTTTCAAGTCCATCACATGAAAAATAAAAAAAATTTCAGTGTACAAAATTTTAAAAAAATCCAAAAATCACTAAAAAAATTATAATAAATTAACCAAGTGTTTCTCACTTACGCTTGTTTCAAACCATGGTTTGTGAGGAGATTTCGTATATATCTGAATAAGAAAATCGACGGAAAACGCTGAAACTCAAAAATTTCCTTCATAGCATCCAAATTTTCACTATATATTATGACTTGCAGAGGGAAATGCATTTAAGTTGTACAGTTTCCATGCGATCTGGCTGTTTTCAACATCATTTTAAACAGCTGATGAAACTGCATCCGATGGACATACTTAAAACATTGTTAACCCTATATTTGATAGAAACCCTAAGGGTTTAAGTGTATATGGAAATATGACTGATATGACCAAATGTCACTAAAAAAATTAAAATAAAAAAAACTAATCTTAAAAAAGATGCGCTATTGAGACATTATGGTTTGTGAGATCTTGCGGTATATTTCTAATAAAGAAAACCGACTCAAAACGCAGAAACTAAAAAATTTTCTTATTAGGACAAATTTCACCACTATATGTTATGACTTGGATATGAAAAGACATCTTACTCCTACAGTTTCCGTCCGATTTGCCTGTTTTGATGATCGTTTAAATCAGTCAGTCACGTGAAAGATGCTCACCAATTTTCAAGTCCATCACATGAAAAATAAAAAAAATTTCAGTGTACAAAATTTTAAAAAATCCAAAAATCACTAAAAAAATTATAATAAATTAACCAAGTGTTTCTCACTTACGCTTGTTTCAAACCATGGTTTGTGAGGAGATTTCGTATATATCTGAATAAGAAAATCGACGGAAAACGCTGAAACTCAAAAATTTCCTTCATAGCATCCAAATTTTCACTATATATTATGACTTGCAGAGGGAAATGCATTTAAGTTGTACAGTTTCCATGCGATCTGGCTGTTTTCAACATCATTTTAAACAGCTGATGAAACTGCATCCGATGGACATACTTAAAACATTGTTAACCCTATATTTGATAGAAACCCTAAGGGTTTAAGTGTATATGGAAATATGACTGATATGACCAAATGTCACTAAAAAAATTAAAATAAAAAAAACTAATCTTAAAAAAGATGCGCTATTGAGACATTATGGTTTGTGAGATCGTGCGGTATATTTCTAATAAAGAAAACCGACTCAAAACGCAGAAACTAAAAATTTTTCTTATTAGGACAAATTTCACCACTATATGTTATGACTTGGATATGAAAAGACATCTTACTCCTACAGTTTCCGTCCGATTTGCCTGTTTTGATGATCGTTTAAATCAGTCAGTCACGTGAAAGATGCTCACCAATTTTCAAGTCCATCACATGAAAAATAAAAAAAATTTCAGTGTACAAAATTTTAAAAAATCCAAAAATCACTAAAAAAATTATAATAAATTAACCAAGTGTTTCTCACTTACGCTTGTTTCAAACCATGGTTTGTGAGGAGATTTCGTATATATCTGAATAAGAAAATCGACGGAAAACGCTGAAACTCAAAAATTTCCTTCATAGCATCCAAATTTTCACTATATATTATGACTTGCAGAGGGAAATGCATTTAAGTTGTACAGTTTCCATGCGATCTGGCTGTTTTCAACATCATTTTAAACAGCTGATGAAACTGCATCCGATGGACATACTTAAAACATTGTTAACCCTATATTTGATAGAAACCCTAAGGGTTTAAGTGTATATGGAAATATGACTGATATGACCAAATGTCACTAAAAAAATTAAAATAAAAAAAACTAATCTTAAAAAAGATGCGCTATTGAGACATTATGGTTTGTGAGATCTTGCGGTATATTTCTAATAAAGAAAACCGACTCAAAACGCAGAAACTAAAAAATTTTCTTATTAGGACAAATTTCACCACTATATGTTATGACTTGGATATGAAAAGACATCTTACTCCTACAGTTTCCGTCCGATTTGCCTGTTTTGATGATCGTTTAAGTCAGTCAGTCACGTGAAAGATGCTCACCAATTTTCAAGTCCATCACATGAAAAATACAAAAATTTCAGTGTGCAAAATGTGAAAATTGTTCTAAGTCCAAAAATCACTAAAAAAATTATAATAAATTAACCAAGTGTTTCTCACTTACGCTTGTTTCAAACCATGGTTTGTGAGGAGATTTTGTATATATCTGAATAAGAAAATCGACGGAAAACGCTGAAACTCAAAAATTTCCTTCATAGCATCCAAATTTTCACTATATATTATGACTTGCAGAGGGAAATGCATTTAAGTTGTACAGTTTCCATGCGATCTGGCTGTTTTCAACATCATTTTAAACAGCTGATGAAACTGCATCCGATGGACATACTTAAAACATTGTTAACCCTATATTTGATAGAAACCCTAAGGGTTTAAGTGTATATGGAAATATGACTGATATGACCAAATGTCACTAAAAAAATTAAAATAAAAAAAACTAATCTTAAAAAAGATGCGCTATTGAGACATTATGGTTTGTGAGATCTTGCGGTATATTTCTAATAAAGAAAACCGACTCAAAACGCAGAAACTAAAAAATTTTCTTATTAGGACAAATTTCACCACTATATGTTATGACTTGGATATGAAAAGACATCTTACTCCTACAGTTTCCGTCCGATTTGCCTGTTTTGATGATCGTTTAAGTCAGTCAGTCACGTGAAAGATGCTCACCAATTTTCAAGTCCATCACATGAAAAATACAAAAATTTCAGTGTGCAAAATGTGAAAATTGTTCCAAGTCCAAAAATCACTAAAAAAATTATAATAAATTAACCAAGTGTTTCTCACTTACGCTTGTTTCAAACCATGGTTTGTGAGGAGATTTTGTATATATCTGAATAAGAAAATCGACGGAAAACGCTGAAACTCAAAAATTTCCTTCATAGCATCCAAATTTTCACTATATATTATGACTTGCAGAGGGAAATGCATTTAAGTTGTACAGTTTCCATGCGATCTGGCTGTTTTCAACATCATTTTAAACAGCTGATGAAACTGCATTCGATGGACATATTTAAAACATTGTTAACCCTATATTTGATAGAAACCCTAAGGGCCAAAGTTTGGTTAGGGTTACCGTTATGTTTTAGTGCTAGATTAGGGTTAGGGTTATAACCCTAATGGTATGTAAGGCACATTTTGGGTCATTTTTTTTTTTATGGTGCCATTTGATAGGCCATGTGGTACTGAGTCCAGAAATGCAAATACAACTTTTGTATTCCAATTTAAACATGTGTTATCGCCCTTGAAAAAAATCGCGGGAAAAGCACATTATCGGCTCTCGTGTCCGTATTTTATGTTCAATCTCTCCCATTTTCATACCCGTACTGCAGCTGTACTATTTTTATCGATATGTTTATAAAGCAGGTGTAAATACTTTATAGGTTTTTTTTAAATATTTTTTTTCCCAAAAAAAGTGCAGGTCACCTTTTTAATTCAATAATTTTCCTCCCATTCACAACACCTAGACTTAGCTTGCATCAAAACGTTCAGGTCATGCAACTGCATCCGATGAACATACATAAAACATTGTAAACACTAGATTTAACAGAAACCCTAATGACCAAGTTTACCGCGTCAGTATCAGCAAGACCAACTCTAAAAGCTATCTACGTCAGTATTTTTCTCGCACAGTTTTCATCCAAACCCTGAACACATTTATGACACTATGCTCATAAAGTACTTTGAAAGACCCTGCAAGTTGTGTTGCTCAGTTTTTATTTGAAAAAAGTTCCACGTCTAGTGCCAAACCCTGTCAGTCCAGTTTATTATGTTCAGTGTACTCCAGCTTCTTGGCATTTCCGCAGTACCATACTCTGGGGTTCAGTTTTTTTTTTTGTTTTTTGTTTGGTTTCTTTTTGTTGCTAAAGCCAGAATCAACCTGAACACACCCACAGACACAATATCATTGCACAACCACTATCATTCAGCCACATTACTCTTAGACTAGTGGCATTTATGTGACTCACTTCACACTACAACACACAATTACTTTACCGGATAACTGAACCACCTACAATGGCGGCACAGTTTTAGGACCATATCAGTATCCCTTCCCAACCTTATATTGTTCCTGCAGAATCATGCAAAAACACTCTCAAGTCCCAAGGAAAAACGTTTGCATTTATATCATATGTTTACAGATATCAACAGAAATAGTACAGCCGCAGCATGGGTATGAAAATGGGAGCGATTGAACATGAAATACGGCTATAGCCTGGCTAATTTTTTATAAGCATGTGGCACCTAGAAAAACAAACAAACAAACAAACCCAACAACAAACAAGCACTGACACGAACAAACAATATTATTCATCTATTTATTTACACAGGTCGGTCATTAATTTGTTCACACGAGTCATATATAAAAATCTGATTTTGGAGACACATGCAATCCGTGTGTAGCTGAAGTATGATATAAATAAATAAAATTTAAAAGGAAACAGTGATAACAATTTACGTTCGGTTGTATTATAAAATCATCAAAATATTTCTTTTGTGTGTGAAAATAAATATAAGTTAACATAATTTATAATCGATTCCATTGCTGAAATGTTTTAAGAATTATAAGAGGGATTCAGTTGTGGTTTATCTATCTGCACCATTATGCCTGAAAGTGGCAAGAAAGACTTCCTTATCTTTGCAGGGTTGCACTGATGGCAGATTGAATGGTGTTCAAGTGGGAGAGTTCCTCTTTCAGGTCATATTACATATTCAAATCTGGACAGTTGAGGCAGTGCAAGGACCGGTGTTTTTAAAAATAATTTTTGCCTTGTTTAAAAAGTTGTAGTAGGGTTGAATGTTGGAATTTGCTGGAAATTTCTGGTTAGCTGAGAGGAGACATGCTTGGTGCTTTGATTCATACCATCCTGAGCTTATCCAGTGGACAATTGTGGGCCTATGTTGAGTTGCCGCTGACTTAGTGATTTGAGGGGCACGCTGATTTCAGCTGTGCTTGGGTGTGGGGTTGGTAAGGAATCAGGTTCATAACCAAGAAATGAGACTGTCAATGTGCTGGGTTTTTTTGTTTTAATTTTTTTTGTTTGTTATTTTGTGCATGGCAAATGTGCAGCTGGTGGGCGGTAGTGTTTTTAGGGGATCCTTGAAATATTAAGGGATGCCTGGGACTGACTATAGCTAAGAGACTGGACAGTACGGAAACGGCACTGTATTCCGTGGCCAAAAGGGCTGAACATAAAAATGTAGAATGCACTGAATGTGTGTGTGTGTGTGTGTGTGTGTGTGTGTGTGTGTGTGTGTGTGTGTGTGTGTGTGTGTGTGTGTGTGTGTGCGTGCGTGCGTGCGTGCGTGCGTGCGTGCGTGCGTGTGTGAACAATTACGGCTTGGTTACACACACACACACACACACACACACACACACACACACACACACACACACACACACACACACACACACACACACACAACACACATTCAGTCCAATGGAATAAAGAGGGGATAGACTGTGCCACAATTAAAATCACCTATCCTTCTATTTCATGCTTAGGGCCTTTAGTCCCTTTCACTCTGTTAGTATAAACATCCGATGCGGATCGGTTTCCAGCAATGAGGGCCACATGTGGGGCCGTGTGGCTATCACTACTGGACACTGACCGCGTCCACATTCATAGGAACATCTGGGGTGGATTACGTTTGGCATACAGGACAGGATCTCACGAGCCCCTGTGACTGGTAGGGGCTAATGTGAATCTATTTCTTCTCAGGCAAAGGGGGGTGGGGGGGGGGGTGGGCAGGATGAAAAACTGTACAGAACTGCAGCGTGTGTGTTGGTGGGTTATATGAGTCTGTTCACAACCGCCACCCATGCCCTCCCTGCAACTGGTGCATTGAGAAGGGCGTTTATCATAAAGAGCTGGATCTCACGAGCCCCTTGGACATCAGAGGCTAATGTGAATCTATTCCTTTCGGGCAAAGCGGGACAGGATGGAAAACTGTACAGAGCTGCAGGGAACATGTCGGCGGCATATACCTAAATGTATCTTCGTAAGGTACAAAATCTTCAGTGATTTAACTCTGCCTGCCCATTTTATTTAGTTCTGTTCCCTTGTAGCTTACCAGAGAGCGCTTTCCACGTCAGTGCCATAATGAAACCGGCGGCAGTGTCTATGTTGCCGGGGGCATATACTTTCATGTCTCTTAAAGGCTCCGAAACCTTTAGTGATTAATATCTCCCTGCAAGTTTCATTTACCTCTGTTTTCTAGTCATAGAGTACCAGAAAGAGTTTGGCTAGTTAGTGTTCGAGCTAGCCGCTCAGGAAACCGTGTGGAATGTGTCGGTCGGTTTTCGATTGCTCACATGTGTAAGCCGAAATTTGTAACTGACTGGCTACTTTGAAAAGTGTATGAGCCCTTACATTCATACTTAAGTTGCACAGTTCAGTTCTGGTCTGGAATCTTACACATGCACCACGTGAGGCAGCCAAACAACACTAAAAATACATATACACTCAAAGCCAAAGTATTGTATCAACTGTAGATCATTCTAAGCATTAATAAAATGTTTATATTGAACCATTTTTAAAAAAATATTTTACCATAAACAAAATACTGCAGTATAATAACAATTGCCATAATATCACATTTTTTAAAAAGTCGTGAGAGGAGAGTAAAAACAAAATGTCGGACAGCGTCGTTAGCAATGGCGACAGCGATCGCTTTGCCGACTTGAAAAGGCTGAAAAGTAAGAAAGTACAGGCCAGGCCGCGATCGGAAGTTTTTCTAGTGTGACACTTGACGTAGCCTGGTCTGTTTCAAGCGTTTTCACGAAACACTGGGGCCCATATGCCCTAGTTAGAGTGTACCAGAAACGACTTTGCTAATTTCCACGTCAGTGCCCTCGGAAACTAAGCCGCATCAGCCCAAAATACACTCAAAACAAAAACTATTTCATTAATTGCTTTCCATTTTTAAATGAAATTTTATCACTTTTTGTTTATTTTGCAAAATCACATTTTGAATGAAATAGGCGATAGATAAAAAAAAACCCACAAGAAACGTTATAAAAAGAAAACGAGCATTTGACGAGAGTTAAAAACAAAGATGTCCGACTGCGTCGTTAGCAATGGAACCCCATTACCGACGTGGAAAGGCTGAGTTTGGAATTTTTGGAGAGGAATGTCTCAGAGTCAGTAGTGACCAGACTTTGCAGCCGTGAACTAAAGATCTGGGTCAGTGCATTTGCCACTGCTCTGGTTGTGTTTCAGTATAGGTCAGTGTTGACCCGTACCAACCCCCAACCCACCCCTCTCCGGCCCGGCATTCAGTGAAACCAGATGGGAGGCGGCGCGTGCCGTCCCTATTAAGAAATTTCTGTCAACAAGAGGGCTACTGGGACGCTTGTGATGCGCGTGCCGTCCCTATTAAGAAATTTCTGTCAACAAGAGGGCTACTGGGACGCTTGTGATGATATGTGTCGCCATCCGTAAATCAAGCAAGATGGCGGCTGGCGACAAATGTCGCCACCAGCGCGCTAAGTACAAAATAAGTCCCTATTCTGTGTTGACGTCGTGTCCCTTTTAACTCACCCGTTAAACACGCGTATCTCATCATAGGAAGCTTCCTGCAAATCGTCAAAGACCAGTGGGGTTACGGGAAAGGTAGAAAACATCTTTTTCACACTCTTTTCCCAATCGCATGGGTATCGTAGTCATAGTATACAGACGTCATCTTTGTAAAACGTCAGTCGCGTATCAAAATCATACCTTGTTATCAAAACATCGTCTGTAGTAACTCGTGAAGAAGCAATTTGCTTCAAATCGTCACACGACATACTCGAAACCCCGTGTTGACATGCAGCCATCCATATAGATAAGAAAGTACTCAGTACGCAGTCTCGCAACCTTCATTAAACGTTCTACCTTCTTCTTTTTGAATAATTAAAAAATACCCCACCTGTGTAATAGCCTAATAAATCTGCCCAGATATATATTTTCTAGTATTTAGAAAAATCGGTTTAAAAAAATTGTCCGCGGACTTATTTTTTTAATCTACGTTTCCGTGTGTATATGGGGACGTATCGGGTTATATCTCAAAGGGTGAAAAATACCTCTTGAAAGTATGACAACTGGACACTGTCTGGAAACGTGTTAGTGATGCTGTAACCACAGGGAACACGCCTAGCAGGCAGGCAGATCGCAATCAGTACATGCACAAGTTAAATAGTCTTTAGACAACAGTTCTCACGCTCTGTGTCTCAGATCGCACCCACAAGACAGATATTACCCGATACACTCCCAGATGCGCAAGAAAAGTAGATTCGAATAACACCAGGTTCTCCGGCGAAAAAATTGTTACCGTCAGCCCCCCCCCCCTCCCCCCCTGCTCACCCCCTCCCCCCCTGCTCACCCCCCTCCCCCCCCCCCCCCCCCCCCCCCCCGAGAAAAACCCGCAAACCCTTCCCGTATGCGGCACTATAATACAATATGAGTGAAATGACATGCTTTTTGACGTCACCAAAATTAACAAAAACTTGACGGCACATGCGAGCACAAAGAAAAGGACTACGGGACAAAGAAGATAATTCGGCTCCAAAAGGTCAACAAACATTTACAGCTAAGTTAATGTGAAATGCGTGTTTAAAACAGCGACAAAACACAGAACGAGAGTTGTGAAGTAAAATGATAACCAAAGCCTGCAAGACCAGTCCACCGATGTATATAAAGAAGCCATCATCGCCTACACGCCGTGAATACAGTCAGTCAATACAATACAATACAGTCAGTGCATTAAACCCCATTGACTCTTTGACAGCGATGTTGCAAGTAACTGAAACCGATCTGCTAGAGGACAAGATTCCAGTCTACCCCTGCACCGTCTGCCTGACACAGGCAGAGTTAGTAGTAAACAGGGACCCTTCAAACCAGCAAGATGGAAGCGAGACTTAAGCAGGACCAGGAGCCAGTTGCATGAGTGAGCGTATTTCTGCGCCAGCCACTTGGTAGGGTGCTCTGCCGTGAGTATGCTTAGCCCTGCACAGGACCTAGCTCACTCATGCACTTGACCGCAATTGTGTTAGTACACGTGTGTAAATCGGGGCAGTCAAGACGCGTAGATTGTCATGAGTGAGCCCTTGCGCTTAGCAAGAAGTATAGATTCTCATGAGCCCCTGGATCCGTGAGCCCTTGCACCTAGCAAGAAGTATGGATTCTCATGAGCCCCTGGATCCTCAGGGCCTGGTGAGAACCTAACCCTCATGCCGACCAACGTGTACTGTAAGAAGAGCTACCCACCGTACGAGGGGTACCCAGCTACACAGGTCGTCCGTCTTGTCCCGTGTGGGTGTCGCGCGGAAGCGGAGTCTGAGACTGTCGTAAGGCACCATGGTCATCTTGCTGCAGCTGCTCCCCTTACGCAGGGCCGGCAGCTGGAGGGACATCACCGGCGCACACCATCCAGGGTATCATGGAGCAACAGTCAAACGCCCGGAATACGTCACAAGTCCCATGCACATACATCACAATTCACACCAGCACGGGGATATATATTTTTTTTTATTTCGGTGCTCCTCTCACTATCAAGCATGTTCAACTTGGAAACTTGAAAGAAACGACAGACGTTTTCCAAAGCACTAAACCGCAGTCAAGCAATTAGAACTTCGGTCGTTCCGACGGAGTTTTTTAAAATCAAGTACACTTTTGACATATAAACGGATTTCTTTCGTTTCGCACCATGTGGAGCGTGGAGGTCTGTGTAAAAATAGGCGCAGTATGTCACGTGTAAAACAAGCGCCGTCTTGTTGCTGTATTTGCAGCAACCGCTGTGAAATCTTCAGATGCTGAAAGAAACTAGGTGGGCCTCACTGTCGCAAAATGCTGTGGAAAACACCAGTCGTCCACCTGCAGTTTGCAGCAACTATTAACCCTTTGGCTGTCGGTAGCGGTATTTGTCGCGATGATTCCTGTAGGAATCATCATCGCGACTAAAACCACTACCGACAGCAAAAGGGATAACCTGCAAGTTGGAGGATAGCAACTGTTGCAGCAGACTTACGTGGAGCTCAACCTCTACGGCACCTGAAGCATCTCAAGCACACAACAGATGTATTTATTTATTTATTTTATTTTTTCACGTACATGTTGCAGTTTCCGGCAACCAACAAGTTGAACGAAAACGTCGGTGGTCCCCACGAAAATCACTTTTAATGATAAAGTTGTCTACTCCTTTGACTTGGTCCTCGGCATACCTAGCCACAAGAACAAGAAGATAGCCTTATCGCCCGACTCTGGGTGCATGAATGGCTAAAATGAATTATGTGAGCAAGAGTCTCTTTCAGAGCTGACCTCCACAGTGGATGGCAGTGATCAACGACACTACAGTATAATCGCGACACAGAATATATCACCTCTCGATACAACTCTTGTCGCTGGAATAAAGTGGCCTAGAAACGTTGCCATGGAGTAAGAAATGGGTGCTTCTTTGCCACTGTCTGCCGCAATGTACGAAGCACTGCAATTTGTGCTGGTCTGTGATTTAGGACCTTACGGCTTTCAGCCGTATAGTCCTAAATCACAGACCAGCACACAAACTGCAGTGTTGTGTTCGTGCATTGCAGTACGCCGACCCTTTCGGACCACTCGCATGAAACCGAAATCGTATGATCCATTCATAGGCAGGGTTGTCAAGACATTGCAAGTGCATTGTCGTGTGAGGCGAGATCGAGTCGTGTTCTGACAGCAGCACAAACATTAAAATCCATCACAATACCGTAAATTTTGCAAGTCCACACGCAACTAGATCAATCTTGTGTATTTACAGGCCAACGGGAATAATTCATAATTAGCAGTGGCCAAAAAAGTATCCAAACACCGAAAACAGCAGTGCTAAGTCAGAAAAATATCTGAAACGCGCCAATAACGATTCATGAATTTGTATACTGTCAACAAAACTTCAGCGAAACAAAATAATAGTTCAGGCACACGAAGAAAAGCTAAGTAAACTGGAGCTTCAACACAAAACAATACCCAGACCAACGAAGTAGGGAGCCTTAGCAACTAACCAAATGTAGTCGGAAACGGCTGAGACACCAACACGGAATGGTGGTCACCAATAAGTGCCCGCAGCTTCTTGGCGAAGCGTGATTCGATCTGATCCCTATTGATTTAAACTCGCCTCGAGAAGAAATCGTCACATCAACGCCCGTCTCAACGCTTTTCGGAACTCCGCACAAGTTGAATGACCACGGTCAGGTCAAAACACATGACTTTAGTCCTTCGGCCAGACTTTTAGCCAGTCTCTTCTGAACTCCTGCTTGAGGTGTGGAAAACCTATGCCTTCAGCTAGCTAAAATAGGCAGATATCCCCAGGCGCAACGCGAATAAGATGCTACCATTCAACTAAACTGGTCGATTCATCTTCCGTAATCAGCAAATCGGGCGTCCATGATCAGGAAACATTGCCAATGGAGGGAATGTGCAGAAGTCGTCCGTCCGAAAAGACGTTCAGTGAGGAACTGCGACCGCTATCTGCGGCGTGCATGCCGGGAGGTCATTTACATAGTTTCCGGCGGATAAAAGATGCTGTCTGTTTTCCTCCTATTGATTGATGCCCGCCTCACGGACACCAAACACGCCGTTAACGTCACGGCAAACCAATAATTGATTAGACTCGCCAACACACGCAAGGGTGGAAGTGCACTTTTTCGGTAGTCCGCTCTGCAATGTTTATGCACTGTCCGTGAAATTATTGGCAAATAGTCCCTTAGCCATGAACAAGAGGCAGAGTCAAATGCGCCGACCTCAGTCAGCAAGAAGTGTATATACTCATGAAGCACGCGACGTTTCTGTAGTTGTAGGTTCTCGTGAAACAGCACGGCTGGAGGGTTAATGAGCAGCTTATACCTTTTGCTGAATTAGATCGGTGCCAGGGGTCAATTGCATGAGTGAGCTTAGTTCTGCGCCAGCCACTAGCAAAGTGCTCCGCTCACACATGCAACTGGGCCCTGTAGTTCATCGGATCTCGGGCTGAGTCACGGTAAATGTTATTTCAGACTCACTGGGAAAGACGTTGCCTGTCACACTCAACTCTCCGCGTCCCCTGAGACAGTCATTATGTACCAGCCCCTCAAAACAAAGCAGCCTGTGTGTATAGACAGAACCAATTAGCCACCATCGGTCTTCCCATCACGATCGCTGTTTCTCACGTTTGTGTCGGCCACAGTCGAGTGACTTTCTACCTGTGCATGCGGCATTGCTCGGCTCCAACAGGGAACATTTGTTGCCATACATCACCTGCGAATGAAAACAATCCCACCAGAGCCGCCAAACAATGTGACAGGGATTATCCTGGCCACTAGCGCACCGTTTTGTCAGGAAATGAGCCTAGTAAAAAGCCATTAACTCTCTCACGTGCACTATACATCTACTGGCTCTTTTGGTTGAACCACCAGAGAAAGGGTTTAGTCACATTTAGAACAGTCTGAGCACTACGAGTAATGCGTGGGCGATGAATTCACCCATCTAATCCGGCAGTTATCGTATTTAATCGATCTACAGCGGCTTGGGTGTCCTGTCCTGTTCTGCAGTCGACCGAAAACTTCCAGTTATTTCGCTGCCATCCGTGCCTGATCTACCGCGATCCATTCAACTCCAGCAGCTGCTTCTTCAAGTGACTAAGGCAAGCCTCCGCCGTACAACACGTGCGGCGTCGAGACGATACAACTAACAACCACCATCCATCTCCCTTAGCCATCGCCGGCCGCAAGGGACTGAAGACCTAACTACCAATAACAGTCAGAAGAACGTCTTTATGACACACGTCGGTCGCAGTTCGGGACGTGCACGGTCATGAGCGGGTCAACTAGGACCGAGGGATCAGCTACATGAGTGAGCTCAGTCCTGCGCAAGCCACTAAGCAAGGTGCTTCGCTATAACAGGGTTAGTGTTGTGGCGCTATAACGGAGCACCTTGCTTAGTGGTTTGCGCAGGATTAAGCTCACTCATCATAGTTTAACTAGCCGGAGGACCCTTGTCCACGGCCCGACGTAAGGCACGATGACCTTTCGCTTACTTTGCGCACGTTCAGAAAGCGGCTGTCGCCTCAACACTATATGGAGCCGGCCACAGAGCTCCATGGTACAAAACCGTCACAAACCACAACTAAGCAGAAAAACGCGTACGATAAATTCCTTTCATGACTAGTTTACTGACGATTATCAGAGAAGCAGAGACAGTCCGTGTGTTCCCAAACACGTGTATGCGCATTACTTGCATTGGACTGAAACGTGACGCGTCCAATCTTGGCTGCAATATCACTTGTGTTGAAGTATGTCAGCAACATCTGTAGTTGACGAGGTTCAGTTATAATCATCATCATCATGATCATCATCATTGTTGTGCAGTGTGGCAATGAGCCGAAAGAAGTCTCCAACAGGAAACACGAAGTCCAATTTCGTGATATGTACGATGTATTGATCTGAGGTGTGCAATCGATGCCTGTTACATGGTACCAGAGACGTAGCGACCCAGCGTGCGCTAGGCGGAGGTCGATGTGCAATCAATAAACAATTACTATCGATAGCGACCTGCCAGGGGGACGACAGCGCGTGGCGACGCTTACAAACGGGGATGGCGAATTCCACGGCATTCATCTACATTTCTGTGTCTTTTCCTGCTGGCCTGGCATTGGCACCTTAGTGTCTACGGTCGTAAAGTCTAAAATCACAGGTCAGCGCACACTTAATCCCAAGGCCTCATTTCCCAATTTTCAGAGATGTCATTCAGCAACTATGTACCAGTTTGCAGGTGATAATTCAAGGGTACTCTCAGATTAGCTTGGCGTCTGATGGCGCCAAACTAATCTGGCACTACCATTGAATTATCAGGTCGATCCACCCCTTGATGTAGTGCGTCGAGGCTAAATGCGTTAAACCTAAATGGTTTTCCTCCAACTGGGACGCGGAGACCGAAGAAAGGGGGTAAATAGGGCGAGGGCTTACACTTCATTCAGGTTGCGGAAGCTAATAATAATAATAATAAATAATACTGTTATTATATAGGCGCTTTTTCTCAATTTTGGGGAAATCGACTCAAAGCGCCGCGCCTGAAACCCTCACACACTCACGAAACAGACACGGATTTTTACGCCATTTAAGACAAACACAGTACAAGACAAACGAAGGGCCAGTCAGCTACTGAAGTTACAGAGATTTTTGATCGCTTGTATTTGAAATTTGTAAAGTGGCCTGAGACCGGTACCAAGGTGTGGAGGGTGGGGGGTGGGGGGGGGGGTGGAAGAGCCGGAGTACCCGGAGAAAGAACCCCCGACGGTCCGCCCGAATTAACGGTGACACTTACCAGAGGAGAAAAGTCCAACGCCGGAACCCGGTATCGAACCGCGCACCTTTGGCATTGGTGGCAGGCGCCTTAACCATTGCGCCACGGACCGCCCCAATGAGACTCACTCTATGCCTTGTGCAAGAGAAAGTAGCCAGCTGACGATCCCTGGGACCAGTTGCATGAGTAAGCTTAGTTCTGCGCCAGCCACTAAAGTGGCGGCGCAGGACTAAGCTCACTCGTGCAACCGGTCCCTGTGCCACACTTCACACGCGAGAAGCAATCATCTCGCGTGATCGGAGCCCAAGTGGCCAGGGCATCAAATCATAGTTAGCCCGCAATGCCCAAACAGAAATTAACGATAAAGCCTTTTCATTTGCCCATGCTCGCTGGATAAAAGGCACGTTTTAGTCAGTACGTTTCTGTCACTAAGCAAGTCAGCAAAATTAAAAGACTCAAATTCTTTGCGGCACTGAAATCTAAATAAAACTTACAAGAAAATCTTTGTCATTTCACCGTTAATGAAAAACAAAATCTTCTGTCTAATCATTTGAAATTAAAGTGTTATCCGACGAAAATAAAAATGAAATTCGTTCACACAACTAAAGACAAATCCTGAAACCGGCCTGGCTGCGACAGTACATATTGAAACTTGCATTATAGAATATCGTCTCATTATGACCCGCATGATTTTTCATAAACAGTGTTTGCATAAGCCTGCTATTTGTCCCGGCCATGGGGTAGGATTAGGTCAAATTGTGACCTGTAAGCCCTGGGCGTGAAAATCCGCAAGAAAATTGCAAAGTTGATTCTCTGATACGTCAAATGTTAGTACTGCGATGAGTGACATAAACCATCGAGTAGTACTGCGATGAGTGACGTAAACCATCGAGTCGTCACTACGAAAACGGCGTCGCGGGACTAATGATGCCATGACGTGAAGCTTTTAGTGACGTCATTTCGCTGCTCGTGCTATAATTCTTCTTCAGAATAGCTATGCTACGCCAGACCACAGAGCTTACGAATGGCGGGAATTGCCGTGTGTCCGCCTTTATTATGTGTGCCAATGTGTGTGGATCAGAGTAGAAGTAGAGTAGAAGGAGATGGATTCCTGTCGCTACACGAGCCCACAGAGCGTACTAATGGCGGGAAGCGCCGTGTGTCCATCTTTATTTGTGTGCGGCGACGTGTGTGTTGACCAGAGGTTGGCTTAGAGAGGAGGGAAATGGTTCAGCATTATACGCCTAAAAATATGAACAACTCTGAATGTTCCTAAAAGGTAAACGCATGTGAGCTCCAAACAATACTTTGGGATGAAATCCTCATCTTGTTACCGATTTCCTGAGCTCCCGTGACCCTTGACCTTTCTGAGGGATCAACCAAATTAGTGTGCATAGAAAGGTCTTCCCATCAGGTATCTCTAGCAAGTTTGGGTTTAAAGCTGTGAATAGTATTTGAGAAAAAAACATCTTTTGTCTTAATATGGCTATTTTGGACCTATTTCCTGAGCCCTTGGGATCCTTGACCTCTCTGAGGGGTCATCTAAATTAGTATGTATAGATAGCTCTGATTATCGGGTATCTCTGTACCAAGTTTGGGTTTGAAGTTGTGAACAGTATTTGAGAAAAAACATCTTTTGTCAAAATATGGCTATTTTTCACCTATTTCCTGAGCTCTTGTGACCCTTGACCTTTCTGAGGGATCAACCAAATTAGTATGCATAGAAAGGTCTTACCATCAGGTACCTTTGTACCAAGTTTGGGTTTGAAGTTGTAAATAGTATTTGAGAAAAAAATAAATTATGTAAAAATATAGCTATTTTTGACATATTTCCTGATCCCCTGTGACGTTGACCTTTGGGAGAGGTCACTCAAATTGGTATTTTTAGAAAGGTCTTGCCACAAAGTATCCTTGGGCCAAGTTTGAAGACTGTGGCTTGAATAGTCTCCGAGAAAGTTCAGTGCCAACGTTAAAGTTTACCGCCACGGACGACGGCGGACGGATGCGGGACGGACGACCACTGCAAAACATACTCACTTTTGCTTCGCACGTGAGCCAAAACGTGGTGCAGCTTATTTTACTGAATATTTTTCAGCGCAAATGTCGGTCAGTGTGCAGACGTTTCTGACGCTCAATTCGTGATCACTGGCAGCGAAAGGGTGAAAAGAATGAATGTGTGATTATTATTCCGCACAGTGCTTGTCGCGTGTCTATTGTCAATAGCCACACATAACCGTTCTCGATACTACTATATAGACACTATGCAGTTCTCTCAAGTTATAGACTTTTTTATCGGTGAAATGCGTGTGCGTGCGTACTGACCCCAGTAAGCAAAGGTCCTCGGGCCGACGTCGGCCGTAGTGGGCCCGCCACACCACGTCCGATGTCGGCCCGAAGGTCCTTTGCTTCGCCGTGGGGTGTGTGTTTCCTTTATGTTACTATATAAAATAAAGGTAGATTAAGTGTCGATAACAGCTGTCAGTCTAAATAGCCCATATCTGCAAACACTTCCGCCAAGTCATACGCCAAACAAAACTCACTGGCCTCTTCCATCTAAGAACGTTTATTTCTACCACCAGTTTGAAGAGAAATACATTTTCATGAGCCCCTGAAGACTGCAGGGCATTATCAGATTTCATTCGCCGTATGCATCATGAAAGGGAAAACTTTTCACAGAACGTGACACACACAGTGCAGGCCTGCGATACGAGCTGAAACATAATACAATGCGGCCGCGTTGATCAGCAGTATTAGTCTAGCAGCTTAAGCAATTTCTGCAGAGATAAGTAGTTCGTCAAAAGAGTAACAATGGTTTACAGGTACGAAACGAAAGTACTAATGCCATATGGTTTATGCATAGCAACAATATTTGTCCTTAGGATGGAGACATTTTTGTAGAAGTGTTTTTCGAAAGCTATTTTTCGATGTGAGGGAACCAGTCCTCGTACACGGCCCCGATAAGGCGCAAGACATTTTTTGTGCATAACGCTGAAAATTTCGAGCATACAAGTTACAAGTTTATTCCAGTGCGTAAATTAAAATCATGAGCAAGTAAACATGCATACATATTTACTATAAATTAATTTTAAAAGTTATATTTTAATGCCGTAAGCATACTCGCGTCGCTAGTTTCAAAATGGCGGTCAGCGAGATGCCTTCGAAAGAAGTCAACTCAGACGCGCACGGTTGATGCAGCTTTACTTTGCTCCTGAAGTGAAACAGCATTGCATGAACATTCAACGTTCACATTGTGCTGTGTATTTTTTCAGTATAAAGTGTACTGTACCATCAGTGATCACTGAGACTGCATAATTGGCACTGGCAGTGATCTCACATCATAACATAGCTTGCCAGTGCAACTGATTGAAATAAATGTTACAGCAATAAATAATTAATAAAGTTCCGAAACTTTGCTCAGCCATGACAGTTAAACCAAGTGGTGTGGCACTCTTTCTCTTTTACAGCATGCAGCATGTTGCACTTCAGACATAGGTTTCGAAGATAGCGTTTGTGTTGTGGGTTGCGTTTTGCTTTGGTGCTGTGGTGTCGAAATGAAACGGGCAAAGCGATGGTAAAGTGAATGAAAATAAACATGACAAACCTTTATCAAGATGTAAAAATGCACAAAGCAACTTTACAAGTTTGCTTTTTTGGGGAAACAAACAAGCTTATGTAGAACAAAAAAAAAAACTCGTCAGCACACCAAAATTCACGGCAGGAGTCCGCGGTTATTGTGTCGATCACGTGATTTGAGATACCTTATTGTTGAGTAACAATATTTGAGCTCAAAGCAAGCTAATGAAATCCTTTTAAGTGACATATAACCATACTACCACTAAATACAGGACCATATGAGGCCCGTGTAAACTACTGATCCCCAGTGAACATGGCTGCGACAGTCCTGGTTTCGTCTGCAGCCATACTGGAAGCAAAATGTGCTACAGAAATATGTCTCCATCCTCCGGCGGTTTAAAACGAGTGCGCACTGCTTTTATTCATACTAGACTTCATTTTGATATACCCAAACCTTTATTACTCTCAAGAAAATCACTATCTCGTAAACGGCTGATCGTCTATGAAGGGCAGCTCAGTGCAGACTATATCCGTCTAAATATGATATGGGAGAGTTAAAAAAAACAAACAAACATTATACAACTAATATATTATACCAGCAAAAAGCATGACTGCGGTGCTGCGGTCTTTATATTGTATGAATATTTTTATAGTAGATAGTATACAGAAAGACATACTGCATAGCAGACATATAATCAAACAGCCCAATAATAAATGTAAATTTTATACACGGTTAATTAATGTCGACCTCTTACTGTGGCCATTCATGAACCATACAGTGGAAGAAATAAATAGGGATATGGTGTAAATACTAATATGAAAAAAAAAAATTCGTGAGTCAACCTTTCACTATCCACATATTGAATAATGGTTCGGCCATCCGCTGGAGTCACTTTGCTACAAATGTTATTAGACTAAAAGCCAGAGAGGAAGTCACTTAGAATAGCCATGAGAGACCCAGTCATTTCGAACAGCCATAAGACACCCAGTCATTTCGAACAGCCATAAGACACCCAGTCATTTCGAACAGCCATAAGACACCCAGTCATTTCGAACAGCCATAAGACACCTAGTCATTTAGAACAGCCAGGAGAGACCCAGTCATTTAAAACAACCAGGAGAAAAGAGGAACCGGTCAATGTGTGTGCTTGTATGTCATTTAATCTTTGTCTGCAGGAATCACCTCGACAAAAGTCCCTACCAACAGCCAATGAGAAGGGCCTTTAAAACATGCCAGCAAGCCCCCCACCATATGAAACAAGACAGGCAAGCCCTTATGGCTTACATGTAGGACCGATCTATATGTGTGACCTTTGTGACAATAAGTAAAGGGATGGCTTCAGCACCAGCAAAATCCATGTTTTCTTAAAAATTAATTTTCACACATCTGTCGAATCCCCGTGACCCTTGACCTTTGCCGACTAAATTAGTATACATAGGAAGGTCTTATCATCATTAGCTACCTGTGTGCCAAAGTTGATTGAAAAATGCAAAACTGTTGGTGTACAATAACTACAATTATATCAAAAATTGGCATTTTACACACATTTGATGACCTCTTGTGACCCTTGACCTTCCCGTGGAGGCTTCCAAATTAGTATGCATAGATAGGTTTTACCATCAAGTATCTCAGTACCACGTTTGGGTTTGTAGTTGTGAATAGTACTTGAGAAAAAAACATCTTTTGTCAAAATATGGCTATTTTGGACCTATTTCCTGAGCTCTTAAGACCCTTGACCTTTCCAAGGGCTCATCCAAATTAGTATGCATAGATAGGTCTTATCATCAGGTATCTCTGTAGCAAGTTTGGGTTTGAAGTTGTGTATAGTACTTGAGAAAAAAATTTGGGGGGTCAAAATATGGCAATTTCTGACCTATTTCCTGAGCTCTTGTGACCCTTGACCTTTTCGAGGGATCAAGCTAATTAGCATGCATAGAAAGGTCTTACTATCAGGTATCTTTGTACCAAGTTTGGGTTTGAAGTTGTGAATAGTATTTGAGAAAAACTAAATCATGTTATAGCTATTTTGGACAAATTTCTTGATCCCTGTGATCTTGACCTATGTGAGAGGTCACTAAAATTGGTGTGTTTAGAAAGGTCTTGCCACAGAGTATCCTTGGGCCAAGTTTGAAGGCTGTGACTTGAATAGTCTCCGAGAAAATGCCAACGTTAAAGTTTACTACGGACGACTGCGGACGGACCACCGCTGGCCCAGAACATTTACTCACTTTTGCTTCGCACGTGAGCCAAAAAAGCATAGACGTTCATTAGCCCCTGTAGCTATGAGAATCCATGCTACTTGCTAAAGTGGATCGGGTACGTTCACTGACAAATCTGATCAGAACGATACAGGTTTGGAAGATTATACATGAGAATGCATTTTTCCACCAGCGATAATTAGGACCTACGCCGAGGTTTGCTTTGCAGTCATGTGCGAGTAATTTACGTTAACTAAATGCGTCATGTCTGAGTAAATGAAATTTGATTTATTGCCATTACTCACGGTAGAAAGAAAGAAAGAAAGAAAGAAAAGAAAGACAGACAGACAGACAGAAACAAACAAACAAACAATGGAAGGAAGAAAGAACAATACAAACAAAACTCAGTAACAAACTGAACAGTCTTTAAGTGTCTCGCTTTGTGACTGAACATATTTCTTTTCTTCTGACAGTGTGACAACTTATGAACGACTATCGCAGCAAGCGTATGAACTATTTCTGGCCGCTCATGGGCCTCTCTTCAAATTCAAAAATCGTTTTCTAAAGGCACTTTATTTCCCATCGTGCAGCTCATCACCATTTTAAGCAAAAAGTAGCCAAAACAAAAGGTGGAGAAATTGATTTCATTCGTATCCCCCTGACAGGAAAGCTAATAGCAACTGATTCATGAAGAAACAACGAGGAAACGGTAGCTATAGTTATCGTTAGTGAGGTTACGTTACACCAAACGACTCCCCAACAACGAACGAGAGCGAAGTCAGGGCGGATAATCAGCTTGGGCCATAAGCATAGACAACACTCCGAACATTTCCAAGACGCATAGATCCTCACGAGCCCTGAGGGCTCATGAGGATCTATGCCACTTGGAGATGCTTGGAGTGTTGTCTATTCTTGGACTCACGAGGATATATGGCTCTTGCTGAATTTTGGAGTGATGTCTTATGGTAAACGCTGATTATCTGCTGGGATTTCCCTCTCGTTCGTTGTCGGCAGTCGTTCGTTGCAAACGAAACCTGACTATTAGCCCATGAACACGGTGTGGGTCGCTGCTCAGTCTTCACGGAGGTCTGCACCCTGATCATCAAGAGAAAAAGTGGAAGCGCCAGTTTTCAAGAAACAGATTAGTGTGCTGGTCTGTGATTGTGGACCTTACGGCCTAAGGCTGTAAGATCCAAAATTACTGATACACCAGAAAACCAGATGTAGTGAGCATGTCCCTGACAGCCCGATTACATGACAGACCAGAACCAAGGACAACGTAGGAAAGAAGTCAATAACGTGACCGGAAACAAAGACATACTTACCTACAGCACGGCATGTTCCGATTCAAACTTCCACTTGACAACAAAAGGCATGATACGAATATTTATTTCAACATACGTAAGGAAAGTCTTCAAAGCACACTTCTTCAGTTTCTTTACATTTTTTCTCATTGGCCTGGCACTATTCGACTTTCTTCCCTGGTCGCCCGTTCTCAAGGCAACGGGAGTCCTCTTGTCACATGTTACCAAGGTAACATGTGATAAGTACCAGGGTAACATCTGATAAGAGACTCACTTATTATAATTATGTTACGATGACAACGTTACTCGCTGAGCAAAGCGTTCTCCCCCAAATAAATCTTTGGCCAATCACATTTTTTAACATACCCTATCTTCACTCAGTCAAACCTCTAAACAACAAGTTACCAATAAATAAACAATTTAGGGGAATACACAATAAACAGAACTATATGTAGGTGTACTTTTAGGCCGTTGGTACCAGTTTCATACAAAACATAACTAAATAATTGGATAAGTTAGATAATATCAACGACAGGAAAATTCAACTGAAGCAAAGGCCCTTTGCTGTACCTACTGACCGTATTCGAAACAGCGGAAGAAAAAAAAAAAAAAGAGATGGATAAATACAAATTGAGGTGGTTATGTGCACACGTAGACGGCCTATATTGCCAATTTCAGGGCAAAAGAACGACTGAAAATGTGTTAAATTAAAAAAAAAAAAAAAAAAAACCCTGAGAGAGAAATTTCAGTCGAGTGCACTTCGCGCGAGGTTGTCGACTGGTAGTACTGAGATTTGCGTCCCCTGAATCTCTACGTCACACGTAAAGCTTGGGGTCCTTGTAAGGGTATACTTCACGCTTATACTTTTTACAGCTGAAGACAAAATCGTTGTATTACGAGTTAGGTTTTGTCAGTCAGTGGTTTTTGTCGTCTCTCGGGTCCGATCAGGGTGGGGCGGGGGAGGGGGGGGGGGCATGTTGGAGGTAAGAGCCAACAGTGACTTCCCTGACCGGACCCTCGAGGCGACAAGACTAACTCATAATACAACTAATAGTGGCCTCCAGTCACGTGCATAACGTCTTGACAGTGAACAACTGTGTACCTGCCACGCTTAATGTATTTTCCACCGTTGGTTACTTTTACACTCATACGCTCGTTCTGAATTAACCGAGTGTCGATTTTATGTCAGCAATTTTTCTCAGCATGAACACAGAAACAGTAGAAGCAGATAAATTACATATCTGACTCTTGCGGTATGTGCTCCTCATTGAAACGTGTGAATGATCGTGCAGACTTTGACATACAAAAAACGGTAATAATTGTGTACACCAAACAGACTCAGCGCTGTGGGTACCAAGGGCTTGAAATTGCTTACTAATTGGCCTTGCGATAAATCCATTTGTTTTCCTCCCTACGTCACACGACCAGTAAATTTAGCGCAAACTGTACCATGTGACCGTGATATAAAAACCACCGTAGCGAAAAATGGCGGACGTTTTAAAGCCCTCTCGATGACGCGTTACGACCTCGTTTTCGAGTCTTGATAGCAACTCGGTTCGACAAAATAGCAGAAAAAAACGCACTAAAGTAGTCCTATTTGACGTAATACACATCATCTGCCTTATTTTTTACGACATGAGGAGCCAACTAAACAATATTTCACCACTAATTACATAGCGCAAACAGCAAAAGCCTTCCACCGAGACATTTTGAAAGTTCGGGAAACCACGGAACAAAAATAGCTTCCGAGTTTGGGTTTTTTTTTTTAACCAATCAGAGACACAATCCTTGCAAACCGGCAAGCCAGGCACTGTCGTCTGCTCAAACACCAACAAGCAACATGCCACAATTTCACCAAAGCACAGAGCAACAAATTTAAGAACTAAAACGAAAATACACACCCAGCAACACTATACACAAAGCACGCTATTGCCAAATTTTCACGTCACTCAATGCGGGACTATCTGAAGAAAAACACCTCCCGAATTTTCGAAGACTATCTGACATCATGTCTACGCTGTAAAATAAAATCTTACCTTAAAATCCATCAGTCTCAACACTAGTCCTGCTGTTAACAACGAGCGTTTTGTTTTGGTATTCCTTTTTCCAGATATCCCAACACACATGACACTTTAGGATATAACAACGACAATCTGCTGCACACTCGAAGCCATCCCCTTCTGTCATCTTGAATCTAAAAGCACGAGGCACCATGCTAACTTGTACAAGCTGTCACATCAGTGGTCAAATGCCGATCGCTTCATCAAAAAGTTCTTAATTTTTCTGAATCACACAGCAGTCAAGAAGCACTGTCACTGTAATACTTTAACGACCTTTTGTTGACATTGCAGATTGAATCATTCTGTACACAAGCCAAGATTAGCTTTTTACTCGCGAAAACAAGACTTGCGCTTCTGACACAGAATCATGCTACGTCACAGTCTGGGAATCCCCGGCAGAACATGTATATTCAATGGTGTCACCTATCCGCCACAGAAGCGGCCGTCTTCATAAACCGGATTTTTTCTAAACAATAAACGGAGGAAGGAAAACAAATACGTTATTGGTCGGAGGGGTTCGCTACACGGACCTTTGTAGGCCTTCGGGAGGTCAAAGGAATCACCTCAGGCCTTCGGGGTACAATGATTTCCTTTGACCTCCCTCAGGCCTACAAAGGTCCGTGTAGCGAACCCCTCCGACCAATAACTTATATTATATCATATTATATTGCGCAACATTTTGCTTGATAACAGGCAGATGTGATTACGAGACCCGAATAAAAAATGTCCGAGTCGTAAGACGAGGACATTTGATTCGAGTCAAGTAATCACATCTGTCTATTTATCGGCACTATAATTATCAAACAAAATTGTTGCTCAATATAATTTATGTAGCCAGTCCAAAACAAAACTATGCCTCGCATCATTCATTTGGCGGCTGATTGCGGTGTTCAGACAAAACACATGAATGGCAGACGGCTGCATATCGCTGTCGACTCGGCGCGTAGATTTCGTCTGACTATGAAGACAGTGCATTGTATAACCGTGCGTATAACCGTACGAGTAAATTCTACTTGTAACTAGATCACGCATAATTGCGGAAAATGCCAGCAGGTTTGTTTATTTAGTTCTTTTCTCAGGTTGTCGATGTCACCAGCTGACATCTCGTCAATTTCACTTGTCAGTCCAGTGACTCGCACGTTTCCTGACGTCTTTTCTCCGTTCAAGTGTGTGTGTAGAGGGTACAAATTTTGAGCGTTCATACACACTAAGTGTCCAAGCAAAACGACGGGCCTGTTCAGATATCATGTCCGTTAAAGGTCATGGTAAATCAAAGTGGCACAGTTGCAGTGCGGCCGAAATGATCAGTGTTCAGGTCGTACTCTATAGGCAATAGTTGTCCCTGTCCCCCATAACCCGCTTGCTAGGGCCGTCCATTATCACCCCTGTGCCGTGGACGTTAAACCTCGAACTAACCAACCAACACTATGAAGTATTTCATTACTACTACACATAAGGAGCGCGTTATTGTTGCAATGTGAGCATATTTCGCGTTTCCGTTTTGAAAACCCAAGTTTCATCAAGATCGAGTCTTCGTGGCGCGCAAGGCCGGGAATTTGGGAAGGAAAGTATATTTAGCAAGCTCATGAATATTAATTTGCTTGTTAACAATATCAATACATGTGTCAAAAAAGGGAAATTTTTATGGAGTGGGTATATATCTGTTTGAATAAAACAAAATTGTGTTCCCTAAAATTTTAAAATAGACTGCCCAACAAAAAGGAGTAAAAACGTACATTACGCATGGTGTCACACACGGCAACATTTACTTTTTACAAGAAGATTAATCCATTAACCTAAAGGCCGCAATTTTGGAGACGTCACGAAACGACCGTGTACCAGTTGTAGGAGATTGATCCACCATGATGGGTTAGTGCCAAGCTGATCTGGCGCTACCCTTGAATTATCATGGATCTTCTGCTGTAGTGAGTTGGGGCTAAATGGGTTAAGACAAAATTCTTTTTGCTAAGATAGTGCTAATCTTACACATGATAAATAAGTGTGCCTCTCAAGATTTATTCGTTCGTCACCAGTCAAGCACTAAAGTGATGGTATCAAGGTGTAATGCACGCTACGGTTTGTGCATTAAGCAACATTGAAGTATGCTAGAATTTATGTTTGGTCCCATTGCCTTGTGTCTCTCAATAGGAGCACCCAACCGTCATACATACACTCGCATATAGTTATGTCGGGCGTCATTCTATTGCATGCAAAAGCAGAGCCTATCCGCAAATAACCAGCTACCGTTTAGCTCGCGCAGCGTCCAGCTCTAGGGCCCGTAACACGACAATGTACTCCTACACTGCCCATTCACGAGTGTTCACGTTTGTGTGCTGGCATTAAAAAAAATTGCCGACACGGAGTTTACAGAAAAAATATTGCAAAAAGAACATTTATTTACTTAGTGATAACATCTAGTGTTCCAACAACATGAATAATGCAATAAAAAGTATTCCAGCATACTGAACAATGTTACATGAATGATTAAAATTCGCAATAACCTTTTTTTTCCAAATGGCAATTGGCTGGATCGATCAGATCCAATAAAGGTGTTGTGTTTTTATTAACCCAGTTAACTCCAAGTCCCCATTCTCACATTTGCATCACACAACGACTGTGTACTAGTTGCAGAAGATGCACTGGCCATGATAATTCAAGGGTAGTGCAAGATTAGCGCCAAGGTAATGTAGCTCTGCCCTTGAATTATCATAGTCGATCCATCTCCTGCGGCCGTTGTGCGTCAAGGCTAAATGGGTTAAAGCGAACAAACCAAGCTTTGTTGTTTGGTCAGATCAATACACAACTGGTGTGCACTTAATCAAGTGGTAGTAATACAGCCTGGACAAGTGTCCTTACTGAAGTGCAGAAAATCAACACTGACATGTAACAGAACCACTTTCATGTCCAGCCAAAGTGCCTAGCAGACAAGAAAATACGGACCTCTATATCACAGCCTTTCACTCATCTGCTAATAACTACGTACGTTCATGTTGTTGGAGATAGGATACTTCACGACGAACTGTCTGATTATGGAATCGTGTACTGAAAGGCACATTATTACTAACGGGGCATCGTCGTCGCTCAAAGGTTGTGTCGGGTGCCTCTCAAGATACGCTCGCATTTCGCAAATTGTGGTGGTGTCGCCTAACGGCCGCTAAAGTACCAGCTGCAGGCGATGGATAGACCATATAAATTCAAGGTACTTTTGAATTATCATGGTCTATCCGGCATCTCCTGCTGTAATGCGCTGGGGTTTAATGGGTTAAGACGACGCTACTCTCGAGATGTCACAGTCGATCCATCTCCCACTGCTGGAGTCAAACGTTACAATTTCACCGCTCTGTTAAATACATTCAGCTTCCAGGTCAAAACTGCCAAATTCAAAGTTATATGATAACTCCGCACCATTTGAAGTTATTTGAGAACTCCAAACCTTTTCAGGAGATAGGTCGACGCACTTGGCGCCTTGAAAAGTCAAGCTATTATGGCAGCATCTTAGAACTATCTTGGTCGATTAATTTCAAGTTCTTCTGTAGTGTTACCGGGTTTTGTGGGTTAACGATGTGCAAACAATCTTAGAAGAGGGCCATGTATAACCCATATTATACTTACGGTGACTGGAAGGGCGGTATCCAGTAGTCATTGTAGAGTCCCATGCGGGCCGACTCCCGGAAGCGGGTGCGGATTTCTACCATCTTTCTCCTGAACTTGGCCACGTAGTCTGGGAACGACATGCTCTTCAGCACTGGACATGCTTCTCCCAGACAACTACACAACTCGCCACAGTTTTGCTGATACAGGGAGCAAAAGATTGATTTCTCGAAACTAAGAGTACAGCTTTGTTCCCAGTGGTTTTGCCATGAAAGTTTTATCAGCTGAGCAGAACGTTTCTTGTGATCGTCTGCTGGACTTCTGTCGGTGTGGCAGCAGAACTTTCCCTGCTAGAATGCCAGAGCGAAATGTATGATTTACGATGGCAAGTCATAAAAACGCTCCTGTCCAACATTTGAATGTGCATTTTTCCGGCGTGTTGTTACGTCTCCGGCAAAAGCAATCTTTCAGCACTGACTGAAAGAGCGTAACCCTGGGGCTTTAGTACACAAAGAAGAAAGAGGTGATTGTCAATGGTTAGGCCGGTGCCGGGATCATATCTACATGATACTTTGTCATCAAACAGTCGCCGGCCTGTTCAGGCGTTAAATCTCTGCCGTCATTTCGCCATTGCCATTCATGCGGCGTGTATCCATTCCAACAAAACTCTGTCACTCCGCAATATGCCACTTCTCAATGGATAAGTGACGACTGAAGGCACCTCTCAACCCTAAGAAGCCTTGAGTGTCGTGTCAAAGCTTACACTCAGTGGAGATGTGGCCAAGCATATCCCGGCTGTATTAAACAGACAAGAAATTCATGCGACAATAGTACGACTAACAGGTCGTCAACTTAACCCATTTAACCCTACGGATGTGTCACCGAACGACTATGCACCAGTTGCTGGAGATGGATTGATGATGATAATTCAAGGGTAATGCCAGATCCGGCGCCAAGCTAATCTGGCAATACCCTTGAATTATCATCGTCGATCCATCTCCTGCTGTAGCGTGTCGGGGCTAAATGGGTTAACAGGACTGCCTCAACCTGAGGATGTAATGAGTCTCCAAGAAGGCATAGATTTTCGTGGGCCCTTTATCTGAAGGGTCCCATGAGAATCTGTGGTTCTTGTTGGTGAATGGAATCACCAAGATACTTAATCAATGCCCCGTAAATGGCTAGGCCGACATGGGGTCGGGATCAGTCTCTCGGCAGAAGAATACATTGTGAGTGGCAAGTTTTAACGAGGGTTCCGTCAATCGATCCATAATCAAACGCCGGCTATCAGTAGCCCGGGGAGACGACAAGCCACACTGCTGCTTGATCCCGCGCTAATAACTCCCGTAGTCCACCACAAGAGAAAGGCAAAGCTATCCACAATGGACAGGCCATCCCAAAATGCCCTGGGCCACAGGCATAGCACCCGTGTTCTGACCTCACCTGGGAAAGTCCTTCCAGAGGCAGCGGCACTGAAGACAGCAGACACGGCCGATGATACAATGTTCTGGGTGCAAGAGAGCTGAGGTCATGCCTCCCTGATCCGGCTAACAGCGGCATTAGGCGGTGAATAAATTAAATGCGAATGTTTGTGTTCGGTCACGTATGACAATAATGTTCTATAGTAGCAGCGCGCCCTTTACGCTGTGTTTGCGTTTTGTCAGTGCCCAGCAAATCCCTTAGAGTCCAAAATAGCTCAGGCGGATAAACGTCGGAGCAGGAGAGCGAAGGGAATCGCCGGGTCGTGGGTTCGAATCCCGTCCCGGCCCCTGTAGCTGGACTCACAATCCAGGGGGGGGGGGGGGGGGGGGGGGACGGATTTGTTCAATAGCATGTCCGTTGAAAGGTCCTGGTAAATCAAAGTGGCACAGTTGGAGTGCGCCTGAGTTGATCAGTGTTCAGGTAGTACTACATAGGCAATAGATTTCCCTGTCCCCCATAACCCGCATGCGGCCCCAGGGGCTCATGGCTATCTATGCCTCTTGCAGAACTATCACCTATTTCACACCCTCGAACGAAGGACTTACCTAACTTAAGTCTACGAGTGAGAATGTCAATTTACTCTCTCCACACGGCCGGGCCCAAAGAACTGTTCAACAGAAGCGGGCAGTCGATGGAGCAGAACAAGTTTTCTTTCAGTTGTCCAACAACAATGTGCACCGGTGCAGACATAACGGGCGGTTTAAAGGAGGTTCCGTTACATTGCTCTATACGATTGTCACAAAGGGATAACCTTCACCACACCACTTGAGGCCGCGGTACAAACACGTTCAAAAGTTAAACACGCACTGTCTTGACATGCAACATTATGTAGAGTAATAGACAAGACTGAAGTAGGTTACATAATCTACACCAGTTTCGCTATGAATTAAACACTTTATGAACATAATCACACATTATTTGTGTTCATCTGAAAAGTGTATCATTAGTAACTCTGCAAAAGGCAACACGAAAGCAAACCTTATTCGCCTGCAGCTCAACGCTTACAACGGTATATGCCGCACACAGTGCAGATGATAATATAGCAGCCTGAACACCATTAGCACAATATGGGTGTTGATGGGTATAGCGGACACATGGCATTCCGACACACCGATATGACGACCCAACTTTAATAGACTTTAATGAAGCACGCAATCTCCGTCACCAACAGCACGTACAACCACAAGTCCAAGGCCCAAAGCCTCATCACTCCCTCCGTCTGACGAGCACAGATGGAAGTAAATAGACACGATCCACAGCAGCAAAAGGCATATATTTTCATAAGCTCCTGCCAGCGGCAGAGGCCCATAAGAATGTATGCTTCTTGCAAAAGGAAGACAGAGACTGTACACTGCCTCAGGGAGCACAGGCAAAGGATGGCAACGCACTAGCGTCAGCACTCTAGAGACTGAATCGATTAAACCCAATAACGGTGTTGTGTTTTTAGTAACCATAGTAATCCGAAGTCCACATTTCCCCATTTTTTTAGGTGTCACCTAAGTACTGAGCGCTAGTCACGGGAGATGGATCGACCATGAAAATTCAAGGTCAGTCACAGATTAGCTTTGCCTGCTATCCTGTTGTGCATTCGGGGCTCAATGGGTTGCGCGAACAAACCAAGCTTTGGCGTCTGGTCAGATCACCATGGTGCAAACTACTCAGGGGACAAACTCCATAATCAGTCTGTGAAAACATATAAAACTGTTATTTCTTGTAACTGAAAGCTACAGAGGGATAGCAATGTTTATATTTCGTCATGTATTTGTACACGGTCGCCATGTAATATACGCACAACTTGTGCGTACAGCAATTACTTCTCTTTCAGTTTAGAACAGAAGGTTTTGACCAGACACAATCGCTCTCATATGCCTGTGAATGGACGACACGCGAAACGTCTGCGTGTCGACTGTTCGTGCCAAAAGCTGTGTGGAGATGGCTGAGCCAACATGTCATTGTGACGGAGGTTAAAAGAGTGAGAACACCTCGGCCTTGTATCATAACAACGTCACATGCACAGTCAACACGAGGCGACGTGACATTTGCTGGTAAGTAGTGCGGCGCAACAAGGTCCCTGCTCCAACTATGCGTTACACCGTAGTCGAGATCTAGCTGATCTGCGGTCAAAAAACAATACTTTTGGTTCCGAAGTAAAAGGTTCACAACTTAAACCGTTCCTTCATCTGTCTGCGCTGCGGAGATCAGAATTAAATGGATCACTACTGCATCAGGCGGGCAGTGATCAGGTCCATTGAATTCCAAGTGAACGACTAACAAAGGATGGATCGACCTTGATAGCTGTTGTATAACAAGTTAACCCATTTAACCCCTACGTCCCAAATTTTGGAAGTGACACCTAACGACTATGTACCAGTCGCTGGAGATAGGTGACCATGGTAATTCAAGGGTAGTTCCAGATTAACTTGGCGCCTATGGCGCCAAGCTAATCTGGTACTACACTTGAATTATCATGGTCGATTCATCTCCTGCTGTACTGCTTAGGGTTAAATCAGTTAGTCTCCAAACTCGAGTTTGCACTGCCGTGAACCTAGCCTGGGCTTTCCTATCGCGCTATTCTCTGCGCCACAGAGGAGCAGTCGCCTCATGAGACTTGCTGACAGCCGTCGCGAGTGTGGCCGGTGGATGATAAAAATCCAATGCATAATAAACATAACGACATAGACGTAACACTAGGCAGCAGGATGCATACAGATTCGTTTTAGCTCCGCGACTGTCTGATGCTAATGAGCATATCATGAGATCTCTTGCAGGTGTTCGACTATTTACCTTTAAGTTTCCCGGGCGGTAAGCTACATAAACAAAGCAACATAGAAGTATAAATTAAATCAGAAAGAGACAGATTCTTATGAGCCTCCACACTCTGCCGGGAACTCACAGGATCTCTGCCTCTTGGGAGATATTCGGAGCTTTGTTGCTGTCTGCAGCTGTTCTTCCCCCCCCCCCCCCCCCCCCCCCCCCCCCCCCAGCCTTCTCTCTGTGAGTTGGTGTTTATGCTGCACAGGCCTCGTACTCCATAAGCCAGTAAATACCGTGCACGCCCCCCCCCGCCCCACCCCCCCCGCCCCCCCCCCCCCCCCCCCGCCAGTACTCAATAAGATTGGTTTCAAAGTGTACTTTAGTATGTCCTGAGATGTTTAAGCCATGTTCCCCTAAAATCCTTAGGAACACACCAGAGATATAGCCAATGGCGCAAGGGTACACCCATTCACGGTCTTCGTGGATGCTAAAAATGACGTTTGGAAACATTTTCGTCTAAATAAATCAGAATTCATTCCAGAAGCCCAAATCAGTCAATATCAGACATGTGGAACCTAAGTATTTTGATTATATTGTTTTGACTGTTAAGAACCATGAACCTTTATTACGCATATTCATATTTACACCTTTCTAGACTAAAATAAATGAAAAGAAAAGGGGAGACCTTACTAGTCCAGCCTTAGGTAGGTAAAATATCACCTAAAAACCAGCCAGTTAAAAATAGTTACAATTAAATTGGTCACATTGAAATTAATGAAATGATCACAAATTTGTATGCTCAATATGCATACTTTGTTAAGAAAACTGGCAACAAAAATATTTAAACAGAGGAGTATGATGTAAGCAATTGTGATCATTTTGCATTCCTTTGCGTACTGATAAAATGGGGTTAGGGCAGCAGATCATTAGCCACTGTGGCCTCCGAAATGCATCACAGCATCATAAAATCAGGTTGGGGGTAACTGTGGTACTCTAAAAAAAAAAAAAAAAGACCTATCAGTTGTATACAAAAATTTTGAGGGCATCGGAAACAATGTACGATTCCCAATTCGGCAATTTTAAAGAAAAAGCTATCATTCACCACGAACGTACCGTAAAGGATGCCGACTTTCCTTATTTTCTTGCACTTTATCCTCACATTATTGAAACGTAATAGGGAAAGAGAGGTCAAAATGAAATGGAATAACTTTAGTAATTTTTTCTAATTAATTTTGTGTATTTTTACACAATCAACCACTGTGGCACTCACAGTGATCACAGCATCAGCTAGTCACGTTTTATAATAATTGTGACATCCTGTTTTCATGCTGTAAGCCTGAAAATGGACTGCCAGTGCTATAGAAAATGTCTGAAGGCATCTGACATTATTTTGGTCTTTTTTTTCCGATTTCGCGGAAATGGCCGTTAACCTTAACTGACAGGTCACGGACTACAGTGCCGTTTCCGTACTGTCCAGTCTCTTAGCCTTAGTCAGTCCAAGTCATCCCCTAATTTTTCAATTCCCTAAAAAACACTACCGCCCACCAGCTGCACATTTGCCATGCACAAAATACAACAACAAAAAAAAAAAACAGCACATCACCCGTCTCATTTATTGGCTCTATGAAACTGGTTCCTTACCAACCCCACACCCAAGCACAGCTGAAATCAGCGTGCTCCTCAAATCACTACGTCAACGGCAACTCAACATAGGCCCACAATTCTCCATTGGATAAGCTCGGGATGGCATGAATCAAAGCACCAAACATGTCTCCTCTCAGCTAACCGCACATTTCCAGCAAATTCCAACATTCAGCCCTACTACAAATTTTTTAACAAGGCAAAAATTATTTTTAAAAACACCGGTCCTCTTACTGCCTCAACTGGCCAAATTTGACTGTATAATGTGACCTGAGCCAGATATTCAATATTTGTTCATTCTGTTTTTGCAGAAGATGCAGAAGGTGTGCCTTAACATAACATTGCCTGATTTGGGCTTCTGGAATGAATATTCTGGTTTATTTAGAGGAAAATGTTTCTCAACCTCATTTTAGCATCCGAGAAGATCGTGAATGGGGGTACCCTTGCGCCATCGGCGATATCTCTGGTATGTTCCTAAGGATTTTAGGGGAACATGGCTTAAACATCTCAGGACATACTAAGGTACACTTTGAAACCCATCTTATTGAGTAATGGGAGGGGGGGGGGGGGGGGGTTACACCGGCTAGCCAGGACTGGCTTATGGACTATCGCGACCTCGTAATTTGCTGGCCGGCATATGCACTAATATAAGCTTGCATAGCCAATAATGAAAAAGAAAACTGTTGTCAAAGTTTACATAATTTTACATCAGAGTTCCAGCATTATACGAAGAAGAAATTATTATTTAAACAAGACAAAATGCATGCGACACACGAGAAAACAGACTTATCGGTTAACTAAACTGATGCAATGAGATCAATAATATCCACTATGTCTCACACTGTACTATACCATTCACTAAATAAACAACTATTTCCGTCTGGGGCAGGCATAAATCCTCATGCCGCCCGCTCATGCAAGAGCTAACGAGAAATCACGCCTCTTGCCTGCCTCATGAATACGTACTGGTCCTCACATTGAGGATGCTGCGCGATATTATTCAGTAAACACCTGCCATTGTCTCAGTGTAAGACATGAAAAATATGTCCAAATGGGCCTGCTAGGTTTCATGAGTATACATATACCTTACACACTTTATTTACGTCTATGACCCTCATTCGGCATCGGAATCGGGTCTACCCAATGTAATGCATGACACTCACCACTTGTTGCCGGACAGCAAGTCGGGCTGCTGGGGCGGGAAAGAGTATAGCGCGAGCCGTGAGCGCACATTTCATCGAATCAAAATGATTAGGCTTTTCGGAGTCTGAGTGAGATCTGAAATGGGTTAGGTCCGAGTGACTGGAGCACCTGGAGACATGACTCACTGCAGCACATTCTGTAGTCTCTGAAGAAGGTCTGACAGTTTGAATTAAGAAGGGTTCAGACAAACAGTGACTTAAAAACGCCTTATTATCCATAGGATTGATTGTCTCAGTGAGCAGCCAGTGGTATACCAACATGTAAATACACTATAAAAGTTGCAGCTCTGCGAAGCAAAACTGGAAAACGAAGACGACAAAGACTATCACAGCTGACAAGAACTTGGCAGGTGTCACATTCCAACTTCTAGTGCGCGAATATAAAACAAACAGACGGGAGTTCTTTTTTCACCAAACAGTCCTCATGTCAGGATTACAACATTTCAGATAAACTGCCGGTGGATTTAAATTACGTATCATCTGTATGCGTCAAACAGGACCGCACTGGGCGGCAACGAAAAGACACCGTGGGACGCTGACAGCTCGGCTAACTGAAATAAGGATGCAATAGGGTACCC
>BTPG01000005.1:104778922-105028502 GCA_036245525.1 Semisulcospira habei
GATGATGTTTTTCCATATGATTCTCTCTACACCAGTCGGAAACCTCGCTGAGACTACTTTGTAAGCTAATGTTAATGTCAGCTGTTTTTTTACCCGAAACATGGAGGCTCGTATCGTCCGCAAACAGGTTGCAATTAACATCAGTGTTAGTAATATGCAAAGGCAAATCATTAATGAATATTATAAATAGAAGAGGTCCCAAGATCGACCCCTGGGGGACACCGTAGTTAACTTGTCCTTGTTTAGAGTATTTTCCATGAGTATATACCTTTTGTTTTCTGTCTTTTAGGTATGATCTAAAAAATGCTATGGCAGTTTCACTTATATGGTATGCTGCTAGCTTCTTTAAGAGAATGTCATGGTCGACAAGATCAAATGCTTTTTGTAGGTCTAAGAAAACGGCTCCAGACATCAGGTTTTTATTTATTGATTCCAGCCAGCTGTCTACAATGTGTGCTAGTGCTGACTGACATGAGTGTTTCGGTCTAAAGCCGGACTGATGAATATTTATGAAATTGCCCTTTTCTAGAAAATCGAGGAGGTGTTTTTGACAGGGCTGACAAAAGTGAGATAGGACGGTAGTTATTGACATGAGAGAGAGAGAGAGAGAGAGAGAGAGAGAGAGAGAGAGAGAGAGAGAGAGAGAGAGAGAGTTACGATTGTGGTTGTGTTGTCCTGTGAGAGCATACATGTGTTAATCGTAGGAAACGATCCGATATTTATTTAAGTTATCATGGTTATGATTCACGTGCCTTTTTTAAGTAACATTTTCTTTCGGTCACGCAGAGCGGAATTCACTTCGTTATGATACGCTAAGTTTAGTCCAGAACGTTCTTGAAAGGTCGCACTATCTAGTGACCTCGTATGTGTGACGTCGGTAAATTGGCGACATTTCGCAACAAGTTGTTTACTGTGCGCGTGAATTGAGCAGCCGTTCTTTGTGTTTTGTTTATCATACTACGACTACAAACTCCACCACGTAACAGAGAGAGAGAGAGAGAGAGAGAGAGAGAGAGAGAGAGAGAGAGAGAGAGAGAGAGAGAGAGAGAGAGATGTTACTTTATTTCTCAAGGATGGAAACAATAGGCGCACAGGCCTCTTTTCGTGTTTGTCCTTGCTAAACTACAACATTAAAAACAACATTAAAACAAAAAAGTTAACAGCACAAACAAGCGGCTACACCCACAGGTCACTTGAGAGAGAGAGAGAGACCTGAAAGAGAGAGAGACCTGAGAGAGAGAGAGAGAGAGAGAGAGAGAGAGAGAGAGAGAGAGAGAGAGAGAGAGAGAGAGAGAGAGAGAGAGCTGAAAGTTTTGGATTTTAGGAAAGTTGTGCCAGAGGTCAAGAGGGTCAATGGCAGAGCTCCTCTGAGCCTTGAAAAAATTAAGGATATAACTTATTTAGCATCGACACACTACAGAGAGAGAGAGAGAGAGAGAGAGAGAGAGAGAGAGAGAGAGAGAGAGAGAGAGAGAGAGAGAGAGAGAGATACGTCATATCTAGAGTACTGCGTCGACGTCGGTGTGATGACGAAATTCTGTTTTTACGTCACTATCACTGTCTGATTTTCGAGTTTTTTTAAACTAAAAATCGTTTTACTGAAAAAGTTCAAAAGATACAAAGCTTGCTAACGAAATTATCCAATATCTTTTTCCCATCTAGCTATATCCAAAATTTCAAGTGAATAAGACAAAAATTACAGACTCTGATGAAGTACAACGGACTTTCTATAATTGATTGATTGTACATTGCTTAAAGTCCCGACAGCAACAAGGCTTTCTCAGGACGTGCCTGCACTGCTTGTGAAAAAAACAACAACAGAACATTGAATGTATGTCGCCAGCCGGTCAAATACGTTAAATAAACCTAACACATGGGGCCTATATAAAGCTAAGACCATTTAGCAACACACATCCAATATCAAGAGCTACAGGCAGTGCAGACAGTAGGGAGAGTTTTAAAAAGGCAAATACAGGTGAATGGACAAAGGGTAGACAGAAACACATGCCCCAGAATAGAGAGGAAAAACCCACCCTGTGGGGCTGACCAGGGTGACCCTGGGAACTAAAAAATACCTAACCCCACCCAAGTCCCCCAGGGCAGACCCGGGTGGGCTACTTTCTATAAACTGTCTTTTAACCCTTCAATGAGACACCCAATTTTAATATGCTCGGAGGCTCTCCAACAAAGCACGTCCCCAAGTTTCAAGCCTGTATGTACACAAACATCGGAGATTCTCGTGTTTACACACACACACACACACACACACACACACACACACACACACACACACACACACACACACATGGAGACAAAAGCCTCAGAGTGGGTTTCCTAACATTTTATGTGAAAATGGGTTCCCATATTTCTGTTTATTCTAGGGCTCTGAAATTGATAGCAATGTTTAGAACACACCTTATAACTAAGCTCTATAACTTAAAATAAAATAGACATTTTCTAGAAACAGAGCCACTGGATGGAGAAAAAATGGGTTTCTACCAATAAAGTGGATGCCTCTCACACAAAAACTGGCATTACAGTGAAAATGGGTGTCTTCACATTAGGCGTCTGTAATAAGGTCAAGTTCATGGAATACTTCTTTTTCACATTCATTTTTTTGTTTTTTCAACTTAATGTGTACGTACATATTAACATATTTAACATTGTATGGTGAAAAATTGAATGAACACTGGTAACTAACCTTTAGATTATGAATTTCACAGAGGAAATCTTTTAAACATTTAAAACAAAAAACTAGACCGAAATGGTTGACTGCCAGTGCAAAACAAAGCAAAACAGTTTATCATGGCATTTATGTGAGAATCAAGATAATGTATTCTGGAAATTAAGGGACTTTTTTAATGTACTCTGGAGTTTGAGACAAACAGCAACAGAGCATTTTGAATATTAACCCTTCTCATTCGGAATACACCAGTGTGTGAAACAAGCGTGACTAAAATAGTCTAAGGGTGGTGCCAAAATAGCTTGGCGCCTCTAGGAGCCAAACTATTGTGGCACCACCCTTGAACTAAAGCCATTGGTCTATGTCCTCATCTGAAAAGTACTGTAATTTACCTTGCATATATGGCAGTGTACAAATTCAAAGCTTTTAGCCTCGGTATGATGCGGGTTAAAAAGTGTGGAAAAATATGAAAGATAGAAAAAGACCCTGACGAAGAAACTAACACTTAAAATGACAAAACAGAACACTGACATTAATTAATTAACTGACAACATAAGAAATCACTTGAAACTTCAGCCTTTATTAATCACATCAAAGGTGCATGCATATAAAAACACAGTAATTGTTTGTAAACACTTCAAATCAAACAATCAAGAGCAGTCAAACCTTTTTCTGGCAACTTTGTGATGAGAAAAACTAGTTCTTGCCTTCGGCACGTGAAGGGTTTCAGCGACTTATGTGTCTCTATTCATAAAATGGAGATTTAGCTGAGTTGGTATACCTCATCCTGTGCCTTGGTTAAACGCACTAGCAGTGCCAATGTTGCTATTTTGGCACCAGACCGGTCGCTCAGACCGGTCTGGTGCACCCGATCAGTTTAGAGCGTGTGCTTTCTGCACCTGTAATGGGCAACCTCGAAGAAAGAATTACGTGACCATCGTTTGATTGCTGCAAAACAACATGAATAAAAAATAAACCCTTTCCCATATGCAATCCGGCAATAATGCATCCATCCTTATGCTAGCACCACAATACATTACGCGATTTGGCAGATTTGAAAAATAGCTTTTTTTCCTCAATGGAGGTGATTTTGCGACATCTGTGTCGTTTGCGGCAGAAAGCACCATCATAGTTGAAGTTCGAGAGATGAGCGCACTACAAGTACAATGGACTTGATTCAGTGGCATGGGGCATGACACAAGCCTCTGCCATCTCTACACAAAACTGGCGTGTTAGGGGAGGTAAAAGGCACGGCTGAAAGTTAAAATCACAAACGAACCTTTTTTTTGGACTGCAATCACAATCTTCAGCGTGTACGTACAAGACCACACTACAAGTGCAGAAGCCGACCTGTGCGCACAGTTCTAGTGCACATGACCGGTCCAGGCGACCGGTCTGGTGCGAAAATAGCAACATTGGCGCCGCTGGTGCGTTTAACCTAGGTAGAGGGCGAGGTATACCAACTGAGCTAAGGTTTAAGCTTCCAGTGACTTTTGAAACAATGCACAGTATGCAAAGTGTACTTTATAGTAACAAAAAAGTTACAGACATTTCCAAAATGATCCAGGCATACATCAGATAAAAACAAGCTATACACACTGAAATAATAACACTCCTGTAATAAATCTTTATGTTGACAATGGTTTTCTTATCTTATTATTGTCTTTCGTCCCGATTGGTTGTACATTGCTGAATGTCCCGACAGCCACAAGACTTTCTCAGGATATGCCAGCACTGTTTGTGAAAAAAAAAATGAACAGAATATTGAATGTATGTTGCCAGCCGCTCTAATACGCTAAATAAACCTAAGACCATTTAGCAACGCACATCCAACATCAAGAGAGATACAACAAAATTAATTCAGACCAAAAAGGTGACTGCCAAGCATGTAAAATGCAAAGAAGTACCCAACGGAGAAAGAAACACGCTTAGAAAAGATGGTTACAACACAATTTATTAAATGTTTTGGGTAAATCCGCTTTGTCAAAACAGACAAACAAACAGAGAGATCAGTCGCTACTTATCTTCATTAGCAGAAGGAATTTGGAATTGTGTTGTAACCATCTTTTCTAAGCGTGTTTCTTTCTCCATTGGTTTTTTTTTTTCAAGAGATACATGCAGAGCAGACAGTAGGGAGAGCTTAACTCTTTCACTCCCAGAACTAATAAGATTTTTTCTTTAAAAATCACCAATGTTAGAAATAAATTAACAGAAAATCAACAAATGGTCAAATGTATGCAAATGTATATATATTCTGAAAGGAAAATGGTTGGGGAATACAGTCACCATAATTTCTGAACTGACATGTTCGGACAACTCCCACACAGGGGAAGATAACCCACTTTTTTAAAGATTATAAAAAAACAAAAGCAGTTTTGAAAAATAAAAAAATTCAAATGCTCATAATATGCACTGGAAAATGGTTCTAAAATGTGTATAAATATGTCACACATCACCACAAATTGCTATTGTTTGATAGCTAAGCATACAATGTTGTCAGAGGTGCATTATGGGATGTCAGTCGATACCTGGGTCTGACGCAACGTTTCTTAGCACTACACCAACCTTACCAAAAAATTTGCAGTAAATAAACTATGGCTCATATGGTGGAAACTCTGTAGGCCCATGCATTCCATTATATGTTGGATACTGCTTGTCGATTTGCTTATCATATGAATCATCTACAACATTCTCAGATGCAACATTTTGTCTTCTTCCTCCTCTCCCTCCTCTTCCTCTGCCACGCCACCTGCCTGTTGATGTACTTGGAAGATTGTATTCCTCTTCAGGATAATCACTGTTATCTGAATCCTTGTCCGACAGGTCACTAGAATAAACATCACCATCGTCTGCTACGCTTTCATCGTCACTAACATCACCATTATACGGTGTTTCAAACAGAATTCGTGCTACTTCCTCGGCAGTGTAGCGTCTGGCAGCCATATTGATAATCTCCGTGTGTGACTGCTTAAGAAAATGCAAAAAAACGCATCAAAAAAGATGAAAAAATCGCAGAGAAAGCACTGTAAACATGCACTGTGGAGGCAGTCATTGCACGGAAGTTTTAGAGATCACGTGACCGGTATGTAGGTCAGTGCGCTAATTAATATGCGGCAACCCTTGAACCGTGGATAGATCCGCTGCTGAGAGCGAAAGGCCTAAAAAAAGAAAAATACAAGTGAATGGACCAAGGGTAGACAGAAACACATGCCCCAGAATTGAGAGGAAAACCCACCCTACGGGGCTGACCAGGGTGACCCTGGGAACTAAAAAGTAGTTAACCCCACCCAAGTCCCCCAGGGCGGACCCGGGTGGGGGCCATTGTTTAGTTGCAAAGTAAGGTTAATGTTATACATGATTGATTGTACATTGCTTAGCGTCCCGACAGCAACAAGGCTTTCTCAGGACGTGCCTGCACTGCTTGTGAAAAAAAAAAAAAAAAAAAAAAAAAACAGAACATTGAATGTATGTCGCCAGCCGGTCAAATACATTAAATAAACCTAACACATGGGGCCTAAATAAAGCTAAGACCATTTAGCAACACACATCCAATATCAAGAGCTACAGGCAGTGCAGACAGTAGGGGGAGTTTTAAAAAGGCAAATACAGGTGAATGGACCTCGGGTAGACAGAAACACATGCCCCAGAATAGAGAGAAAAACTCACCCTGTGGGGCTGACCAGGGTGACCCTGGGAACTAAAAAGTACCTAACCCCACCCAAGTCCCCCAGGGCAGACCCGGGTGGGGTTAATGTTATACAGTATGCAAAATGATTCAAGAGTACATCAGATAAAAACAAAGCTATACATGCTGAAAACAACAAATAATAACACTCTTGTAATAAATCTTTATGACAATGGTTTTCTTATCTTATTATTGTCTTTCGTCCCAAGCCGCTGTTTCGTTTCCAGAGTCATAATGTTATACAGTATACAAAATGATCCAGGCTGACCAACCACATAGTAACACTCTTGTAATAAATCTTCATGTTGACAATGGTTTTCTTATCTTATTATTGTCTTGCGTCCCCAGCCACTGTTTCGTTTGCAAAGTCACATGTTATACACTATACAAAATGATCCAGGCGTCCATCAGATAAAAACAAGCTATACACACTGAAACCAACCCAATAATAACACCCTTGTAATAAATCTTTATGAAAACAAAAATGGCGCGAATGTGCTCTCTTGGAGAATCTCAATTCATTTCTTTTGTAACTTTTTCAGTCCGTTGCGGATGTAATCCTTAATGTTTGTCCAGCGCCTATGCCTAAGTGTGGGCTCTTCTGCGATTGCCTGCTGTATTTTGGCCTTTGCAGGAAGTTTGTTCACGATGAGGTGTGTATGGAAATGAGTTTGAACAGATTTCTCTTCAGCTTTGCCCCATGGTTTCCTTGAAAATCTAGCTTTCTTTCGAAAAGGAGCTGACGCAGTACTGTCATCATCAAAACTATCTAAATTTTCATCAGGCTCTGGGCGTCTTTTCTCTGTCATGCTCATTGATTCCTGTGTTGTTGACTTGGTACTTGCTTCACAGGTGCTGTTTTCCCCGAGACCTCTCTGCAAGTTTCTGACGTGTCTTCATTGTCAAAGTCAATCTCTTTATTGCCCAGCTCAGCTCCAATGCAACTCTCAAAATCTGTCATCACATTTTTAACTGACAGAAGAATCTTTGCCACTTTTGCCTTTTGAAGGACGTCTTGAGGTTGGCGGTAGATATGGCGAAGTATCCAAATATCATGACCAAGGAAATCTGCCAGCTGATCCTGGTCCAACTCTGAGATGGCCATTGACCGAGCCAAAGTTGCAACCTGCTTCCATAACTGAGTAAATGTGAACATGGCTGGTTTTGACAAGTTTGCTTGCAGTGCATTTGCCTTCAGAACATCATGGCCTCTATAAGGCCTCTGACCAGAAGGTGTGGCAAAGATGTACTGGGGACCAGCGAGAGCTGGCACAGATTGCCTCATTTGAAGGATTCTGTCCACAGTTGTCATCATCTTCTTCATCAGCAAAATGGGAACACTCCTATTAAACTTGCCTCTGATTTCCACTCCCTGAAAATGATTCACCATTTTCTTCTCAACCTCTGTGAGACCTTTCAAGATATCTTGATTGGTGATCAATCCAATCTTAGCATTCCGGAAGTCTGATACCTTCATTCCCTCGTTTTCGATTGAAAAGGATATAGCGCAAAGTGCTGCTTTAACCACTGTCAGATAATCTTCCGAAACCATCCTTGTTTCAAGAAGCTCTTAGACCTTCCTCACATCTTCACATGATGGGATCAGCTTGGGTTTGTTCATGGTCATTTTCCCGACCGACTGGGCTGCTGTAGCTGACACACAATCATACCAGTCCCCAGTAAAGACAGAGTCAAACCGCTGCACCTCAGAGACCTCCTGTCAGTCACCACCTGTCATCTGAACCATGCCCAAGCTCTTTGGATGCCTGCGACTGTTTGATCTGTGAACATTTTTTCAAGGAATGGCCTATGCGCATTGCGCGATTGCCTTTTTTGAACTGATGTGTGTCCTCATCAAATTCTGCTAGCTCTTTTACAGCCAGTACAACATGATCAAAGCTAGCTGAATTGATTACAGCATTTAAACTTGCACTTTTCATTTCTGACCTCACTCTGAGAATCTTTAATAGTCTTCCTAACTCCCACATCCTGGAGATGATTTGTCCAGCCGTGTGTTCTTCAATGTCCCTGCGGTCAAATAATCTCTTTCCATACTCAAGAAGCAAGGGGTCAGTTGTGATGAGACGGCTTATCTCATCATCTCTCTGTCTGGCTAATACCTTATGATAGAAGGAAGAGTCAACATCTAATGGTATTGGAAGCATTAGCCTCCCACGTCGTGCTGCGACACCTCGTTTAACGAACTGAAACTCTCCTGGTTTCTGACAGCAATGTTTTGAGAGTACAGAGATCAGCTTTCTTTGATAGAGCCCATTGCAATGACTACAGACGAGAAGGTCTTCAACGTTACAACTGTTGGTGCGATACTTAAGAATCAAACATCCTGATTTCTTTTCAAGAACAGCAACATTATGCATGTAATCACCCTCATCTTGTAGTCTGATCCATGCTTGATGTCTTTGCTTCGTCCCTTTTTTCATCGACAAAATTTTAGCAACTTCTGCCTCATCTGCATAGACATCTTGTAAGTGTGCTCATTTTCAAGACAAGCTTGCAACAGAATTTGCACGCATGTTTCTTGTCCCATTTGTACTTTCCTTTCCCTCTCTGTGACACATGCACACCTATTTCTTCTGTAAGCGTTCTTTCCCTACCCCTAATGTCATGTTCCTTCTGCCTATCCACATTCTCATTGCCACCCCCTAATTCACCAGGTTCCGCACACTGCACCTTGCTGGTACTTGCTTCACTGACACCTGCCCTCCCTGAACCTGCCACTTTGAAATCTAACATAGTCAATACAATACTGTCTTGTCGGAGTTCCCAGAGTTTGATGGCGACCCACAGTCTGAATCCCGTGAGCTCCAGCCAGGAACAAACTCCTCGTCACCACTGTCCTTGTATTGCGATGGGCTTGCACTCTCAGGTCCATCCCAGGCTCCATATGCCAACTGGAGAAAGAAAAGAAAAGAAAAAAAAACTGCATTAGGACAGAAATAGCCCAATTTTGGTTTAAGGAGCCTGGCAGAAGAATAAAAAGAGTAATCCCGTGTATGACCGATTTACATATATGTGTGACCTCGGTGACAAGGGCTGGTTTTTGCAGCAGCAAAATCCATGTTTTCTGAAAATGTAAGCATTTTTCACATATCTGTCAACCCCATGTGACCCTTTGTGAGAGGTCACTCAAATCAGTATGATTACAAAGGTCTTGCCACAAAGTATCCTTGGGCCAAGCTTGAAGAATGTGGCTTGAATAGTCTCCGAGAAAATGCCACCATTAAAGTTTACCACGGACGACGGACGGACGATCAGTGGCCCAGAACATAAACTCACTTTTGCTTCGCACGCGAGCCAATAAAATGAGAATGATCATAGAATCACTTACCACTTGTAATTGGGGGCATTCCCGTGCCATCTATGACGACCGGCCGCATAGCATTAGCAGACGTCTTTTCTTGAAGTGGGTCAGTATCGGCTGACTATGCAGTTGTATCGGATTGGGAGCATCTCAGTCAAATAACTGCGCTGAATAAGTACACTTGGGCGTGGTCTTAAATAAAAAATATTGCATAAGATTTACCTTTTGCAAACGAAACAGCGGATGAGGGAGGTGTTTAGCTGAGTCAGCAAAGGCGATAAGGAGAAACAACTCAGTTCATGTCACTGCGCAGTCGACCAATCAGTATCAAGCTGATCTATAACCAAGGAAGCTGTCGTCACACACGGACCCTCGCTTCCGTAACAACACACAACACGAGTGTGTCTCTAACACAAAACATCATGTAAACGACTTAAAATAAGAGAAACTGATTTCTTTTACTTTTTATAACTTTTTACCACAAGACAATGCAGAACTGAACAACCTCAGAAAAAATGGGTGTCTGACTTGGGCACCAAGAATTTTACACTCACCGATTTTCCATAAGGATGGTAAAGAATGTCACCCATTTTAGGGGTTGTGACACACACACACACACACACACACACACACACACACACACACACACACACACACACACACAACTCCGCTTCCTACGCCACTGTAATGTATTCGGCAATAAAGGATATATATAATGTTGACACTGGGTTTTTCTTTCTGCGCGCTGACCATTCACTTCCGTTACTAGTCTAGCGCAGATATATATGCGTCATGTATTACATACCGCAGTTTAATAATATTATTATTTGTCCTCTTCGCCCCTCCCTTCCCCCCCCCCCCCCCCACACACACACACACTTACATACGCACGCACACACACACACACCTTTCTCTCGGCAATGGTGTGCGGGCAATGGACGTTTATGTAACGTGGTGGCCACTGCCCTCAGCCAAAGAGCTATATAATATGCCGATTCATAATTGACTATCCTGAGGACGAAATGGTGTAGGTGGAAGACACAAATGTTAGATTGGGTCTCAATGAGCACTCCTCACCATCTAGCTGGCGACACTCCTCACGACTACCTGTTACACTATGTGCTGATATCGGACTCTCAAAGTAGAAACTGTATGGTAAGTAAGTCAACCTGGCCTCTTGGTGTCTCTTAACTCGCCCATAACCACGACCTGTGTGTGTGCTCTGCTGGTCTGTGAGTTTACACCTTACGGCCCTGAGCTGTCAAATCTAAAATCACAGACGAACACATCATTATTTACATATTTCGGCTTTTTCAGGTGTAGTTCATGTAACAAACGGTCTGGCCCGTATAACATACAATGCCCACCTTTGCTAGGGGATAGCAATCCTTGCTGCTTATTCCGTAGTGTAAGGAAAGGAAATACTGATTTATAGTTTGCCTTTGGGAATACAGTCGTAACTTTGAGGGCTAGTCTACTATGTGCAATACAATGGAATCGAAATTAAACGTGACCAATGACCAAACAGTCATTAGTATCGATTTGGCATCGACCCTTCTACTGTCGATGACTACGCATGTTGTCGCGATTATTCCTGCAGGAACCATCGTGACAAAAGCGCTACCTACAGCCAACGGATTAAGATAAATAATAGTTATTCTGGGGTCAGTGCGATCAACAACCTCGGTCAACCACCCTCACACACACACCACCACCCCACCCCACCCACACACCAGTCCAAATTAGCCCTCAAACTCGTAATGTAATGAGAGAAACACCACCTGACAACAAAATAATCCTACTCGAGAATGGGGGAGTGAAGTTAATAACAAGAAGAAACGTCGTCATCTCTGTCAACATCTCCATCCCAAGACCGACTGCAACATTTCTGATCTGATCAAGGAAGAAACCCAACGGCATCATCAGGCTTGAATTGTGACCATCGAGGTCGATGTTCCGCTGCAGGGAGTCAAAGTTGAAAGGAAAACCATGTTCTCGTAGTAGTGACTAACATATACGTGGCGTTTGGGGGGACATAACCAGTGTGGACAATTTTTCGCCCTCCACTGTGAATGTTTCCGTTGACAGTGCCCACGCTGGTTGTCTCCCTTCTCTCGCCTCACGGGGCGATTTGGGGGGCATAGCCAGTATGGACAATTTTCATTCTCAGCCCCCCACTATGTGTGATTCTGTTGACAGTGCTCACGCTGGCTGTCTCCCTTCTCTCGCCTCACATGGCGATTGGGGGGACATAGCCAGTGTGGACAATTTTCAGCCCTCCACTATGAGTGATTTTGTCGACAGTGCCCATGCTGGTTGTCTGCCTCCACTCGCTTCGCGGGGCGATCGGGGGGACATAACCAGTGTGGACTCTGCGCATGCTTCTGAAGACAATGCCCGCGCCGGTTGTCTCCCTCGTCCCGCTAAGCGTGGCGAGCCTGGGGAGACAACTAGTGAGGACAGCTCCGCGGCCTTCACTGTTAAGGACTCTGACGTCAAGGCTGTTTTTCAGCATCTGAACATTAGAAAAGCCGCTGGACCTGACAATGTGTCGCCCTGTGTGTTGAAGCACTGTGCAGATCAGCTCGCTGGTGTGTTTTCCGACATCTTTAATATGTCACTCAGCGTAAAGTGCCAAATTGCTTCAAACGATCCACAATAATTCCAGTTCCAAAGAAAACCAAAGTGACATGTCTAAACGACTACAGACCAGTGGCTTTAACCAGTATTGTCATAAAATCACTTGAGCGACTTGTCCTCGGTTTCATGAAGTCACTTATTGACCCGGGTTTTGACCCACATCAGTTTGCCTATAGAAGGAATAGGTCCGTAGAGGACGCTGTCTCTTTGGCTCTATTTCATGTTCTTCAGCACCTAGAGCAACCCAACACATACGCACGCATTCTCTTTGTAGATTATAGCAGTGCCTTTAACACAATTGTCCCTTCCAAGTTTTTTGATAAACTACAACAGATTGGTTCTTTTCCACAGTCCATTTGCTTATGGCTGCTCAACTTTCTCCTGGATCGTCCGCAGGTCGTTAAAGTGGGTGACCGTGTGTCTTCCTGTATTTCCCTGTCCACGGGCACCCCTCAGGGGTGCGTTTTGTCCCCTTTGCTGTACTCACTCTTCACTTACGACTGTAGAGCGAGTCGTGAGGGCACGCAAATGTTTAAGTTTGCTGTCCACAGTGGAGGGAATGATAAAAAAAACTGTGATGAATCCCAGTACCGGGAGCAGGTCGATCAGCTTGTGCAGTGGAGTGACCACAACAATCTGGAACTCAATGTCGGTAAGACAAAAGAGCTCATAGTGGACTTTAGACGCAACAAAACTGTCCTCCCCCCTCTCGTAGTTCACCATCAAACCGTAGAAACTGTTCAGCATTTTAAATTTCTGGGAACCACCATCGCCGATGATCTTAAATGGGAACAAAACACAGAGAACATTGTAAAGAAAGCACAGCAGCGCCTTTATTTTTTGAGAAGGCTGAGGGCTTTTGGTGTGAGCAGAACTGGCATGCTGCACTTCTACCGGGCCGCGATCGAGAGTGAGTTGACATTCTCGATCGCGGTCTGGTATGGCAGTGCGTCTGCACGGGACAAACACAGACTGAACCGTGTTATCAGGACGGCATCTAAAATAGTCGGCAGAGACATGCCAAGTCTTGACAGTGTATACCAACAGCGGCTGCTTAGACGTGCAGGTCTTATTGCACGCGACACTACACACCCGGCTAACTGTCTCTTTAACCTGCTTCCGTCTGGTCGCCGCTACTCTGCTCTCAAAGCACGGACAAACCGTTTTAGTAACAGTTTTTACCCTAGTGCTGTCCGAGCCCTTTCAGTGCTATAAGCGTGCGATGATGTACTCTGTGGGCCGATCATAGAGTTTCATTGCCGAGGACTGATGTTTTCGTGAATGACTGAGTGAGTGTGCGTATGTGTATGGAATTGTGTGGCCGGCCTACAGAGCACCTCGCCCTCGCCCATCCCTTGTGCTATCCCCTTGGTTGTTGGTGGTGCTTTTGGTCTGTTCCAGCCATGAGTCTCCTCCCCGGCAGGGCGCGCTCCTGACGGTTGAGAGAATAGTGCATATCAGTATTAGCCTAGTCTTACGATATATATTAACTAGTTTTACACCCGACTGTGATCACTAAATTAGTGACATATTTACTCTATGATAGTCTGTTTTCATTTTAAACGATATACCTTTAATTAATTTAGACTTCTTAGATTAATAGGCGTGTGTGTTGTGTCAGTGTGTGTGGGAAATGAGCGTGGGTGTGTGAATGGGTACGCATTGGGTTGTGAGATTAGTTGTTCAGTTTTAAAGTTTTGACAGTGTGTGTGTAGAGCATTGAATTGTGTGATAGAGTCGACTGAGGTGTTTGTAATTGTAACGACACCAACACACATTCCTATGCTTTATGTCTTAAGGCAAATGGCAATAAACATTATTATTATTATTATAACACAGGAAATAATAAGCAGAGAACGTCCCAACGAAGAAAGAAATATATTTTCTAGGAGCGTTTCTTTCTTCGTTGGGATGTTCTCTGCCCTTTGCATGCTTGGCAGTCACTTTTGTATTGTGGATACTGAAAACAGTAGGATCGCTAGTAATAGTCTCTCAACCAGCCCCTTCAAAATGCGACATGATATAAATTTAACTGAGCTTTTACCGCAGAAGCTCTTGAAAATCTACGCTTTTTACTAATCGAGCACGACTTTGTGCGTTTCTCAAATTCAGGTGCCTGGTTCGGGTACCTCGGATTCACACACTGACTCCTTAATGTCCAAAGTCTTGGACTGGGAGTTGTCCTATGGACAGAGCGATGTTGATAGAATAAGAATAAGAATAAGAGTACTTTATTATCTCGAAAAGAGAAATTCGGTTGTGGTACATTTATAACAAATAGTACAAACAAGACATAAAAACATTATAGCATAATTATGAACATTTTCTCCCTGCACTTGCACAGCTACAAATTCCAAATGGATAAAGTAAACACTACAAAATCTTTACACATAACTCTTACACATCTCACACAAACATCTTTTATGGACTGAACTGAGCGGCACTTATACATTCACACCCACCTCTACATATGCATACATAATACGCGTGTTTCAACCTAGTCCTAACCCTCACTACTTATTATACAAACGTCTCAGTACATTATTACACATTATTACACACGCTGCATAATTAAAGTCTACCATAATAAAATAATTAGTGGGTAAACACTCAGTAACAACAATCCCAGTATGTTCATGTTCACCACCAATAGTTCAAGGGTCATGCCACAATGGTTTAACATCTATAAAAACATCATTATAGATCAGGGGCCAGTTGCATGTGTGAGTTTAGTACTGCGCCAGCCATTAAGTGGCTGGTGCAGGCCTAAGCTCACTCATGCATCTGACCCCAGGAGACTGATCGACCCTAAAAGTTCAATGGTGGTGCCAGTATAGCTTGGCGCCTATAAGGACCAAGCTATTTGGGCACAACCCTCACATTTAATCTTTTGGCTGTTGGTTGCGCTTTCAGTTGTCCTGCGGGAATCACTGCGACAAAATCCGCTACCTACCTATCTTCTTCTTGGCTTGACTTCGCGAACGAAGATTCTATAGGGCTTGCCCACGTCGTCTGCAGGCATTTTCGTGGCTGCGGAGGCCAATCCGGGACAGGCAGGTACGACCGCAGTGGCTGCAGGGGAAGGTCTGTTCAGGGTTCTGAGTTACGACAGCTCTGTTTTTTCTTCTGAGCCGCTTGTCCTTAAGGTTAGCTCTGCGAGAGTCCTCAAAGGAGACGGCTGCCTTGTGAATGGTGGAGCGCCAGGTGTCACGGTCCGCAGCAAGCGAAGACCACTGGCGGTGGTCGATTTGGCAGGCACTAAGTGACTTCTTGAGACCGTCTTTGTATCTCTTCTTTGGTGCCCCTCTGTCTCGGTGTCCAGTGGCGAGCTCGCCGAACAGAGTGATCTTGGGTAGGCGATGATCTTCCATCCTGGAGACGTGCCCCGCCCAGCGAAGCTGTGTCCGCAGCAGCAAAGCCTCGATGCTCACAGTTTCCGCCTGTTCAAGGACCTCGACGTTGGTGACATAGTCACTCCAGTGAATGCTGAGGATGGTACGCAGGCAGCGCTGGTGAAAACGTTCGAGGAGTCGTAGTTGGCTGCGGTAGAGGGCCCAGGACTCGGAACCGTACAGCAGGGTGGTGAGGACGACAGCTCTGTACACGCTGATCTTGGTGCCTTTTTTCAGCTGTTGATTGTGCCACACCCGCTTGAATAGTCGCCCGAAAGCACTGTTCGCTTTTGCCAGCCTGTTGTCCAGCTCCTTGTCCAGCTTGGCGTCTGACGTGATGATGCAGCCAAGGTAGGTAAACTGGTGTACAGACTTCAGTTCGGACTCGCCGATGGTGATGTGGGGAGGGCGATGCTCTTCCTTGGGTGCCGGCTGATGAAGGACCTCTGTCTTTTTCAGACTGACCTCAAGTCCAAAGAGCTGGGCGGCATCTGCGAAGCAGGACGTAATGCGCTGCAAGGCTCTCTCTGTGTGTGCAACGAGGGCAGCGTCATCAGCAAAGAGCAGCTCACGAATCAGTTGGTCTAGGGTTTTCGTGTGGGCCTGCAGTCGTCTGAGGTTGAACAGGCTGCCATCGAGACGATACCTGATGTACACTGCGTCGTCGTCGTCGAGGTCCACTGTGGCCTGCTTCAACATCATGCTGAAGAAGATGGTGAAGAGGGTCGGTGCCAGCACGCAGCCTTGCTTCACGCCGTTGCGAATGGGGAATGGTTCTGAGAGGTCACTGTTTAGTCTGACCTGGCCTTGCTGGTCCTCGTGGAGCTGGACGATCATGTTGAGGAACTTTGGGGGACAGCCAAGTCGCTCCAGGATCTGCCACATACCTTGCCTGCTCACAGTGTCAAACGCTTTTGTTAGGTCGACAAACGTTACGTACAGCCCTTTGTTCTGCTCGCGGCACTTCTCCTGAAGCTGTCTCAGCACAAAGACCATGTCGGTGGTACTCCTGTTGGCTCTGAAGCCACACTGGCCCTCTGGGAGGTGGTCTTCAGCGATGGCAGGTACCAGCCGATTCAGGAGCAACCTTGCGAGAATTTTCCCGGCAATGGACAGCAGGGTAATTCCACGATAATTAGAGCAGGCAGACTTCTCTCCTTTGTTCTTGTACAGGGTGATGATGACTGCATCACGGAGATCCTTTGTTAGTGTTCCTTTTTCCCAGCAGCAGAGAAAGAGGTCGTGGAGCTTGTTGTGCAGTGCTGGGCCTCCATGTTTCCAGATCTCTGGCGGGATTCCATCAATGCCTGCTGCTTTGCCACTCTTGAGCTGGTGGATGGCTGTGAGGGTCTCTTCGGCGGTGGGCGGTTCGTCCAATTCAACCTTTAGTGGAAGGTGTGGGATTTGAAGGATGACTGTTTCTTGAACAGTGCGCTCAGCGCCGAAGAGGTCCTGAAAGTATTCCGACCAGCGGTTCAAGATGGAGGTATTATCTGTGATGAGTGCCTGTCCATCAGCGCTTCGCAGGGGACTTTGTACCAGGTGCCTAGGGCCATACACTGCTTTCAGTGCTTCGTAGAAGCCCCTGTAATCACCGTTGTCAGCGCAGAGCTGGGTCCTCTGTGCGAGTCTGGACCACCACTCGTTCTGGAGCTCTCTAAGCTTGAGCTGGAGACTGCTGCAGATGAGGCGGAAGGCAGACTTCTTCACAGGGCAGGAAGGCTGGGCTAGGTGGGCCTGGTGGGCGGCTCTTTTTTTTGCTAGAAGTTCCTGGATCTCTACGTCGTTTTCGTCAAACCAGTCTTTGTTCCTCTTTCTAGCAAAGCCCAAGACTTCCACAGAAGATTTTACAATAGCAGTTTTCAGTTGTTCCCAGAGTGTTTCAGGGGAGGAGTCTGCTGGATCAACTGTGTCTTTGAGCATGCGCTGTAAATCGGCCTGAAGGGCAGCTTTCTTGTCGTCACGCTGAAGGCTGGCAACATCAAGCTTTTTCTTGGGGGGGGCCCCTTTCTTGGGTTTCAGCTTGAGGCGGAGCCTGAGTTTGCAGCGAACAAGGCGGTGGTCAGTGTGGCACTCTGCGCTGGGCATCACTCTGGTGAGAAGGACGTCACTGCGGTCCCTCTGACGCACTAGGACATAGTCGATAAGGTGCCAGTGCTTGGAGCGAGGATGCATCCAGGTGGTCTTTCGACTGTCCTTTTGCTGGAAAGTAGTGTTGGTGATGACAAGTTGCTGTTCTGCACAGAGCTCCAACAGTAAGCGACCATTGTCATTGCAGTTCCCAACGCCATGCTTGCCGAGGACTCCTTTCCAGGCTTCAGAGTCTTGGCCCACTCTGGCGTTGAAGTCGCCAAGGATGATGACTTTGTCGTCTGCAGGGGTGCTCTGCAGGAGGCTGCGCAGGTCAGAGTAGAACTTGTCTTTTTCTGCAGGCTCTGCCAGGAGGGTTGGGGAGTACACACTGAGAAGGGTGACGTATTGCTGGTGTCTCAGTGGGAGGCGCATGGACATGATGCGGTCGGAGTGACCCGTTGGTAGGTTTTCCAACTTAGTCGCAATGTGGGTCTTCACCATGAAGCCCACGCCTGAGAGCCGTCTTTCTGATGCAGGCCTGCCTGACCAGTAGAGGGTGTAGCCAGCGCCAAGTTCTTGGAGGCTGCCTTCCTCCGGGAGGCGTACTTCGCTGAGCGCGGCGATGTCGATGTTTAACCTCCGCAATTCATGGGCAATGAGGGCGGAGCGACGTTCAGGGCGTCCGCTGTCTGCTATGTCGAGCATGGTTCGGATGTTCCAGCATGCTACGTTGAGTCCGGTCGTGGTCGTCATGAGAGTGGATCCATTGTTTTTTCTTGTTTTCTGACCGCATGAGAAGATGCCCGTTGACCGCGGCTAGCCAACTGGGTTACGAGGGGATGAGCTTTGGTTAGGCCACCTTTTCTAGGCCCCTCTCCGTGTGGAGCAAGCAGTGCTGTCCCTAGAGAAGGCTGCTTGGTCGTTCAGGGTGTGCCGAGTGACGTTGTCATCCCCATGTCAACATCAGGCGACCAATATCCTGAACCGCCTGCATGCAGGTTTGAGACTGCGGCTTCCAGTGACATCTTTCACCTGCCGTTTTGCCCCTTGCCCATCGCTACAGGACTTGGAAAGTTCAGTGTCATAGTCCGTGGGCGTTTCCTAAAGCCTGCGCGGTGGAGCTTTTTGGTGGAGTGCAGTGTGCGCAGTACTGGCCCCACCCTTTAAACCCTTGGTTCGTTTGCCATGGCCTAGCAAGCTGGGACGGTGGCATCGAGGTCCTCGGGTCGTAGGTTTTATATCAGACTGTCCTTGTCTTAGTCTCTGGCTCAAAAGCCTTCCCCGGAGACACGGGGGCTTTGATGTCAGGGGTTTCCTCCCTTAGCCTTTCCGCAGCCAAGCGGCCAAGCCTGCAAGGCAGCAGGGGACTCGTGGAGGGCGGGGTCGTCTATGTCCCGTGCAGATGTGAACATCTGCCCACTGCCCGGGTAGGGGTGACATAGGTATTCTGACATCACCCTTGAACTAAAATGGTTGATCTATCTTCTAGTCTGTAATGTAGCCTTCATAGAACAATAAACAAAAACAACAACAAAAAATCAGCCTCAGGATGTAATGGGTTAAGGCTTTGATAGTTGTTTGGATATATCTGACAGAAGTGTTCTCTTTAATATGTACATAACCTGACATGGGTTTAGAACCCTCTTGTGCATACTGCATACATCCATCAGCACTGTTTACAATACAGATCACTGCATACACAAGTGGATTTCCATTCAATTGCTGTAGAAGAGATATAACCAGCTAATAATACTAATCTCAATTGACTGCATTATGTATTACCAGGTGAGGAGCTGAGTGGTCAGCTAGAAGGATGGCTGGCCAAGGCCAAGGACACACAGAAACCAGCCAGGGCCATCATTGCTCCGTGAGTGAACTCACTCACCTAAAGATTAACTGAAAATATTTATAGATGATGTTTCATCAGCAATTGTGGGAGATTGATAGACCATGATTATTGAAGGGTAAATAGTGCATGATCCGCTTGATGCCTCTTGAGAACTACAGTGTACTTGCTGGCAGGGCTTTGTGGATGTTCACACTTTGACCGACAGCTTTAATACAGTACAAAAAGACATTTTATTTGGTTCTGTCTGTTCACCTTTTTTTCTGTGTGACTTTTCACTGTTACTTTAGATGCACTGAACTTTTTCCACTGTCATAAGTGTAAAACTTTGACTGAGTTTGATTGCATTTGTTTTATGTTGCAGTCATGCAGGCTATTACTATTGCGGAGCATGTGGGGCACATGCTTACCGCCAAGTGGATCCTTCCTCAGTGTAAGTTACAAGATGCATTATCTCACTTTTAGTTCTACTGAACTTCATTTGGGAGGACCACTATTTTTCCTGCTGTTTTCAGTTCACAGAGAGAGAGAGAGAGAGAAACTGATTAAGTGCTACCTATAGCCAAAGGGTTAATATAGCATGGTGGATCAGTCCCTTGTACTGTGCGATTACTGAATGAGTTGATAAGACAATTTTTAATAATAAGCGCATTAAATAGGCGCTTTATCCCAATTGAAAATCGGCTCAAAGCGCCGCCGCGAACTTAACCCAACAAGCACGCTCACTTGAATCACGCGCATTCACTCACACACTGTACATAAACATAGAACATTCACGTGGTGCTAAGGGCAAGCTCAAGCGAGCTACTGTAGTTTTTGGAAATTGAAAATCGTTTGTATTTGAAATTTGATTAAGTGGGCTGAAACTGATACCAAAGTACTGGAGCATCGTGCTTTACCCACGATAGCGGCGTGCTGTGCTCGGCTGTACCCACCTTGTCAGCCCCATCAAGGGCATGGTCTGGCGGCGATGGTTCTGCATGAGCTTGAGGCGGATCATGCGACTGCTGAAGAGCTGCATGAAAGGTTTGCTCTCGCTCTTCTCGCACGCCGCCTCATACTTGTTCTGATGCGAGTAGCGCAGCGGAAGGGGCAAGTCGGTGTAGTAGCGCTGTAGCACCATCTCTGGGTTCATCGGTCCCGAAGATCTTGCGCCTACGTACTACGATGGAGACCAGGCCGCTAAAGCCCTCCTGCCTCCATGGTGAGAGCCGAGCTTGTTGGAAACGTCGCTGAAGTATAGAGTTCGCGGTCCACAAAGCAGGGCGCAACAAGAAATCTCTTGCATGAATGATTTCCTTGCCTAGTATTGTACAAGCTGATGTGAAGACGGGCGGAGATTCGCCTCTAAGGACGAGAGGACTCCATGGTGAAGACCTTTTTTTTAAAAGTCTGCTCTCCCTTGACCAAAAGGCATCTGGAAGGTCCTTATGGTCAGCGCTACTGATTGCCTGGACGCCATGATTTAGCCAGGGTAAGTATCCCGGCTGAAACTACACACCGCCAGGCGTGTACAGGCCACTCAATCCGCCCGGATCCGTATGGAAACCCGAAACAATGGGCCTGCACTGATACTGGCAATGCGGATTAGCATACACAGCGCTCAGCTCGGACCAGTGGCTGTTTCAATCCTTATTACTTCCACTGGCTGTTTTCATCAACTCCCCCAAGTCCAAGGCTTTCCTTTATCCCCTAAGACACGCCAGCCAAATACAGTTTTCGCAGTTCACTAAGCACGGGCACCGATACATTTCTTGTATGAGCAATTTTATTTGCCAGGTAAAGTGTTTGGAGCCCAAGACCCCCACACTGCAGCACCTATTGATCCGCACAGGTTCCCGACTGGTAACAAGGCCGCTGAATGAAACAACCCGCAGTAGCTCCTCTCACAACAGTCTAATAGTCATGTCGTCACAGACACCCAAACCACTCTCTCACTCTCAGGAACAAGAACAACCAAAGTCCACCATGACGAGGAACAGATTCTCACGAGTCGCTGCACTGGCAGGAGATCAGGAGGTACAGGTTCTCATGGGACAACGCGTTCTGTTCCGCATTATACGGCAAGGGATTGATATATTGAACACAGTACACGGGGGTATTGAAGAGTCCAAGATAGATTGGTTTTAAACGGCCCCTTACTGACTCGGCTATTGATATGAAGCGGATAAGGCCCGGTACGGAACCAAACAAGCTGATGCCGGTTTACAAAACATGATAACATTGTGTGCATGTCCAACTTAACCTACTTTCATGGTGATAATCTTCAAGCCTGAACATAACAAACATATCCTGTCAATTCCTCAGCTAAATTACAAATTCAGTTCTCATGAGGTAAAAATAAAGAATAAATTGAATGAGACGACCTGATCGTGATACCTCAAGGTTAGTGCCTTTTTAGTTTGGCGCCTTTGGAGGCACTACACTTGAGCTTAGTGGCTGATTCGTGTCAACAGATGGCGCTGGGACTGAATAAAGTACTTCTGCGCATGGCGTTCATTGTAGAAAACAACACCTACAATTAGGTCAGGACAGCAAAATCAAACCAGTAATATGATTTGTAACACCGCTGTCAAACGCGATAAGATTAGGTGAGACATGGCATTTCAAGGTTGGTAAAATTAACCAGTAAACAACGAAATAAATACACACACACACATACTACTTCATATTTTTTGCCGATTTTACATTTTTGTTCAATGTTTGGAATGTTATGAGTCATTTTGTAAATTTAAGGAATTGCATGTTTGCTTGTCACATTTCTAATGTCAAAGGATATATATATAATTATCTTTGAAGTAAACAGAATCAAAGAGTGCACTAAATTACCTTTTTATTTCATTCTACACCCTTTTAAGACACTTTAGTTTATTATATTATATAGTTTGTTTATTCTTATATCCAACATATACCTTAAGGAAAATTTGTTGAAGGCAAAATACATTTTTCTTTTTCTAACGATTATGTACCAGTTGCAGGAGATGAATCGACCATGATTAATTCAAGGGTAGTGCCAGATTTGTTTGGCGCCAGCTAATCTGGTACTACCATTGAATTATCATGGTCAATCCATCTCCTGCTGTAGGCGTCGGGGCTAAATGGGTTAAACTGAGTGCATGTGCATACAGAGTATGGCTTTCGCTGGCTTACTGATCATACAGTGGAGCGTAAAGTGTACTGATTCGGCAGATCAGGCCTCCTTTTTTTCAAATAATTAAACTTTTGGACCCGTCTGTATTACGTCTGATCTGTCAAGGTGTTTATAAGCTTCACGTCGTGACTCATGACCTCGCTATTCACACGACGCCGTGCACACTGTGATAGGCTTGTTGTATACATTGTGTATGCAAGTAATCCAGTCCCAAAAGGTGACTGCCAAGCGAGTCAGTAAAATGCAAAGCACATCCCAACGAAGATTGATTGATTGATTGATTGTACATTGCTTAACGTCCCGACAGCAACAAGGCCTTCTCAGGACGTGCCTGCACTGCTTGTGAAAAAAAAAAACTAAACAGAACATTGAATGTATGTCGCCAGCCGGTCAAATACGTTAAATAAACCTAACACAAAGCTAAGACCATTTAGCAACACACATTCAATATCAAGAGCTACAGGCAGTGCAGACAGTAGGGAGAGTTTTAATAAGGCAAATACAGGTGAATGGACAAAGGGTAGACAGAAACACATGCCCCAGAATAGAGAGGAAACCCCACCCTGTGGTCCCCAGGGTGACCCTGGGAACAAAAAAGTAGTTAACCCCACCCAAGTCCCCCAGGGCAGACCCGGGTGGGGGCCCAACGAAGAAAGAACCACCCTCATAAAAGACAGTTACAGCACAATTAATTAATAATTCTGGTTAAACTCCTTTCTCCAAAAAGACCTACAAACAAGTACACGATCTGCTACTTATCTTCTAAGGTAAGCGTCAAAACGGGTCTATAACCTTCATCAAAAGATATGAGGCAAGGGGGAGTCGGAGGGAGGAAACGGGGGAAACGGGGGGAGGGAAGATGTCGGTGGGAGAAGGTGGGGGGGGGGGGGGGCGCGGTAAGGGCAGTAAGGAGGGGGGGCCCTTCTTAAGGGCAGTAAGGATTGATTGATTGTACATTGCTTAACGTCCCGACAGCAACAAGGCTTTCTCAGGACGTGCCTGCACTGCTTGTGAAAAAAAAAAAAAATAAACAGAACATTGAATGTATGTCACCAGCCGGTCAAATACATTAAATAAACCTAACACATGGGCCTAAATAAAGCTAAGACCATTTAGCAACACACATCCAATATCAAGAGCTACAGGCAGTGCAGACAGTAGGGAGAGTTTTAAAAAGGCAAATACAGGTGAATGGACAAAGGGTAGACAGAAACATGCCCCAGAATAGAGATAAACCCACCCTGTGGGGCTGACCAGGGTGACCCTGGGAACTAAAAAATACCTAACCCCACCCAAGAAGGGCAGTAAGGAGGGGGGTCCAAACACCCAAAAGAAATTTTAAAAAAAAAACAACATATTTTAAAGTAATCTGGGCTCGGGAGGGAGGGTGCGGAACTCCTGGAATCCACTCCCCAGATCTGCCCCTGAACTAATAATGTCACTGGCGCTAGTCACGTTCATACGCCGCCCGTCGGAAAAGAGACAACCATCATAGGGGAGAGCGTGTTGACCCAAGAGTGCTTTGACGCCACACAGACTCAACAGTAAATAAAAGCTTCGATAGTAAAGGGGCTCAATAAAAACGTCAGTTCTGTGGAAGACACCTGGATTCCTGGTGCCGGTTGCACAAACGAGCTTAGTCCTGTGCAAGCCACTAAGCAAGGTGCTCCGTCCACCGGAAAAGAGACAACCATCATAGGGAGAGCGTGTTGACCAAAGAGTGCTCTGACGCCACACAGACTCAACAGTAAATAAAAGCTTCGATAGTAAAGGGGCTCAATAACAACGTCAGTTCCGTGTGGAAGACACCTGGACTCCTGGTGCCGGTTGCACGAACGAGCTTAGTCCTGTGCCAGCCACTAAGCAAGGTGCTCCGCTATAACGGATAATCTTGTTTAGTGGCTGGCGCAGGACTATGCTCACTCATGCAACTGAGCCCTGGTCCAGCCGTTATTATGTGGCCTGACACTCAAATGAAGACGAAGTAACGTTAATGGATAAGGTGCACAGTAAACAGCATTGCTGCCGATTGCTTACCCGGCGACATTCGTAAGCTTTAAACGACACAGTGTCGTTCTGTAGCCAAAAGGGCGGATCAATTATCTACCGAAAGGGGGGAGGGAGGATGGGGGTTGCAACTTTTTGTTTGGGACCTTTAACCTTATGAGACCGATGGCGCTCAGTGGGCAGACCTTGCGTCCCATGGGGAAAAAAAAAAGCGGGGGAAGGGGGGGGGGGTGGCGGAAGGTGGTAGACGCGGCTCACGTGTGATTATCACACTTCTACCGATTCAGTTCATAAGATTCACAACGAGGTGTAGAGGTGTACCTACGCGACTTTCATACGAATGTTTACCTTTTTTTTTCGGGGGGGGGGGGGGGGCCGCGGGGAGGGGATGCCCGGAACCCCTGCTCCCCTCCTCTCTCCGATCCGCCCCTGAGCCTACACATGTAGGGGAGGAGCCCCTATTATGAAGCAGTGCTTATTATGAAACACCTTGCTCCCGGCGAAACGGAATAACTTTTCTAAATTCCGCCTGTGCAGTAATATAGAGCTACTTCAGTGAACCTTATTTCCGGTACAAGAATGTCAGGCGTGATGAAAACGAAAACACGCCGAGGAAATGTGATTTTTGACCCTTCTGCATCTAATTTTTTCGCCATTTTGAAACACATACATAAGCATTCAGTTTTGTGATTTTTTTTAAAAAATAGCCACTCTTGTCAGGAAGAGCAATCTTCGGACATCAGATAACCAGCAGCAATCGTTTTGGTTCTCTTTTTGTTGTTTTGGAGGCACGCATTTTCCTGGAGAGGTATCTTGTTCCTATTATGAAACACAAAGAGCTCCTAACATGAAACGTGTTTCATAATTAGAACAGTGTTTCATATAAGGAGCAGTGTTTGTATAGCGTATATATCGGAAACCATCCAGCCAGTTTGATCCGAATTTCAGATGTTGATACTTTTTCTCAGTACAGGTATCCCACACCATGATCATGTCACTTTGCGGAGAGGGTGAGGACCTACAAATGCGCCACTTGCTGACTGTCAAAACGAGGGTGCTGGTGTTAGTGCAGGTGGGAGGTCGCGGGAAGGGGGTTAGTGGTCTGGAGACCTTTTCACCAATGGGCGAAAAATCACACGACGGACCGTTTACAATTTCCAAGAGGCGCTGGAGTGTGTGTGTGTGTGGGTGGGTGGGTTGGGGGGGGGGGTTTTCCAAACTCCCCAAAATGGAAAATTACACATTAAAAAATATCCTGGGAGCCGTGCACCTTGGAACACCCCTCTCCCCCTGACCTTGCTTTTTAAATATGTACATAAACCTGTGTCGATAATTTTAGGAAGTTTACAAAGTAAAATAGGTAAAAGCACTGTCAGGGGAGAGGATTGTGCTGTATCGACCAATGATCATAGATCTAGTTTGATCGAAGCACAAAACAAACAAACAAAAAAACCAACAACAACAACAACAACAAAAACGATAGGAAAGAGTGACTGGAAGCAATGCATATGGAAACATTTTACTGTGGTGTCTGCAGGGACATACATTCCATGCCTCCAAATAGAGCTAAATTTCCATGCACCCTAAGAGAAACCCTACTAAAAGGGGGGAAGGGGTTGCAGTCGATATTGTCGTAATAAATGAAAAGAAAAGGGGAGACTGCCAGTGCTAATATTTTAGGATGTTACCTACTTTACAAAGTAAAGTAGGTAAAAGCACTGTCAGGGGAGAGAATTGTGGTGTATCGACCAATGATCATAGATCTAGTAGTATTATTGTGAGGACAAAATGGGCCGTGAGGTCTTTGCAAATGTCTTTTCTTTCTTTAATTACTTTATGGGTCTGCTTATGCATGCAAATTTTCCTATAAATCATTCATCATAGGAATAGAAAATCTCTTTAAATTTTGGTAATTCGTCCTGAGCAGGTTTTTAAAAGAATTTATGTTAGGTGCTTTTTTAAAAATGAAACTGGTAACTCATTTCAAACAATGGTAACTCTGTTAGAAAAACAAAACTTCCGCAGGTTAGTGTTGCAGTGCTGTACAAAGATTTTCCCTTCAGAGTTTCGGGTTCTGTCACAAAATGGTGCTGCAAAAAAGTCGTTCCAATTTAGGTCGTCGATGCCATTATAAATTTTAAAAACTTGGATTAAGTCTCCACGTATTCTATGTCCACATAAGGAGTGTAGTCCAAAGTATTTGAGTCTGTCTAAATAAGTCATATTTCTACATTCTTTGACCAGCTTTGTTGCTCGTCTCTGTACCCTTTCGAGTGCAACTGAAACCTCTTTAAACCTGCGCTAAGTAAGTGACTGGAAGCAATGCATATGGATGCCCCCACGAAGCGGGAGAGGGGGGGGGGCGTTTCACATATCCCACTGTTCCAGCCTCCCCCCCCCCCCTCCTTGGGGGACCTAGATTTAAATTTCCATGCACCAAGGGGCTGGAACAGTGGGATATGTGATACGCCGCCCTTCTGGGAGGGGGGGGGGGGCTTCCATATGCATTGCTTCCAGTCACTTGCTTAGCGCACCCTCTCTTTCCTATCTTTTTTTTTTTTTTTGGTGCTTTGATCAAACTAGATCTATGATCCTTGGTCGATACAGCACAATTCTCTCCCCTGACAGTGCTTTTACCTAGGAGGAAAAACTATATACAGTAGCTTGTATTCCCAAATACATAGAACATTTTCAACACACTTGCTGACATGCCTGCCCTCTGACCTTCGGAAGGAGCCAATAAACTTAATGTGCAGAGACAGTTTAACCCCTAGCAAAACATTTCCACTGGGGTCTTATTGCAAAGTTCACAAACAAACTACCTGTAATAACAATAACCTAACAATACGAAAGCCTTCTTACTTCTCATGACCTTTGACCTTAATGAGAGGTTAACTTAGTAGAGCTGCAGACAAAAGTTGTATCATCAGTTTTCTCTTTGGCAAGTTTGAAAATAAGTTTACAACTATTTTCTTTTTTAAAAAATCACCCGTTATTGACCTTGTAACCTTGACCTTTCATGGAGGTCAGCGCAAGTGACAATCAAAGCTATTGTCAAATATGATCACTGTGCCAAATTAGAAGTCTGGGGCTCTGATGGTCTCTCAGAAGTTCAAAATGATAACATCTGTCACAATTGGATATAAACAGGATAATAGATGGATGGACCAATAGTGGACCAGTGGCGGATGACTCATTATATTTAACTCACTTTTAATATTAGATGAACCTATAATGTCTGCTAACCATCTCTCATGCCTTAATTGTCCAACAAAATGCAAGTAAAACTTGTAAAAAGGACATAATCACAGTTTCATAATAGGAGACCTAGTGTTTCATATTAGGCAAATGGTGCCTAATATGAAACAATGTGTCACATTTTTTCTAACTGGAACTGCTTCTGCATCGATTCGAGTTTTGAAATTTGGCTTTGTCCTAAGATGCATCAATATAATCTCTATCAAACCCTGGTTTCAGATTGATTCTACCTTTCTTTGGACGGTCGCGCGAGACGCTTTTGCTTTAGTGTTTCATACATGGGTCTCCTCCCCTACATTACTTCGGTGAATCCGTTTAGTTACTTCGTTAGCTGTTTCTCTCTCTCTCTCTCTCTCTCTCTCTCTCTCTCTCTCTCTCTCTCTCTCTCTCTCTCTCTCTCTCTCTCTCTCTCTCTCTCTCTCTCTCTCTCTCTCTCTCTCTCTGTCTGTTAACTACAGTTAACTAGAGTAACTGTAAAGTAGAGGCAAAACTCAAGCCATCCGTTTCTATGCAAGGAACTGATTGTCTTTTAAAGTTGAAAGTCTACTACTGCCATGACTGTTCAAAGAAATATTTCTACAACAGGTGGTTAAGAAACGCAACATACGGGTCTAGCTATGGTTCATTTAGACATAGGAGAATCCAGATAATAATAATTTGACGAAGGCTACGCTCCGCTGACAAGCCAAAGATTGACGCGACGCTAATGGAATAACAAAAATAACACGTATAATTACGCGTGTGCTGCATTTGTTTGCATGCCAAAACTGCGGTAGGTGTGTCGACAAGAAATATCAAATACAAATGGAGCTTAAATTTGTCTTCAAATGTACGCGTATTGGCCCTTTAAATGGACATCGCTGCCAAGTAATCCCACATCGTAATACAGGAGCCTGAAAATGAGAAAAATGTCATAGTGTGTGTTTCTGTTCTTAACAATAAATGTAAATAGCAAGCACAGGGTTGAAACAAGATGAGGATTTCATCCCAAAGTCTACCGTATGGAGCTCACGTGCGGTATTTTATTTAGGAACATTCAGAGTTGTTCATATTTTTAAGCTTATCCTTCTGCCCCATTTCCCTCCTCTCTAAACCAACCTCTGATCAACATACACGCCAGCGCACACAAATAAATACGGACACACAGCGCTTCCCGACATTAGTACGCTCTGTGGCCGGCTGGAGTAGCGACAGGAATTCTGAAGAAGAAGAATAGTAGAGCAGCAAAATGACGTCACTATAAGCTTCACGTCATGGCATCGCTGGTCTCACGACGCCGTGTACACTGCGACAAATTTGATGTTTCACGTCACTCATCCGAAAGGCACGCTCTTCCAGAGCTGACTGTTTTGTTCCACACAGCCTTTTCCAGGGCTGACTGATGGGAGTAAATAGTGGCTCCAAAACTTGCAAAAATGAATTACTTATTATTGAAAAAGTTGAAGAGGTAGGGGAGGAGACCCATGTATGAAACACTTGAGCAAAAACGTCTCGCGCGAAAGTCTCAAGAAAGGCAGAATCAATCTGAAACCAGGGTTTGATAGAGATTATAGTGATGCTTATTAGGACAAAGCCAAATTTCAAAGCTCGAATCGATGCAGAAGCAGTTCCAGTTTGAAAAAAAAAGTGACACATTGTTTCATATTAGGTACCATTTGCCTAAATGAAACACTTGGTCCTATTATGAAACAGTGTGATTATGTCTTTTTTTACAAGTTTCACTTACATTTTGTTGGAAAATTAAGGCATGAGAGATGGTTAGCATACATTATAGGTTCATTTAATATTAAAAGTGGTTAAATATAATGATTCATCCGCCACCTGTCCACTTTTGGTCCACCCATCCATCATCCTGTGTATATCCAATTGTGACAGATATTATCATTTTTAATTTCTGAGAGACCATCAGAGCCCCAGACTTCTAATTTGGCACAGTGATCATATTTGACAACAGCATTGACTGTCACTTGCGCTGACCTCCATGAAAGGTAAAGGTTACAAAGGTCAATAAACGGGCGATTTTATAGAAAATAGTTATAATCTTATTCTAAAACTTGTCAAAGATAAAACTGATGATACAACGTTGTTTGCAGCTCTACTAAGTTAACCTCTCGTTAAGGTCAAAGGTTACGAGAAGTAAGAAGGCTTTTATTTTAGGTTGTTGTTATTACAGGTAGTTCGTATATGAACTTTGCAATAAGACCCCAGTGGAAATGTTTTGCTAAGGGTTAAACTGTCTATGCATATTAATTGTATTGGCTCCTTCCAAAGGTCAGAGGGCAGGCATGTCAGCAAGTCTGTTGAAAATGTTCTATGTATGGGGGAATAAAAGCTACTGTATTTAGTTTTTCCACCTCAGAAGTAAAACTCGATACAAGCTAGCATTATCGACACAGGTTTATGTACATATTCAGAAGCAAATTCAGGGGGAGAGGGGTGTTCCAAGATGCTCCCAGAATATTTTTTAATGTGTAATTTTATATTTTGGGGAGTTTGGACCCCTCCCGCCCCCCCCCTCCCCCTCCCACCCCACACACACACCCTCCAGCACCTCTTCTTGAAAATTGTAAACGGTCCATCGTGTGATTTTTTTCGCCCATTGGTGAAAATGTCTCCAGACCTCTCTCCCCCTTCCCACGACCTCCCACCCGCACTAACACCAGCGCCATGCGCCCCTCGTTTGATAGTCAACAAGTGGCGCATTTGTAGGTCCTCACCCTCTTCACATTCTCAGCAACTGTGACTCCGCCGACAGGAAGAGTTCCCACAAGAAGGCCTACGGAATCTCCCGCACGTTATTTCTTCTTCTTTTTTTTTCTTTTTAAATTGCCCTATACCTTAAAGAGAGGTCATTTGCAATAGTATTCGTGGTAAAAAATGCATATTTGCGTACTTTCAAACTTTTGCTCCCAAAGTTAACTTTTTAAAAATTAGTGTGCAAAAAATGACTAATCTTTACAAACACATCGATCTGGGATGACCTTGACCTTTTCTACAGGTGAAATATGTAGGTAAAGTTATTTTTGTAAACTACAATTGTGTCGAGTTTAAAGTCTGTGAATGTTATAGTCCCTAAAAAAATTGCCTTATACAAACCGTACGCATACACACACGACGGCTGAAGAGCGGCTGCATGGAAGATTAGTGACTACATTTATACTGTTTCACATTTGCTGTCACACCTAAGCCAACAAGGTTTGCTCTTGGAACAACTATTTAGCCCCACCCTCTCCCCGCAGACAGTAATACGCCATTTTGTCTGTCTGAAAGCATTCCGGACAACTGTGTGCGTCATCTTGAAGTGTTGTAGCGACATAAGCCTGGTTTTTGACATATCTGTTTTATTCTCTTCACTACCACTAGACACAAATATTACTCTGAAATCTTTTCTAATTCAGTTCCAAGGAACCCCAAACGTCAAATAAATATATGTCAGTTGTGTCAGCAAGAGCCAAAATCGCCTGAAGCCCCCGCGATCGCGCGAGGCTCATGAGGATCTATGTGTCTTGCAGATGTACCCTACTGAGAGTTTCTCGGCTGTGAAAGGGTTAAGTGCAAATATCATCAAACAAAAGTTGGAAAAAATCGGGCCTGTGGTTTCAGAGATATTGTCTGCACAAAGGTTCACACAAATATGGCCTCTGCGACCTTCACCTTACAGATCGTGAATTCATTCTGTTAAAAACATCACCTATGAGGGTAAGGCATCCTTTTATAAAAATTCAGAGCAAATCAGTACAGCGGTTTCAGAGGTAATAATAATCTGCAAGAAAGATATGGCAACTATAACCTTGACCTTGAGGTAGAGGCACAGTTAAGATTGATGGCAATGTGTGATATAATTGTGACCGGGTACACCCGGCTCTCATAACCCATCTGATGTCATTTTGTTTGTTGCATCACGACTTTGTTTGCAAAAGTGGTGTGTATTATCATTCAGTGGTTTTCCTTCAATGTAATGTCTCGCAAGGTATTGCTTTCATTGATGCCTGCGTTAGTCCAATCTCTCCAGCTTACTTCCAGACCACTAGGTATTCAGCATCGGTTCAGGGGACGCAACCGTGTCAGCCGCCTACTAGTGGCTGTGTTCTATAGCGTGGGTGCCAACAATGGTGATGACAGCTTGTGTTTGTGATGAGGCATTCTAAGTTTAATATCTCTTCAATGCCTGTACTGATTGTTTTAAACCAAGATCCATAAGATTCAGCATGATAGTCTCTTTCATTTTGTAATCTATTTCTAGTCCGATCGATTTTGGGTTAAACATTATTTTGGGATTTTGCACCTTTTACATCGACCAGGTCTTTGGAGAAAAGTCCATTAAAAATTCATAATTAATTCTAGCCGTCTTTAATCGAATTAATGTTTGATACTAGTGAAACTACATTCGTGGCTTGTTCATTAATAAGCCACGAATGTAGTATCAGAGTTATGGTCAGAAAACCAACCGCAAACTAGCACAAATTTCAGCATTTCCGCTCCAACAGCACCGAGTTCTGGAAGCGGGCGAGTGGTGCTTTCTTTGCAGCCCGCGCCTGCCGTATATAACGCCCATTCCGTAGCACGCTTGCGGTCAGTGCCACTCAGCCGTTACTTTGCCATAGACCACTCACGCCGCTACGAACTACAATGTCGACTCCCTCTTAGCTCTGTAAGTAGCTCATGTATTGTATTTTTGGTCTTGAACTTTGATGCCTGATGATCTTCTAACCCGGTTACAAGTGGCGTCGCCGGCCCGACAAGATTATAGAAGTGAGAACGTCGAACAAGAACTGAAGAAACAGCGTAGAGGCCACAATCACCATGGCAGATCAGCAGGAGGAGAGGCTTCAGCCGGTCATCGTGGCCAGCTTCAAGCCAGAAACACTACCAAGGTTCACCGGCGACGAGGGCTGCTTCGCTGCGGAGAACTTTGTGGAGGAGGGTCGCCGTAGACTGCAACACTGCAAGCTGCCCCCAGGCGCAGCCATCGAGTGGGTGCTACATTCACTGGATGGGTGTGCCAGGAGGGAGGTGCTGGACCGCCCTTATATGGACCGTGACACCCCAGAGGCACTCCTTACTCTGGTCCAGAGTATTTTCGGTGACAAGCGGGACCGAGCTGCAGTCCTCCGTCAGTTTCAAGGACGAATGCAGGGGGAGGGAGAAAACATATCAATACGCGCACGCTCTCTCTGCCCTGGCCCAGCGTGCAAACAAACTCCCCACCCTAAGCAGACTGTCGTAATGTATCTCACTATTTGTGGTTCGTGAGTCGTTGTCTAAAGCGTGCGCATGCGTGCGCGAGTTGTGAGTGCGCACTTACAGTTATAATTATTATAAGATAAGCGCATTATAAATACCGTAATTATTATTTTATTATAAAGCAGCGTAGGTGATCTCCTTCTGCGCGACAAGTTCACAAGTGACCTGTACCTGCCAGAATTAAGCAGGGACTTGAGGCGCTACTTTGCTGCAAAACCTGCAGCCACCTTTCTGGAGGCCAAGGAAGAGGCGGTTGCGGTGGATGCGGGAGGATGACAACACCCTCCGCGTAGACCACATCACTGCATCCCACGAGACAGCGGAAATGGAGGCCCTGCGACGACAGCTGGCGGTGGTCACAGCCCGGACTGAGGAGCTGCAGGCACAGCTGCAACAAAAACCCCAGTTTACCAGGGAAAGGTTTCGGGGCGCACAGCACCAACCGGGCCCCCGTCACCACCAGCCCAAGTGCTTCTGGTGCCACCGACCCGGGCACAGACAGTCCGAGTGCAGGACACGCCAGCGCTACAGGGAAAACCTCCAACGCTCTGCATATCCTGCGCCGCCAGGCCATTTCTACGCACATCAGCAGCCACCACCGTTTGGCGCAACATATTACCCCCCCCCCCCCCCATACCCACGGCCAACAACTCCTGCCCCCTTCACCCAGTTCCGCTATCCCCCCCCCCCCCCAACAAATACCCCAGACTGAGCCCCAGCACACCAGACAGCAACAGGGAAACTAGAGTCCCCCGTTGTCATTAGTCAGACAACGGGGGAAGCCAGTTCTCTGGAGGGCCTAGTAGGTCACTGCCCGATGGTAAATGTGGAGGTCAATGGAGCATCAACAAAAGCCCTTATTGACACTGGAAGCCAGGTATCTACCATTACCTCCACATATTACCACCAGCGCCTCAAGGACAAAGCCCTACACACCCGCCAGTTCAGATCCTTAAAGGCAGCCAATGGACTGGAGGTCAAGTATATCGGCATCATTGTGGTGGACATTAAACTTTTTGGTGAAACCATCCCAGCGGTTCCGGTTTTGGTGACCAAGAATTCCGCAGACTCATTCACCATTGCTGCAAAGTCCAGGGTTCCCTGCCTGCTCGGCATGAACGTGTTGGGAAAACTGTCGGGGACCAAACCGCATCTTCCACCTGTGCTCCAGGCTGTAATCCAGGAAACTAAGCTCGACAGTAGGAGCATGCGAGGCCTAGCTAGGGTGGCCACAAGATCCAGCATACCAGCTATGTCTGTGGTGACCATACGCATCACCTTGCGACATCTCCCAGCTATGGAGCTACTGGCTCTCCCACTTGCGCAGCCCCTCCCTCAAGGCATCCTGTTGGTGCCAACGCTCGTCAGCAGCAAGCCGACCGAACGCTACGTACCGAGGAGGACTGCATTTTGGAGGACAACATGACCGAGGAGGACTGCATTTTGAAGCCAGGAACAGAGTTACATTCTGCGACCGTAGTAGATGGGCAGAACAAACTTGAGATCCACACTGAGTGCAACCAACTGACGTTAGAAATTGCACCAGTGGTCGCCAAGGTGACAGCTCCTGATTCTGTTACATGCCCAGACTTTGAAGGCGATGATGAAGACCGTGCTCAGCTTCAACAACTGTTGGACCGTTTTGCACATATATTTGCTAAAGATGACACCGATCTTGGGTACACGGACATTGTGCAGCACAGGATCCCAACAACGGATGAAGTCCCAGTCGCACAGACCTACAAGAGCATTCCACCAACACAACTACAGGAGGTGAAAGAGCACCTACAAGGCCTTCTTGCTGCAGGGGGTGATAACCGAAAGCTACAGTCCTTACGCTGCTCTTGTGGTGTTTGTACGCAAGAAGGATGGACGACTGCGCCTTTGCCCGTACACTACCGCCGCCTCAACAGCAAAACGATCCGTTAGTTAGTTAGTTAGTTATTTGGGTTTAACGCCGAGCAGGCGACTAAGGCCATCTCACAGCGGGAAGGGTAAAAATCTGGTCAGCCAGACTAAAAGCAAGGTCTTAAGACAAGATGTAAATAGAGATTAAAAATCTCAGGCTAAAATGTCGCACATGTCTTTAAAAGAAACCTCTACAGACTCTCAAAAAGGGCAAATAAAAAAAAAATCCACATAGTCTATGAATGCTCAGATCTTGTTAAAAATATTGCATTCTCTCAAAAAATTGAAGATTTTGTCCGGGGGAACATCCCGGAACAAAACCTTCAAGGAGTCTGCTGTGAAGTGTTTATATCTGGTGTCAATTAGGTCAGCACAATACAGCAAAAAGTGTCGAACAGAAAACTGCTCATCACAGGCAAAACACCATGGACGCTCATCCTGTTTAAGTAAGTAAGAGTGCGTAACATACGTGTGCCCGATGTGGAGCCGAGCAAGGACAGTCTCCTCACGGCGGCTGCCGCAGCGGAAAGGTAGACTGTCAGACAACTTAGGAAGAGCTTCATGAAGCTTGTTCCCTTCCTCTTTGTCAAAACGATCCGAGATGCCTTTCCCCTACCGCGGATACAAGAGTCTTTCGACGCGCTGGTAGGATCCCAGTACTTCTCGACTGTTGACCTGGCCAGCGGCTTTCATCAAATCGCTGTCCACCCCACCGACCAGCCGAAAACAGCATTCACGACACCTTTCGGGCTATTTGAATATACCCGAATGCCCTTCGGTCTGGCGTCGGCCCCTGCCACATTCCAGCGGTTAATGCAAGCGACTGTCTCAGACTTCCTTTTCCAGTTTCTGCTGGTGTACCTCGATGACCTACTCATCTACTCCAGGACTTTTGACGATCACTTGTTACATCTAGAAAAGCTGTTCAAGAGGGTGGAGGACACAGGACTGAAGCTCAAGCTTGAAAAGTGCCAATTCCTTCGAAGACAAGTGACGTACCTTGGTCATACTTGGTCCGCTGCGAGAAGGAAAAGGTAGAGGCAGTGCAGAAGTGGCCAGCCCCAACAACCACAACTGAAGTGCGACAGCTTCCTCGGTTTCGCCAGTTACTACCGACGGTTCATCAGTGGCTTCGCAAAACTCGCCGGACCACTCCATGACTTGGTCACCCAAGCAAACCAGGACTCCAATAAGAAGAAGAAAACTCTCTCCATTTCACACTTGTGGGACTCGCATCATCAAGCTTCATTTGATGCTCTGAAGACAGCACTGACATCAGCCCCGACTCTTGGGTTTACTGACTTTTCACAACCATTTATCCTAGAGACTGATGCGAGTCATGATGGACTGGGTGCTATCCTGTAGCAGAAACAAGCTGGAAAGACACTAGTGAGTCATTGCCTTCGCTAGTCGGCGACTACGACCTTCAGAGAAGAACCAGCAGCACAAAATTGGAGTTTCTTGCCATGAAATGGGCGATTACGGAGAAGTTCAGGCACTACCTGATTGGGGCCAAGTTCGTCGTCTATACGGACAATAATCCTTTGACCCATCTCAAAACGGCAAATTTAGGGGCGCTTGAGCAACGTTGGGCCGCACAGTTGGCCCAGTTTGACTTTGAGGTACTCTACAGACCTGGGAAGACTAACCCAGCAGATCCACTTTCAAGAATGCCACTGGGTCAGGAACACCGAGAAACGGACTTGCAAGGACCAGTCACCACCCTTGTTCCACCTGAGGTCAAGGATGCCCGTGACACCTCCATCGCACAACTGACTGTCTGCGACCGCCTGGGTGTGGAACCACCCCATGACATCATCTCGCCTGTCGACTTGGTAGATCCACCAATCAAGCCTACCAATGAACTCTTGACGCCAGCATCTGGTAGTGAGATCTTCCCTCGCTACACCCCGGAGAAGCTGCGTGAGCTCCAACTGCAGGACAAGGACATCGGACCAGTACTCATAGCTATGCCTAGAAGACTGCCTCCAAGTAACGATCCGTCGCTGCGTACTCTTCTGAAGCAGCATCCAAAGCTCACTGTGCAAGATGATGTGCTGTACCGCAAGGTGTCAGAAGCCAACAACCCTTTACAGCTTGTCCTCCCCAGCGTTCTTCGCCCCACAGTCATCAAAAGTCTTCACGACAACATGGGTCACCAAGGTTTTGAACTCACCATGGACTTGCTGCGAGCTCGGGTATACTGGCCAGGCATGTACCGAGACATTGAGGACTACATCAAGTCATGTGAACGTTGCACCATGGGACGTCGGCAACATCTGAAGCTTCCATCAGGACACCTTCTTGCCAGCCGCCCACTTGAAGTACTTGCCAATGACTTTACCACATTCGACATGGCGAGCGATGGTCGGCAGAGTGTTTTGGTGCTCACGGATGTGTTCACAAAGTTTGCACAGGCCTTTCCCACGCAGAATCAAGAAGCGTCACCAGCCGCCAAGATTCTGGTGGAGCAGTGGTTCCAGCGTTTCAGAGTCCCGGAGCTGTGTCGGTGCTACAACATCAAGAAGTCACACACCACTGCATACCACCCCCAAGGGAATGGCCAGTGTGAGCGATTCAACCGTACCATTTTTGGGCTCCTTACGTCTCTGTCGCAGGAAAGGAAGAGCTGATGGCCAACTCATCTGCCGGAACTTATACAAGCGTACAACACAATGCCGCATGCATCGACTGGTTTCAGCCCCTACTTCCTGCTGTTTGGGCAAGAACCCAGGCTGCCAATAGACGACCTTCTCTGGAGACCAACGACAATGAAAGCCGTTGGACCGGCAGATTTGGTTAAACAACATGAGCACTGTCTACATCAGGCCCATGAGCAGGCTTATGAATAGTTGCAATGAGCAGCTGCAGAGAGAGCATGCAGAAACATCAAAGGTGCCAGTGACCATGTTCTAAACATTGGGGACCTGGTCTATCTTAGGAACCGAGTCCTTGGCTGCAACAAGTTTCAAGACTTGTGGCTACCGGAACTGTATATTGTCACAAGACGACCATACGCAGACAGCCCAGTCTATGGTGTGATGCCACGATCAGGGGGACTAGAGAAAGTGGTCCACCGCACAAACCTCCTGCCAGCCTCAAGCAGTTTCCTGCAAGACTTGGAGGAGAAACCATCAACCCCTCCAGCACAAGAAACAGAGCCGGGGGGTTTTGATTTGCTACTGGCGTATGTACCACCAGGCCTCCTTACCCCTCCTTCTGGGCCTAACGTTCTGAACCTCGCACCCGTGGCTCCCCCAGTTCCCGTGCAACCTGAGGTACCATTGAAGCCGCAACACCTACCCCTACCTTAGAGGATCGAGTGACAGCTGTGCATCCAAGTGCACCTCTCAGGCGCTCAACTCGGATTAGAGCCAGGTCTGTTAGCGCCCGGAAACCTGCTTTTGGCCACCATTCCTACGTACAAATCACACTGGGGAATGGTTTGCCCAAAGCAAGTTAGGGTGCCCTGAGACATATAGACTTGAAAAATATGTGTGCCACTGCCGCTCACCGAATTCCAATCTGTGCCGAAATTTTCAAAGCATCCGGACTACCTAGGACTGTCCATGCTATGTAGTGTACGTAGTACACTTGACATTGATCATTTGTGTAGTGCATTATAGTAGATAGTAGAGAAGCTTAGAGGCTGATATTTAGTTCAAGAATGTAATTTTGGTTTGGTTAGTGACCTGATCTTCATATGATGGACTGTGGAAGCAAGAATTAAACTATGAACTGTGGAAGCCGACTAATCATGAAATGGACTTGTGGACATGGACTGATTATGTTCAAATTTATATCAAGCTGAATTATTATGGATGATGTTAACCCACCAGTATGGACTCTGTTTGCCTGTACCGCCATGAGATGGCCTTAGTCGCCTGCCCAGCGTTAAACCCAAATAACTAACTAACTAATCTGTTTGCCTGTGGTCTTTTTTTTCTGTCTCTTCCATTGGGTTCTGTCTGGTCAGGTTTAATATGTCTTAATTGCAATAATCCAGTCAGATTCTTGCAATGCAAGACAATGGAAGAGATCTATTATTTTTGGAAGTAGCCATTTGTCTATCATAATATGTTGACATAGGAGGGTAAAGGATTTTGTGTTGTTCATTAACCTCAGGTTCGTACAGCCTGATGTTTCTGGGTTTTTTGTTCGCCAGCGCGGATGCTGGCACTTTTCGGTGGGCTGAGATGTGACCGGGTACACCCGGCTCTCATAACCCATCTGATGTCATTTTGTTTGTTGCATCACGACTTTGTTTGCAAAAGTGGTGTGTATTATCATTCAGTGGTTTTCCTTCAATGTAAGGTCTCGCAAGGTATTGCTTTCATTGATGCCTGCGTTAGTCCAATCTCTCCGGCTTACTTCCAGACCACTAGGTATTCAGCATCGGTTCAGGGGACGCAACAGTGTCAGCTGCCTAGTGGCTGTGTTCTATAGCGTGGGTGCCTACAATGGCGATGATAGCTTGTGTTTGTGATGAGGCATTCTAAGTTTAATATCTCTTCAATGCCTGTACTGATTGTTTTAAACCAAGATCCATAAGATTCAGCATGATAGTCTCTTTCATTTTGTAATCTTTTTCTAGTCCGATCGATTTTGGGTTAAACATTATTTTGGGATTTTGCACCTTTTACATCGACCAGGTCTTTGGAGAAAAGTCCTTTAAAAATTCATAATTAATTCTAGCCGTCTTTAATCGAATTAATGTTTGATACTAGTGAAACTACATTCGTGGCTTGTTCATTAGTTACAAACTGCAAGGTTCTAGCTCCAGTAGTATCAGAGCTATGGTCAGAAAACCAATCGCAAACTAGCACAAATTTCAGCATTTCCGCTCCAACAGCACCGAGTTCTGGAAGCAGGCGAGTGGTGCTTTCTTTGCAGCCCGCGCCTGCCGTATATAAAGCCCCTTCCGTAGCATGCTTGCGGTCAGTATCACTCAGCCGTTACTTTGCCACAGACCACTCGCGCCGCTACGACGATACAACTAGGAAGAACTACAATGTCGACTCCCTCTTAGCTCTAGCTCATGTATTGTATTTTTGGTCTTGAACTTTGTTGATTGATGAAATGATGCCTGATTTATATCGGTGCCTTGATACCTGTTTTGCCCTATAGTTAGGAGTAAGCTGTTCAAGATGTAATTGTTTAGAGTGCCTTCAAGTCAACTTTGTAGCCATTTTTGGCAGCCAGAACTTTCTGTAACTTTGTTGCGATAGTGGATTTCAATGATTTCTAGTTTTGTTGTTTATCGTACTTCATCATGTGGCTTCCAATTAAGATTGGAATTTTGTGACAGAATTATTTGCGGCAAAACAGCATGAAGGTAACGTGAACTCTGATTTAATGCTTCTGCCTTTGGATAGCTTTTCTTGTACAATGGGATTGATTACCATTTGCTCCAGTGATGCTAAATTATTTTGGCATCATTGTAGGAAATGTTGAGACATTGCTTTGTCTGACAGATTGTTTTGGTTAGGCTTTCATTTTCCTTGCTATCCTCCTCACATTGCTTTGTATGATTATACTATAATTGTGTAGGATTGATCATGTAGGCTTTCATGTCCCTCCTATCTTTCTCACTTTGACATGCATAGCTTTTAGCCAAATAGTGCGTACCGCATGGGCTGGGACGCTGTAGCGTGACGTCACACTTATTTATATTTAGTATGCACAGCCATTTTGTTTCCGCTTGGCGTCTGCTTCCGGTTGGCTTGTTTACATTTGGAAGACACCCCCCTCCCCCTTCCTTTTAATTGTGTTTTTTAATCGGCGGGGCCTGCCCCTGCTCTAAATAAGTTACCCTTTTACATTCTTTGGCATTTAGTGAGAGGAATAGATACGTTATACATTTTTTTTCTTTACACACTGTTGACATCGTTGATATGGGAAGCAGTTTCCCACTCATCTTGCCCTAGGCCTATGGAAAGGGCTTTTTGACTTGAGGACATTCTATAAGTACTTAGATTCTTTTAGAAGCCAGCCGACAGCAATGCCAAATAGAGGCAATTATATTATCTTTTATGAACTTTTGTCATGGCATGTCTATGCTCTTCCTCTTTTCTGCCCCCTCCACTGTTCGTGCTGATCTGTGACTGCATTTGGCGACCTAGAGTTGTCGGTCCAGAATCGCAGATTGACACGTTAGTTTGACTTAACAGTTGCTGAGTTATATCACTGTTGTGCTGGTCTGTGATTTTGCATCCTGCGGCCTAGTGTCGCGTGGTCCGGGATCACAGATCAACACTGTAATTCTGTGGGCCAGTAAATTATTATGGTGCATAAGATCCCCCTTCTCTTTTTGTTTTTGTGAGGATGTTTTTATAGTCTTTTGCTGACTACACATGCACCTAGTTTTACATATATGCATTCTGCCTCCCTGTTTTACACTAGTTTAGACCCAGGCTGTTTGTGTTGTCATTATAGACAGATGTATGTGAGTGATGAGTTGCGTTAGTGTGTATGAGCGTGTGGATGCCACTCCATATCCCTCTGTACCCAAGGTTGCCCAAGAGTGTATCCGAGCTGGTATAGCGTATGTATGAGAGTGTGGTCATTGTGTATGACTGTATGGGGAATGAATGCTAATAAATCTTTAGACGATTTGCGTATGTGTGGTGCCCAGTATTATGTTCCTTATTACATGTTCTTTTGATTTTGCTCTCTGAATTAGTATGATATTTAATTTATTGTTTACTCATAGTTTGGCTGGTTGCGCATACAGCATAATAGTTCATTAATTATTTTGATGTTTTCTTTTGCGTTGATTTATATTTTAAGATTTTCTTTTGCGTTGATTTGTTGATTTATTTGATTTTGATACTTCACATGATGATATGCTGGGGTTATGTAAAAGTTATTTGACTTTGACATTTAAGATGATGTTGCTTGATATTGATAGTTATACTGCTGATATAATGCCATGGTTGATTCTAGACATTCTTTAATGTTATATATGGGAGTTATGATGATTTCTAATGTTGCGCCATTGTTTCATTTGTAGGCGCTGTTTCTTCAGTTTCTTCGGTTTCCTACACCTCAACACGTCCTGAGAAAGCCTTGTTGCTGTCGGGACGTTAAGCAATGTACAATCAACCTACACCTCAATAAAGACAAGTCACAGCGACCCCTGTCTTCGACGTTGTTGCCTCCCTCATTTCTTGACCTGATGATCCTCTAACCCGGTTACATAATAATATAATCTAAAATTTGGATTGAATAGGCCCAATGGTTTTTTAGATATTGCCTAGCACACAATTCTGCACAAAACAAATATGGCCATTGTGACCTTGGCCTTTACGACAGTGAATAGATTCTGGTATGCAACACTCTGTGTCGTCACAAAATATCACATTTGCCATTCGGATCACGTTTCGGTGTTTACAGTAACATTGCCTGGACAATGGCATACATAATAAATGTAGCCGTTGTGACAATGACCTTGACCAAAGTGACATGATCCTGGTGTGGGATACTCTGTATTGAGAAAAAGTATTAACATCTGAAATTTGGAACAAACTGGCTAGATGGTTTCCGATATATACGCTAGACAAACACTGCTCCTTATATGAAACACTGTTCCTTATTATGAAACACGTTTCATATTAGGTGCTCTTTGTGTTTCATACCAGGAACAAGATACATGTACCTCTCCAGGAAAATGCATGCCTCCAAAACAACAAAAAGAGAACCAAAACGATTGCCGCTGGTTATCTGATGTCCGAAGATTGCTCTTCAAGACAAGAGTGGCTTTTTTTTTTTTTTAATCACAAAACTGAATGCTGATGTAGGTGTTTCAAAATGGCGAAAAATTATTAGATCAACAATCACATTTTCTCGGATTGTTTTCGTTTTCATCACTCCTGACATTCTTGTACCGGAAATAAGGCTCATTGAATTAGCTCTATATTACTGCACAGGTGGAATTTTGCATCCTGCGGCCTAGTGTCGCGTGGTCCGGGATCACAGATCAACACTGTAATTCTGTGGGCCAGTAAATTATTATGGTGCATAAGATCCCCCTTCTCTTTTTGTTTTTGTGAGGATGTTTTTATAGTCTTTTGCTGACTACACATGCACCTAGTTTTACATATGCATTCTGCCTCCCTGTTTTACACTAGTTTAGACCCAGGCTGTTTGTGTTGTCATTATAGACAGATGTATGTGAGTGATGAATTGCGTTAGTGTGTATGAGCGTGTGGATGCCGCCATCGTCCGTCCTCTCCTCAAAAAACACAACCTCGACCCAAACGAACTCAAAAACTATCGCCCAGTCTCCAATCTCTCTTTCTTGTCCAAGCTTCTTGAGAGGGTCGTTCTCAACCAGCTCAACCTCCACCTCGCCGACAACAACCTCCTCAGTCCCTTCCAGTCTGCCTATCGCAAACATCACAGCACTGAAACAGCCCTTCTACATATCTTAAACGACCTGCTTCTCTCCACCGACTCGGGCAACATCTCCCTTCTTACGCTACTCGACCTCTCTGCCGCCTTCGACACTATAGACCACTCTATCCTCCTCCACCGCCTTCACCACTCCTTTGGCATCAATGACTCTGCTCACTCCTGGTTTCTCTCCTACCTCTCCGACAGACAGCAGTCCGTCACCATCGACGGCATCTCTTCCAACCCAGTCACGCTCTCCTGCGGAGTTCCACAGGGGTCCGTCCTGGGCCCGGTCCTTTTCACACTCTACACCTCTCCCCTGTCCAACATCATCCAGGCTCACCACATACACCACCACCTCTCCGCTGACGACTCACAACTACTAGACAAAGACAAACTCGACAACACTCAGTCACTACTGACTCGCACGGCTGACTGCTATGAAGACGTAAAAAACTGGATGACAGCAAACAAGCTTAAACTGAATGACGACAAAACGGAAGCCATGCTGGTAGGCACTCGCCAGAAACTTCCCAGCTCCCTCCCTCCCTCCACCTTCAACTCGACAGCACCCACATCTCCCTCTCTGACTCGGCCAAAAACCTCGGCGTTATCCTCGACTCCTCTCTTTCCATGATCAGCTTCGTCTCCGCCACGGCCCAGGCATGCTACTTCCACCTCCGCGGCATCAGTCAGATCAGAAAATACCTCCTCACTACCGAAGCTGCCACCAAACTTGCTGTCTCTCTCATCCTATCTCGCATCGACTACTGCAACTCTCTCCTTTCCAGCCTCCCTCACTCCACCACTTTCACTCTCCAGCGCGTCCAGAACAATGCTACCCGCCTCGTCCTCAGAAAGAAAAAATCCGACCACATCACTCCCCTGCTCAAACTCCTTCACTGGCTTCCCATCCCCCAACGCATCCAGTACAAGATTCTGTCTCTCTGCTACAAATTCCTGAACAACTGCGCTCCCACCTATCTCTCAAACTTACTTCACCCCTACACTCCTCCCCACTCCCTCCGCTCCGACCCTCTCCGCCTCTACATCCCCCGCACCAAACTCAGCACTTTCGGCACCCGCTCCTTCTCAGTATACGGTCCATCTACCTGGAACACTCTCCCACTCTCTCTCCGTCAGAAACACTCTCTCTCCTTCTTCCAGTCCGCCCTCAAAACTCACCCCTTTCAACAGTTCTAGCACTATACCACCACACTCCCCACCCTAAGCAGACTGTCATAATGTATTTCACTATTTGTGGTACGTGAGTCGTTGTCTAAAGCGTGCGTATGCGTGCGCAAGTTGTAAGTGCGCGCTTAGAGTTATAATTATTATAAGATAAGCGCATTATAAATACCGTAATTATTATTATAAGTCCAAAGTTCTAAAATGATGAAAAACATACCGCTGATTTCCTAATGAATAAAATAACTGAAATCGCGACTCCACGCGTCTTGTAAGCCTAAGAAAAAAAATTAAAGAAAGGCAAACCGTAAGGAGAGAAACAGTTCTATTCTCCTCTCCACGGCACCAGACCAACGAAGCGATGATACCTTAGGGGACTATACCCAGTACTGAGATCATGAAACCCAACACTTTCGTCACCGTGTCATCGATTTCACAGTGCAAGTCCTGGGAAATACAGCGATTGTGATAATCTGTTCAAGACTGCTTTAACATTAGCTTGGTCCCTCTGCAGGTGCCATGGTGGCTCCATGATCCTCTATTACTATTAGGGAAGACGTGAAAAGAAATTATATACTGACGAGCAAAAGAAATGCGACATTTTTGAAATCATCGGAAACACTATGATACCCAGTCAGCATAAATTATCCTGAATTACACTTGGGTCACTCTGGGATACAAAATCACCTGACCTGACGTAATGTGCCAACACCGCCAGCCATTAAAAAAACAACTTGAAATTAAGACCATTACCGATGGGTATGCTGGTCTGTGACTTTGGACATTTCGGGTCAGAATCGTAAGGTCCAAATCACAGACCAACACACAGTAATCTCGAGTATCCCTGTCAGTTCTAAAACGATAAAAAAAAAAAAAAAAAAAAAAAAAAAAAAAAAAAAAAACTGGGAAAATCACTTCTAGTGCACGCGACAAAGCACCTTTATTTTGAAGACACACGCTAAATGTGATTCCTCCTTAACAGATTTACTTGAGTGACAGCGCGTTATCTTACACACAGGGCGGGGAAAATGATATGAGATAGGCAGCCTGGCAACGTCTCTTAGTAAGCTTTACATACTGCAAGACTGAGAGACGCTGTCAAGGTACTGAACTCAGTTAGGTTTTCACGTCCTGTGACATCACACACACACACACACACACACACACACACACACACACACACACACACACACACACAATCACACACACACACACACACACACACACACACACACACACACACCTGCGGCTGACAAGAACGCGTTAGTGTCGGGGTTTCAAAGGGCGAGAACCTATCAGTTCCACTGAAAAGAGTTAATCTAGTAGGCAGGCAAACAAATAATGGAATGACTGCCGCATATAAATCACAATAACGTTGCTATTTCCAATATAACATCCCACGGAAGACACAAAGGGACAGTGGTGTTTCTTAGCCCAAACGGGATGGTCACTCAGATATAATGGTCAAATGACAATGTCAGATTTGTCACAGGTAGAAATTTATGTAAAAGAGATCAAGATGGCCTTAACAAAGTAATCCGGAAAGGGGGCGGGGTGATTGGTAGGGCACAGGATAATTTGGACACACTGTACAACAGACGGATTACGAACAAACTGGCTGACATTCTTGATGACAAAACACATCCACTTCGATATGAATTTGACAGCAGACGTATCGAACAAAGTGGCTGACTTCGAGTACCCAAAAGTCGTACATCACGTTATGCCAGCTCTTTTGTCCCTCAGGCCGTTACCGTTTTCAACAGTAATATCAGTAGATAGTGTCTGTCAACATTCTTCAGTTCTTTAGTAGTTCACTGCAACATTGCCGACACCAGAAGCACACCGGGAATCCATTTTTTTTCTCGCTGTCCCATGAGGGATTAATTAAGTAGTATTGTATTGTATTGTATTGTATTGTACTGTATTGTATTGTATTGTATGGGCAGACAGCGAATTTCCCCACAAGGGATTAAGAAAGTATTATTGTATTATATTGTATTGTATTGTATTGTAGATCGTACCACATGTATTAGTCTCTGATGGATCTGAAAGTCAGGTTGAGAATCCGCGCCAGCGTGCTGAGAAACTAACTCTACTGCTAGATACCCTCCTCATGACCACCGATCTAAAACAGTGTCAGCATGAGGCACAGATTATCAATAACTCCTGCGAACCGATCTCTAGGTCTACATGTCCAGGAATAATTTACTGAGGCCCAATTACATGATATTACGCTTAATAAAATAAAATAAAAAATAATAATAATAATAATAAATAATAATAATAATAATAAAAATAATAAAATAATAATAAAAATAATAATAATTACGGTATTTATAATGCGCTTATCTTATAATAATTATAACTCTAAGCGCGCACTCACATCTCGCACACGCATGCGCACGCTTTAGACAATGACTCACGTAACACAAATAGTGAAAATACATTACGACGGTCAGCTTGGGGTGGGGAGTGTGGTGATATAGTGCTAGAACTGTTGAAAGAGGTGAGTTTTGAGGGCGGACTGGAAGGAGGAGAGCGAGTGTTTCTGACGGAGAGAGAGTGGGAGAGTGTTCCAGGTGGATGGACCGTATACTGAGAAGGAGCGGGGGCCGAAAGTGCTGAGTTTGGTGCGGGGGATGAGGACGCGGAGAGGGTCGGAGGCGGAGCGGGGAGGAGTGTAGGGGTGAAGTAAGTTGGAGAGATAGGCAGGAGCGTAGTTGTTGAGGGATTTGTAGCAGAGAGACAGAATCTTGTATTGGATGCGTTGGGGGATGAGGAGCCAGTGAAGGAGCTTGAGCAGGGGAGTGATGTGGTCGGATTTTTTCTTTCTCAGGACGAGGCGGGCAGCATTGTTCTGGACGCGCTGGAGAGTGAGAGTGGTGGAGTGAGGAAGGCCGGAAAGGAGAGAGTTGCAGTAGTCGATGCGAGGTAGGATGAGAGAGACAGCGAGTTTGGTGGCAGCTTCGGTTTTGATTGATTGATTGTTCATTGCTTAACGTCCCGACAGCAACAAGGCTTTCTCAGGACGTGCCTGCACTGCTTGTGAAAAAAAACAACCAACTAAACAGAACATTGAATGTATGTCGCCAGCCGGTCAAACACATTAAATAAACCTAACACATGGGGCCTAAATAAAGCTAAGACCATTTAGCAACACACATCCAATATCAAGAGCTACAGGCAGTGCAGACAGTAGGGAGAGTTTAAAAAAGGCAAATACAGGTGAATGGACCTCGGGTAGACAGAAACACATGCCCCAGAATAGAGAGAAAACCCCACCCTGTGGGGCTGACCAGGGTGACCCTGGGAACTAAAAAATACCTAACCCCACCCAAGTCCCCCAGGGCAGACCCGGGTGGGGTGCAGCTTCGGTAGTGAGGAGGTATTTTCTGATCTGACTGATGCGGCGCAGGTGGAAATAACATGCCTGGGCCATTTAGCCCCAACGCACTGCAATAGTAGTGTCAGATTAGCTTGGCGCCGTCAGGCAGCATGCTAACCTGGCACTACCCTTGAATTATCATGGTCGATCCATCTCCTGCAACTGGTAGATAGTCTTTAGCGACACCTCCAAAACCTGGGAATGCAGCCGTGAGGTTACATGTGTTAAACTGAATAACTGCGACATGATGTAGCGTATCCGGAAGCAAAATAAAATAAAAATGTCCTGCAATATTACACTATAGATTTTGTATTTAATGTCCGTCAGAGGTAGTTTGACAGAGTGACTTTGGGTACAGGTTGCCAAGAGGCCATGGGGTGCAGCCCACGGTGTCTCACCTGTATCTGCGCGCGTCCATCTGCTGCTGCAGCATCATCACGTGTTTGCGGGACAGCTGGTCGATCAGCTGCCGCACTGTGGGGATCTTCTGACGCCGCACCATGCGGATGCGCACCCCGTGGTTGGCGTACAGCTTACTCAGCAGCTCGCACCCCGCCGGCAGCTGCAAGGTACCGTCCGCAGACACCTTCATCTCTCCACCCGGGGTGCTGCCGGACCGTGGGTGGCTCTGTGCCCGCCCCTCCTCCAGCACTGGCAAACCACAGCAACCAATCACACTCAACCCACGCAACAAGGGACAATTTCTACGTCTACACTACAGCGTCCATGTCAAACATTAACTAGAGGTGGGAGGAGGAAAAGGGGGGGGGGGGATATCTGCACAATATATCCGGACCTTGGCACGACCAGTTCTTTACATTACATTTTACCAAGAGTAAAATTACAATTTGCCATTTTCTATGTAAATATCGTTGAAATGACAACATTAACCACCTAGGAACTGGAAGCATGGTTTACGGTCGCCACGCCAGGCGAAGACACGGAATTGCCCTGTGCTTACATCCGACAACATGCAACTGCGTTTGGCTACTGCGTCTGATTGGAAAACTAATCTTTCCGTTAACGAGTGACCGAGTTCATTTTTGGTTGTTACGTCTCAATCAAAACTCTTAATATGAACATTGGCTAAAGAAGGCTAGTAAAGCCGAAGTAAAGTGTCGTCTCAGTTAGATTTTAAGCACGTTTTCTTTCTAGGTGAAAATTAACATTACAGATGGTTTTGTTGTTGTGATATACGTGCGTAATTATACTCGTTGTAATAAGTCGGTGTGTTCTAGTCAGTCAAGTGTATTTATTTTTTTTAGTCAGTCAAGTGTATTTATTTGTTTTATGTTCACACTTGTTTTTACGTCTGTTTTAAAAATTCCGCTTTAAACAAACAAATTTCCCATCTTGGGGCAATCAAGATATTTGTATCGTATCCCATTATGGTGTTGGGTGTTTGTCCATCATATCAATATTTTCATCTCTGCGTTGGTGCGGAGTAATGATCAGTCCTAACGGTACTAGCATACTGCATCATAGCTCGACATCGACAACATATTCGGTATTCTACACATTGTCAACCCAGCGAGAAAAGAGACTCGGTCATACGTCGGCCATAGTTGGCCCGCGCACGGCTGTGTGTGTGTGCACGGCTCTGTGCGTGTGTGTGTGTGCACGGCTGTGTGCGTGTGTGTGTGTGTGTGTCTGTGAATGGCCGCGCTGTGTGTGTGTCTGTGAACGGCCGCGCTATGCGTGTGTGTGTATGTGTCTGTGCACGACTGTGTGTGTGTGTGTGTGTGTGTGTGTGTGTGTGTGTGTGTGTGTGTGTGTGTCTGTGCACGACTGTGTGTGTGTGTGTGTGTGTGTGTCTGTGCACGGCTGTGTGTGTATGTGTGTGTGTGTGTGTGTGTGTGTTTGTGTGTGTGCACGGGTGTGCGCGGGCCAGCTACGGCCGATGTCTGCCCGCGAGCATCTTAAACTGTGCTTACTGGGATCAAATTACCTGTACTGCCTACATCGCGGTACATGCGTTTACTTGCGTGGCATACACGCTGTTAGCGCTAAATAGATTTTTTTTTTAAATAATATACAGGCCTTGATGGCACCTACAAAGGTCCGCCTAGCGAATCTAGAAATCATTGCCGTGCTTCTGAATATTCTGTCGACATGGAAATGGCCCACGCCTGACCCCAGTGTCCGCAAAGCTTATTCTCCCACTCTCATACATAATGACAGATTTTTACATACATAAACACATAAATGATCACACGAGTCTCATACAATATTACGTGTAATTAAGCTTTGACATTGTCAACGAATTGTACATGTACAGCCGTCAGACATAGCGGCTCTTTCACAAATCAACGTCTGCCCGGGTACGTTACACCTCACACATAGAGAGTGACTAGCCTTGTTCCATTGCCTTTAATGTGAAAGTTATTACCTGAAGGAAATGCTTGTCACAGGTAGCGTGCATGATTTACATGCGTTTAGTGTTTGTCGCTTAGTCGTAAACTTTAAACCCTGACCACCCTCGAACGTAAATCAGTACTGATATAAATAGACCTTTTCCCGCCGCAAGCAAAATGCCGCGTAGATTCTCATGAGGCCGCAGGGGCTCATGAGAATCTATGAGGCCGCAGGGGCTCATGAGAATCTATGCCTCTTGTACATGACATAGTGAAGGCGACGCAGTGGTATCCCTCTGAGACCAGCGCCAAAGCCGCGGCTAACAGGGTGGTCTGCCCTACAGCACTATTTCACACGAATAACTAGTCAGTCGTGTCAGTTCTGTCAGCCGGCTGGTACTACAGGCTGTAAACTTTGCCGCTGGAAAAAAAAAGGTCAACTAATACACGGCACACGTGTGTACAGTCTGGACAAATACCGTCAACAAAGTCCTGCGTTAATCCATTTAAGCCGCCCACGGTCGCCTTTCCCAAATTTTGGAGTGATCAGCCAATGACTGCAGGAGATGGGTACACCATAATTCTAGGGTAGTGCCAGATTAGCTCAGTTGGCGCCTGATGTCGCCAAGATAATCTGGCACTACTGTTGAGTTATTATGGCACTACTGTTGTTATTATGGTCCGTCCATCTCCTGCTGTAGTGTGTCGGGTCTAAATGGGTTAACTTGTGTGCTGGTCTATGCTTTCCGACCTTACAGTTTGACGCCGTATGGTCGGACCTATGTCACAAAACAACATTTTGTCAAAAAGAATTTAACATCAAGTCACTGCACACGACCGTGGCAAAGCTGCTCTCAGTAACTCTCGAAGAACTCCTACTTTTCACGGGCTTACACGTCGCACGATAAGATTAACTGGCATTCAGGTGAGAAGAAAATATTAAAACACCTACCTCCGGGTCGAAGCATGACTGAGAGCGAGCAGTAAAAAGAACCGGCCGCCACTCAAGCCGTCACGGCGCCACAGGTCCGGCTGCTCTCGGAGTTTTCAACAAATTGTGTCACGCTGAGATAAATTACGTGCGCAGTTGATCCACACACGAGGCCGTCCCGATGTCTTACGTCTTAACACGGCCACACTAAAGGAGTCCGCGTCTTTTACAAGAAAAAGTCTGTCACTCATTCAGTTGTCTCTGTCGGTCTGCCGGCATGCGAATTTCAACAGATGTTTAACTCATTCAAGTCGCCCCACACCAATAGCTGCGAAAGAGTATAGCGTTGCCGCCGGCAACGCTATACGACACTTTGGCAGCTATTGATGCGGGGTGCTTTGAATGAGTTAACCGATCCAGCTCCAGGTGGAAACTGATTTCAAAATTTTTCAGATATCCTCTGAAGACTACAGCGGTGTACAGTTCAGGATACAGATCAAGCATGATAGTTCAAGGGTAGCGCCAGAATGACTGTGCGCCTAGTGCGCGGCTTAGAGGCGCCATGCAACATCCTTTAAAGTATCACGTTTGAACCATATCTTATTTTTAGTGCAGTGTCAGGGGTGACTGGGTTAACAGGTTGCCGGCATGTCGGTGTGTCAAAGTACACCCAAAGCTCAAACGTCAAAGTTGACACTCTTCGAGTCACTGTCCAGTACAGTACCAGTCTGGTCGCAATACTCAACAGACGTCACGGTGAGTAAGTTTACGTGTATATTTGACCCATCTAACTTAACTCATTCTACCCCAACACCGAAATCCCAAAATTTTGCCGTTGTCCTCTTTAGACTGCATTGCAGTGCAGGACACAGATTGACCATATAGTTCAAGGGTGATGCCAGAATAGCTTGGCGCCCATAGGCGCCAAGCTATTCTGGTATCACCCTTGAACTATCATGGTTGATCCTTATCTTGCTGTGGTGTGTCTGGGGTAGAACAAGTTAATAAGTCACTAGTCCAAGTCTGCTGGCGATGTGCTAAGAAACGTGTCGATCACGGGGAGTCGGACTGAGTGTCAGTCTGACTGCCAGGCATGACAATCCTCAAACCGTGTGTGTGTCTTGTCCGTCTTCAGTCACTGTCCGTGAGAATTTGCTCGCAATGTTCACCAGATCATGTCACGGGCAGTATGATCCGCACGTCAAACAGCCGAGGTCTTACACCCTGTTGTCAAGTAGGTGTCCCATCAAGTACATGTGGGATATAACACTTACTTCACTCAGTCTTCATCCACGTTGGCTGGCATTGTTCAACAGGTTACAGTGATTATTGTGGTCTATGTACCTCTACCTCTGCGTTGCTCTTATCAACATGCTGATGATGAGTGACCACGTATCGTAACAAGACGTAAGTAACAAAAACCATACATCATGCTGACGCATTCAACAGCCGGCGTCTAACACGTCTCAGCGGTCCAGCGGTCTCACGTGAAACTGCTCCTAACATGATCATTCATGTCTAAGAATATAGAGAAGGACCCAGCGAAGAAAGAAGCACGCCCATAACAGTTACAACACAATAAATTGTGTTGTAACGCAGTGTCTTTTCTAAGCCGCGTGTTTCTTTTGTCGTTGGGTTCTTCTCTGCATCGGCTGGCAGTCACCTGTTTGGTCTAACAACAATACTCCTCCGAGTCCTGACTGATCCGTCAGCGTGTCCGCAATACTCCACCCGTCAATGTCCCTTATCCCAGTCAACCGTGACACGCCGCAACAACACATCAATCAACCATGAGAGTCCCAGTGTGGTGCCAGAACAGCTTGGTAGTCTTCAGAGTAAATCTCCTATATTGGAATTTCGCGCTTAGGGCTCACTGTCGTTAGTGTGACACCAGCCCGACTACAAATCTCCTCACGTCCGTGTCCATTACGTACAAAGTCTTAAACGTCTCAGTGGAAACGACGTCCCTCTACGAATCGCAGGCCTGATTTTCCACACACCCCACGGGCCTCCGTGTAGACATGTCACCAACAATAAAGCACCGGCACTCATAAATCCGCCGCGATCGCTTTCATCCACCTGACAGTACCAACACTGTATTCATGCAGTCCTTGACATAAACCCATGCGACATGACCGTCAGAGAATGTAAATTGTGCAATCTATATTAGCACGAGGTAGACTTCTCATGACGCAAGGGCGCGTGTAAATCTATGCCTCTCGCAAAGGGACGGGTCATTTTGCAAACCGTGTATAATGGAGTAAGGATATATACCGTAGACAGATCCATGACAAGAAAGGGACAAATCCCCTACACCTGCTCTCATGCGGAGGAAGGTAAAGCTACTCCTGTTCTTCAACGCCAAAAACAACACAGTAAGTAGGTTGTAGTTAGGAACTGGTGTAGCTCCTTTCAACATTCACCGGTATACCCCTCCCCCCCCCCACCCCCCAACCCCGCTCCCCCCCCCCCCCCCCACCCCCATAAATTTCTTCCTTTGAGGTGCAATGCAGTAATGGGGCAATAATATTAGCAAGAGGCACATCAGCCCCTGCGACTGCAAGAACTCATGAAAATATATGTCCCTTGTAGACTGATAGCTTTTGCTGCCTATAAAGGTTTGCCGATCGCTGATCACAGTTCGATCACCGGCAAATTCCCACACACTGTCACCTTGCCCGTGCCCAAGTCTCAAGTGTAGACAGAAAACTGCGTCAGTGACGCGTCGGGTGGTTAACCCTTTGGCTGTCGGTTCCGGATTTTATGGCGATGATTCCTTTGAATTATTGTGAGAAAACCCGCTACCGACAGCCGAAGGTTTGGCAGTCATTTCAGCGAGAATTTTCTTTCAACTGAATACTTTGTACATTTGTTCTGAACAGAAGATTACACTAATTCGAATCTGAAAAAAGCCACGTCTCAGAAGCTAATTTCACAGGTTGCGCAATTCAAACACTGCATACACTTACTCTAAAAAGATTATTACATTTATCTGCGTTTGACAAAAAAGCCTCCGACAAAATCTCATTTCAAAGGCAACAGACTTTTGCGCCAGTCAACTTGCCAAAGTATAATCCCACGTCTGGCAAAATCAATATGTTTAACTTTAATACAGAAATTTTATTAAAATCAAATCCATGCACAATAGGATCACAGCTTTCCCTGGCGACTCCTATGTTGAGGCTGCCTGTATAGATAACGAGGCAATTGTACATGTCTTGTACATGTCTAAACAATAATCTGTCGTATCCCAGCCATTCCCTGAAACCTACGTATTGCCGCCGCACTGATACATGCATGCAATAGGTGTTCGAATTTATGTTCAAGTGCTTCAGCAACGAAATCCCTCTGTTCTGCATTTAACCCCAAGGCCGCATTTCCCAACTTTTAGATGTGTCATCTAATATCAACTATGAACCAGCTGCAGGAGATCAAACGTAACTACATCAAAACTAAGTGATCCAGTTTATGCATTATGAGAACGTCTGCAATCGTTCGATAGCTCAGCGCTCTCGGCAGACCCCCAGTAGGAAAACGTCTTCGGGCCCACGACGGCCGCAGTGGGCCAGCGCATAGCCGTGCGCGGGCCAACTGCAGCCGTCGTGGACCCCAGGACCTTTGCTTACTGGGAACTGAGGAACGATATTCTGAGGTCCCCAAGAATCTAGACAGTGTATACGTACATATCGCGTATGGCTCACGTGTATGCCTGATCTAAAACTAAAATTCGATTTTTAAAAAATAGCATTTTCACACATCTGTCGACCTCTTGTGACCCTTGACTTTATGGAGTGGTCATCCAAATTGGTATGCATAGAGAGGTCTTACTGTCATGTAGCTCTCTACCAAGTTTGGGTCTGAAGCTGAAAAATAGTATTTAAGAACGAACAATATTGCTATTATTGACCTATTTCTGGACCTCTTGTGACCCTTGACCTTTCAAATGGTCCTCCAAATTAGTATGCATAAAAAGGTCTTACCATCAGGTATCTCTGTACTAAGTTTGGATTTGAAGTTGAAAATCGTATTTGATGTTTTTTTTTTAAAACAATTGTTGTCAAAACTAGACTATTTTGATCTATTTCTGGACCTCTTGCGACAATTGACTATTGCAAGGGGTCATCCAAATTAGTACGCACAGAAAGATCTTACCATCAGGTATCTCTGCACCACGTTTTGGTTAGAATATCGTACACATCGTACAATAGCAGTGGCTCCTTTTTGTTATTTCCTATCCCTCCTCCCCGCCCCCCAAGTCGATCTTAATATATCGTGCATGGATATATTGCGGTCACGTTTCATCGACCCCAGCAACCACGATATATCGAGTCAGAGCTGTATTCGAGGGGGGAGGAGGGGGGGGGGCGGGATTTTAAAAATATGGCTATTTTCACCTATTTCTGGTCGCCCGGTGACCTTGACCTTTGAGAGATGTCACTTAAACTGCTATGTTTAGAAAGGTCGTGTCACTGACAAAGTTTCCTTTGGGGGAATTTTGAAAACAGTGACTTAAACAGTCTCAGAGAAAATGCAAACATTCAAGTTTACCACGGACGGCAGACGACGGACAGAAGGCGGACTACGTACTGACGGACACAACATAGACTCACTTGTGCTATCGAACGTGAGGTAAAACGGAGTCAACCTTCCAGCTTCCTCTCCCTATTCCCTCCCAGTATCTCCGTCGTTAGTGTCAACTATGAAAAGGGCGTACGGCACAGTACCTGACTCAGACCCTGACGGTTTCTTTACAGTGCGAGGACCTGAGAAATTTGTCAGTAAACAGGCTGATTCCAGGGGCGGATCTGGGGGTGGGGGGTTTCAGGCGTTCCGGACCCCCCCCCCCTCCAGACCCAAAATTCTTTAAAATGCTATAACAGTCCTTTTCTGGGGTGTTTGGACCCCCCCCCCCCCCCCTCCTCCCTGTTTTATTTTTTGGCGAGTTTCGCCACCCCTCACCCCCGCTGTTTGATTTTTCCCGGCACTGGAAGAAGGTCTAGGAAGGCCTTCTGTGTGAGGCTGAAGGTCCCAAACATAAAGTTGGACCCCCGCCCCCCTCGACGTAACTGATCCGCCCCTGGATTTTGACTTGTACGAGGTACAGATCTGAGTATTATAGTAAAAGGTATAGATTCTCACGAGACCTGCTACGTACGTGCTCATGAGAATCTATAGCCACGGGGGACCGCAAACGATATAAAAGCTAGGCCACTAGGGGCGGATCTGGGGGTGGGGGGTTTCCAGAACCACCACCCCCAGATCCAAAATTTAAAATACCATAACAAAGTCCCTTTTTGGGGTGTTTGGACCCCCCCCCCCCTCCCTCCCTCCCCCATTGTTCGATATTTTGGCGAGTGGTGAGAGTCTTAATGTGAACCCCTGCATCCCCCTCGCCCCACCCCCCACCCCCCCCCCCACCACCCCCACACACACACACACACACACACACTTTTTTCTTTTTTTTTTAGCCCCTGGAAGTAAGGTCTCGCGTCGGGGAAGCCTTTTGTATCAGGTTGAAAGTCCTAAACAAAAAGTTGGAACCCCCTCGAGGTAACTGATCCGCCCTGGCCACTTTGTTCACTGACAGTAAATAACATCATAACGCTATATAAGTGGACGTGAAACCTGACCAAGACTGGTTGCTATTTGGGGCTGATGATGCCGGACAGGTAAATTCTGGCACTGCTGTAAAGTGTGTTTTTCGGGCGAGTCAAGTCCACGAGTGTGTAGCTAATATTTTATCACTGGTATGAGAAAGCACTTAAAGAAACCATGCAACACAGTGTACAGAATAGGCGTCCGGCGCCAACTGCGGTAGTCAGATCCATCATGACAGTTCAACGATGGGTAATGCCATGATCTATCCATCAGCTGTCACTGCCTACGAATCCCCCTTATATATATGACGTTTCCACAGTGCCTTGCTGACGACTTTGCCCCTTCACTGCCAGTGGACGTAGAGTGTCTTTCAGTTTGAAATCATTGTACAAATTCAACGGAAAAGGTACCCAGCCGTTAAAAGAACGGGGATACAAAGTTGTTCAGTTCATCAAGAGACATAGATCGTCATGAGCCCACGCAGTTGCGGGGGCTCATGAGAATCTATGTCTCTTGTAGTTGGATTAAGTTCACCTTTTCTCGGCAGTTAAGGGATGACCCACTGACTTTTTGGAGTTCCGTAAGTGAAAGTCCTATAGACTGTGCATACACTACATAAAATGTGTATTTGTATAGGCCTTGCAGACATAATTCAAACTAAACTGAGTCTTGCTTGAGACGAAACACATTTTATAGAAAAACAGTTTGCTCACATCTGAGAAAATATAATAATACATGTCCAACATTAAACATGTTCAACGTTAGATAAACGGTTTCTAATATCTGCACTGTTCGTTTCTCAGTCACCGTGTCAGAAAAGAATCAGTCGCTTTTTCTAACTAAACGGCGGCAAAGCAAACGGATCAACTGTTACACTATATATGTAGTTCATAAGCAGAGCCAGGTTAGTTTTGGCCCGCCAGCAAGTTGCCAAGCTTATCTGGCACTACCCTTGATGTATCAAGGGTGATCAATCTCCCATCAACTAAGTAAGTTTTAATAACTGACACAAAATTTATCCCAAAGGAAAGTGAAACAAGAGCTGTACACAGCATCAGAGTTTTGGTGGAGGGGTCATTTATCAATGCAGACTATACAAACTAAACTTTATATAACACACTGGCAGAAAAGATTAGCAGCTGATGGGGAGGCATGTTTGACAGTTTAAACATGAATTACAGGCAATAAATGTCAGATTATCAGGTAATATAAAGCCAGCTTAAATTGACACTGACTTGCTCCGCCTCTTTTAATCACACTGCGGGCAGAAAAATGACAACACCCCTTTATCAGTCCAAACATGATACTCACGCTTACAGTTACAGTACCATTAAACAGCAACAGACATTGCCTTCGTTCACTCAACTTGTATCCACGAAAGAAATATCAAACTTCACATTTTCAAAGCATTTTTCCAGCCGCCGCTTTACCTTTCCTATATCCGGAATATTAACACATATTGCATTGTTGATCAATAAAACAAACTTAGTATTCCCTGCCACTTCCATAAACGCAGATCCCACTATACACAGGTATCAAATTCTTCTTAACCAATCACATCCTTAGGCTGATTTTTTAATCACTTATTGCCCTATAAAGATTACATTACAGATTAGGAGACTGATCAACCATTTTAGTTCAAAGGTGGTGCCAGAATAGCTTGGCGCCTCAGGCGCCAAACTGTTCTGGCACCACCCTTGAACTGTCATAGTCAAATTAATTTCAAGCAGTAATGTATCAGGATGAAAAGGGTAAAGTAACATAAATATCATATTCCAGATGACACAAAAGAATGCCATCAGTTGCAATCTACAGTCGACCAATAATAACAGCATCAGATTAAAACTTAAAGTAATAAAGGTTGGATATAACTAGGCTTTTTCCAAGGTCGTGACCACAGTTCTGATACGAGCAAAAAAATGTGCTCATATCAAACTTTGGATATATAAATATAAGGAACAACACCGGTTTTCTTGGCATTTCTGCAATATATCCAAAGTTCACTGTACGTATTAACCCGTTGTCACGACACGCCTGACGGAGTCAGGGCGCCGTGGACAATATGAGTGCAGACACTCGAGAAAACCCACCCACTCTAAATAAATAACGCAACGCCAGTGATAAACAACAAACAAATCCTTTATTACCTACCCTTACTCTAACTCCCACCCCGACCCACTAACGCCCCACACACTCACACATACCCACACATGCACTCATAACGTATTAACACTTAAAAAAGATAATGACTAACAAGTGAAAATGACTAACAGGTGAATATGACTAACAGGTGAATATGACTAACAGACGAAAATGACTAACAGGTGAATATGACTAACAGGTGAATATGACTAACAGACGAAAATGACTAACATGGCCAACGGCTATACAAGGCGGGTAACTTTGTCTCTGTACAGTGTCCTCTGTCCCACACTAGACAGGGTGGCTCATAACGTAAGAGTACTACCCCTACACCACAGAGCACCGTAGCCGCGCTTGCCCACGCACGCCTGTGACCGACGCTCAGAACGTAGAATCAGCCTGCTGTAGCCCAACGTGCTTGTCCAACAGGACCGGCTAGCGAAGGCGTTCCGACTCCCGATGATGCGTCACCGTTGGTCGTGGATGATGAGATCGAAGAACGAAATCTTCGAAGCCAATGATCGAAGCCAGTGCACTGGAAAAGGGCGCATTGTCAGTCAAAGTGCCAACACAGTTAATTCTGGCCTATTTGACACGCACCTACTCACAAACCACGTGAGTTGTGTCTCGTCTCACCCTAATACCTGCCTTGGCCATATTAAATATACAATCATGGATATGAAAGCTTCCTATGTACATTCAACATTCACCAGGTCTGCACTATTCTATTACACTAGCATTAAGCTAGCACAACCACTTTTGTATAATAACATTGCCACTGCTAAAACCAACATTATCAAAATATCCCGATGTACATACAAAGATATGAAATAATCACCAGCAACCACCCAACGTGACAATCTTATTACATTACATCTAGGACTTAATACCAATATATATTTGAAAGGATACCCACTTTAATTCATTTTACAACATGGCCCTTTAAATATACTCACTCGGCGACAGCCGACATAAACTAAATCCGACACCCACCACATTACAACCCAACCTAAAAAACATGGTTAAAGACTCAATTAAAACATCACTAAAAAACTAGACGAACATACCCTTCCGCACCTATATACACATTCACACACCCGAGAGCACAGCAGCTAACTGAGGAAAATGGCATGAATAATTTACCTGTCACTGGCGAGTCCTCCGGCAGGACGAGACAAACAGGACAAACACGAACCGGAGGGGTCTTCTGATGAGCAGCAGCCGTGGTCACAAGTCTCTCGGGACACCCACACCCAGGAACACTGGCCGTGGTCTTGCAGGGAGGGTAAAAGAACCCTCACACAGCTTGTCAAGGGCTCCAAACGAGGCCGCACCCTGACCCAGACTCTCACTTCGCTGGCTAACTCCGCTGACTGACTAATATCCTACTGCTACCTCGCAGGTTAACTTTGCTTCTGAACACTGTTCGGTTTAAAGCTACTTGGCTAAAGCGTGCAACCGCTGTAATCGCTCACTGTTAAGCTTGCTGCACGGGCTTTACGATTACGCTCACACTACGTTTATTAACTTCCCTAAACTAAGGCTATGTACAGAATTCGGCGATCTACATTTATTAACAGAAAAACGACTTGGCGAAAAAAATAAAACAACATGTCACATCCGTTACGTGACATACCCCCCTCCCAGATCAAACACCCGGGTTTGATTACTATATGACTGTCCCAATACTGCTTCCACATTTACGGTTTCTACCACCCTGTTCTACTCAAAAAGTCAGCAGGTACATTTACTTTACCGGCTATGCTTTCTACTCTAATGGAAAATGGCTGCAACTGCAAAGCCCACCTCATCAGTCGACTGTTTGTGGATTTAGCTTGTTGCAAGTACTGCAATGGTCTATGGTCCGTCTGTACGACGAATGTCCTACCATACAGATACTGACGGAATTTTTGAATTCCCCACACGATTGCAAGACACTCCTTTTCGATGGTGGAGTAGTTACGCTCTGCTTTGGATAGTTTCTTGCTCGCGCATGCAACAGGCTGTAAACCGTTACCATGGTCCTGACATAATACGGCCCCTACCCCCCCTTCGGACGCATCTGTCTGCAACACGAAGAGACGATCGAAGTCTGGCAATGAGCACACAGGACCTGAACACAGTCGCGCCTTCAGCGTCTCAAATGCTGTCTCACATGCATCGTTCCAACCGATCTGTCCAGTCTTTCCTCCCTTGGTCAGGTCGGTTAGTGGGGCTGCTATGGCCGCAAAGTTAGGAACGAACCGGCGGTAATAATTTGCCAACCCAAGAAACGATCTGACTTGTTTCTTTGTTTGTGGTCGCGGCGCGTCTTTTATCCGCTGCATCTTGTCTCCCTCTGGTTTTATCTGACCGTTACCCACTGTGTGCCCCAGATATTCCAACTGCTTGAACCCCAAGTAACACTTAGTAGGCCTGGCCGCCAACTGGACCTCTCTTAGCCTACCAAAGAGCTGGGCAATACACTGTAAGTGACGTTCTTTATTGGAGGAAGCAATCATGACGTCGTCCATGAAATTGCTAACTTCCGTCAATCGCAAAGGTTCTAGTAACCTCCTCATCATTCGGGAAAAGATTGCCCCTGCCGTCTTTAACCCGAAAGGCATTACCTTCCACTGGAATTGTCCTGCCGGTGTGGTGAAAGCAGTTTTCGGTTTGTCGCTCTCTAACATGGCCAGTAGCCTTTAGCTAGGTCTAACTTACTCAAGTACTTAGCCTTGGACAGTAAGGAAAATAGGTACTCCACGTCAGGCATTGGCTCAGCATCGAACACGACCTTTTGATTCAGTTTCCTAAAATCTACACAAAACCTAACAGTGCCATCCTTCTTCTTCACCAAGACGATCGGTGAGTTGTATGGGGAATTGGCTCTCTCGATTACTCCCATCTCTAGCATAGCATCCACTTCGGCTTTGACTACCTCTAGCTGAGAATGAGGTAGAGGATATTGCTTCGTTCTCACCGGCACTTCATCAGTCAAATGGATCTCACATGAGTCTAGTGTCGTCCTCAACGGATAATCTGTCAAAATATCCTTAAACTGGACAGTCAGAGCTTGTATACTAGAATGGATTTCTGGACAGTTAGGATCAAGATGGACGTCGGAGGGTCCTTCAGACACTACCAAAGGAATGGTGGGTACTTCCTTTACCACCATGAATGCCTCTCCCCCCTCATCTTCGTCCTCCTCATCTATCACTACTGTAGCTACTGACACTCGTTCTTGGAACTTTTTCAACAGATTTGCATGGTACAGTTTATTTTTACTGCCCACCCGTACCCTGTAGTCACACTCTCCGACTCTCTCTAGAACTTCGAATGGTCCCTGCCAAGCCATCTCCAGCTTGTTGTGTTTAACTGGAAGTAACAGCAAAACCTTCTCTCCTGCACTAAAACTGCGTGGTTTGGCTCTGCGGTCAAAGTGCTGTTTCTGCTTTTTCGAAGCTAGCTTCAAATTCTGTTGCGCTAACCTGCAAGTCTCTTCAATGCGATTCCGTAAATCTACCACGTACTGGCTTGCATCTCTCACCTCTTCTCCCATCTGCTCTTTCGTCCACAGATCCCGTAGAACTGACATGGGCCCCCTTACAGTCTTGCCGTACAATAACTCGAACGGCGCAAACCCCGTCGATTCCTGAGGAACCTCCCTGTACGCAAACAGCAATGAGGGAATGTATCTGTCCCAACATCGAGGTTGCTCGGTAGCTAACTTCTTCAACATGGACACCAAGGTACCGTTGAAACGTTCGACTAGGCCATTTGCCTGCGGATGGTAAGGAGTAGTACACTTGCCTTGGATGCACAGCAAACGGTTGACTTCAGACATCACTTGTGAAGTGAACTGGGACCCTTGGTCGGTGAGCACCTCCCTCGGAATTCCCACCCTAGACCAGATTTCTAACAATGCCTCAGCGACCCTTTCTGCTTCGATCCCCTTTAAAGGTACTGCCTCGGGGTATCGAGTGGCGTAATCGACGGTCACGAGAATGAACCGGTTTCCTCTGTCGGAAGCTGGAGCAATAGGCCCCACAATGTCTACCGCTACTCTATGAAATGGTTCTTCTACTAGCGGAAGCTGTTGCATAGGAACCCGTGGTACTCTCCCTCTTGATACTACTTTCTGACATTGTTCGCACGACTCACAGTACCTGCGAACTTGAGCACACAGCCCCGGCCAATAGAAAGTACCCCAAATGCGTTCCCGGGTTCTCTTGCCTCCCAAATGCCCCCCCATCGGTGGGTCGTGCGCTAAACGCATTACAGTCTCCCTCAAAGGCTTCGGGACGACTAACTGGGACGTTTGGCTGCCTCCTTTGCTATAGACCCGATACAGAATTCCCTTCCTCCTGCAAAATTCTATCAGACTTTTCCCTGACGGAATTGCTCGGCCCTCTTCGGCCAACTTCCTAGCGCGAGCTAGAGTTTCGTCCTGGTTTTGCCACTCTATCAGCTGGGCAGGAGTCACATTGAGATCGGCCTGCTTAACGACTTTCAGCGCGCTCTCTCCTCCCTTTTCCCTCTGAATCTGAGCTCGAGTTTGGACTGCTGCTGCCATAGCACACTCACTGGCATCAATGGATACGGGACTACGTTTCCCATCTGAAAAAGTCACCCAGTTCCCTAGGATTACGTCCGGTCCCATGCGCTCCATTACGATAAGCTCGATCGTCCCTCGCACGAATGGGGAATCGATTTCAACCCATGCAGTCGGATACTTATCGGACTTAGTATGGTCGACGGGATTGACGTCTATGAACCGACCTGTAAGATCCCTGGGTTCTATCCACTTGGCGGCGATCGCACTCATATCCGCGCCGGTATCACGCATGATACGAACTTCCTTTCCCTTGGCTAATCCCTTACTCCACGGGTCGTAGGGCCGGATCGTCCGCATCCCTACGGTCACGGGCTCTGTCATTACGGCTACTGTCTCAGGAGCAATGGTGACTTGGTTAACTGACGCCTTACTCTGACAGTTCCTTGCTAAGTGCCCTGGTTTATTACACTTGAAACACAGCCGTTCCCCAGTCCCCCTGCCTGAACTAGCTGGTTCTGCCCTATGTTCTGCTTTGGTCTCAGGGGGTTTATTCGACCCTTTGTCCTTCTTGAACGGCGGACGAATCGGCCCCCCACCCAATGGACGCGAGACTGCCCGTTTGGTGTCGATATGGAGCTGCGCTAGCTCCGCGGCCTCTTCACCATTCCTAGGACGTTTTTCCCTAACGAACATTTCCAGGTCTGCATTCATAATAGCATAAAGTTGCTCAGACAGAAACACGTCTAGCACTTGTTCTACGTCCTCTATGTTCTTATGGGCTAAAGTGAACCAACGCTTGACTGAGGTCTTTAACCTAACGAACAACTGGGGAAACGTTTTGGGACTCTCCTTTTTGGCTTCGCGAAACTGGCGTCTGTAATATTCAGCGTCACGCCTGAATCTTCTCAGTAAGGTCTCCCTCACCACCTCAAAATCTTTCCCTTGCTCTACCGTCAGCCTAAGGTATGCATCACGGGCCTCCCCCTGCAATAGAGGTGCTAACCTTATCCCCCATACCTCTTTCGGCCACCCCTGGGTTTCGGCTACTCTCTCAAAGAGCTGAAGGTAAGATTCCACATCTTCCTTATCCTCTAACGGACGCATCTTGAGCGAGTAATGCTGACTAGACTCCGTAACTGACTTCTTTTCCGATGCTGCTAACTGTAATCTAAGCCGCGTCTCGGCCGCGACGAGCTCTTCTTTCCGTGCTTGTTCCGCGGCGGCTAGCTCCTCTCTCCGTGCTTGTTCCGCGGCAGCTAGCTTACGTTCGGTCAATGCTAAGTCATCCCGCCTAGCTTGCTCTGCGGCCTCACGGTCCATCTGGAGCCGTCTCTCGGCTGCCTCGCGGTCCATCTGGAGCCGTCACTCGGCTGCCTCGCGGTCCATCTGACGCTGCTTCTCTACTGCCTCGCGGTCCATCTGGAGCCGTCTCTCTACCGCCTCACGGTCCATCTGGAGCTGCCTCTCTAACGCCCTACGCTCTAGGTCACGTTCCCGTTTTTCTTCCTCTCTCCTAACTTCGGACAGGATGAACTGGGTTAGAGCTCCCCCACTAAGTCCTAGGCCCTCTCCTAGCACTTTATACTGCTCATATGGGTTTACCATCACCCCTAACCCCTCTTTACTTTCCTGATCCCTACTGGGTGTCAGTCCTGCTGCAGTGAGAGTACGGGTAAGGGTACTCACCACCGTTTCCTTCCGAGAGGGAGTGGCCAAAGTGGCTCCTCTCTCTCCTGGACCCTCATCCCCTGCACCACCACCCTCGGACTCAGGGTCGTGCCCCGACGTGGCACGGGTGGCCCTGGTATCCCGTTTAGGGGGCATCCTGGTGTGGGTGTCACGGAGGCAGCGACGACAACTGCTCCCCAGCAGGACCCCTGACAAAGAAAAAACAAAACAAATAAATACGCAGAATACAAACAACGAATAAGGACTAGACAGTGACAAGAGCCGAAGGGTCCTCACCACTCGGTACCTGAGTAATGAGAGGCAACCACTCATGCCACCCCCCGTTTATGCGCACTGCACTCTCTGGCCGTGGCCCCCTGGCGCAATACGCCCCCACTCCCGCCAACCGCCCGCTAAATCTTACTCGTACCACAACACGAACACACGGTCACTGGCGCACAAAAATACCCTAATCTACCTAACCTGTTACCTTCCCCTAATCCTTATCCCACCGCTGCCACCAAATATGTCACGACACGCCTGACGGAGTCAGGGCGCCGTGGACAATATGAGTGCCGACACTCGAGAAAACCCACCCACTCTAAATAAATAACGCAACGCCAGTGATAAACAACAAACAAATCCTTTATTACCTACCCTTACTCTAACTCCCACCCCGACCCACTAACGCCCCACACACTCACACATACCCACACATGCACTCATAACGTATTAACACTTAAAAAAGATTAACATAAAAAAAATGACTAACAAGTGAAAATGACTAACAGGTGAATATGACTAACAGGTGAATATGACTAACAGACGAAAATGACTAACAGGTGAATATGACTAACAGGTGAATATGACTAACAGACGAAAATGACTAACATGGCCAACGGCTATACAAGGCGGGTAACTTTGTCTCTGTACAGTGTCCTCTGTCCCACACTAGACAGGGTGGCTCATAACGTAAGAGTACTACCCCTACACCACAGAGCACTGTAGCCGCGCTTGCCCACGCACGCCTGTGACCGACGCTCAGAACGTAGAATCAGCCTGCTGTAGCCCAACGTGCTTGTCCAACAGGACCGGCTAGCGAAGGCGTTCCGACTCCCGATGATGCGTCACCGTTGGTCGTGGATGATGAGATCGAAGAACGAAATCTTCGAAGCCAATGATCGAAGCCAGTGCACTGGAAAAGGGCGCATTGTCAGTCAAAGTGCCAACACAGTTAATTCTGGCCTATTTGACACGCACCTACTCACAAACCACGTGAGTTGTGTCTCGTCTCACCCTAATACCTGCCTTGGCCATATTAAATATACAATCATGGATATGAAAGCTTCCTATGTACATTCAACATTCACCAGGTCTGCACTATTCTATTACACTAGCATTAAGCTAGCACAACCACTTTTGTATAATAACATTGCCACTGCTAAAACCAACATTATCAAAATATCCCGATGTACATACAAAGATATGAAATAATCACCAGCAACCACCCAACGTGACAATCTTATTACATTACATCTAGGACTTAATACCAATATATATTTGAAAGGATACCCACTTTAATTCATTTTACAACATGGCCCTTTAAATATACTCACTCGGCGACAGCCGACATAAACTAAATCCGACACCCACCACATTACAACCCAACCTAAAAAACATGGTTAAAGACTCAATTAAAACATCACTAAAAAACTAGACGAACATACCCTTCCGCACCTATATACACATTCACACACCCGAGAGCACAGCAGCTAACTGAGGAAAATGGCATGAATAATTTACCTGTCACTGGTGAGTCCTCCGGCAGGACGAGACAAACAGGACAAACACGAACCGGAGGGGTCTTCTGATGAGCAGCAGCCGTGGTCACAAGTCTCTCGGGACACCCACACCCAGGAACACTGGCCGTGGTCTTGCAGGGAGGGTAAAAGAACCCTCACACAGCTTGTCAAGGGCTCCAAACGAGGCCGCACCCTGACCCAGACTCTCACTTCGCTGGCTAACTCCGCTGACTGACTAATATCCTACTGCTACCTCGCAGGTTAACTTTGCTTCTGAACACTGTTCGGTTTAAAGCTACTTGGCTAAAGCGTGCAACCGCTGTAATCGCTCACTGTTAAGCTTGCTGCACGGGCTTTACGATTACGCTCACACTACGTTTATTAACTTCCCTAAACTAAGGCTATGTACAGAATTCGGCGATCTACATTTATTAACAGAAAAACGACTTGGCGAAAAAAATAAAACAACATGTCACATCCGTTACGTGACACCCGTCCTGTACCAGCTGACGCAGACTGTGTCTCTGCAACTGCGAGGGCCCATGAGGATCTATACCTCTTGCAGTTGGGTGGTCAAATTTTCTCAGTGCTGAACAGGTTTATATTGAAAAAAGTAAAAGCAAAGAGTGAAAGAAAGACAGACAGAGGCTATACTCAGAAAACGTGACTGCATGAAGTTACAAGCATAAACTTACAAGCACAACTAAACATCAGGTAAGTCAAGCAAATATAGTTTTTAAAAAACTCAGAACTACAGGAACTTCTGCAGTACTGATTCTCGCAACAACCAGCTGAAATATTAACTGACTGACACAATATCACACACACACGCACGCACGCAACACACATGCATGCACGCACACACACACACACACACACACACACACACACACACGCATGCACGCACGCACACACACACACACACAAACAAAGAGAGAGAGAGAGAGAGAAGATATATGATATAATTACTCAAACATATTGTTACGATTGTGGTTGTGGTGTTCTGTGAGAACGGTCATGCATAAATCGTAGGAAACGATCCGATATTTATTTGAGCTATCATAATTACAAATCACGTACCTTTTCAGTGAATTTCACTTTCGTTTATGAATAGTGCGGTATTGATTATCTGTTGCCGCACGGAGTTGAGTCCCGAAGAGTCTAGATACTGCTCGAGTATTCTTTTGTTTACTGCGCGCGTGTAGCTTAGCGTTCAGTACTAGTGCACTAATCGCGTGTTTTCCAAATATAGCGGGCAAGGTCGTGACCCATCTGGCCTACTTTTGTGTGACGTCATAGCGCGCCGAGATTTTCCAACATAGGGGGCTGGTAAATAGCAGCCAGATTTTTATCGAATATTCTAGTGTAATGATTATTCATTGATATTTAGGAGTTTTAGTTACGTAGTTTGTTCTGATTGTTTGTGTTATGCGAATTTCCGCGATTTTTCTGGAAAGTATGTTACTATAAAAGGATCGTGCTAGGAAGCATGTGCGTACATTGTCTTGCATTTGTCAGTTGTAGAGACACTCAGTTAGCGTAGGTACGTGGCCCGTGTTGGGTGTACTTTGTGTGAGACGCTGTGTATGAGAAACTTTGTGTCAGAGCGTGGACATTGCAGAAGAGACATTGTATCAGTGATTGTGCATTTGGAATTGCATTGTGTGGAGATCGCATCGCTGAATTAAAATATTGTTGGAACTGTTTCTCCAGTTTTGTCTACATCCTTAAGCCACGGTTGACGGATTGCAGCTGAATGAGGTTTATTTAGAAGAACCTTACGTGCGTGCGTCTGGTGTGTTTATCATACTACGACTACAACTCCACCAGGTAACATATTGGCACCTCCGACGGGACCTCTTCAGTTGGTCCAGTGGAAAGGGTAGCAGGAGAAAACAGCCAGCAGTGAAAAGCAGAGATGGCGACATCGGAGATGGAGACATTCCTGAAAATTGGAAAGGAATGTGGACTCGAAGGAGCTCAACTCCTCAAGTTTGTAAAGGAGAGAGAGGAGAGAGAAGAAAAGAAACGAGAGAGAGAAGAAAAGGAGAGACTGGAGAGAGAGGAGAGAGAAGAAAAGAAACGAGAGAGAGAAGAAAAGGAGAGACTGGAGAGAGAGGAGAGAGAAGAAAAGAAACGAGAGAGAGAAGAAAAGGAGAGACTGGAGAGAGAGGAGAGAGAGAAAAAGAGACGAGAGAGAGAAGAAAAAGAGAGATGGGAGAGAGAAGAAAGAGCGAAAGAACGTGAAATCAGGAAACTTGAAATTCAAGCAGAAGTGAGAAGCAGAAAAACAGCGAAGAGAGGCAGAAAAACAACGAGAAGAGGCGGAGAGGCAGCGACAACACGAAATTCATCTGAAGCAGATGGAGATTGAGGCACAGAGCCAGAGAATTAATGAAGCAACAGCATTAGCCAGCAGAGAACAAACAGCCCGTGCGCCAAAACTTCCACCTTTCGTTGAAAACTCAGACAAGATGGACGCTTACCTAGAGCAATTCGAGTGCTTCGCAAGTAGTAACAACTGGAAACAAGAGACTTGGGCTATCAAACTGAGTGCACTTCTAACTGGCAAAGCGCTTGAATTTTACACCCGTTTACCAAGAGAAGAAGCCGAAGATTATATGCAGTTGAAAGCCGCCCTGTTGAGACAGTACGACAGTACGAAGAAGGTTATAGGCGACGATTTCGGAACAGCAAGCCTGAAGAAGGAGAAACACCCGGCTTATTCATTGAGAGAATTAGAAGCTACCTGGAGAAATGGATAGAGCTGGCAGGCTTAAACAAAGAGTACCAGGACCTGTGTGACCTCATCATCAAAGAACAAGTCTTCAACGCATGTTCTAAGGACCTGGCCGCCCACCTCAGAGAGCAAAAAGACCAGTCACTAAAGGCCCTGGCCGACTTCGCTCAAAGATACCTTGACGCCCACAACATGAAGTTCGGGTCCAGTAAACCGCAGCGTGTGTCTGCACCAGCAGAGGAAATCCACAATGTCAGAGACACCCCGAAATACAAGCCGATGGAGAATCTGACATGTTTTCTCTGCGGAAAGAAAGGTCACAAGGCGATACGGTGTCCTTCTAAAGATGTTCCTCGAGGCGACAACATTAGAAGATCCAACCAAGATCGCGGGATAGCAGGCAGAAGCAGTACCACGTCTCAACACAGAGCCGCCGCTGTATTAGCCAATGATGTGACTTCATCCAGTGACTTTGAGTCTAGAGAAAGGCAGGCGACACCGGAGCTGATTGAATCTTTCAGAAAGAATGGACGCATCCCAGTAGGAGATGGAGCTACATTTTTACCAGTATCAAACATCGCGCTGCCTGAGAATGAAGTGCCGAATATGACGGTGGTGTCAGGATTCGTCGGCGACACACCAGTGAGAGTGTTGAGAGACACTGGTTGTAGTTGCGTCATCGTGAGAGAAGACCTAGTAACTTAAGACCAGAAGCTACAGGAGTGGACCACCCTCATTTTGGCCGACGGTACTGTAAGAATTATCCCTCTTGCCAATGTCAGTGTCGACACTCCGTACCTGAAAGGAGAGGTGAAGGCGCTGTGCGTGAAAACACCTGTCTACGACCTCATCATCGGCAACATTGATGGTGCCAGAAACGCAGACGATCCAGATCCAGAGTGGAGACCTGAAACATGTGCTGTTACAACGAGAAGTCAAGCAAAAATGAGTCACCAGACCATCCCTCCAAAAGTGGCGGACAACACGGAAGGAAAGGCTGGTGGAGCTACACAAGTTCCGATTGATTGTACATTGCTTAACGTCCCGACAGCAACAAGGCTTTCTCAGGACGTGCCTGCACTGCTTGTGAAAAAAAAACTAAACAGAACATTGAATGCATGTCGCCAGCCGGTCAAATACATTAAATAAACCTAACACATGGGGTCTAAATAAAGCTAAGACCATTTAGCAACACACATCCAATATCAAGAGCTACAGGCAGTGCAGACAGTAGGGAGAGTTTTAAAAAGGCAAATACAGGTGAATGGACAAAGGGTAGACAGAAACACATGCCCCAGAATAGAGAGAAAAACCCACCCTGTGGGGCTGACCAGGGTGACCCTGGGAACTAAAAAATACCTAACCCCACCCAAGTCCCCCAGGGCAGACCCGGGTGGGGGTACACAAGTTCCGAGGTCAAACCGAGCCCGTGACGCGAAAGGGAAAAGAGATAACCTTCGAGACCAGAAAAGATATCCTATACCGGATATTCGACAGCAATGGAGATAAACCTGTGCGTCAAGTAGTAGTCCCTGAACCTTTGAGAATGCAGTTGATGAAATTGGCCCATGATTCCATATTAGGAGGACGCTTGGGAATCAACAAGACCCTCGACAGAATTAGAGCCGTCTTCTACTGGCCTGATATGGGAGGTGATGTCACCCGATTCTGCAGGTCATGTGACATATGCCAGAAGACAATCTCCAAGGGAAAGGTGCCCAAAGTTCCTCTATAGAAAATGCCCTTGATCGATATGCCTTTCAAGCGCGTAGCTGTGGATCTGGTGGGGCCAATATCCCCTCCAAGTGAAGATGGTCATCGCTGTATCTTGACCCTGGTGGACTACGCTACACGTTATCCTGAGGCCATACCATTGAAGAAGATCAACACTCCAACTGTGGCAGAGGCGCTCGTCGACATGTTCAGCCGTTTGGGAATTCCTGAAGAGATCCTGAGTGACCTGGGAACTCAGTTCGTCTCCGACTGCATGGAGGAAGTCAACCGGCTATTGAGCATCCGACACCTTACTACCACCCCTATGTGTAATGGGTTGGTTGAAAAGTTCAATGGAACGTTGAAGGCTATGCTGAAGAAACTGTGTGCTGAGCAGCCAAGGTTGTGGCATAGATATATCAATGCCTTGCTCTTCGCATACCGTGAAGTTCCTCAGGATTCGACAGGGTTTTCCCCTTTTGAATTACTGTACGGTAGGACTGTAAGGGGGCCCATGCACATCCTGAAAGAGCTGTGGACCAAGGATATCGACGCGCCTGAGGTGAAGATCAGCTACCAGTACGTCTTCGACTTGAGAGAGAAGCTGGAAGATACCCTCAGGATGGCTCGAGAAGAACTGGGGAAGGCGCAGAACAGAGGAAAGCATTACTATGATCGTAAGGCGAAACCTCGACGATTCCAGTCAGGTGACCAGGTGTTGGTTCTTCGTCCTACCGACAACAACAAACTCCTGATGCACTGGAAGGGACCCTACGTTGTCGACACGGTGGTTGGCATCAACGACTACAGAGTCAAGGTCAACAACAAGGTGAAGACTTATCATGCTAATCTGCTGAAGAAGTATATTGAGAGAGGTCGTCAAGACAAAACACAACTGGCCGCATCGGTGCGTCTTGCTGATGACGAAAGACTAGACGACGAAAACCTGTTTGACCTTAATGAACTTCGCCACAAGGAGGATGTAGAAGATATCCAGTTCGGACAGAATCTGACCCAGACTCAACGAGAAGAATTGCGCGTCCTGACTCAAGAGTTCAAGCGTCGGTTTACACCTGACCCGGGAACAACAGACACCATCCAGCACGAGGTTAACCTGACGTCAAACGAGCCAGTTCGCAGCAAACCTTATTGTCTTCCTTATAACACGAGGGAAGAATTGAAAAAGGATATCAAGGAAATGCTGAGTCTGAAAGTCATCAGAGAGTCCAAGTCACCATATGCATCCCCAGTTGTCATCGTGAAGAAACCAGATGGATCCAACCGAGTGTGCGTGGACTACCGCAGACTCAATAAACTAACGATCTTTGATCCAGAGCCTATGCCCACAGCAGAAGAACTGTTCCAGAAGGTCAGTGGGGACCGATTTTTCTCCAAAATTGACCTAAGCAAAGGGTATTGGCAAATCAAGGTTGCAGAAAGAGATATCCCCAAGACAGCGTTCGTTACACCCGACGGCCATTGGGAGTTCCTGAAGATGCCTTTTGGTATGGTGAACAGTGGTGCCACTTTGAAGAGAGGACTGAAAAAAGATTTTAGAAGACATGCAGAATGTGGTCTTTTATTGGGATGACATTTTGATCCATACCAAAGCTTGGGGGGATCACCTCAAAGCCCTCCGAGAACTGTTCCAAAGACTGTCAGATGCAAATTTCACCATCCGCCCAAGCAAGTGTATTCTTGGGGCTGACAACATAGACTTCATTGGACACAAATTGAGCGAAGGTTTAAAGGGGCTACACGACGCCAACGTGCAGAAGATCAGGGATGCCCCGCGACCTACGACCAAGACACAAGTTCGCTCATTTACTGCAGGGAGTTCATACCAAACTTGGCGGCAGTCACAGCACCCCTGACTGATTTGCTGAGGAAAGGACAACCTAACGTGGTGAAGTGGGAGGAGGCCCAAGAGCGAGCATTCCAGGCGGTTCGAGACATCCTAACCGAGAAGCCTGTTCTATACCTCCCCGACCCGTTGAAAACCTTCGTCCTAAGAACAGACGCCTCCAACGAAGGAGTAGGTGCAGTCTTGATGCAAGAGGATAATGGTAAACTCCACCCCGTGAGCTATGCCAGCAAAAAGTTGACCAGAGCTGAGAGAAACTACTCGACCATCGAGAAGGAGTGCCGAGCCATCATCTGGGGAGTAAGGCGATTCGAGCAGTACCTTCTGGGTGTGCCATTTGTTCTCCAAACAGACCATCAACCCTTGAACTATCTAAACTCTGCAAAGTTTACAAATTCTCGTATTATGAGATGGGCGATGTTCTTGCAGAATTTTGACGTTAAACTACAGTCTATCAAGGGTTCGCAGAATTTCGGAGCAGATTACCTGAGCAGAACAGTTTAAATGAACATTTTGTGTCCAGAACAGTTTCAAAAAAATATTTAGTTGTACATGAGAATTTAAAGGGACATGTATGTGATCTGGACAGTTTTAAAGGAACATATCTTCATTCAGGACAGTTTAAAGGAACTGTGAGTTAATTATTTTTGTGTAGTTGATTTGATTTTATTTTGATGTGAAATTTGTATTATTTATGGTTTTGTGTAGGTTTACACAACCACAACCTTATTTTTGAGGTTTGAGAAGTTGTGGTTGTGGTGTTCTGTGAGAGCGGTCATGCATAAATCGTAGGAAACGATCCGATATTTATTTGAGCTATCATAATTACGAATCACGTACCTTTTCAGTGAATTTCACTTTCGTTTATGAATAGTGCGGTATTGATTATCTGTTGCCGCACGGAGTTGAGTCCCGAAGAGTCTAGATACTGCTCGAGTATTCTTTTGTTTCCTCGCGCTGGGACCATATGGCGTTGAGGCGCGTCCCCTGGGTGGTGGATAGGGGGTCCCTCGCGAGAGGGGTGCACCGAATGAAATAAGGTGCCGTGAACTAACATGGTCTAAGGGAAGGTGACCCCGACAGAAAACCCCTGGTCCTCCTAGTAAGGGGGTTGGGCGTGGGGGTAGCTTCCCCACCCTACAAAAAAGGAAATAGCTACAAAAACGCCGACGAAAAGACAAACAGTAATTCCTTTCCTGGAGGAGGAAGGTTCTTCTACCAGAAGATTTATGACGTCCTGTGGTGAAAGCCGGAAGTCTTCGGAAGCCACAGGACCGAGCCGCCTCTCTCTATCCAGGGACACAACCATGGGCACATAGAACGTCAAGACCATGTACCAGAGCGGCAAGGCCGCCCAGATAGCAGCGGAAATGCAAAAGTACAACCTTTCCCTGCTAGGTATCAGTGAAGCCAGATGGACGCAGTCTGGCCAGAAAAGGCTGTTAAGTGGGGAGATGATTCTGTATTCAGGTCATGAAGAGAATGCCCCCCATACAGAAGGAGTAGCATTCATGCTGTCACCAGTGGCACAGAGAGCGCTGATGGGCTGGGAACCTCTTGGGCCAAGAATTATCACAGCAGCCTTTAGAACCAAGAAAAAGCTCAGGCTGAACGTCATCCAGTGTTATGCGCCCACTAATGACAGTGACGAGGAAGAGAAACAAGAGTTCTACGACCGACTCCAGAGTGCCGTGGACAAATGTGCGGAGCGAGACATCACCATTGTCATGGGCGATTTTAATGCCAAAATAGGGGAGGACAACACCGGATACGAAGAGGTGATGGGGAGACAGGGAGATGAGTGAGAACGGGGAGAGGTTTGTAGACTTTTGTGCTCTAAACAGACTTGTCATTGGAGGCAGCATCTTCCCACACAGAAGAATACACAAAGCAACGTGGGTCTCCCCTGACCATACTACAGAGAACCAAATAGACCATGTCTGCATTAGCAAGAAATTTAGAAGATCCCTTCAAGATGTTCGAGTGAGGAGGGGAGCAGATATCGCCTCAGACCACCATCTGCTCACCTTAAGAATAAAGCTCAAGTTAAAGAAAAGCCGCACAGAGACAACAAGAAGACAGCGCTATAATGTAGGCCTCCTGAGAGAGACTGGAGTGAGAGAAGAGTTCAAACTGGTGCTGTCCAACCGGTTTCAAGCGCTACAGGAGCTAGTAAATGAAGAGGAGGCGGTCACCACAGAGCAGCAGTGGAAGTCGGGCAGTTAGAGAGGCGCTGAACTCAACCTGCAAAGACACTGTAGGGTTCAGGAAACACCATCACAAGGACTGGCTGTCGGCACAGACCTTGAAGAAGATAGAAGTGAGGAAGCAGAAGAAAGCAGTTGTCAACAACAGTCGCACGAGAGCAGCCAAAGCAAGGGCACAGGAGGAATACTCGGAAGCCAACCGCGAGGTGAAGAGGAGTATCAGGGCAGACAAGATGGCCTACGCAGACAGCCTGGCAGCAGAGGCAGAAAAGGCAGCAGGCAGCGGCAACATGAAACAGCTCTACGATATTACCAGATTGTCGGGCAAGTATGGCCATACAGAAAGACCAGTAAAAGACAAGGAAGGCAAGCCTATTGCAGACAGAGCAGACCAACTCGACAGATGGGCCGAGTATTTTGAAGAGTTACTGAACAGACCCAGCCCACCCGACCCCCCAGACATCCAGCCAGCAGAGACCGACCTACCCATCAGCTGTGACAGACCCAGCCGGGAAGAGATCAGAAGAGCAGTGGCATTTTTGAAGAACGGCAAAGCAGCAGGGCCAGATGGCATCCCAGTGGAGTCTCTGAAAGCAGACCTAAAGACAACAGTAGAGATGCTGTACCCACTGTTTGGAAAGATCTGGGAAGAGGAGGTGATGCCGGCTGACTGGAAGGAGGGGTACCTAATCAAGCTTCCCAAGAAAGGTGACCTCAGCAAGTGCTCCAACTATAGAGGAATCACCTTGCTGTCAGTACCAGGAAAGGTCTTTAACAAGATCATCCTGGAGAGAATGAAGAGCTCCGTTGACCCCCAGCTGAGAGACCAGCAAGCAGGATTCAGGAAAAACCGATTATGTACAGACCAGATCGCCACTCTCCGCATCATCGTGGAACAGTCTCTGGAGTGGAGCTCCCCGCTGTAAGTCAACTTTGTGGATTACGAGAAAGCATTTGACAGCGTGGACCGAGAGACTCTGTGGAAACTCCTACGACACTACGGTGTACCCACAAAGCTCGTCCGCCTGATCAAGAGCAGCTACGATGGCATGACATGTCGCGTGATCCACGAAGGGCAGTTCACCAGGGAGCTCCAGGTCAGAACTGGTGTCAGGCAGGGGTGTCTGCTGTCTCCGTTCCTCTTCCTACTGGCCATAGACTGGGTCATGAAGAGGACCACAGAGCAGAGAAGAAGCGGAATACAGTGGACACTGTGGACACAGCTTGACGACCTCGATTTTGCAGATGACTTGGCATTAGTGTCCCACACTCATCAACAAATGCAGGACAAGACCACGAGGCTTGCTGACATCTCGTCCCAAGTGGGCCTCACCATCCACAAACAGAAAACAAAGACAATGAGGCTGAACGCAACCAGGGAAGAACCAGTCTTGCTTGCTGGCACCCCGTTGGAGGAGGTGGAGTCCTTCACCTATCTCGGGAGCATCATAGACAAAAAAGGCGGCACTGATGCAGATGTCAGAGCACGAATCGGTAAAGCCAGAGCAGCCTTTCTCCAGTTGAAAAAAGTGTGGAGTTCCAGAGAGCTGTCACAAAACACCAAAGTCCGGATTTTCAACTCCAACGTAAAAGCAGTTCTCCTATATGGAGCAGAGACTTGGAGATTGACAAAAACCACTGTCAACAGAGTACAGATCTTCATAAACAGTTGTCTTAGAAGAATTTTGAAAATCCACTGGCCAGAGAAGATTAGCAACATCAGACTCTGGGAGAGAACAGAGCAGATAACAGCAGAGAATGAAATTGGGCGAAGAAGATGGGGATGGATTGGTCACAGTCTGAGAAAGCCAGCTTCCAGTATCACTAGGCAGGCATTGTCATGGAATCCCCAGGGAAAGAGGAAAAGAGGTAGGCCGAGAAACTCCTGGCGTCAAGACCTCCAAGCAGACATCAAGAGAATGGGAACCACCTGGAGTAAAATCGAAGGAGAAGCACAGGACAGGAGTCGCTGGAGGTCTCTCGTCGACGGCCTATACCCGGGTAGGGGTGACAGGCGTAAGTAAGTAAGTAAGTATTCTTTTGTTTACTGCGCGCGCGTAGCTTAGCGTTCAGTACTAGTGCACTAATCGCGTGTTTTCCAAATATAGCGGGCAAGGTCTGGCCTACTTTTGTGTGACGTCATAGCGCGCTGAGATTTTCCAACATAGGGGGCTGGTAAATAGAAGCCAGATTTTTATCGAATATTCTAGTGTAATGATTATTCATTGATATTTAGGAGTTTTAGTTGCGTAGTTTGTTCTGATTGGTTGTGTTATGCGAATTTCCGCGATTTTTCTGGAAAGTATGTTACTATAAAAGGATCATGCTAGGAAGCATGTGCGTACATTGTCTTGCATTTGTCAGTTGTAGAGACACTCAGTTAGCGTAGGTACGTGGCCCGTGTTGGGTGTACTTTGTGTGAGACGCTGTGTATGAGAAACTTTGTGTCAGAGCGTGGACATTGCAGAAGAGACATTGTATCAGTGATTGTGCATTTGGAATTGCATTGTGTGGAGATCGCATCGCTGAATTAAAATATTGTTGGAACTGTTTCTCCAGTTTTGTCTACATCCTTAAGCCACGGTTGACGGATTGCAGCTGAATGAGGTTTATTTAAAAGAACCTTACGTGCGTGCGTCTGGTGTGTTTATCATACTACGACTACAACTCCACCACGTAACACATATTACAACACGAAGGCAATAAAAAATAAATTCATAAAAGTTCAATAAATATTTCAGTTGTGCCAAATGGAAATGCAACAATGATAGTAACGTGACACACTTAGTAAGATTTACAGTCCTTGCATAAAACAGGACACAAAACACATAGGTAGAGGTTGGTCTTTATCAGGCAAGTGTATGCATTTACCGTGCTGTTCTGAAGGATGTGACGGTAACATGTTCTGATAGCAGTGTCCAACTCAAACACCTGATACACAGGAATACATGTGGCAAACATGAACACACTGGAAGCTGTACTCACAAAAAGTCGATGGGCTTCAGGTGTTCATGTCTCTGAATGCCAACACCCTGGATTTGGTGTGCCGCCTCTGTGCAGTCTTCTGACCACAAACAAGTATCCCTTTTGTTTAACCCTTTAAATCCTGATACACCCTAACATGAGATAAATTGGACCATGATAGTTCAAGGGTGGTGCCAGAACAGCTTGGCACCTGCAGGCGCCAAGCTGTCCTGGCACCACCTTGAACTATCATGGTCAATCTATTTCCTAAACTTGGTCATAGGACAAATCACAAATCTGAAAAATTCATCCTCACGATTAAAGAGCAGTGGCCATTGCATAACTGACATTTGTCCACTAAGCACTCACACAAGTATTGGGAGAAGGGCAGATAGCTTAACCCATTTAACCTTACAGCCGCATTTCACAGTACCAGTTGCAGGATTGATTGATTGATTGTACATTGCTTAACGTCCCGACAGCAACAAGGCTTTCTCAGGACGTGCCTGCACTGCTTGTGAAAAGAAAAATAAACAGAATATTAAATGTATGTCGCCAGCCGGTCCAACACGTTAAATAAACCTACGACATGGGGCCTAAATAAAGCTAAGACCATTTAGCAACACACATCCAATATCAAGAGCTACAGGCAGTGCAGACAGTAGAGAAATTAAAAAAGGAAAATACAGGTGAATGGACCAAGGGTAGACAGAAACACATGCACCAGAATACAGAAGAAAACCCACCCTGTGGGGCTGACCAGGGTGACCCTGGGAACTAAAAAGTAGTTACCCCACCCAAGTCCCCCAGGGCAGACCCGGGTGGGGCCAGTTGCAGGAGATGGATCAACCATGATAAGGGTAGTGCCTGATTAGCTTGGTGCCATCAGGTGCTCAGCTAATCTGGAACTACCCTTGAATTATCATGTTGGATCCATCTCCTGTACCTAGTACAGTCGTTAAGCGACACCTCCAAAATTTGTGAAATGCGGCTATGAGGTTAAATGGGTTAAGTTAACATCTCTTCTTTGGACGTTAAGCTGTGAAGTTTACTGTAAGAATGGCTGCAACTTTGTGTCATCAGGCGCCAAGCTAATCTGGCACTACCCATGAATTATCATAGTAGATCCATCTCCTCCGCACTAAATGTGCTAACACATTAGGGCTGAAATTCCCAAATCTGGGAGTTGTCTTCTGAACACTTCATATCCATTCAGTTCAGAGACAGCTCAACAGAGGAAGTTATTCCATTTCCACTTTTATAAAGGGAGGCTGTGTATGTCAACAGACTTGTTTTCTTCAACACCACAGCATAAGTAGCTCTTTGCATACAGATGTTGACTTCACTATAACACTACTGACGGCAAGATCCACCCAGCCAAGGTTTGCGTGCAGTGTGTGTGCTTGGCTATTTTAAGCACTGTCATTACAAGCCATTACTTGGCATGTGCACCTGATCTGGAAATAAACTCTTAACAAACATTTACTTAGTGCCAGATGACATAATACAGAAACGAGTAAGAAAAAAATTAAATATTAAATCATTTTAGTCAAGAGAGTGCACTCATCTGCTTCTGCACTTTTCCTACCCAGATGCAACTGGTGATAAGTGGCTGAGATCCGCAGTAGGTTTTAATTATCTGGACCATCATTAGGACTCTGAGACAATATTACTGGCTGGAAGTAAGCACAACTGAAGTAGCCATACAAGTAGGTACATGAGAGAAAGACAATGTCTGAAATGAACAAGGTTAACTTGAATGATTTGTCTATACTATACTAATGGTCAAAACTTAAGGGCCACTTTTTATTGCAGACGCACCGACAACACCACACAAATAATGTAACAATACTTGAAGTCAGTACTTTGCTAATTTATTCAGTAACAATTTCATTTAAGTTTTGAGTAAATCAAGCAATTGTAACAAGAGCAGTAGGTTAGAATGTTCACCCACCCTTCATTTGAAAAATCACACAAGACTGGTCCAGTCAGTAGCGAGAGTACCCACTGCAGCCAAGCATTCAATGCAGCGTTGACGCATGGAGTTCACCAGGGTTCGGAGAACATATTGTCATGTGGGATTGCTTCCCACTCTTGGTGCAGGAACTGAGTCAGTTGGGGGACGCCTTGAGGTGGGGGTGGTTGCTGACTACACGTTGCCCCAGCACGTCCCAGAGGTGCTCGATGGGAGCCAGATCAGGTGAACAAGCTGGCCACTTTATCCTCATGATGCCCTGTTGCTCAAGGTACTCATCCACCACACGGGTGGAATCATGCCCAGCAGCCTCTGGATCACTGAATGAGACACCCCAAGACGTCTCCCAACTTCTCGTCCGGAAATTCCATCCTGCAGCCATGCTAGCGCCAAGCCTTTATCTACTGGCTTTAAAGCTGAGGTGCAATGAGAAAAACCCGCCCAGCGCATGTTTTAAAAAGACTCTACAGGACCCAGCCCGGGCCCTGCCCCTAAGTGGGTCAAATCGGTTCGTAACTCAGTTGACGGAGTTGGCAACTGCGTATCCCGAGCTTGCAAAACTCTCGGGAAACGACAGGCCACTTCCTGTTGCACGGAAATCATCGCGATTAGCAGATCGGACAACAGCAGATGATTCTGTGACACTTTGAAACTGACCGGCAGCCACGGATTTTTACACTTTGGGGATGATGGCAGAATTTACGGCTGTACAAACTGTAAGTATGACTCCTGACACTTAGTAGTTGTGAACGAATTTTGTCAACATGTACATCCAGTCCAATATAGGATAATATAAATAAATAAAGAAGCATTGTTATGTACAGCCAACACAGTAAATGGGATGAGAGAGAGAGAGAATCGGCTGTTTACATAATTGCCAAAAGATACAAGGGAAATCAATCTTAGGTCGCCATGGGTCAAGCTGATTTATAGTACCTGCCCTTCGTATGGAAAAAAATATTTGCTGTAGGCCACTCCCAGATGAAAAGATATAATAACAAACACAAAACGACAAATAACCCCTCCTTCCTCACCCTTCCGATATCAAATAAACGGCTTCAGGCTGTACTGTGTAACTTACGGATAGCTCGGCCGGGTCCATATCCAGTTTGCATCCAGGCAAAAAAAATGGCCTGTTCTGTCCGTCGGGTGATCGAGTGTCGTCTGCTACTGTTGCTATCAGTAGAAATATCGCTGATTTACATCAGTGATCACGGTGCCCACTCGCTGCATACAGGAAGTGGCTGTCTTTTTCACGGGAGTTTTGCCAGCACGACAAACGCAGTTGAAAACTCAGTCAACTGAGTTGCAAACCGGTTTGCAAGTTAGCCGAACGTTCACGACAGGGCCCTCGCTGGGTCCGGTAAAGTTTTTTTAAAACACGTGCAGGGCGGAGTTTTTAGACTGTTTCTCAGCTTTAAGCTTCGTCGTAGTGGCATGGTTAGGAAAGTGACAATCATGCCCCTATTGTACCCGTATTTGTAGTGAAACAGAGGTGCTCAGTGTTCACGACTGACCCCTTTAGCACGTGCATCATGACTTTACCGAGTTTTTCCACCTGCCTGCTTTTGGTACGCTTGCCAATATCGCACAGCTTTTCACAAAAACTGACGATGTTTCAAATGCATTTGACACGTTCGTGGAAATTGATGAATTGTTGTCTATTGTTCCCTGTACAGTGGACTGTCTAAGGTCAACTTTTAACCCATTTGGATCGAAAGAACATTGTATTTTATTAGCGTACTTGCGACAATACCATTATGTTTTGACCATTAGCATAGTTCACCAATACTGGCCACTAGTACGGGTCAGTATAGTCACCTCATAGTTTAACCCATTACATTATGAGGCTGATTTCTTTCAGTTTTGCTTATTGTCCTATGAAGGCTACATTATAGATTACCTGACAGATCAACCATTTTAGTTCAAGGGTGGTGCCAGAACAGCTTAGGTGCCAAGCTATTCTGGCACTACCTTTGAACTATCATAGTCAAATTTATTTCAAGCAATAGTGTATCAGGATGGAAAGGTAAATAAACATATGACTTTTTTAAAAAATTAAAAATCATTTAATTAACTAGATAAATGAATGAAGAAACAGTAAAATTAGAATGAGCAAAAAAAAATACATGCAATTTATACTTAAAGCAATCTGCTGCCAGGCAGCGGGCTCTGATTGCTAAAATTCACTGATACAACAGGTTTTTAATGTTGTCTTGACTCAACTAAAAATTCTCTAGCCTTCTTTTCTCAATCCTCATGAGAAAGCACATGTACCAGAGGTTTTACACTGCCTTTTGAGCATAACGGATGGGACACTCCTGCATACAAACTTGAAGAAGAGCAAAAAAGTCTCACATTATACAATATTCAAATTTCAAAATCTAAGTTCGCTCATTTCAGCAGCATTATTGTAAGACATACTAAGAACATTTATAGAGGGGATTTTGTGATCTATTAACTCGTTGCTGGCTGGAGTAGGTCACTTTAAGTCTGTTGCAAAGTGCATCAAAGTACATGTATATACCAAAATGGCAGCAAAAACAGTATTGCCAATCAGACTCTATATGTGGAATCTGTACCATACTAGCACTGAAATGTACACTCATCCCATATTATTGATATGCATTAGTAAACTTGGTGTAATTCCCTTTTACAGGGGGACGGGAGGTGGGGGGGTGGGGGGGGGGGAGTTTCATGTGCATACTATGCATTGTCATGCTTTTTTTAAAAAAATCTTTTCCGTCCGATTTCCCGTGAGAATGCCGGTGTCTGGCCAAATCTGAATTAAAACATACCAATATCTATGGGATAGACTTGTGCACCATCATCATATATTTGTCTATAAGGCATTCTGAAACAAATGGTGTTTCGAGCTGTTCTAAGTTGTCACAAATGATGTCCACAAAATGTACGTGAATGCAAATTTCAGTGGCAACTCCTTTCTCCAAACATCTGTCACAGAAGCTGTTCAAGGGCTTGCAAAAGCTGTTTACACAATGAACGGCTATGTTTTGCTAGGGAATTCCTATCCAGAATTAGGATGTACATAAAATACTAACATGTGTCACACATGTGACAAACAGGTGCTTGTCAGTGTTCACTTTACTGTAGAACAAAAAAAATTCTTTGTTAATTTTTGGAAATTAGATGCCTGTTTTGTATCCAGTATTAAAAAACAAGTCTGTACTGAAACCATTCATGTCCAGATTATAACAACACAAATTAAACCATGAAAGAAATAGTCAAAGTTAGAAAGTCAAACTGATGACAATGCTTATGAGGAAAAATGTCAAGGAGGATGGTGATGATTAGATGCACCATGTACAAAAAAATGCACATGTAAAATAATCTGACACTCCCACGGACTTCTATCAAACGTACCTGTAATATTATTCCTGGCATGACAAACTCTGCGGCTCTGCCTTGGAAGCCGAATGTGGTTTGAACCAATCGTCTGTGACGATATCGTGTGGGTGGCTGCCGGTAGCCGAGACCCGCCTATCGGCCCCGGCAAACTGTACTCCAGCGACACGACTGGAACGTAGGTTGATCCAGGTGAACCAGCCTTTTCTTCATAAGATGCCAGCGCTGAGATGGACGAGGGGGATTTCTTGTTTGGTATTAGCATAGTAAAATTTGTGTTGATGTTAGTGTTGAGCAGTTTAGTGTCGTTATGTCTAAGTTCGGTTTAGCAGCCATATTCGATCTGAAAGCAGAACGTTAGCAGGCGGTAAACAACTGAAAAGAACAAGAAGGGATAACCCAAAATATATGTTTATAAAACGTATGTATGTGAAACATGCGACATGATGTAAGTTTTACTTCCTCACCCATGTGACGTGAATCTACAACTGTCCACCGCTTTCGAAAATTGTGATCGGAAGTTCTTTCTAGCGCGCCGCCATGTCCCGTCGTCTGCTCGTTGCTTTTGGAGTTATCTCCCTTTTGCGTCACTGGCGACTGGCCGGCACAGACACGGTACCGCGCTCACGTGCTATGATACGGTTGATCAATACATGACGAGCCATATATGTCATAAAATTTCGATTAGTTTCGTTGTCATTTGTATTTTTTTTGCGTTGAGTTTGCTGCACCTAACACACCGAGTTGTCAACGTGAAACGGCTCCGTACGAGCCGTGACTGAGAGTGACGCCGCCGCCGGGACAGCTGACACCTGTAAATCCACGCGGGCCGGGCTAGGCCGGTGTCAGCCTAACTCGGCCGGGTACCCAGGCGGCCGGCTCAGTCGAGCGATCGTTGTTATTAATAACGGTGCAAGGATTGTTTTTCGCTTTGTTGGTGATAATGGCTGACATCAAAGACGTTATATATATTTTTCTAAGTTTTGAAGTCCTTGATCAGTGCCGTGGACGTTACGTCATATCGACCCAGGTTGAGTACTGTATATTAAGCCTCAGAGTCGCTATATTTAGGCGGCGTAAATCTTCCCTGCGCCGGCAATCATCTACACTAAACTACTGAGTCAGTAGACGATTCAGTTCCAGAAATCATGAGTAGGACAACCGGTCAGACTTGCACGTTTCGACGAAAAGAGTGGGTATCAGTTAAAAGTCCGAGCATAAATGCATCTCACATGATGTAATGAGCCACCACCACCCACCCACCCACCCCCCTCCCCCCCCCCCTCTACACACACACACACCCGCTCCCACCTCTCCCCTGTGCAAAATAAATCGGTGTCATGGATTCGTGATGGTATGATATTGACAACTTGATGAGGAGGAACATGGCGGACACCCAGAGGTATTTGACTGACCTCAGTGGTATAACTGACCTTATCGTTCACCTCTATCTAGTTTTTGTTTTTGTTTTTGAACGCATTTATATTAACTGGAAAAATAAGACTGAAAATGCGGACTCATTTGGACGGTATGGAGGGTGATTCTACTATATGTACACATCTTCTTCATAGTGTAAGAAACTCATACGTCTTCTCATTTTCAGTTTAATCTTGTCGACAGATTGTCAGTCTGGGGATAGCTAGAGCCGACGAGTGTAGGCCTAAAAATCGGTGAAGAATTTTGGTATTAAGTACGTACGTAGTGCGTAGTGTGGCAATATGGAACAAGTTTGACAAAACTAAAATTGTATAAACTGGCGGCGGCGTTGACGTGAAACTTATTCACCTAATTTTGCTGTTCGTGCTATTGGTCTTCTTCAGAATGGCTGGCTATCTTAATCCTTCACAAGTACAAAATGTATGTATGATTATTTTTAACCCTTTCAGTGCCGAGAAAATGTGATCTCCACCCAACTGCAAGAGGTATAGCCTACAGTTGCGGGGGCTCATGAGGATCTATACCTCTTGCTGACACAGCAACCTGAAACAGCGCAGACTGACATACATGAAGTCGGCATGCTTGACCTTGGTAAATGTGGCTTTCCACGCCGGGGTTCGATTAGGGTATTGACTATATTGCGTGTTCTTGTGGTTTGATCAAATTGTTACGACCATACAGCAAAATCAGCACTAAATCGTTCAATTTGCCACGAAGTGATATTTGTTCGTAAAATGGCATAGAAAAGTGTTTCTATGTGGAGATATTGGGGGGGGGGGGGGGGGGGGGGAAATACGTTACGCGCTCTCATGTCAAACGGCCGAAACATGTACCTCGGCATGACATCACTGGCAAATCTTTAACTCATTCATGTATTCCCGCATCAATAGCTGCGAAATTGTCGTATAGCGTTGCCGGCGGCAAAGCTACAGCACACTTCCGCAGCTATTGATGCGACCTTGTGGCAACGCTTTACACTTCCGCAGCTATTCAGTGATGCAGCCAGGGTACCTTGAATGAGTTAAACAATAAACAGAAAACGTGTACATACTCAGTTACAATATTAGGTCTGTCGGGACCAATCTCTTGAGGTGGGCGTGTAAAGCCTATACTGATACCCGGATCAGCGTGAACTGAGCTGAGAAAGTTCGTGCAAACTGACTTGAGCTGCCTCAATACCCTCCGGGCTTAAGTGCGTGGGGAATTCGGCAAACATTTGCACTCATACTGACACACACACACCCCGCTCAGCTTTTTTGCGTTCCAAATATATGGTTCTATAAATCGGCACCCACTTTATTTCACCGAACTGATTCTCCCTCGTCCGGCAGTCCCTTGCGTTGCAACGGACATTGACTCCATTCTCGTGAGCACGAACAATACAAGGGCTCATGAAAACATTGTACTGATGATAATTTTTGCAGTGTCAGTAGTGACACAGTCTGTCCCTCTGATCCCGGCCGCTCAGCGTCTGACACTATTGAGGTTTTCGTTTGCAACAAACGACTCGCAACAACCAAAGATAACGAAATCACGGCATGCACAACGCTCCAAACCGCTCTTCAAGAGACATAGATCTTAATGAGCCTTCCGGGTTCACGAAAATCTGTGCCTCTTGGATCTTGGAGAGGTTTGGAGTTGTCGAGGGCTCATGAGGATCCAGGGGCTGATCAGTCACCTCGAGGGTAGGGTGGTGGTGGTAGGTTCCAACTTTTTATTCAGCTGGGACCTTCAACCTGATACAAAAGGCCTTCCCGACGCTACGCTAGAACTTGCTTCTAGGGGCCGAAAAATCGAAAAGCGGAAGTGTGTGGGGGCGGAGGGGGGGGGGGAGAAGAGAGGATGCATGCAGTTTACATGCTCTCACCACTCGCCAAAATATCAAACAAAGGGGGAGGGAGGGGGGAAGTGTGCGTGTGTGAAAAATGGCCAAAATATCAAACGGAAGCGGGGGGGAGGGGGGGGCTGGGGGGGGGGGAGGCACTGAGGAGGGATTCTAAACACCCCAAAAAAGGAGCTTTGTTATAGCATTTTAAAAAATTTTGATCCGACCCTAGGATGATCTATGTCTATTGTCTGTTGTCGACGCTGATGTTACCCGCCGCGATTTTTCTCCCGTTCGTTGTTGTGAGTCGTTCGCAGCAAACAAAACCTCACTACTGAGAGCGGAGATCATCCGGATTGAGCCGCTCAGAACTTACACACTACAGCCAAATAGAAGTCGATCATGATAGTTTAAGGGTGGTGCCAACCAAAACAGCTTGTCGCTTGACTGACTTAGGGTACTAACTCAACAGCCAGTCGTAGTACTGTCCGACCATACAACTTCGTGAAAAACTGATGTAATTTTAACCGACTCTACTGATTAATGCCAGTAGTCAGTATTAAAAAAAAATCAACAGGAATATTTCTCCTTTGGGTTCTTTTTTGCATAAGTATTAAATCCTTTAATAGTAAGAGAAGTGCGTCCGCTGAACACACAATTTTGCACCGATGTATCGGTAATTGCGCAGCGTTTTCAACAAACCAATGCGCATTCTCTTTGCTTCTCTATACGTAGGCGTAAATCTACAGAGCGTGCATATATCTGGCCGGCATAAATACATGTATCCTGCGCGAAACCACCCAGGCAGCGCAGTTTCACCATGCGAGTCATTGCTCGCTTAACCCTTTTCATCCTGATACACTACTGCTTGAAAATAATATGACTGATAGTTCAATGGTGATGCCAGAATAGCTTGGCGCCTGAGGCGCCACGCTATTCTGGCACGACCCTTGAACTACCCTGAAATAGTTGATCTATATCCTAAACTGTAGCGTAGCCTTTATATGCAATAAACACTTTTTTTAATCAGCCTCAGGATGTAATGGGTTAATCAACTCTTTCTCGACTCTGACACCTCCTCTGTGCTTCCCTCTGACCACCTCGCTATTCTCATCTCCCTCAATCTACCTCCCCCGAAAAAAACCAAGCTCATTGTCGCTCGTCGCAAACTAAAATCTGTCAACCGCGAGAGCTTCTTCGACGAAGCTGTCGACCTTCTCTTGGACCCCGCCCCCTCTCCTGATCTTGCATCCCATTTCGATTCCTCCCTTCGAAAACTTCTAGACACCCATGCCCCTGTCACCACCTGCTCCATACCCAACCGACTCCCCTCCCCCTGGCTCACTGACGACATAGCTGAGGCCAAGCGCGAGCGCCGACAAGCGGAACGCCGCTGGCGCTCATCTGACCTCACCGTTCACAGACAGATCTTCCAAACAACTAGATCCAAAGTCTGCAAAATGATCTCCGACTCTAAACGCAAACACCTTCAAAACCAAATCCTGGAATCCACTTCTTCCAAAACCCTCTACGCCACCATGAACACACTCCTAGGCACTTCTAAAGACTCTCCTCTCCCCAACACACACAGCAAAGAAGAACTCCCGACCGCTTTTTCTACCTATTTTTCGGACAAAATCCAAACTGCGCTATACACTCGACACTCTGCCTTCTCCGCCTTGCCCTCCCGACCCCACCTTTTCCGGCACTCCCCTCTCGTCCTTCCGCCCCGTCTCTCAGGATGAAGTCCTCAAGACCATAAAGTCCATGCCCTTCAAAACCTGCGAACTAGACCCCCTCCCAGCTTCTCTCTACCGTGACGGCCTTCCAAAACTTCTGCCCTTCATTACCGACATCATCAACGCATCTCTAGAAAACGGCTCCGCCCCCGATATCTTCAAGTCCGCCATCGTCCGTCCTCTCCTCAAAAAACACAACCTCGACCCAAACGAACTCAAGAACTATCGCCGAGTCTCCAATCTCTCTTTCCTGGCCAAGCTTCTTGAGAAGGTTGTTCTCAACCAGCTCAACCTCCACCTCACCGACAACAACCTCCTCAGTCCATTCCAGTCTGCCTATCGCAAACATCACAGCACTGAAACAGCCCTTCTACATATCTTAAACGATCTGCTTCTCTCCACCGACTCGGGCAACATCTCTCTTCTTACGCTACTCGACCTCTCTGCCGCCTTTGACACTATTGACCACTCTATCCTCCTCCGCCGACTCCACCACTCCTTCGGCATTACTGACTCTGCTCACTCCTGGTTTCTCTCCTACCTCTCCGACAGACAGCAGTCCGTCACCATCAACGGCGTCTCTTCCAACCCAGTCACGCTCTCCTGCGGAGTTCCACAGGGGTCCGTCTTTGGCCCGGTCCTTTTCACACTCTACACCTCTCCCCTGTCCAACATCATCCAGTCTCACCGCATACACCACCACCTCTACGCTGACGACTCACAACTGCTAGACAAAGACAAACTCGACAACACTCAGACACTACTGACTCGCACGGCTGACTGCTACGAAGACGTGAAAAACTGGATGACAGCAAACAAGCTCAAACTGAACGACGACAAAACAGAAGCCATGCTGGTAGGCACTCGCCAGAAACTCTCCCAGCTCCCTCCCTCTCTCCACCTTTAACTCGATAGCACTCCCATCTCCCTCTCTGATTCGGCCAAGAACCTCGGCGTTATCCTCGATTCTTCTCTGTCCATGACCAGCTTCGTCTCCGCCACGGCCCAGGCATGCTATTTCCACCTCCGCCGCATCAGTCAGATCAGAAAATACCTCACTACCGAAGCTGCCACCAAACTTGCTGTCTCTCTCATCTTAAATCGCATCGACTACTGCAACTCTCTCCTTTCCGGCCTCCCTCACTCCACCACTTTCACTCTCCAACGCGTCCAGAACAATGCTGCCCGCCTCGTCCTCAGAAAGAAAAAATCCGACCACACCACACCCCTGCTCAAACTCCTTCACTGGCTCCCCATCCCCCAACGCATCCAATACAAAATTCTGTCTCTCTGCTACAAATCCCTGAACAACTGCGCTCCTTCCTATCTCTCCAACTTACTTCACCCCTACACACCTTCCCGCTCCCTCCGCTCTGCCTCCGACCCTCTCCGCCTCCACATCCCTCGCACCAAACTCAACACTTTCGGCCCCCGCTCCTTCTCCGTCTACGGGCCATCCACCTGGAACACTCTCCCACTCTCTCTTCGTCAGAAACACTCTCTCTCCTCCTTCCAGTCCGCCCTCAAAAATCACCTCTTTCAACAGTTTTAGCTCAATATATCACCACACTCCCCACCGTCGTAATGTATTTCACTATTTGTGGTACGTGAGTCATTGTCTAAAGCGTGCGCATGCGTGCGCGAGTTGTGAGTGCGCGCTTAGAGTTATAATTATTATAAGATAAGCGCATTACAAATACCGTAATTATTATTATTATTATTATTATTGTTACTTCAGTAGTAGTCGATCGCGGATCACGTCTATTTTACGTCACAATGCTGTGTATCTGAGCTCGTGGCGCACCTAGTGTCATGGATNAAAGCTAAAACCCGCCAGTTCCATAGGTATTTAGATACATTTTCCGCTCAGGGTCACTGAGTTTCGGTATACATGTCATGAGTTAGTGCCGCCAGACGACCAGCCTGACTACTGAACTAACACACATAAAGCACCTCACTCCACCCCAGCCCCCAAACCACAACTCCACCCCCGCCTGCCTTCCCGAAGGAGGTAACCAGTGTGCTGATTCTTTGATCGGTTGGTTAGTTGTATGGGTTTGACGTCCATGGCACCAGAAAAATAATGGCAGGACATAGGAAAGGAAAGGGGTAGGCCGGAGTGGGGGAGCTCGGATGGTACCGGCTGCTGAGTTAATGCCCTGACAAATGTCTAAACTATCCGCTTTTCTAAGCCCACAGCTAATTACATAAAGTATGTTGTCTGATAACTTACAAAAAGGCCTGAGGTTATACGTATTTCTTGTTGTTAAATAACTATTGTCACTAAGTCTGTTACCATAACTATCTGCACGCACCGGCAAGTAGCGAATTGTATGCTTGTTTGTTTGTCCATTATTTGAAAAAGTGGGGGGGGGGGGGGGGGGGGTTTGTTTGTTTTGTTTTTTTTTTTCTTTTTACCGGAGATATTGATAAATTGTATTGCAACTGACTTTTCTAAGCGTGCTTCTTTCTTCGTTAGGTTATTCTCTCTATTACTATAAGTATAATAATAGACTTATGTTATTGTATATTGCGCTGCACGGCTTCGTAGTAACGAAGAATGGAGAAATTAGTTTTCATTTAACTCTGAAGTACTACAGCAGGAGATGGATCGACCATAATAAATCAAGGTTAGTGCCAGATTAGCTAATCTGGTACTAACCTTAAATTATCATGGTCGATTAATCTCCTTTAACTGGTACCTGGTCGTTAGGTGACACCTCCAAAATTTGGGAGCTATATATATATGCGGTCTTGAGGTTAAATGGGTTAATAGGGTCTTAATAATTGTGCAAAATTGGCTCTAACCCTCTCCTCAGTCGCACGCAGGGAAAATACAAGTACATCGTTATCTGCGACCGCTTGTCCAAGTCATGGCTTTCGGCATGAAATATACATGGCTGCAGTCTTCTCTGCTCTCAGGATTGCACGTGTCCTTAGCTGATCTTAGATCGCCCTGAGAAGCGCAGCCTAGTGTAAATACTGGTGAGCAGATTAATCATTATTACATGAGTTGAAGTGGCTGTTTATAGTGCACTTACAGGTGACTTGTCTATAATGGCACGGTGGACAACCAGCTACAGCCATAAACCGCAGTGACAGGAGTATAAAATGGCATGTGTCGATCAGTGCAGTTAGATCAGGCATGCCCAAGCAAAAATCATCTGAACAGGGCCGGATCACTTGGCTCCAGGGGAGGAGGGGGTGGGGTCCAACTTTTCCTTTGGGACCTTGAACCTGATACAAAAGGCCTCCACCAGGCTAGATCTTGTTTCCGCAAAGGCCGAAAAATCAAACAGTTGGGGGGGGGGGGGGGAGGGGGGAGGGAGGGGGGAGGTAGGCGACGGACCTTTCTTGCCTGTCCCGGACCCGGCATAACCCGACCATTATCACTCCGATGCCGTGAACGTTAAAGCCCTGAACTAACCAACCAACCAATTGTTTTTTGTTTGGTTGGTTGGTGTTTGTTTTTGTTGTTGTTTGTTTATTTGTTTTGTTTTTTTGTTGGAGGGTGGGGGGTGGGGGGCATCTAGATTCACTTTGCAGCCCACGATTGCTGAAGGAAGGTATGTATAATCAGTATACCTCATACATCGCTTAGTTCAGGAATAATTAAATTATTTGTCCGTATGGAAGTGTGCGAGCCACACGAAGTTTCACCACGCCTAGGCGTACCAAATGTCCAGGAGCTCTGTACAGCGGCCTTGTTCCTCGAACCGCTACGATGGTGCGTAGCGAATGGAAGGTGTAAAAACAAACTAAAACAGAACTGTACACGGTATCGATCGTACATGTTCTGCCATCAGCGCAGATTGCCTCGCAGACCTCAGTGAGGACTGATTGTCTGGGAGCTGACGCCGAGAAAGCGACAAAGACAATCTCACGGTGAGAAAGCAGGGATCAAAACACTGTACTAAATTTCAACCCCCGTATGCCCCAAACAGTTTTTGAGGTGTCACTTAACGACTATGTACCAGCTGAACGAGATGGATTGACCATGATAATTCAGTCAAGGTTAGTGCCAGATTAGCTGGCGCCTGATGGCGCCAAGCTAATCTGGCACTGCCCTTGAATTATCATAGTCGACCCATGTTTTGCTGTGGTGCGCCGGGGCTAAATGGGTTACCTACAGTACCGAAAACGCGTGATTTTGCAATTCCGACTTGTTTCAGTCCACACACACACATACACACACACACACACACACACACACACACACACACACACACACACACACACACACACACACACACATACACACACACACTGACACACAAACACATACGTTGGTGCACACCGTCAAAGAGAAAGTTGTGTCTAGCTAATCAGTTTTGAGACATTTGTTCTAGCAGTTCTAGAATTAAACAAACCTGCATGTCCTATGTCGAATCGTGATAATCCATTGTTTCTGTTGTGGTCAGATCAATGCCAACACTGGCCACGGCTATAGCTGTTCCGGTCGGTGAAACTCAGGTTCAAACACAAAGGAGATTGAGAGTGCAGTTCTGTGGTCAAAACGTCAGTGAAGGTTCCAGTTGAGCTGGTCTGGTCCCTAGAGCAAGGTCTCTGACGCACGCGATCACCGCCGGAATGTTCTCTCTTACGGGCACGGTACAATGAATCCAATATCGTAATCCAATCATACCTATTAACTTAAAAAAAAACTCGGTCACCGCCGTGTGTGGAATGACCAGCTAGCCGTTGCACGGGCACATGAGAAGTTATTTCCTCTTATGTCTGTAATTGTTGGTGAGAGACTGAATCCCGATAACCCGTCCGCGATCAGTGAAACTCACTCATCCACTTAGCTCTCAGTTTACTATGGCCGAGCCATTTTCACACTGACCTCCAACGCCTGAAAACCTGGTCACGCCGCGCGGGGGACGTTTTCAGTTCCACTGGAGGTGAAAGCCTGATCACTTCATAGCAGAGTTATTAACTTCCATTTTCCGTTTGGAATCCCTGAACCAGCTCAATAGTTTCCCACTTCAGTAGCGTGAAAGGGAGTCTACACCTGCCTACCTCTGTTAGCGGTATTGAAGACTAGCTGGCCGGCTGTAGTGTGTTGTGCAGCAACAACTAATCTATTCTTGTGTGTCTCTTGGGCCTGTCAATAACCTCAATACTGTATTGTTGTGTGAGCCTTATTCTATTCAAGAGCACTCGATACTCTTTTATTCTCTCCTCTGTCTCAGTGAGAAGATTTTTTTAAAATCTTTTTAAAAGAGTCTTTCCCTACACTCCTTCCCGCTCCCTCCGCTCCGCCTCCGACCCTCTCCGCCTCCTCATCCCCCGCACCAAACTCAGCACTTTCGGACCCCGCTCCTTCTCCGTCTACGGTCCATCCACCTGGAACACTCTCCCACTCTCTCTCCGTCAGAAACACTCTCTCTCCTCCTTCCAGTCCCCCTTCAAAACTCACCTCTTTCAACAGTTCTAGCACTATATCACCACGCTCCCCACCCCAAGCTGACCGTCGTAATGTATTTTCACTATTTGTGGTACGTGAGTCATTTTCTAAAGCGTGCGCATGCGTGTGCGAGTTGTGAGTGCGCTCTTAGAGTTATAATTATTATAAGATAAGCGCATTATAAATACCGTAATTAATATTATTATTATTATTATTAACATGCAGACGCTGTTAACACAGTTCATCCACAACAGGTGGTGTTCATATTTCGTGAATTAGTCTCCATATTAGAGCTCTGAAAAACAAACTTTCAGGACCACTGAAATAAACGGGCGCGGCAAGTTTGAAGTATATGATACTCCTGATATTCACTTAGCATGAAGTAACAAATTCCGTCTCTGATGTTTTTTGTGTTTGTGTGGTGTTTTTTTTTTGTGTGTGTGTTTTTCTTTTTTGTTTTGCGTCTGACGGACTCACAAGCTGTATCGGTTTGTTGATACATCCCGCTGGTGCTTCTCTAAGATGGGGACCAATTATACCACTAGAAATGCTTTAATGATCTGTGCACCTGAAAATCCTCGAACGGTATCTTTAAGGCATTTATGTGTTTTAGTTATTCTCACATGTTGATCATGTGCGTCAAAGCACATTAACTGGCTGTATGCGTTTATTTTCTCTGACAGATCAGTTGGATTTGAGCTGTTTGTCAAGTTTAAAGGCTAAAAGACCATCTACCTAACCAAGCGTTATACTCTGTTGTGAGTTTGGAATAAGACAGGATGTCTCGCGAGTATTCAGCAATGAGTGTTCACGGCTTAAGCTATCTAACCCCATGGCTGTATATCCTACATTTTTTAAGTGTCACCTAGCAACTATGTACCAGTTGCAGGAGACGGATCGACCATGATAATTCAAGTTTAGCGCCACAATATCAGGCGCCAAGCTAATCTGGCACTACCCTCGAATTATCATGGTCGATCCGTCTACTGCTGTACTGCGTCGGTGCTAAATGGGTTAAGTACTGATCTGATGCTGGTACAGCCGATTGTGTTTGAAAAGATTGGTTAAAAAGCCCGGGGTTTAAAACGATGAAACCAACGAACTCTACCCCTTTTGCCCACCCTATTCAAAACCTACACATGTATCAACTGAACTACATGACAAATATTGGCTCCACAATACTGCCAGGACCTAAATGATCTGTTTTTGGCACTCGCCTCCCTTTGTACAACACACACGGTCGTGATGCAGTGGATACCTGCACACTGCAAGGTGAGAGGCAATGAAACTGCAGTCTAGCCGAGGGATTTTCAACAACCCAAGACTGAAGACAAAACAACGTCCTATGCAGAAGCCAAGAATATCATCAAAGACAAGCAGAAAACAGAATGGCTGCGAGAACACTCCAGCTATAACAAAACAGATGGCTATCACCTACTGACCAGACCGGAGCAGGTAGTCATCTTCCGACTAAGTACGCACAGGCCATAACAAACTGAACTGGCATTTCCACACCAAGTTTGGAATTGGCCAGTCAGACCAGTGCCCATGCAACTCTGGTAGCATGACAACAGACCACGTGCTACAGACCTGCCCCACGTTCACACAACCCTCAGACGGAGACACTGGCCGGAGGAGACAGAGGTGTCCCGCAAGTTCTATGGAGGCCAGGCGGACCTGCAGCGCACAGCAACATTTATATAGGGGGTAGCAAATTTGCACGCACTAAAGGAGTGTGTGTGTGTGGTGGGGGGTGGGGTGGGGGGTTGGGTTGGAGGGTTGTTCATGAGATTTGGAAACACATGCAATATAAGGTTATACTGTGACTTGGGAACTGCACATGCAGCCTCTGGTTCTGTCGACAGGACATGCAGCTACCAGCACAGGGCGGGGTTGGAGGGATGGGTCAGAGCAGTTATTCATCAGATTTGCATGCTAGCTTACAGACACACGCAATACAAAACATACAACTGTGACTGTGCAAAGTGCTTATTGTGTAGTATGTGTTGTACTGCATTTGCTCACATGTTGTCTCCACACATGATATCACATCATGGTGTGTTTTACAACGATTCATTTGTACTGTTCATTGACTCTTTCTTTTACATTCTGTATTTATCATAGTGTTTTTGTTGTATTTGCAGATTTCAGACAGCCGTTGTGAGAACAAGGGTGACCATTGAGTGATGCATCGGTGTCATCAAACAGCGATTTCACTGTCTGCGAACTGAACTGCAGCTACAGTCCACAGCGTACTTGCAAAATCATCATGGCCTGCCTTGTCCTACACAACATGGCCATCAGCTTTGGAACGCCTGATGTTGATGATGATGACAATGATGACGATAATGATGTAGGCTGCAACCAGTGTCACATTGCTGCAACCCTGAGGGCTGTGAGGGAGCACATCATCCAGACTGTGTTTGGGGGGCGCTGAAGTGAGTTGTTTGGGCTGCATACTCTTAATATGCTAAATCCATTTTGAGCATAATTACAGCTTAAATGTATGAAGTTTTTTCTTTGCATATATCAGGTACATCACATCACATTGCACAAATTCATGAAATTCAGTATGGAACAGATCAACATTTATTCCATACATTCTTCAATACATGTATCGCACATGAGCAGAAGCAGATATACCAGCCAAAATTGTATAGGCTCTTGTCAAACAAATCTGACCAAACATCAACACTGCAAAATACAAAGTGTAAAGTATGATTTGGACGGGAAAGCAGTAGAATATGATATGTTGAACCCCATTGGGCATCCTGCCACGGGTACTGACCACAACACGGACCCTAACACAAATACATAAATAAAGAAATCAGCCCAGTATGTCAGTGCCTTATTCCAATGACAATAGGCACAACGTGCCACCGTAAACTGAACTAGCAAGCCGGCTTATATGAATCAGGTGCATTCACTAACACACTGTATATAAACACAGACATTCATGTGGTAATAAGGACAAACTGAAGTCAGCTACTGCATCAACTCGTAAAAGAATATTTCCCTTATACAGGAAAGGATCAATCTGACTCCAAGTTGGTGCTAACATCTCGCTTCAACAGCGTAATTTGAAGCTTCAGCTTTTCTTGCTCAAGTTTTTTGTTTCGATGCAATGTTGCAGGTATTCTGCATATAGTTGATCAGTGGAAGCAGGTTTCTTGGCAGCATTCTTGGTCACTTTCTTGCCCTTGTTGGAGGACCCCTCAGAAGGCACACTAGCAGGAGTACACACATCAGCATCTGTAGCACCGTGTATGTCCAGCTGCTGCAAATCGCCGGAGGAGGTGGGGGTGGACAGTGTGGGCTGGTCACTGGTAGTGAAGGTGGTTAAGGGTGTGGGCTCACTGCTAATGCTGATAGTACACCCTAGAATAGACACTGTAAATACTTAATATCTTCAACAGAAAAAAAAACTGTTGACAAATAAATATTGTTCAGTTACTGTTGAATAATGTTTCAGTTACTTATTTAAATATGTTTTTAAATAAAATAAAACAGAAACAATATAATCTCACACTGTCTTTGTTTTTGTCTTAACCGATAACATACAGACTGGGAGTTGGTTGCATGTTGCCACCTTCAGCAGATGACGTAACTACATAAGGCAGAAGTTATGGAAAGAATTTGCATAACAGGGTTTGACCGTTGTGTAGAATAGCCGCAAACGAACCATGTGGTTTAAACTGTCAGATGCAGGTGCTCACAGCTGTAAATGATATGCGCCTAATTCCCAGACATTAGCAGAACGGAAAGAATTAATGTGCAAACAGCATAACTGGTTTGCATGTCACCAACATTCTGACATATTTACTGCCATAAACACCTTCAATTCAAGGCAAAATACTTGATTAATCCACATTAATGATGTCTATTGCCACCATGCACAACTGGTCAATGAGAACTACAGGCCAGCACACAACACAGACAACATGATATGTACCTGTGACCTCAGCACCACCCCCATCCCCCCCCCCCCTCCCTGTATGCCACCACCGGTGCTATGTACAGTACCAGTGGTTGTCAGCATAGGATGTGTGTTTTTTATGTGTATGCTAGCACACAAACACGTACAACAACATATACATGACTTTCCCTTGGGGCAGAGGCGGGGGGGAGGGGGGGGGAGGGGGGGTTGGTGGGTGTTTGGTTAGATTGGTTGTACTGTCCAATGCACAAACAAATGCAACTCAATCATAACGGACTTGATACCACCAGTATGCAGTTGTAACCTATATCACCTCTGATAGGTTAATAAGTTGTATTTCATTTTGAGTAAGCTTAGTGCATTGACATTAGAATTGTTCTTGTTGTTTTCCCTTTTTAGACAGAGACCAATAAATTTTCCTTTTTCCTCAAGCATATTTTTTAGTTTTGGTTTTGGAAATGACCTTGTAATAATATTGCCACAATACTTTTTGGTGTAGTTTGTAATATTTTAGTAATTATTTTGGTCCTGATTTTTTACTTCCTGTTGTGGCAATTTCCTCTTTGATAATTCCTCTTCCTCTTCCATTTCATTGTTTGAGAGCATGCACTGATTTCTCGGATGCTAATTCAGTGTCCATGGATCGGGTTGCCGTCAGTCTGCTCTCTCATGCTTTGTTTTGTCCCTGAGTCACTGATGTTTTTGTGTTGCCAAACAACCGGTTAATTGATCCTATTATTGATGTTATAGTGAAAATAAATATCTTTTAAACTGTTTGGGAAACCTTTTGGTATTACTTTTGAGAGAGAGGGAATGGGTGTTAATTAAGGATAATCTTTTTCTGAAGAATCTGGGTTACATATTTGGGGGCTCGTCCGGGATTGTTTTAAATTGTTTTCAAAAAAAGAAAAAAAAAAGAAAGGAATATCTAATTTTTCAAACAAATGAAAAGGAAAATGCTCTAATAATGGTTCTGAGCAATGGTCATTATGATTTGATAAGTTGAGTGTGGGAGGTAGTATGGCTGAACAAGACGGAAGTGGCTCGAGGATAGAGATGGAGTCGTTGGGAGCTAGACTGGCGGAACTCACCCAGAGGCTGGCAGATATGGAGGCCTTGCAGCAGGAAAACCGAGACCTGCGTTCGAGACTGACTGCACAGGACCAGGCCAGCGGGCCACCACAGCATGTGCCAATCAGCGTGCATGTTAGGGCACCAAAACCTGCCACAAGGCTTGGAGTCTTCACTGGGCTAAAGCCGAAAGGAGCGGACGAAATTATGTTCAAAGACTGGGAGGAGAGAGTCGGGCAGTACTTGCAAGAGGTCCAAGACGCTGATGAGGCCACCCGACGAGTGAAGGCCAGCCTGCGTGGTATTGCAGTGGGGCAAGCTAAAGACTGTTGCTCTGCTCAAGACATCCTGAAGTCCCTCACCAAAATCTACGGGGATGTACAGACGAGTGAAGACTTGTACTTCCAATTTATCCGTCTGCGGATGGAGAAAATGGAGCCAGGGTCGGAGTTCTTCTCCCGAGTCAGGAGCTCTTTCACCGACCTCAACAAAAATTGGGGCCTACCCACCGTCTGAGGCAGCAAAGAAGGTGTTTTATACTTTTATGACCGAGGCGAAGCAGTACCACCCCATGCTGTGTCTGGAACTCAGGAATGGTTTTGGAATTCCTGGCACAGCCTCACCGGAACCGTGCAAGGTCCTAAGACAGATACGTGAACTGGAAGGCGGTCAGCAGCCTGAAACTCCCATCAGACAGTTTACTGCTGCGGCCCACACTACTGGCATATCTGAGATCGACTATGAGAAGTTAGCAAACCTTGTGGCTCAGAAGATGTCGCAAGGCTTCAACCAGGCTACACCGAGACAGGGGACATCAGCACCCAAGGGGCCATGCTACAAGTGTGGGGAAGTAGGCACGCACTTCAAAAGAAACTGTCCAAACCCTGCCAACCCAGGCCGCGTCGCTGCAGCTAAACGTCAACAGCAGCAGCATTTAAACTAAAAGGCGTTGCTGATGAAGGGCGATCAGCAACGAGAGGCGACCACCAACAGCAGGCCCACAAACTGAACCTAGCCGCCGATATACTAGAAGAAGGGCTTCACGTGAGGGGTGTCACTCTTCGAAGCCCTCTCAGCATCACTCTACAGCCTGGGCAGGTAATGCAGCTAACCGGACTAGTAACCGGTTGCGGTGATCGGCAGAGCTTGAATGTTACCGCTCGCACTGCTGAACACTTACCACGTGGACTTGACGTGATCCTGGCCGAGGTAAACAACCTTAACGTTTGCATTAAGATCCACAATTCTTCGAAGAATACATTATGCCTGAATCACACGATAGTGTTTGCGGAACTGCATTATGGTGACTCTAGTGGGGAATCAGACTTGGAGGTTCTGGTTGGACCCAGTCATGAGGCAGACATTCTCTTAGAAGAAAAGAAAGCCCCTTGCTTGATTGACAGTGGGTCACAGGTTAGCATTGTCACCGAATCTTTCTACAGAAACAATTTGTCTCACATACCATTGGAACAGTTGGACTTTGGTTTAAAAGTTACTGGTGCTGGTGGACAACAGGTTTTGTGCGAGTGAATGTATACTTTCCTAGTGACGTTGTTGGTGTGAGTGAGAGTGTGAATGTGTTAATGCTGGTGTGTCCGGATAATGAGTATTAAAAAATGGTACCTATAATCATCGGCACCAACACCCTTAAACACTTTGCAGATTCCTTCAAGCAGGCATTCAATGTCAGGTCTGTCCATACGCTGCCTGTATGTCCCGAAGTCGCTTTCATGCTCCATGATCTTTCTGCCTCTGGCGATGATGGGAAAGTGGGTGTTGTAAAGGTAAGAAATTCTCCTGTCCTGATCCCAGCAGGCGAGACTGTTGAGGTCAAGTGTTTGGCACGAGTGAAAGTTCCAGAAACAAGGGACTCTGTTTTGTTCCAAGAGCCCACTGCAGGTCTGAAGGTTGTTGGATGCAGGGCAGTAACTAGATCCTTGCCTAATGTCAAGATTGTAGTGAACGAGTCTGACAAGGATATCTTGCTTTCCAAAAACCAGGCAGTAGCAGACGTCTTTGTCTACCAGCATGAATATGATGTCAACCGGGTTTTCCATTAGATAGGCCCGCAGCAGGCCGACCTCGGAACTGTTTTCTCAGGTAGCACTCAGTGTGACAGTGCTAGTGGAGGGGACACGATTGAGTTTAAGCTTGACAAGAATGCTTCACCTGAATGGTGTGCTCGTTTCAAAGATAAACTTCGGTCTTTCACATATGTTTTCATCCAAGGAGCGTTTGACATAGGTAGGGCTAGGGTTGATGATGTTTTTGATATAAACCTTGAGCCAGGGCCTCATGTCGGAGAGAGGGCCAGACCCATTCCCCCGAAGGATTTTGAAGATTGCAAACAGCACATACAGGGCTTACTTGATGCAAAGATCATTCGACCTTCCAATTCCCCTTTTGCTAGTCCATTATGTCCAGTCAGGAAAAAGAATGGGACATTGAGGATGTGTGTTGATTATCGAAAGCTAAACGCCAGGACCGTTCGTGATAGTCAAGTTACTCGATCCCTAAAATCGAAGCGGACTTGTTGTTGACACTCAGTGGCGCTAAGTATTTTACAACACTAGATCTGTGCAAGGCATACTATCAAGTACCTATGACTAATAAGGCCAGCAAGCTTTCTGCTTTCATAACGCCATTCGGATTGTTTGAATGGGACCGGCTTAGCCAAGGGTTGGTCAATGCCCCTGCATGTTTCCAGCGACTAATGGAGACTGTATTTTCAGACATGAACCTAACTGAACTGATTATTTTCCTTGATGACATTCTGGTGCATGCAAAGTCGTTAGAGGAACTGGAAGAACGCACAATCCGAGTGCTGGAAAGATTCCGAAAGTTCAATCTACGGCTAGATCCAGAAAAGTGTGTGTTTGGCGCGACTGAGGTAAGGCATCTAGGATATCTCGTCTCAGAGGGTTCAATCCGTCCTGACCCCGAAAAGATTGCCAAAGTAAAAAACTGGCCAAAGCCGCGAACTGTCAAAGATGTTAAGAGCTTCGTTGGTTTCGCAGGATTTTACCGCAGGTTTATTCCTGACTTCTCAACACTAGCAAGACCGCTAAACGATTTGACAGTTGGGTATGCACCTGGTGGAAGTACGAAGTCAGGGGAAAAGGCTAACCACCGGTTGTACTTGTCCTCTGATATAACAGCATCATGGGGGGAGGCTCAGGAGGAATCCTTTCAGTCTCTGATCACAGCCTTGACAAGCGACCTTGTCTTGGGGATAGCAGATAGGACTAAACCCTTCACTTTGCATTGTGATGCCTCTGGGGTGGGAATTGGTGCAGTCCTATACCAAGAGTTTGGTGGGAGGAACAAGGTTATCTCTTATGCAAGTCCGAGCAGAACTATCCTGCCCATAAACGGGAGTTTCTCGCCTTAAAATGGGCAATGAGTGATAAATTTAGGGACTACTTGCTAGGTACCAAGGTCACCGTAGTCACAGATAATAACCCTTTGTGTTACATTCTGAAAAATGCCAAGCTTGATGTGACCAGCCACAGGTGGCTTGCGTCATTGTCGGTTTTTGACTTTGAACTCAAATACAAGAAAGGTTCACTGCACACGGATGCAGATGCTTTGAGTAGTCTACCAAATCCTGACCCTGAAGTAGATGAGGAATAAAAAAAAAATCGATGGATAGCATTGCATTCTTACTAGAAAAGGCCTCCAATGTTCAATGATTCGGACACTGCCTTAGTTTCTGTCACCCAGGACTCGGTTCAGGCAATCTTAATGTCTCATAGGGCCCAAATCACGGACGTTGCTCCGGATAGACCCTCAGATGATGAGACAAGTTTCATTCCTGCTGTGGAACAGTTGGTGAGAAACCCATCCCTAATATCTGATGATATTCTAGAGCCAAAAAGGAGATTCAGCCTCCCAAAACTCAGATTAACTGGAGAGAAGCACAGATGGCGGATAAACACCTTAGTGTAGTGACCCGCGCTTTAGAAAGTGGCAAAGACCTTATAGCATCAGAACTAAACCACCCTGAGTTAAAGATCTTTGCCAGGGAGCAAAAGAAGCTAAAACTTCACCAGGGTGTCCTGTTTAGGAGAGTAGAAGAAGAAGGTGAAAGTGTCAGGTGGCAGTTAGTTCTTCCTAGGTCGCACCGAAAGGCTGCACTTAAGGGGGTCCATGAGGACTTGTACCACACACATTTTGAGGATGCAGTTGAACAACTTCGCATGCGGTTCTTTTTGGCCATATATGGCAACGGACTTAGAAAGACAGATAAAACACTGTGGCCGATGTATTCGTATGGGTGCAAAGTGTCAAAAATCACCAATGAACTCTATTGTTACAACCTCGCCCCTAGAATTGATCTCCATTGATTTTTTAACCATTGAAGTGAAAGGCCAAAAGCAGAGTGTGTTAGTAATGATGGACCACTTCACAAAGTTCGGTCATGCAGTCTGCACAAAGGATCAAAAAGCGACTACTGTAGCCAAGACATTATGGAAAGACTTTTTCATGATTTATGGTTTCCCTCAAAGAATCCTGTCTGACCAAGGTAGGGACTTTGAATCCCAGTTGGTAAAGGAGTTGTGTCAGTTGGCAGGAATAGAAAAGTGTAGAACAACCCCATACCATCCATGTAGTAACCCAGTCGAAAGATGGAATAGATCCCTTTTGAACATGCTCAGGAGCATGGAGGATGAAAAGAAACAGGACTGGCGGAAAAGTCTTCCCTCTGTTGGGGCGGTCCGTGGCGCAGTGGTTAAGGCGCCTGCCACCAATGCTAAAGGTGCGAGGTTCGATTCCGGGTTCCGGCGTCGGATTTTTCTCCTCTAGTAAGTGTCACCGTTAATTCGGGCGGACCGTCGGGGGTTCTTTCTCCGGGTACTCCGGCTCTTCCTCCCCCTCCACTTTGGTATCAGTTTCAGCCAACTAAATACAAAATTTCAAATACAAAACGATTTCCAAATACCGTGTAGCTCGCTTGAGCTTGCCCTTAGCACCACGTGAATGTTCTGTGTTTACGTACAGTGTGTGAGTGAATGCGTGTGATTCACGTGAGCGTGCTTGTTGGGTTCAGTTCGCGGCTACATTCTGCGCATTGAGTTATATTATAAATATGAGAAATGCGCCATATAAATGCTATGTATTATTATTATTATTATTATTATTGTGCACACCTACAATTGCTGTGTGCATATCAGTACAGGATTTCCCCCCTACTTTATCTTCTTTGGCCGACATCCCAAATTACCAATTGATATTGCTTTTGGCATTGATTTGGGTCAGGGTACAAGAAAGTCCACTAGGCAGTAATAATAATACATAGTATTTATATGGCGCATTTCTCATATTTATAATATAATTCAATGCGCAGAGAACATTATAGACCTTAAACAGCAGCTCTCCAATGCTTACCAGAAGGCCTCAGAAAACATGGCAAAAGCAAGTCTCAAAAACAAAACCGCCAAGCTGAGCTATACATTGGAGATAGGGTGCTTGTCCGAAAACTAGGGCCTAAGCTTGATTCCAAACTTAGTGACAAATGGGAAAAAGAGATTTATACTGTCATTTCAAGGGTTGTAGGTCTTCCAGTTTACACTGTTCAAAATGAGAAAGGCACTGGTCCTACCAGGACTTTGCACAGAAACTACCTTCTGCCCATTGGCATACTAGACTCAGAAATCAATGATAATCGTAGGGCATGATTAAAGAAAGAACTTTCACTGTCGGCTACCCCTAGCAAACCGAAAAGAGAGAATAGCGTGCGGGAAAGGACATACGTGGATGAGGCAGAGTTATGTTCCGAGCCTGAAGAGGGCGAGGTCACTGTGGAGATAATTCCCCCATCGAGTGTCAGGTTCCTTAAGACCGGAAGCTCCGGTGTTTACTCCCGCAACTCACGTCCCTATTCCAAGTGTTAGAGATCAGAACAGTCATGTACCCCCTGGGGTTGAGTCTAGTGAAGGGGAACCCACCTCATGTTCAGAACGGCCCGCCAAACCCAACCAAGTTGATCTGGCCAATAATGCCCCTGGTGATGAAGATAGTCTAGATTCCACTGATAGCACTTCCGAAGGGGATGATTTGGAGGAAGAGACAGAGAGGCCAAGACGGTCCTTTCGTAGTCGGAAACCGGTTATCAGGCTAAACTTGATGCATAGGGCAAGGCTAAAGGGTATTGACTATCCTGAATGGACAGCAAAGATTGGGTATGCTGAGTAGGCACTTCCAAGACATGCCGGTAGAGTATGTTCTGTTTGACATTGGGATTATATTGGAGGCCTTGTCATCCAAAATGACTTAATTCCAACTGTGTACCTATTTTTCTATTAGATGCAAATGGAAAGAGAAAAAAAAAAAAACCGCGTGAAGTGGTGTTTGTTTAAGTGTCTCCTTTCCAAGACTTTATTGCTCAAATAAATATTACAAGACTATTTTTAATGTATTGTAGGTAGGTGTTGTGATGTGTTTTTTTTTTTATCATAAGCTCCATATTTTGGGAAGAAGTTTGGTGCTTTAGTGTTGCGCTCAATTGAAACATTTTTTTAGGACGGGTGACTGTAACCTATATCACCTCTGTGATAGGTTAATAAGTTGTATTTCATTTTGAGTAAGCTTAGTGCATTGACATTAGAATTGTTCTTGTTGTTTTCCCTTTTTAGACAGAGACCAATAAATTTTCCTTTTTCCTCAAGCATATTTTTTAGTTTTGGTTTTGGAAATGACCTTGTAATAATATTGCCACAATACTTTTTGGTGTAGTTTGTAATATTTTAGTAATTATTTTGGTCCTGATTTTTTACTTCTTGTTGTGGCAATTTCCCCTTTGATAATTCCTCTTCCTCTTCCATTTCATTGTTTGAGCGGGGACAGAGAGCATGCACTGATTTCTCGGATGCTAATTCAGTGTCCACGGATCGGGTTGCCGTCAGTCTGCTCTCTCATGCTTTGTTTTGTCCCTGAGTCACTGATGTTTTTGTGTTGCCAAACAACCGGTTAATTGATCCTATTATTGATGTTATAGTGAAAATAAATATCTTTTAAACTGTTTGGAAAACCTTTTGGTATTACTTTCTGAGAGAGAGGGAATGGGTGTTAATTAAGGATCATCTTTTTCTGAAGGATCTGGGTTACACAGTCATCAATTTTGTACACAGTACCGGCGGCTGCCAGCACAGTATGTATGCAGCCAATGTTATTGTAGACAGCACAGTAGATAGATACAGCACAGTAAGAACCCTGGTTAATGTGTGGCTGGCTATCTACCAGCATATTATACAGTCACTGGTACTGTGTCAGAGACTGCACTAGGGGGTTTCGCGGTGGGGAAAACCGTGCCGTTCAGTTCACTTGTGGGTGACGAGACCTGCCCGAAGACCTCTCTTGTGGGTGAAGAGATCTGCCCGCAGACCTCACTTGTGGGTGAAGAGACCTGCCCGAAGACCTCACTTGTGGGTGAAGAGGTCTGCCCGCAGACCTCACTGGTGGGTATTGGGATCTGCCCGCAGCCGGCCGCCGGTCCGCGTTACCCATGGTGGCCCTTGGTGGCGTATTTTCGACGTTGAAGATGTTTTCTTTTGTTGTGAGGGTATTGTATTGCGGTCAGTTAATCTGAAAAAGAAACTCGGTCGTTTTTTTTTTTCCCCCTCGGGAAGGGGGAATGCCCGCGCATAGAGTTCACACAGAGCTTTTGTATGCTACGGTCTTGTCAGCGGTTTGTCTTGTGACAAATATCCCGTGTATGGCACGAGGCCACGTGCAATTCAGGCGAACAAATCTGTAGGTAGTTAGTACGGGCTATTCTGTCAGTGAGGACGGACCTATGTTGGATATGCTAGCCGTATTCCTGGGGCCGGATGCTTAACCGCGTTCTAAATTAAAAGCATTTTAAAGTTAAAATCGTTTTAGTTAACAGAGGCTTTAAAACACTTTTAAAACTGATGCACGACACGTTTATACAAAAAGTTAACGTTTTAGCTAAAAATTGTCTACCGCACTACGTCACCGATATATAAATAGATGTTGAAGATTAGTTTTCTTGAACAACCACGTACAATAAATACACCATCATCTACACAGATGGATCCCACGACCCACGCACACACGCAACTGGACTAGGTATCATAGTCCACGTTCCTCACAAATCGGACAGAGCCATCAAATTACCGGACCACACGGCGGTCTTCACAGCCGAACTCACGGCAATCCTAGGAGCCATCAAAGTAATAAAAGCAGACCTGAATGCAGCTAAACAAATTCTCATAGTCACTGACTCCCTATCAGCGCTCCAGGCGATCCAAAACTTGGATTCTTCCCGAGAAGACCTAACATATCTTATTAGACTCAGAGTAGCGGAACTCACGGAATTAGGCCAGGAAATTAAGTTCATTTGGGTTCCCTCCCATGTAGGGATCCCAGGTAATGAGAAAGCAGATAAAATAGCGAAGAAAGGCCTCGACCAAGAATCGACCTTCTTCGACCTACCCCTGTCGGCAGCCGAAAGGTCATACGCCCTCCGGCCAGCCTTCTATGGGATAAAGAATTTCATCACGCAAAAAGAGGCAGACGTAAAGGCCTCACGAGGGTCCTAAACAACGTACCCATCCTACTCTCAGGCAAAAGGAAAGACCAAACCCGACTAACAAGAATCAGACTAGGGGGCGAGAGATACCTGGTCCACCCCAACCCAGTCATATGTACATGCGGCCACACACTCACAACAGAACATATACTCCTAGACTGCCCTACCATAAACCACGCCAGAGCCAGACTAGAAGACATACTAAACCCACCTCTCACACTGGAAGGTCTCATAAACCCCACCCCAGACACCTGGCACACCACTGCAAACCAGACAATACAACTACTTAACAAACACCCCCTGATCCAACACATCTAAAGAAACGAACCGTCACTGACGACGGGAACGAAGGAGAACCCCCCCCCCCCCCCCCCCCCCGCCTCTACGACTCAACCCCCATAGGGCGCGGGCAGCCATGATGCAAGATTGTAAAACTAGCGATGCGCGGGCACCAGCAACAGACAGAACTAAACCCCCTTCTCCCCCCCCCCCACCACCCCTTGGCCCATCCCCCCCCCCGGACGAAATCAGCGCCAGCTGGAAGTCCTTGTCCCTTCAATAATAGCATAGCATAGCATAGCAATAGCAAATAGTCTCGGGGTGAGTGTGAACAATGCTCACCACCCCTCCCCCCCCCCCCCCCCCTGTGAGCGATTGCGAACAGTGATTTCTCACACTCCCCTCCCTCTTCCCCCGTAGGCGATTGTGAACAATGATCTCCTACATTTCCCGGCCCTACCCCACGAGGCGATTGTGAACAATGATCTCCTCAACACCCCGGCCCTAACCCACGAGGCGATTGTGAACAATGGTCTCCTCAACACCCCGACCCTACCCCACGAGGCGATTGTGAACAATGATCTCCTCAACCACCCCGACCCTACCCCACGAGGCGATTGTGAACAATGATCTCCTCAACCACCCCGGCCCTACCCCATAGGACAGTAGTGTTTTAGTTCAGTTCTAATTCACCTAAATAGGGCTTAGGCTATGTTAGGACGGCGCTAGGTTTTATTGGTAAGTGCGTGTAGGTGTTAGGCCTAGGAGTTAGGTTCGCTAGGAATCGTATTCAACGTTATAGGTGTTAGTCATAGGAGATAGGTCTGCTAGGTGTCGTGTTCGAAGGTATAGTTACTATGCCTATAGGTGTTTAAGGTTGCACTGGTTTGACTAACTTTGATCATGTTGTTTGTTTCATCATGAATGCTTTTCTGGTATAAATAAACCTTGGAACCTTACTTCTATCTTATGATGCTCGGCTAGAGTGAGAGCAAGACTGAGACTGTGCGTGTGTACGTGCAAGAAGTTTGTGTGTGTGTATGTCCGTTTGGTATGACGGTATGACTGATCGTGCGAGCGCACGTTAGCAGCTCAGTAGGAACGATAACAACAAACACCAAATCCAGTCAAAATAGGGTTTTTCTGGATACTGTGGTCAGTCCATTGCGCAAGCAACTTTGGCTTTTTGAACACAACGCGAGGCAAGTAAACACGGATTTTAGTTGTGCGCATGCGAGACCAGAGTAGACTTATAGTCTACTCTCCACAGCAATCTTCAGTCCTCCCCTAGACCACAAAAGGAATTCGGACTTAAACTCTGTAGGCACTTGAGTACTGTATTAGATGGGCAGTTTTTGTCTATCTGATAAACTATTTAAGTCGCCTACACCCAGTCACTGAGTCCGGTTACACTTGTCTGTACGGCAATCCATTGGACGCCAAAAAGTTGTCCAACCTCCCTGTGTGATCATGCAGATTTCTCTGATGGCTCAGATGGGCTCGAAGACTGCTTTGTTTTGCGGTCCGAAGATCGGGATCACTGTATCTCTTCCTCTTTTTTCTTTTGTTGGCTTTTCTTTTCTTGCTTGTTGAAACCCCATCCCAGCGGAGTCTCTGAAAGCAGACCTAGAGAGACAACAGTAGAGATGCTGTACCCACTGTTTGGAAAGATCTGGGAAGAGGAGATGATGCCGGCTGACTGGAAAGAGGGGTACCTAATCAAGCTTCCCAAGAAAGGCGACCTCAGCAAGTGTTCCAACTACAGATGAATCACCTTGCTGTCCAGTACCAGGAAAGGTCTTCAACAGGATCATCCTGGAGAGAATGAAGAGCTCCGTTGACCCCAGCTGAGAGACCAGCAAGCAGGATTCAGGCTGAAAAACCGATCATGTACAGACCAGATCACCACTCTCCGCATCATCGTGGAACAGTCTCTGGAGTGGAGCTCCCCGCTGTACGTCAACTTTGTGGATTACGAGAAAGCATTTGACAGCGTGGAACGAGAGACTCTGTGGAAACTCCTACGACACTACGGTGCACCCACAAAGCTCGTCCGCCTGATCAAGAGCAGCTACGATGGCATGACATGTCGCGTGATCCACGAAGGGCAGTTCACCAGGGAGCTCCAAGTCAGAACCGGTGTCAGGCAGGGGTGTTTGCTGTCTCCGTTCCTCTTCCTACTGGCCATAGACTGGGTCATGAAGAGGACCACAGAGCACAGACGAAGTGGAATACAGTGGACACTTTGGACACAGCTTGACGACCTCGATTTTGCAGACGACTTGGCTTTACTGTCGCACACTCATCAACAAATGCAGAACAAGACCACGAGGCTTGCTGACATCTCGTCCCAAGTGGGCCTCACCATCCACAAACAGAAAACAAAGACAATGAGGCTGAACGCAACCAGGGAAGAACCAGTCTTGCTTGCTGGCACCCCATTGGAGGAGGTGGAGTCCTTCACCTATCTCGGGAGCATCATAGACAAAAAAGGCGGCACTGATGCAGGTGTCAGAGCACGAATCGGTAAATCCAGAGCAGCCTTTCTCCAGTTGAAAAAAGTGTGGAGTTCCAGAGAGCTGTCACAACACACCAAAGTCCGGATTTTCAACTCCAACGTAAAAGCAGTTCTCCTATATGGAGCAGAGACTTGGAGATTGACAAAAACCACAGTCAACAGAGTACAGATCTTCATAAACAGTTGCCTTAGAAGAATTTTGAAAATCCACTGGGATGCCATCTGGCCCTGCTGCTTTGCTGTTCTTCAAAAATGCCACTGCTCTTCTGATCTCTTCCCGGCTGGGTCTGTCACAGCTGATGGGTAGGTCGGACTCTGCTGGCTGGATATCTGGGGGGTCGGGTGGGCTGGGTCTGTTCAGTAACTGGCTTCAAAAAGTACTCGGCCCATAGTGTCGAGTTGGTCTGCTCTGTCTGCAATATGCTTGCCTTCTTTGTTTTTTTACTGGTCTTTCTGTATGACCATACTTGCCCGACAAGTCTTAATTGGAAGAAGAATAAATTTAAATTAGCGTTAGTTATTCTTTACCCGTTTGACTAGTTTAATCTTTGAACTGCCCACTCGCTTTTGCGTTGATACGACGTGAAGTCAGCTAGTAATGCAGTGCATTTCTGCACGCTACATTTGGATATGTCTGCTTATCATGGAACACTTGGAACAGCCTCCCCGCCCCTGTCCGTAACTCTCAAAAGCTCTCCTCCTTTAAATCACTTCTCAAAACCCACCTCTACAACCATATGGCTGCCTTTCCCAGCCATGCAAAATTCATCACCACTGTCGCGCGCGCGCGGGTGTTGCCGTGCGTGTGTGTGTCATCACCACGTCCGTGGGCAGCCCCCAAGGGTGTGTGATCTCGCCTGTCCTCTACATCCTATTTACAAATGACTGTACCAGCTCCAGACAGGACTCACTATGTCAAATTTGCAGATGACACCGCAGTTGTAGATCTGTCAAACTCAGACCGTCGGGGGTTCTTTCTCCGGGTACTCCGGTTCTTCCACCCCCCCCCCCCCACACCACCACCCCCCACCCCCCACACTTTGGTACCGGTCTCAGGCCACTTTACAAATTTCAAATACAAGCGATCAAAAATCTCTGTAACTTCAGTAGCTGACTGGCCCTTCGTTTGTCTTGTACTGTGTTTGTCTTAAATGGCGTAAAATACGTGTCTGTTTCGTGAGTGTGTGAGGGTTTCAGGCGCGGCTCTTTGAGTCGATTTCCCCAAAATTGAGAAAAAGCGCCTATATAATAACAGTATTATTATTATTATTATTAGATGCTGACTACTTCGCAGAAGTGGGTCAGTTTGTTTCATGGTGTCATAACAACCATCTACAGTTGAACGTAGGCAAGACTGAGGAGATGGTTGTCGACTTTCGGAAGCCTGGCAGTGGGCCAACTTCCGGGAGCCCACTCCCACCTCCTCAGTCCCTGGTGATTGACGGCACTTTTGTCACACGCACAGAGGTTTACAAATACTTAGGGACCTTGATTGATTCACGGCTATCCTTCACCGACAACACAGACCTCATCTTTAAGAAAGCCCAAGGGAGACTGTATATGCTGCGCAAACTCCGCTCCTTTGATGTGAGCCCCAAAATCCTCAGGCAGTTCTACCTCTGCTTTATAGAAAGCATTCTTACATTCTCCTTTGTCTCATGGTTCGGCTCCCTGGGCGAGAAGAACTTTAGGAAGCTGAATAAGATAATCAGGCTTAGTGAGAAAATCGTTGGGGGCAGGTTGGAGAGCCTTGACGGCCTCTACAGGACGAGAATGATACCGCAAGGGCCTGAGGCTGGCAGCTGACACTTCCCACTGCCTTTCTAAGCACCTTCAAAAGCTCCCGTCTGGCTATGCCGTAGGTTCAAGGCTCCTCTTGTTAAAACCAAACGCTACAAGGGCAGCTTTGTACCCTCGGTCATCCCGGCGTCTCCTAAATGAAGAGTGTGTTAACTAGCGTATCTCTCTCTCCTTGTTGACGCCGTCGAGGAACTTGCACCTCAGATGTCGCAGTGGCATCTTGCAAGTAACAGACTCACTCCTATACCACTAACAATGTACACTGTGGTCATGTTTTTTTTTTTTTTTTTTTTTTTACCATTGTTATAATGTGGCTAAAACCGTATGCGCGCATGTGATCCCAACGAAAGAAAATTTGTCGGCTAGACTGACACAATAAAGTATTTGAATTGAATTGAATTGAATTGTTACAAAGTAAAGTAGGTTATAGCACTGTCAGGGGAGAGAAATGTGCATGATCGACCAGTGATCATAGATCTACTGTGGCCAAAGTATCTATGATCACTGGTCGATCATGCACATTTCTCTCCCCTGACAGTGCTATAACCTACTTTACTTTGTAACCTTCCTAAAATATTAGCACTGGCAGTCTCCCCTTTTCTTTTGAATTGAATTGTGTATGCGTGTTGGCTGTTAGCCTTTTTATTGTACCAGCGCTTAGAGCTACCTTTAGAATAAGCGCTTAACAAATCACCTTTATTATTATTATTATTATTATTATTATTATTATTATTATTATTATTATGCAACATTGTGTTGCCAAGAACGCTAACCGGTCCACTAAACGGAGAGAGTACGCTCCCGTCAGGATATGCCCTTTGACATTGGAAAAATGTCATGTGACCCATATCTCTGCCAATCGAACTCTTTTGCACTTACCGCCATCTTTATCTAAGAAATCACTGAGTGAGACAACGTAGAAAATTCATGGTTCTGAGATAATAAGAGCGTCGTTTTCATTGTTACAACCTTTGTACATGTTAAGGTTGTGCAATGGCGTCCGAAGGTGGAGGTAAAATAAAGAATAAGCGAGGACACCCCTCGACAAAACCTTACGAAAGGAACAAGGTAAGACGAAAGTACCGTACACGTGAGCTTTTTTTGATAAATTTTGACCGCCTAAATTCTGACCAAATGAAGTGTGTTTTTGTGTAGTGACCCCGCTTTTATTGTTAAACGTGTATGTAGTTTATATCTAATTTTTCCTTGGCAATTGACATCTGGCGAAGTACACTGTTTTACAAAGGTGTTGACTGTTCGGCTTAGGCGGGTAAATGTGTCACATTGCTGGACGTTCAACTTGATCTAGCCAAAGCAGTAAGGTTGTACGTAGTGATACTGATACAAGTGATAGTATGCGGATTTAAAAAAAAATAATCTGACGGTTACAGGCGTTGGAATCGTTTTCACACGATATAGATTTAGTACAAACTGTGGAAAACCCGTCTTAAGAGGGAATTTACGTTGTCGCACGAAGTTACTAAGCTGAAATGTAATAATAGGCTACAGTAGTCTGACGGTCTATTCTACCATGCAAGTTTAACAGATGTGCTTAGTAGTTTGCCATGAAACTGCTCATTATCAATACACTTTTACTGTGAACATTACAAGGTACTGCAAAGTTGAACTTGAAGCTCAGACTGACAATGAACTATGGATGACTTCTTCCTGGTAATTAGTACTAATAAGTAATAGTTGTAAAAATTCAACCATTTTTTTTTCTCCACAATTCATGGACATACCTTGATGCAGCTCAGTCAAGTATCTCAACATCCATTTAGCCTTAGGTATCAGGGAGGGTTACCAGGATTTAAAGGTATTTCACACAAGACTGAATAAGTGAATTTAGTCGGCTTTAATCTCTTTAGTTTCTGCTCCCCGGAAGCGGCACGAGCATGAAGCAACGTGGATGTTTATGTATTGAATGCACTATACAAGTACAAGTGGATAAACCATCATCATGAAATGTGTGCTCCAGATTTGTATGTCCTCAACTGGGCTACCATTTAGAAAATTTTGAGTCATCTGAAGCTTTTTGAGTCAGCGTTTGTGAACCTTTTCGGCACTCCCTATTTCAAAACTGCAAGTTGCCTCAAAAAATAATAATAATAATAATAAGGAAGATTTATAAGGCACCAATACATGGTAAGATGCTCCGGCCACGTTTTAAAAAAGTGTGGAATTTTGTTAAATACCAACAGTAGGTGAATTTTATGAATGAAAAGGTGTATAATGAGCAGTTTTATGGCAAGAGTTTGTTTTTCTGAGGAGTTTTGTTGCTGATACTGTCGATATTTCATTGTGACATGTTGGCAATGTCTAAAGCTCAGTGAATTTTCTCACCATCCGTGCTTAAGAGCTGCATCATTTTTTGGGAAGAGGTAGCTCCATATTACAGGGTTCAAATTACTTCCCAAAGTTCAGTGCTTTTCTAACTTGTAAGCTGTATTACAGTGATTGTCTTGTGTGCACAATCATTTTAGTGCACCTGATGCAGGAAGGACCAAATCCACTCGCTTGTTGCCAAATGTGACTCACGAGGAGAAATTGTTGGTTGAGGTAAAGTCTTGATTTTAGGGGCCTAAATGGGAAACAAAAATTTTACAACACAAATGTCAGTTTATTGCGGGCTGTCAGACGCAAAATTGTTCCCAAATTTCGCTTGGATTTTAGTCCAAATGGCTAAAACTTTACAAGAATAGAAGCATTTTGTCCTCTTTACCAATGCATGCATTGAGCATGTTTTAAAAAAAAAAAAAAATATTGTTGGTCTTTGTGCTGTGTGATTTCCATATGTTTTGACTTTACTTAAAATAGATTGATTAAACAAATTTCTGCTTTATCGTTGCAGTCACTTTTCCGCCGTATCACAGACTCGATCAAGGATGTTCTCAGGCCATCCTGGCTGTCACCTGAAGTGGCAAATGATGACAATGCTGCCGTGCTGGTTAGAGTCGAGCCTGTGTCTGCTTCAAATGACCACAGAAATACTGATCATGCGGTAAGTAAGTGATTGCTGGTTAGTTTTCGTAAAATTTTACTGCTGGTTAGTTTTCATAAGATATTATTTCACATCAAGTATGGATCATGTAGAAGCACGCACAGGTTGGTAGCATTTCATAACTCTGCTTTTCTGCAATCGTGCTGCAGATAATGAAAATACTTGTGATCTTTAAAAGAAACTAATGGCGTCCCCAAGTACGCATTAGTAGCATTCAGAGTACATTTCAAGTTGATGTACTACAAAGTACAATTGACATTTGCTGTATTCTTACTGTTTTCCATTGTAGGCATTAGCACAGTTGCCCCTGCCACCTCAGGCAGGCCATCCATCTATGGAGAATGCTGAAGGTAATGGACCACATCTCACTCAGCCCATGACTGGTCCTACTTGTGACACACTGATGTGTCACTCCCAGTCTGCTGTGCATGGTCAGCATCCCAACAGGCTCACTAACGCCCGGTTCAGCTGGCAACAGCAGCAGCACACACGACATATGCTGAGCACACAAATAGGGCAGATGTCGAGCCCTGTCATGTCCGTGTCTGAGAGCAGTCAGATGGTCAGGGGCCTCTCGGGTCTGCATCAGCAATCAGCAGGTAGTTATAGTGGAAACATGCCACACTTTATTCAAAGGTGTTTACATTATTCTCGACTGTGGCTGAAACATGCATAGTGCGTAATCAGAACAGATGCAGATGATTGTGGTCGAAGGCCATTTAAAAACTTTGACAAGTCATTAATTTAGCTGTCTGTTATAGCGTTTGATGCCTAAGTGTCTTTAACTTACAAACTACGGAATTAACAGATCAGCTGAAGTGACCGTTCAGGACATCAATCATGGTGTGTGTTACAGTGCAGGAAATTCACCAAGTGTCATGATGCTTTCATTTCTCTGCCATGGACATCTCAGGTGCAAGCCAGGAATTGTGCACTAAAGATGCACAAGAGTAGATTTGATTATATTAATCAGTAGCAGAGACTTTATTTGTCAGCAGAATGTATCATATGAGCCTGTGACACAAGGTCATTTGTACCAAAAGTAACAACCAACAGAAATGTCCAGAGTAACAACCAACAGAGATATTTTAAAATAGGCTTATTTTAGGCACTGGTTGGTTTTGATGTATCTGGCATGTGAAATTAATTAATGTGAATGCAGAAATGGATGATTTCCAGCCATGAATAATTATAATAAAGGCCCTTTCTGAAAATGTTGGTTGTTTCGGTTTTGCATACAGTGATAAATATGATCACATTAACTTGATTGTCAGTTTATCTTTTTAAATTATTCTCTTTCAAAATTAATTGTATAACCTGTTCTCACAGGTGGAAGTATGAACAGTATATTATTCCTTTTGAAATTAAGTTTTTTTGTAACAATCAGTGGACATACTCGGTCAATTTAAATCACAAAAACACATTTCTGGGTGTGATTACCACATTTAAAAAAAAAAGTTCTTCAGTCATCTGTATTTCTGTTATCTCATCTAAGGACAATGACTGAAGAACTTTTTCCTGTCAGTAGAGAAAAATGTTTGTTGTCACATTGGACATACCATTAGACATACACATGAAAATCGTCTATAGATTAGTCCGTTGTGGTGAAAAGGAAACTGAGAAATGTAAGTGTTCCAACACCAATGTCTTCATAGTGGAATCACAAAAAGAACTAATTTTCTGTTGTGCGGTTTTCTTGACTAAAGATGACAGTTGTTACATGCTCAACGTTTTATCACAGGCTCATATATACATGCTTTGGGTGCACAGAGACCCAAAGCAGATGGCTTGCTGATGTCATCGAAGACTGTACTTGCAACTTTGCATGGCAGAATAGTTGTCTTGCAGAACGGCGTAACTGTCTTGTGATGTACAGGGAGGACCATATGTTCTAAGACCCTAGTAGCTATTTGGACTACGTTAAGTCTCGGAGCTCAAGGACTACGTTAAGTCTGGGAGCTCAAGTTGTTTTGTAGCCTGAACACTTTAGTATGTGCGTACATTGTGAAATTTCCCGTTCAGGCTTTTGATAACATGATTTTCCCTCATCTGGCAAGAAATCTGCTCACATTTAGCAACAGGCGAGTGGATCTGATCCTCCCTGGATGCATTTCTTCCTAAAATACTCTTAAAATTTCTGATTGTATGTGTGATACCGACAGTCCTGTGCAATAAACTGCACAGATATTGTAAAATTTCAAATTTTTCAGTATTTTTTTCGCAATGAAATTCCCGATTTTCCCAAAATACCGAAAATTTGGGCAAAACATTAACGAATGTTTATGCCAAAATATTAGAGGAAAGCCTGCTCATGCTGAAAATTAGAGGAAAGACTTCCTTTGCCAAACATTAGAGGAAAAGTAACCACTAACATTTCATCAAAGATCGTAACATACTGATACCATTCTGCACTCCGTAAACGGCGTGGCCATCGGTCGTTATCTCTCGGTGACTGACGCACAAAAAATGGGTTATGAAAGGCATTGGGAGCAGCGACCTTTGGAGCAGGCTTTCCAAAAGTTGCAAGGTGAAAATACCGCGGCCTATAGGATCTGAGAAAAATACTGATCTATTTCGTTTCTCAGGACTGCTTGGCTGATTCTTGCAGCATTTCGTGCACTAAATCTCAATATATAAGAATGTAACGCATGCAGACTAGCCCCCATTCGCACGTACAGACTCTCGTACAACAGACCCATACACCGCCACTGACTCAACACGCTAGCTCTCTTTCCAAAATAAACCTTTATAAAAGTAAACAATATAAAGATCACTCAAAAAGCTTATCAAAATTATGTACCCCACGCCCCTTCTCCACCACACACACACACACACACAATGCAAATGCCTGGCTAGGTAATTGTCTCTCGCAATCCAACCTGTTTGGTGTTCTCGCCTGGTTACGTTCTGTCCTTTCACGTCTAGGCGTGCAAGTCCTTCATCGTACTCTCCCGAGTCGTTCCGTTTCTCGTATCGTGGACATCCTTGTAACTCGCTCTGTAGCGCAGTCCTTGCTTAGCTGGGTGTCTCTGCACCGGTCGTTCACTCCCTTAGTGAAGAGAAGGAGATTACCTCACAATAGGTCCCTCGGCACTAGCCTCTGGTGACTGACGTCTCGGCGTCCGTCGCTCAGCCCCCTGACAAGCACTCTGAATAATAAAGTCCTAAATCATAACACTTGCTAAACACACACATATTGGATGATATGAGATAACGTTACGTAACCTGGCTGATACACATAACTCTCACACGTTCATTCACAACATGCATGTGTTTCATAACCCAAACTACTTTCATAACATCCTGTAACTCTCTCACCATCTTGAAACGGACTATAACCCAACACTCGCCATACCTTCTTCCATACATTCGAAAAGACTATACTTAACCAACCACTTACTACCTTCATAACGACTTGGGCATACACACCTCACATTCCTTGGTTATCCATCTCGGTAAATAACCACTAGGCAAAACACCGGTTACCTCAACGAATTCCAAACCCACATAACTAAACAAAGCCAGACAACATTATACAAACGAATTACCTCCTAACGCATACTAACTTTAACTCGGTAACTTACTTACGTACGTCTGTCGCCCCTTCCCGGGTATAGGCCGTCGACGAGAGACCTCCAGCGACTCCTGTCCTGTGCCCCTCCTTCGATTCCACTCCAGGTGGCTCCGAGTCTCCCGATGTCCGCCTGGAGGTCCCGACGCCAGGCGCCTCCCCTCCCCGGGGGCTCTATGACAACGCCTGCCCAGCGACACCGGAAGCCGGCTCCCCCAGACCGCGACCAATCCACCCCCATTCTCCGCTGCCATCCGCCCCGCTCTCTCCCAGAGTCCGACGCCGCCGATTTCCTCTGGCCAGTGGACTCAAAGTCCTCCAAGGCAACCGTCTACGAAGATCCGCACTCCGTTGACTGTGGTCCCCGCCAATCCCCAAGCCTCTGCTCCACACAGGAGAACTGCCTCCACGCCGGAGCTGAAAATCCGAACCCTGGTGTGCCGTGACAACTCTCTGAACCTCAACACTTTCCCCAACTGGCCCCACCGATTCGTGCTCCTACATCTGCACCAGTGCCGCCCATCCCGTCCATGATGCTCCCGAGACAGGCGAAGGACTCCACCTCCCCCAACGGGGTGCCAGCAAGCAAGACTGGCTCCTCCCTGGCCGCGCTCAGCCTCACTGCCCTCATCCTCCGCCTGTGGACAGCGAGGCCCACCCGGGACGAGATGCCAGCAAGCCCTGTGGTCCCGTCCTGCATCCGTTGATGAGTGTGGGACAGTAAAGCCAAGTCGTCCGCAAAACCGAGGTCGCCAAGCTGTGTTCACCGTATTCCACTCCGTCTGTGCTCTGTGGTCCTCCCCATGACCCAGTCCATGGCCAGTAGGAAGAGGAACGGAGACAGCAAACACCCCTGCCTGACACCGGCTCTGACCTGGAGCTCCCCGGTGACTGCCCTTCACGGATCACGCGACATGTCATGCCATCGCAGCTGCTCCCGATCAGGCGGACGAGCCCTGTGGGCACACCGTAGTGTCGGAGTTTCCACAGAGTCTCTTGGTCCACGCTGTCAAATGCCCTCCCGTAAGCCACAAAGTTGCCCCTTAGCGGGGAGCCCCACTCCAGAGACTGTTCCACGATGATGTGGCGAGTGGTGATCTGGCACACGATCGGTTTCTCCCGAATCCCGCCCGCCGGCCTCCCAGCTGGGGGCCAACGGAGCTTCTCACTCTCTCCAGGACGATACCGCCGAAGGCACTAACAGCAAGGTGACGCCTCTGCAGCTGGAACACCCGCCGAGGTCGTCCCTCCTGGGAAGCTTGACTAGGCACCCCTCCCTCCAGCCAGCCGGCATCACCTCCTTCCCTCGGATCCCCCCGAACAGTGGGTACAGCAGCTCCACTGTTGTCTCCAGGTCTGCTCCCAGAGACTCCGCTGTGACGCCCTCCGGCCCCGCCGCCCTGCCATTCTTCAAAAATGCCACTGCTCCTCTGATCCCCCCCCCCCCCCCCCCCCCCCCCGGTTGGGTCTGTCACAGACTGGGCCTGTTCAGCAACTCCTCAAAACACTCGGCCCACCTGTCGAGTCGGTTCGCTCCGTCTGCAATAGGCCCGCCCTCCTTGTCTTTTACTGGTCTTTCTGTATGGCCAAGACATTACTATATGACTAAGTGCCAAAAGGTGATCTCACAAAGAGTACAACTGCGTTGAAAATCAAAGTTTGACATAAAGTACCAGAAAATGTATTTGGGTGATGTAAACTGTATTGGTAATGTGCTTGTAAAAGAAAAAGATAATATCTGAAATGGTTTTTGAGAAAATGGCTGTTAAAAATTGTAAGTCTGGATATGTCGGACATCAGGTATTGCGACATAGTGCCTCTAAATTGGTGGGATAAAAAACACAAATCTGTTTCCAAACAGTTAAAATAATAAGTAGTGGTCACAATTGACCTATCCAAACAATTGCTGCTCTTTGGCTTAGAATGTTCTAATCCCTGAACATGATTTGTGTTGCAATACCTGACATCCGACCATATTCAAGTTTTAAAATATCCTACAAGCAAGAAAAACACACTTTGTCGTGTTATGTATACCACTCACAGGAATACATGCACACACAAGAGCACAATGAGAGTCATCTTTGCTGCCCAAATATATTTATTGGCAGTCAGGGCCAGAATTTGTAACGTAGGTCGAACATCAGGATTGCAGCAGATATCCCCGGGATACTTATTTCTGATGCAATATGTTCAGACCATTACTGTGTGATCAGTCATTTGAGGGCCATAGTCCCACCTCCAGTGCCTATGCTTACCATAGTGCGCAATGTTCGTGCCATTGACAGACTAGCCTTCAAGGCTGACCTCGTTCAGTCACTGTCTCACCATCCTAGTCCTAGTGCCGAGGAGTTTGATTCATGTTTACGCACTGTCTTAGACAATCATGCACCATCTTCAAAGCGTAAAAAGTCAGCTCATAGAATCAGCCCGTGGTATAGGTTTGTGAGCAAAGAGCTGCGTTCGGCTAAGCAGATGCGGCGCCAAGCTGAGAGAATGTGGTGCTCAACTAGGTTGACTGTTCACAAGCAGATATACACATGTTCTAAGAAGCATGTAAATGAGATTGTTCATGGAGCAAAATCTTCGTTTTACAACAGGAAGATCAGTGAGTGCACAACAAGCAAAGAGTTGTATAATGTGACCAATAAGCTTATGGTGAAGAAGACTCCATCACCTCTTCCCACTACATTTCCCCCGTGCCAGCTGCCTCAGCTTTTTGCAGATTACTTCGTTGATAAGGTCCGCAAAATTCGTGATTCTCTGGATCTCATGCCCACTTCAGTTTTGTTCACCGAAAAACGCTTTAGTGGAGAACCTCTCTCAGCCTTCGAACCTGTGCTAGAGGATGAGGTCAGAAAAGTGATCACAAACACTGCCCCCAAAACTTGTGAGTTAGACCCCATACCCACTCCCTTGTTGTACGAGTGCCTGGATGAAGTGTTGCCTGCCATTACACAAGTTATCAACAACTCTCTCTCCACTGGTATTTTTCCTGAAAGCTTCAAGACTGCACTTGTGAAACCCCTATTGAAGAAACCATCTTTAGACCCAAATGTACTGAAAAACTATCGCCCAGTTTCCAATCTTACATTTCTATCAAAGATTCTTGAGAAAATTGTCCTTGTTCAAACTTTAAAGCATGTCAACTCTAATAGTCTGTTCAGTGTATTCCAGTCTGCATATCGTCCCCATCGTAGCACTGAAACAGCTTTGCTGAAGATATTCAATGACCTGCTTTGTGCTTTGGACGAGCGTAAGATCACAGTCCTTGCTTTGCTGGACCTGTCCAGTGCGTTCGACACTATTGACCATGAAATTTTGCTGTGCCGTCTTCAATCTGTATTTGGCATTGAAGGCACAGTCTTGGCATGGTTTAGTTCATACCTGACTGAACGATCCCAGATTGTTTCTGTCGACGGCTGTCGTTCTGAGCCATCACCTCTTCGGTTTGGTGTACCCCAGGGCTCGGTCCTAGGACCTGTATTGTTCTTACTGTATGTTCAGCCCCTGTCCGACCTGATCTGTAGTCGCTCCATTTCCCATCATGCATTTGCAGATGATACGCAGATGTACAAAAGTGATACTGTCGAGCGAGCTGTGAATGCCGTCCAAAGTATAAGCCAGTGCATTGACCATGTCAAATCATGGATGACCACCAACAAACTGATGTTAAATGATGGCAAAACTGAAGCAATGTTGGTAGCTAATCCAAGATTATCTTCGTCCCTGCCTTTACCGTCATCATTGTCTGTGGATGGAACACTCATTGGCTTCTCTGCGAGTGTGAGAAACCTGGGTGTTACACTTGACAGCGAGTTATCTATGTCACAGCATGTCAGTGCAGTGTGTAGATCCGCTTATCTGGAACTTCGTCGTATTAGTTCAGTTCGTCACCTGCTGACCGTGGAAGCCACTAAAACACTAGTTTGTGCATTTGTGCTGTCCAAGCTAGATTATTGTAACTCTTTGCTTTGTGGCTGCCCTCAGTATCTCATTGATCGCCTCCAAAAAATTCAGAACAATGCAGCCCGGCTTGTTGTGAGAGTCCGTAAGACTGAGCATGTCACACCCATCTTGAAGTCCCTTCACTGGCTACCTGTGTCCTCACGTATTCAATATAAAGTTATGTCAATCTGTTTTAACTGCCTTTCAGGCACCAGCCCAGAATACTTGTCCTCTTTGCTGCATGTGTATACACCCTCTCGTGAGCTCCGCTCCTCTTCTGATAAACGGAAGTTGTGTGTACCTTCTGTCCAAACTAAAACATTTGGTCAGCGCACTTTTGTTTATCAAGCCCCAGTGTTATGGAATACACTTCCTCTTGAGGTCAGAAACAGTGAGTCTGTCTCTGACTTCAAGAGGTCGTTGAAAACTCACCTCTTCAAGCTTTACTTTGAATAACTGCCAGTGTTTGATGCCTTAGTTGTAGTTCTGCAATCCTCCTTGTTTATACTGAATGTTAATTAGAATATAAATTATTATGTATGTATTGTTGTTTAGTTTATTGTAAAAGTGGTGTGTTCGGGCATTGTGCTTTGTTTGTTATGTGCATATGTCATTGTATTTTTATTTTTGTGTACAGATTGTAAAGCGCTTAGAGCTTTTGAGTAAGATTAAGCGCTATATAAATACTCATTATTATTATTATTATTACTTATCAGAAGCCACAAACACAAAGCCTTTCCCCCAGTTTCAAGCACAATATTTAACAAACTAAACAGATATGAAGAACAAACTGCATACAACTTTCTGATGTAATATACATGATAAAACATGATGTGCTAAACAGTCTGCACCTGTAAAAATAAAACAAATATTCAAATAAATTTCATCTGTGTACAGGCTGAGCGCATTATTTTAACTCTGACCCTCAGATTCAGAAGGTCCTAACAGCTATGCAACTCGTTGTCCATAATGGCTCATTTTAACAGTGTCTTCTCCCAAAAAAATTCTACAATCCATATGTGTTAAACGTCAGGATTGCAGCAACAAATGTTGCTACAGCAGCGGTCGTCGCAATAAACTTGTTATCACAAGAAATCATCTTCATTCTCAACCTACTGCCTAAAATCGGTACTGGAGTGTCGGGCGATTCAAACTCTTGAAAATGGTCCCTTACAATATTTATAAAATAAACATTTGGCTCATAATATTGTCTATAATTACAGTCGAACGTCAGAAGTGATCGAACGTCAGATTTATGAAAACGGTTGCGACAAAATGTCACGAGTTGTAGCTCTCCATTGACAGACCGGACATTTAAAACAACCACGCTGGAATGTGGCCCATAATGCATCTGTCATAACCGGACGGTCGTAAACCCCCCAAAAAAAAACAACTTCGTTAAACTTGTCAAATAGTTGAACGTCGGATCTTGCGACAAAAACTGGCCGCTCACAATTTTTTTGCCAGCTTAGAAAACTGTGACGGAAAAATAAATTTGAAGCATATCAAATATTCAACAAAAGCGAAACAACGCAATGACGCCATTTCCGGTTTGGGTCAGCGTGCCTTTCTCTAGCACAAGTTCGCAGAAATTAAGATGCTTCTGTTGCGACAAACCTGACGTCCGACAGAGGCTACTTTCAAGAGCAATAAACAATAGCATGGCTTACCTTCAAATTTTGGAAATACACGGATTATAAGATCAACATTCCCTGAAGATATGGGCATGGTTAGCACCAGGTTTGTTATTGTTGCTTAAACACGCGAGATCAAAAAAGACCGACGTCAAATCGTTGTCCACTTTCCCGGGCCGATTTTTATTGGTGAATTCTGGCGTTTTACAGTATACTCACCAAACGGCTTTACGTTAGGTGCATAAATTATTGCCAGTATATCTTCAATCATTCACACACACATTGCACTTGTTAAAGTCAACACATGTCTTTTTAAACAGATTTTAGTTTCCCGCAAAAGAGATCACTCACTTTTTGCTCACCTTTTGGCACTTAGTCATATTAACTCAGTAAGCATCAGTAATACATATAAAACACATACCTGAATTCTAGGTTAGAGAGTCTTGGAATACGGCTAGTGTATCTGACATACATCTGTTCTTACTGACAGTCTAGCCCGCACTGACGTTCCTACAGCTCTGTTCGCCTGAACTCACTCACACCCCCGTGCCAAACGTTTCCTTACGATTTCACGTGGGCCTCCAGCCCCTACAGAATATCTGTCACAAAACAAACCGCTAACAAAACTTTACTGTACTAAACCTTCTGTGTGAACCCTATGCGTGAACATAGAGTTTCATCACAAAGAAATAATGAACACATAAAGTACACACCTGTGAAAACCCATGCTTAATGAAACATTGAATCGGACCTCGGGCGTTACAGCGCTAGATTGCAGTGTTTTCTCAAAGGCTGGGGGTTTCAACCTCCTCATTGTATTTTCAGACTACCTAATGGCGGCACCCGATGGCCCACACCATATAAGCTCTGTGCAAAAGCACATACATGTAGTTTCACAGTTGCCTTAAAAGTGGCAGGGGCTCAAGAGAACATGTCTCGTACTGGCAGCAAGTGACTTCATTTAGATCTTCGGCTGAACTTGAATGCGCTGCGTGTCGATGTAGCTATACTGTCCTGTCAAGCACCGCCGGCTTGGCACACAGCAGGTAAATAGTGAATGACCCCCTCCTCTTCCCCCCTTCAGATTAACTGAGTTGTCTATAAGAGTGGATGGGGCCACAAAGCATGCCTACAGTTAATGCAGTATACGAGAGAACATGAGGATCTATGCTTTGCGGATGGTACCTAAGGCATCACTCAATCGTTGCGCTGTGGTTTAGACCAGTTGCATGCACAGTACCGTAATGCCGCGAAAAGTACTCGGGTCATGGTGGCCTTCGCTTTGTCTTCACTGCCAAGTGCAGTGGGAATTTGTATCCTCCAATTGCCGAAAATATATTTCAACCAAATTGCCAAAAATTTAGAGCAATGCCGAAAATAAAAATAAAAACTGCCAAATAGAAGTTAGAAATTAGAAGTTTTACTGTTGTGAGCTGGCATAGCTGAGAACGCTAGTCTCATGCCTCAATTACTCAAAGTAACCACACTGAATCTTGGAATTGGACATTGCCATGGGACGCAGGTAGGCAATAATCAACTGAGTCCCTATCACTTAACCCTTTCGCTGTGGCAGTTGGTGGTCTCGTATACCGTTTAGCCTGGCAAACCGCTAGTGTTTCATATCGCGTGCCCGGTGACGCGTGAGCCTGGCTGCGCGTGTGGTGACCTCGCCCTTCGCACCGACACACTACAGGGTCCTGACAGTGCATACATACTTTCGTCTGTGGTATGCAGTCAGTTTTGCGGCGCTTGCTTGGGAATTGCGGTCGAAATGGCGAGTGGATGTGTAGATATTCGGAGTGATAAAATTTTGTGTTTGGAGACATGGTTTCAAAAGCAGATAGCTTTGATGTATTGGGACATGTGTGCCCACCTACCGTGTGGCAGCTTAAGGTGTTGGGAAGAGATGGGATGGTTTAAAGTAGTGTATAATTGTGCGTGTGTCTGAGAGAGAGGGTATGCTGTTGTGCATGCGCAGTGAGTCCAGTGTTTTCCTGGAGAACAGCGCTATACAAGAACTATATATTAACCAGGGCCTCAGATCCACGAGGGCTTCAATAGGACATTTGTCCTGAACAACATTGGTTCAATAGGTCATTTGTCCTGCCTGAGAAAAACCAATAGGACATTTTTGTCCTCAAACCATTGAATCAATAAGACATTTTGGTGCACACAATTTTTTATGTTTATTGAATATATGAGAAAAAATAAATAATTTAAAAGCATTGGTTATTTCACAGACACACACACACACACACACACACATACACACACACACACACACACACACACACACACACACGAAAAAAAATTAAATTTAACAAATACAAACTTGAATATCAATTCTTCCCAAATTCCCTTTGAAAAATAACATTGGAGCAAAAAATAATACTGATAATACTGTCCAATTCAAAATGTTAATGATGTTCCATGGGGAGGATCAAATCATTATTGATATGTAAAATAAATAATAACAATGGTTGCAGTCAGTCACTCTAACCAGTATTGCAAAGCGCTTGGTATTTGTTCGGTCAGTGGACTCGTCGACTTTGAGAGTGACAACATGAGAGTTTTCAATGTGTTCTGCCACTTGTGTTTCGATAGTGTCAGACATTGCCTTCAAAAATTCATAGAATGATTCAGTGCTTTCATATTTTGTTGACTCTGAGATTTCAATTTGTTTGACAAATGGTGTTTCCACGGACTTCAGCAAGTTGAGCAATGACTTGAATTTACTGCATGCTAAATTCTCTTTGATAATCCAGTATGCAGCTCGTATGGCAACTGCAGCCCCTTTCTCTTGAGCAGATAGAAGGCGGATCGCTATCTCTTCAGTGTTTTTCTGAAGGGCAGGAACTTTCAAGCTGTCCCTGTGTTCTTTTGTTACTTCATGGTCTGAAAGCGCCGACTTGCGAAAATTGATGCATCCGCTTGTGAAGGCGGCATTTTTCATGTTTCCATTGTTACATGAGTGCAGTGAAAACATCTTTTCGTTCTCATAACGTAACCATTTAAAAGAAAGTGTCCACGCTTGCACAAACTTTCTAGTAGTAGTGGATTCTTCTTTTTCGGCTGGTTCTGCCTGTTTTGTTTGTGCATTATCACACGATGTAGATGGCTGTGGATCGGGAGCGTCGCCGGTCATATCTAGATAGTCCACATCTCTCACCTCTCTTCTTCTGTCGCTTGAGAAGCGCTTGTTTGGTCGGATGCATTAGTTTCTTCTCTCACATCTTTAACGGTTTTACCAAAACCGAAGTTTTTCAGCTGTTGCTGCTTTGAATCAGCTTTTATTTTCTTTTTCGGAGGCATCGCCAGTCGGATTCGCGAGTATCGAAAACGAAAGCTGTGTAAGGGAAACCACTCTGCGCATGACAACCAACCAGTGCATGGTTACGACTGCTGGTGCAGACGCACTAACTAAGCCTATCCTTTATCGATCGGTTTCGCAAAGAGGAAAGGGCGAGTGCACTAGGCTAGTCCTTTTTCAAGTTGAATGTCGCGATGTAGGCCTAACGGCCAGTAACGGGTAACGCAGTTATTAAAATGAACGAACGATGTCCGGCCTTTCGCAGCTTCGATCGGACAATGACCGCCTTCATTAAAAAGCAATAAGACATTTGACAGATTGAAGGCAAATTTAATAGGACATTTGGATTTTTTATCGGACAATTGTCCGATGTCCGACGTGGATCTGAGGCCCTGTATTAACTATTATTATTATTATTATTAACCACGTGTTGGCAGTGTCGGCTGGAGCGATCGACGGTTGAGGCACTGACAACGGCAATGATTCTGATGCTGAATTTAGAGGTTCTAATTGATATTCCGTTCTTTTGATGCCATACCTTGGTGCCTGTAGATGACTGTGGACACCAATGACACACATTGGTCACGTGTAGTACGTGTATAGTCTTTACAACACTGGTACTTCCATCCGATTGTGTACGAGACACAACACAAACACACTGATCATCTTTCAATGCTGCTTTTTACATGTTGTCTAGACCAAGGATATACCGTATCAGTGCCAAGCGTAAACATTGACATCTGGTGCCCTATTTAGTGATGCATGTTAAGTAATGGCGACCTGTCATGCACGAAAGATGTTTTTTAAGGTTTATTGTCACATGTCACTATTTTGGTCAAATCCATAAAATGGTAGTCCATCCAATGGCAAATCAGTACATACATACTTATATGGGAATATCTGTTGTAAATTATTTTTTACAAATATTTTACAGTGCACACACATTTTCAATAGAAATTTCTCAAATAAAGTCAGGGCTGAAGGGTATATAGACTTCTTATTTACTCAGGACTGAAAGGGTTAAAAAAACAAATTTGTTACTGACGCTTGAGTCTGGTCAGTTGGAGATTCATAGTTATAACATGCTGGGAAATAACAGCTGGTGTTGTACCAACAGGGTTATGGCAGACAGGGGTGGTGGAAAGGCCACGAGGATTGCCCCCTGCTGTAGCAAGTACTAATGCGCTACATCCCCCTCCACCCAGACCACGGCAACTGCGCTTGTCAGAATCGGAGGCCTCACAGCCACAAGCCAGCACCTCCCACTCCCCACCCTCACTTGATGCTGCAGAGGGTAACCTGCGTGGATGTGCAGCTACACTTGGGGGCTCTCCATCTTCCGATACTTCACTTTCAGCTGTTGAAAATTCTGCAGGTAGGGTATTGCTTAGTAACTCATGGATGTATGAAGAGTTTGCAGGTAGGTTATTGTTTGCTATAGTTAATGATTAGTGCTCTATACCTGTACAAAAAGCCACACCGTTATGGATACCAGTAATAGAAACCCGTTTATTGGAAGTGAGGTACATCTCAAAGTATTGCAAATTTACGAAAATTGAATTGAGCACCTGAAACATGTTTTCAAACATGTATATTTTGTATGTGAATTTTCTGTTTTCATACTAAGTTGACTTGCCTGTCTGTCCAGCTAAACGTCAACAGCTATGGAGTCCAGAAACACCCAGACGGGGCTCATCTCTCCAGCCTGCTGTACACGACAAGCCAGCTTTCAAAATATCTGTCTTCTGCTCGCCGAGTCAAAGTATGGTGAGTAGTCTTTCTTAACAGTACCACACATTGAGCCCTTGATTTAAAATTAAAATACTATTTTCGGAAACCTATTGTGTGCTTCAATCAAACTAAATCTATGATCATTGGTCAATACAGCACAATTCTCTCCCCTGACAATGCATTTACCTACTTTACTTTGTAAACTTCCTAAAATATTGTCACTGGCAGTCTCCCCTTTTTTCTTTTCTATATTCCCTTATCCGATGTCAATTCTACTTACGGGTATCTTGTCTATCTTCCTCTTCTCTTCAATTCCGGGTCTGTCATTGTCGGCAGGCGTGAGTCAACGGATACATATTTTTATTCAGTGGTTCATCCGCCATCTTGTTTCTGATTGGTTATAATTATGCAGATGACCTAAGGTCGTATAGAATAGTTGTGATGTCAGCTACCATCGCCTATCAGAAGAAATTTTTTAATGCGTTCAGTCACAAGATTCTGGTGGCCTCTTTTCGCTTTGAATGGATGAAAGAAAGCATTTGGTGGGACAATAGGGTGATGAATGTCTAAGTGTGTGTGTATACTGAATCCCAGTAAAAGAGTTTTGCGAAAGCATTAAAAAAGGTCAGGAGTGCCCCTTTAATGCAGTTAATTCAATAGTATTAGTATTAGAAGCAAAGGCAAGTATGTCCTGGGCCCGTGGTCGTCTGTCCGTGGTAAAAAAAATTAACGTATTTTCTCGAGGACTATTGAAGCTGCAGTCTTCAAACTTAGCCCGAGGATACTTTGTGGCAAGACCTTTATAAACATATCAATTTCAGTGACCTCTCACAAAGGTCAAGGTCACAAGGGATCAGGAAATCCATTCAAATAGCTATATTTTGACATAATTTATTTTTTCTCAAATACTATTCACAAATTCAAACCCAAACTTGGTTCAAAGATACCTGATGGTAAGTCCTATCTATGCATACTAATTTGGATGACCCACTCGGAAAGGTCAAGGGTCACAAGAGTTTAGGAAATAGGTCCAAAGTGGCCATATTTTAAAAAGATACGTTTTTTCTCGAATACTATTCACAACTTCAAATCCAAACTTGGTACAGAGATACCTGATGGTAAGACCTGTCTATGCATACTAATTGGATTACCCCTTAGAAAACGTCACAAGAGGTCAACAAATGTGTATAAATGGGTCGTCCCAGGCGCCCACGCGCAGGCGGAATACTAGGCCAAATGTGCTAAAAATTGCACAAATTTGATCATCACTTTCACTACATAAACATCATTTTTTGTTTCTGATTTTCATATGAAAATGAAGATAAAATATTTCTCTTTCAATCTATGTGTGTTTTATAGTTAAATAAGTTCGGAATTAGTTGTAATAAATTGTGGAAATGTGCGCCATTTTTGCAGTGGCGAGGCCTTCCGCACAGCTAAATGCAGCGTTTTACACACTCCGGTTTTTCCCGCCGCGGATTTCCGAGACAAAGGACACACACTAAAAATAACCTCATGATGAAAGAGTTGTTTGCCGATCTGCCGATATAATTTTAATTTTCATATCACTATTTGCTGAAATTCTGGTCAAAATTCGACAACGAAAACTTTTTGACTTCAAGTGGCCGTATCTGCCATATTTTTCATCCGTTTTTGACCAGTAAACGCGGGTATTAAAGCTCAATTTACGCTCTTTCCAATGATACGAAAATCAGCACGATAGCTTTTCTGTAGGAATTTCGACATGCGATCCAAGTGGGGCAACCCTACACCGCCTGCGGCGACTAGCTAGAGGCAAACTGAACTCGCGAGCCTAGCGATGACTCGGACTCGGCAGATACAAATTTCGTCTCGTACGAATGTCTTCGACCATATCTCGGTGAGTAATGCATAAATTATATGTTTTGATTAGTAATGCGAGTTTTGTGATTTTTTTTTTCTATATTATCATTATGTATAGATGTGTGGAAACAACAGCCGACTCTATTGTTGCTCTAGCAAACCTACCTTAGGATAACGTGGTCAGCTGATCGATCTTTTCTGAAGTCACTTTTCCTACTTACAGTGTTAAATAATGCATATTTAATGGTTATTAGTGTTAACAGGCGTTTCAAAAGGCCATCAATTTTTTTGTAAGTTTAGATGGTACAGCTAAAGCACAAAATCTAAACAAAATATAAGGCAGGTGTGAGTGACGGAAAACCGGAAGTGGCTTCTCGGAGATTTTTTCCGATCAATGGTGATTCACTCTTTGCTATTTTGCTTTGCTATTTTTACGATGTTAGTGCTGACTGTGATATAACTGATCAGAATTGTATAGGATAACTTTGTAAAATAGTTTATATATGGCATACTTACACAGTAACAGTTCTGTAGGTTAAGTGTACACGGCACAGTATACTGTTTAACTTTAAGAATTTAAGATGTAATTTTAGTTAGACAAGAGTCTGTTTATGTATAGACAAATCACTGTTGTTAATAGTAGTGACACTGACAGTAATGTCAATAAGAATAATTCATATTTATATAAAGTTCACAACAAGTTCAGGCTGTGATCATGTGATAATATAAATAATGTTTTATTAAGGGGAGACACGGTACCGCAAAAACGTCAATTTTGGTGTCCGAAGTGTTTTTGGGTTGACTGGATTTTTGGGTTGTTTGAACCCCCTAGAACCCGGCCACAACCATAAAATATCACAAAATACCTTTTATTTGCTGTAAAAAAGTAAATAAAGTGAAGCACCTGCTCAATGTTTCAAGCATTTGCGACGTCTTTTGCTCGAAAACATCCAATGTTTGGACCCTGACAACACCGCTTTGCGAGCGATGAATGCCGCCATGTTTGGGTCCATTCGAACCGGTTCCGTCTCTACTTTCCCATTCACCAACCAGATAAAGGTTACAAAGGCTCTATAAATAGCTATTAGCGCAAAACTGACGTCACGAACGACCGGAGATTTCCTTATACGAACGTTATGCTAACGAGATAATACTATTTTCGGAAACCGACCAATGAGCAGAGCGCGCCGAGTGTTCTGGATGACTTCGGGTTTTTCCGACCAGGCTCCGAACGGCTTCGGGTCTTTCCGACCGTCCCACAATGCACCATTACGCATGGCGTACAACTCGATCAAAATACGAGAATCGCTCATTCAGATCACGCATTTTCAACGTGTGCATATATCCAAGACTGAGAAACCTTTTGCTTTTCATTTTCTCATGAGAAATATGTTTCTATATGTGGCTACTCAATTTTTTTATTGTTTTTTTGTTTTGTTTTTTAATCCCATAGGTGTTTGTTATGGCACAGTACTCCGTTTTGCTTGTCCAATCTTTTGGGACCGTTTTCTCAAAATGTGATTTTTCGACCAAATAAAAGGTTGTATCTTTTGAATGGCTTGACCGATCCATTTCATATTTGGATATGATATTTGTAACATGTGTTGCAATATTTCTGTGCATGGAATATGAGTTTAGTGTATTAGTTTGTGTTTGGTGACCATGTGAATTGCTGTTTTCGGTCTCTTGATGACTGCAATTTATAATGATTATTTCTAGTGCTCATTATAAAATTACTGATGTACTGAATGCAATTTCCATGCACAGGTCTATTTAGCACATAAATAGATTTAAAAAACAAAAAGAAGTGAGAGAATATAAGCATTAGTTCAGACACAAGAACATTTTGAAATTAGCTAATTTTGCAAGGTTTTTCCCAGTTTTTGATGCATTAAAGTCACAAAAATATTTTTTTTGACATTTTTCAAAGTCTATATATAATCCAGCAGTTATTTTACATCATAAAATGACAACAAACAACCAACAGTTTCTGAAACAAAAAAAATTCATTATTTGGTCTCCCCTTAATTGGACTATGAGTATAACTATGGAAGGCTGAAATTCTCAGGGTGCTTTTTTCTTTAATTCTTCTTCATCTTCTTCCTTGAACACTCTTTACTTTCTTTAATTCCAGAGGATGAGACATGTCATCTGCTGATGAAGCATGTTACTGCAGAAGGTAGAGACTGCCGGTGCAAGTTACCTAGCGTGCAGTGCACCAACCGCCTCATTTTGCAGCTTGGTCTTCTTCGGGTCACCACTGGCAAAACTTGGGAGATAATTTACAGTTTTGCACAGCAAGCACTAAACATGAAAGTTGGTAAGGATCTTCCTACACTTACCCATGAAGAAATCAGCCTGCGGAAGAAGCTACACAGTATGCCAGTATCAGAGTGGCAAGTTTTCTGTCATGATCATCATAAAAAAATTCCAGCTGCCTCAAAAAAAGTAACGGATTCAGAAGTGCAGTTTTCTGTGATAACTTTTTTTGCAATTTGCCAAACAGATTTTAGTTTTTTTTTCATGCTACTTCATTATTTTTATAAACATCGTTATCTTTGTAATCAAAAGATTGTTAGGCAACTCGTCTGATCTGAATCAGATTATGGCTAGGAATGCAAACAAAATTTTGTTTTGCATAGACATGAAACTTTTTTTAGGTGTGTGTGCTTGTGACTGTGAGCTAGTGACTGTTGCCTTGTCATAATTTAATATATTTGCATGGTCTTGATTTTTTGTTTTGATGTGATGATTTATATTTCTAAATTCTATATCAGATTTTCATATTTCACTTTTTTCAGTGTGCTTTCAAAATGACACATTTCAGGTATTGCAATTGCATTGTACAGTATTATTTTATGCGTTTCTTCACCGAGATCTTGAGTGTTCATTTTACATGTTGGCATGAGATTTGCGCGAATCCACAGGCAAGGTAATGATTTTGAAATTTAGCATTACCTTTCATTCATATTTTTTCCTCATTTAAGATTGTTAAGATTTTATTATTCATCTAAATCATTATTTGCATTGCAGTTTTGCACTGGCTGTAGATTTTACTGTAACATGCTTTCAGTTTTTGTATTTTTCTAATATCAGTTATTTTTTAATATAAATTATTCAGCTAAACCATTACTTGCATTGCATTTGTAAGATTCTGGTCTTTCTTTTGATATGTGAACCATTTCTGTGTGTCCAATAGTTCTCAAGATATAAAGATTTGACTTGCACCTGACTTTGTGTTACACTCTGTTCTTTCTTGTACTGTTGCAAACTGGCATGGTTTAGATACTTTGAACCTTCATAATAGACATTATTAGCCTTGAGTATACCAAAAAAAATAGGCATGCATAGTGCAGTGTTTTATGTGATGATATGCTGGATTTCCAGGCTAATATTTACATTAAACGATGAATGGTGGAGACCCCAAAGTGGCTGTTCACGCAGTTTAACATGGAAAAATGTGCTTGCAAGAGCACATGAATGAATGAATGAATGAACTTTATTGTTCCAAATACATGTTGCCACGTACAGGAAAATTTGTTTCGCCACCTCAGGTGCAACTCGCAATCACCCAAACTCACACAACAGTTTACACACAACACTGAAATGGACAATGGCTCGGGACGGGTGAAGCCCGTCGCCAAGGCGTCTCATGGCCAGCGCCAGTGGCCCCAACCCGACCTGAACCTCCCTAACACAAAGCAAACTAAGGACAGCCCTATCTTAGTATCTCTTAAACACGTAATATGTTTTTAAACTTTCTGCTTGGCTGATACTAGTTACACAAATGAGAGATACGCATCAACAAAACAAAAAGACGAACTATACTTTTACAGTTGCTACCTGGGGGCCCGTCGCCATAAGAACAGCGCCGGCTATTAGACAGTCGCTCCGGCACAGACATTCAGGTTGACGTTATTCATACATTATTGTGGAGAAGGAGGTTCAGTTAGTATTATATTCATCTAAGTAGTAGTCTGCACTGTTTAACTCTTAATCACCTATAACGCCCGTAAACGCCCTCCGGGTCTTTACCTAAAGCGCCCATAGACGCCCGTCCTCGGTACTAAATTTAGAAGTCATGTGATACGTTGGTGGGTTCTTCTGTGAAGGTGAGATTGTATACCGTAGGGGGCAAGGTCAAACTAACTTTAGACACTGGGCATGCGCTCTAAGCCACTGTGTGTGTCGAATTGGGAGAGTTTTACCGTGCACCTGGCTGCTCGCTAACGCACGTGTTTGCAAACATGGCGACATACACGACAGTGACCCAGAGTTTACCGCTATTTTGGAGTAAATTGGCAATTATCCAGTTTCAGAGCCAGAGGGAAGTGACATAAGTGTGTCTAGTGTACATCTAGTGTACATACTAGCGATCTGTCGGACTGGGATGATGAAAATACCGGAGTATTTCAGCAGTGTTTACCGAAGCGACGACTGCAAGATGGCGGCGGCGATGCTATCTGGCATCAGCGGCCAATTTCAGACTTTTTTGCAGCCTTTCACGCGATATATGGACCCAACAACTCCACTTGAGTTGGAAGCGACACCACTTGATTATTTTTATCAGTATTTCCCTGCTTAAATGTTCGAAATTTTCGCCCAACAGACGAACTTGGCGATCAATTTGTAGCAACATCTGCCGACGGGGATACGTGCACTTCGATTACCAGAAGGATTATCAGTGGATTGCCTGGTAATAGTGATCACTAATGTAAAATTATCTCACTCCACTATCACACACTTTCATATTTTCGCCCACCGACACATTTTTCAGTTTTACGTCTTTTGTTTGTCATATCAAAATAATCAAGGTGCATTTTTTTCAGTTAATTTACCTGTAATTAATTACAGTAAATAATATAAACAGGTATCAAATTACACTCCACCACAACATAAAATACTATCCATCCATATGTCAGCTAAGAAAAAAAAACCAGACTTAAATATCTGTATTCAAAAAAGTTATAGATGCTTTGGTGAAGTAACCCATTTTCTCAGTAATTTTCTTACTATCTTCTAGGTACAGGAGAATAGACAGTGTATGTTCTTATAGGTGATTAAGAGTTAAACACTGTAAGCAGTGTTGGCTGACAAAACTGTTTATTGCTGAGGCCTCAAACATGGACTTGTCTTAAATTTGACCCGAAACGACAGAATAACAATTTTCAAATCGCTATAACTCAGAAACCGTTTAAGATATCTCCACAAAATTTTGCATGCAAGCTTATCTTGATGTTTACTTTCAGAAAACTGTAAAAATTGTATTGTTTTGAATCTAAAAAAATTACTGGGACAACCTAGTATAAAATGCCAATTTTTGATAGAATTGTAGTTATTTATCAACATTCTTGCAAACTTTTCAATCAGATTTGACAATGGTAGCTGATAAGACCTTCCTATGTATACTAAGTTAGTCAAATCATCGCAATGGTCAAGGCTCATGGGGGTTTCACAGTTGTGTGAAAACTGATTAGATTTTGAGAAAACATGGATTTTGTTGGTGCAGAAGCCATCTTGTTGCTTATTGTCACAAGAGTGTGGGTAGGTCATACACATGAGCCATAAGGGCTTTGTCTTTCTTGTCAATACATCGTACTCCCTTTTTTATTTTATTTTCCAAAAGCAAAGTTACCCATGTTACATGTTTGCAAGCATGTTAAACACTTTGGTGAAGTCACTACAAACACCTTTATGGGCGGTCCGTGGCGCAGTGGTTAAGGCGCCTGCCACCAATGCTAAAGGTGCGAGGTTTGATACTGGGTTTCGGCGTTGGATTTTCTCCTCTAGTAAGTGTCACCGTTAATTCGGGCGGACCGTGGGGGGTTCTTTCTCCAGGTACTCCGGTTCTTCCATCCCCTCCACTTTGGTACCGGGTTCAGGCCACTTTATAAATTTCAAATACAAGCGATCAAAATTTCCGAAACCTCAGTAACTGAGCTGACCCTTCGCACCACGTGAATGTCCTGTGTCTGTCTTGCACTGTGTTTGTCTTTAGAGTGAATGCGTGTGTGTCACGTGAGCGTGCGTGTTGGGTTCAGTTCGCGACGCGTTGAGCCCATTCGCCCCATTGGGAAAAAGCGCCTATATAATAACCGCTATTATTATTATTACTTGGATGTATGAACCATTCCTGTGAATGACATTCTTGTTGCTGTGCCTGTTGGCATCCCTTTTTACCCTTTGCAAACTAGTGATGTTATTAGGGCTGTAATTTTTTACTTGTATTAACTGACACCTAAATAAGCAAACTCTATGTAGTAATTTGAGTATACAAAAGAGATTTAGAGTCTGTTGGATGATTACTCAAGTAATGCTGTGTGCGTGAAAAGCCCCTTTTGCATGGTACCGCGAGCCATTTTAACATGTTTCTTGTCAACTTTGAGGTCACAACACAAAGCAAAATGTGCATGTAGCAATCATTTGTCTTGTTATGTTTGCATGTATATATAGTAGGTTGTCCCAGTAAATTTTTTAGATTCAAATGACAATACAATTTTTACAGTTTTCTGAAAGTAAACATCAAGATGAGCTTGCATGCAAAATTTTGTGGAGATATCTTAAAACGGTTTCTGAGTTATAGTGATTTGAAAATTGTGTCATTCTGTCGTTTCGGGTCAAATTTTAAGAAACGTCCATGTTTGAGGCCTCAGCAATAACACAGTTTTGTCAGCCAACACTGCTTACAGTGTTTAAACAGTGCAGACTACTACTTAGATGAATATAATACTAACTGAACCTCCTTCTCCACAATAATGTATGAATAACGTGAACCTGAATGTGCTCTTGCGAGTCACATTTTTCCTTGTTAAACTGCGCGAACACCCACTATGGGGTCTCCACCATTCATCGTCTAATGTAAATATTAGCCTGGAAATCCAGTATATCACATAAAACACTGCACTACGCATGCCTATTTTTTTTTTTTGTATACTCGAGGCTAATAATGTGTCTATTACAAAGGTTGAAACCATGCCAGTTTGCAACAGTAAAAAAAAAATGAACAGAGTGCAACACAAAGTCAGGTGCAAGTCAAATCTTTATATCTCGAGAACTATTGGACACGCAGAAATGGTTCACATATCAAAATAAAGGCCAGAATCTTACAAATGCAATGCAAGTAATGGTTTAGCTGAATAATTTATATTTAAAAAAAACTGATATAAGAAAAATACAAAAACTGAAAGCATGTGACAGTAAAAATGAAATCTGCAGATCTCAAGAACTATGACACGTATACATATGGTTCCCATATCAAAATAAAGGTCAGAATCTGGCCAGTGCAAGACTGCAATGCAAATAATGATTTAGATGAATAATAAAATCTTAACAATCTTAAATGAGGAAAGAATATGAATAAAAGGTAATGCTAAATTTCAAAATCATTACCTTGCCTGTGGATTCGCGCAAATTTCATGCCAACATGTAAAATGAATACTCAAGATCTCGGTGAAGAAACGCATAAAATAATACTGTACAATGCAATTGCAATACCTGAAATGTCATTTTGAAAGCACACTGAACAAAAAGTGAAATATGAAAATCTGATATAGAATTTAGAAATATAAATCATCACATCAAAACAAAAAATCAAGACCAGAAACTGAAAATTTCAAATGCAAATATATTAAATTATGACAAGGCAACAGTCACTAGCTCACAGTCACAAGCACATACATCTAAAAAAAAGGTTTCATGTCTATGCAAAACAAATTTGTTTGCATTCCTAGCCATAACCTGATTCAGATCAGACGAGTTGCCTAACAATCTTTTGATTACAAAGATAACTATGTTTATAAAAATAATGAAGTAATCTGTTTGGCAAATTGCAAAAAAAGTTATCACAGAAAACTGCACTTCTGAATCCGTTACTATTTTTGAGGCAGCTGGAATTTTCTTATGATGATCACGACAGAAAACTTGCCACTCTGACACTGGCGTACTGTGTAGCTTCTTCCGCATGCTGATTTCTTCATGGGTAAGTGTAGGAAGATCCTTACCAACTTTCATGTTTAGTGCTTGCTGTGCAAAACTGTAAATTCTCTCTCAAGTCTTGCCAGTGGTGATCCGAAGAAGACCAAGCTGCAAAACGAGGCGGTTGGTGCACTGCACGCTTGGTAACTTGCACCAGCAGTCTCTACCTTCTGCAGTAACATACTTCATCAGCAGATGATATGTCTCATCCTCTGGAATTAAAGAAAGTAAAGAGTGTTCAAGGAAGAAGATGAAGAAGAATTAAAGAAAAATGCACCCTGAGAATTTCAGCCTTCCATAGTCATACTCATAGTCCAATTAATAAAACATTATTTATATTATCACATGATCACAGCCTGAACTTGTTGTGAACTTTATATAAATATGAATTATTCTTATTGACATTACTGTCAGTGCCACTACTATTAACAACAGTGATTTGTCTATACATAAACAGACTCTTGTCTAACTAAATTATGTCTTAAATTCTTAAAGTTGAACAGTATACTGTGCCTTGTCTAACTAAATTATGTCTTAAATTCTTAAAGTTGAACAGTATACTGTGCCTTGTACACTTACAACCTACAGCACTGTTACTGTGTAAATATGCCATAAATAAACTATTTTACAAAGTTATCCTATACAATTCTGATCAGTTATATCACAGTCAGCACTAACATCGTAAAAATAGCAAAGCAAAATAGCAAAGAGTGAATCACCGTTGATCGGAAAAAATCTCCGAGAAGCCACTTCCAGTTTTCGGCCACTCACACCTGCCTTATATTTTGTTTAGATTTTGTGCTTTAGCTCTACCATCTAAACTTACAAAAAAATTGATGGCCTTTTCAAACGCCTATTAACAATAATAACCATTAAATATGCATTATTTAACACTGCAAGTTGGAAAAGCGACTTCAGAAAAGATCGATCAGCTGACCACGTTATCCTAACGTAGGTTAGCTAGAGCAACAATAGAGACAGCTGTTGTTTCCACACATCTATACATAATGATAATATAGAAAAAAATCACAAAACTCGCATTACTAATCAAAACACATATAATTTAAGCATTACTCACCGAGATATGGTGGAAGACATTCGTAGGAGACGAAATTTGTATCTGCCGAGTCCGAGTCATCGCTAGGCTCGCGAGTTCACTTTGCCTCTAGCAAGTCGCCGCAGGCGGTGTGGGGTTGCCCCACTTGGATCGCATGGCGAAATTCCTACAGAAAAGCTATTGTGCTGATTTTGGTATCATTGGAAAGAGCGTAAATTGAGCTTTAATACCCGCGTTTACTGTTCAAAAACGGATGAAAAATATGGCAATTACGGCCACTTGAAGTCAAAAAAAGTTTTCGTTGTCTGATTTTGACCAGAATTTCATCAAATATTGATACAAAAATTATATCGGCAGATCGGCAAACAACTCTACTTTCATCATGAGGTTATTTTTAGTGTGTGTCCTTTGTCTCGGAAATCCTCGGCGGGAAAAAACCGGAGTGTGTAAAACGCTGCCTTTAGCTGCGCGGAAGGCCTCGCCACGGCAACAATGGAGTAAACCCCTACACATTTCCACGATTTATTACAACTAATTCCAAACTTATTTAACTATTTAAACACACATAGATTGAAAGAGAAATATTTTATCTTCATTTTCATATTAAAATCAGAAACAAAAATGATGTTTATGTAGTCAAAGTGATGATCAAATTTGTGCAAATTTTAGCACATTTGGCCTAGTATTCCGCCTGCGTGTGGGCGCCCGGGACAACCTATATATAGTACACTATGTGGAAATATTTAACCAGTATTCATAAGTAGTCAATAGTTATTTGAGCACAAACTTGGTCTTTCATCTTAAATGATATAATATTTACTTGGCCGAGCTTAAACTTTAAACCTTTATATCTCACAAACTATTAAAGATACAGCTATGAAATTTTTCACCTGTTTAAGTTTTAACATACCATTTTTAGCCCAAACATTTTTACTTCAAATTTTGGCTGGATCCACTTAAAAATAGCCACATTTTGACAAAAGATAGTTTTTATCTCAAATACTATTCACAACTCCAAACCCAAACTTGCTACAGAGACTCCTGATGGTAAGACCTATCTATGTATACTAATTTGTATTACCCCTCGGGAAAGGTCAAGGGTCACAAGAGCTCAGGAAATAGATCAAAAATAGCCATATCTTGACAAGAAATGTTTTTTTTCATTTACTATCCACAACTTCAAACCCAAACTTGGTACAGAGATACCTGATGGTAAGACCTATCGATGCATAGATAATATGGATGACCCATTAAAAAGGTCAAGATGTTGGCAAATGTGTATATCATGCCAATTTTGGGATAGAATTGTAGTTATCAACATTTTTGTAAACTTTTAAATCAAATTTGGTATAAAGGTAGCTGATGGTAAGACCTTCCTACTAATTTAGTCAACTCATCGCAAAGGTCAGGGGGAGTTTGACAGATTGTGAAAACTGATTAAATTTTGAGTAAACATGGATTTTGTTGGTGCAGTAGCCATCACTTTACTTATTGTCACATGTGTGGATCGGTCTTACATGTGAGCCATAAGGGCTTTGCCTTTCTTTTTGTCATGCTATCCATCCCAATGACAGACAAGAGGGGCCAAGGATGCCATGTTAACGTTCTTGAACCTTATCCACACTCGCCTTGAGAAGGGTAAAACTCGTGCTAGAATTTTATTCCTGGATCTGAGTGCCACGTTTAACACGCTCCAACCACACTTGCTCTTCATGAGACTTACCTGTGATTTTAAGCTGATTAACAGTTTGGCCTTGTGTTCGCTTTGTTGTGTACTACGCTCTTACAGAATAATTTAGAAAAAAACCACCATTCACAACATAGAATGAAATAAGGCTAAAAACAAGAAACACACAAGGCTTGAACTTAACTTTACACCATGACGAACAAACTTGAGGCTCTTTAACCAACACGCAAAAATCCAAAAATAACAAAACACTACTCAAGTGATGTGTTTTTAACAAATACACTTTTATTTCTCCCAAAATTGTGTGTAAAAGAGTAATGAAAGCAGCAAACACATATTGTAATTGTTTGTACATAACTTTACACCACGATCTTCATATATGAGCAAAAAAGTGCCACCACAAATGAACAAGAACCAGAAAATAAAAATCACAATCACCTGTAGCTTTCTACTATACTGCAGAACAGCAGTGATGTAATTATTATTATACAAGGGAATAATGTGTGAAAATGGCAAGTTTGAACATAACTTTACAACCGAACATGTTGGTATTATCAATACTGAAGTCAAAATAAAAGATAAAAATGGGAAATTACATCAAATTCTGTGGTCAGTAAACCCCAGCATTTACCAGCTATAATTTTTCAGTTCTAATAATTGCGTCTACAATGTTTAAAGCCAGTAGCAAAACAAATCTGTACATGTTTGTACATAACTTTACAACATGGGGTTCAAATCTCTGCACAATATGGTTCTACAATGTGAGAAAGCACCAAGTGAAAAAAGTTTAAACTTTCAATACATTTAAGAACACTAACAATACATTTAACACTTGAAAACTGACGATAGCTAGCCATTACTCGTGCTTGCTATGGGCCGTTTGACATCGGAGCCTACCTTTTGCCCAAATACCACCGCAAAGAAACACTTTTCTGTACCACTTCCAAAACAAATATAATTTAGCACCAATTGACCTAAGTTTACCACGACCGATGGTTTTCAGCAGACAACCACTGGCACAGAAAGTACTTATTTTAGCTTCATACACAAGCTAAACATGGCAGAAACAATTTAAAATTTATAAAACCCAACCACTCTCCACTCGCGTGCACTGCTGGAGAGTGGCAGGAAATCTACAGCTGTTGCTACAATTATATCATCCCCTACTTCTTGGATGTCATCTATTCAGGGTAAACAAATACTCCTTGTGTTGTCTGGTGAGGCTTGAGGCATTGGACCCTCAGACTCAGAGGATCTACTCCGACAATCACTCCTGAAACAGAAAAAAGAGACCGCTTTATTTGTGTTGCATAATGATCACAGCGCTTTCTTGAAGCAACCCATAACATAAACAAGCTTCCTGCTGATCAAGTTTCCTAAGGAAACTTCAAACTCCTTTTCTTTATTGGCCAGTGGCCGGGTTTATTTTTGTAAGGATAGGCTATGGGCCCACTCCGCCAAAATTCATTGGGCCAATTCAATGAGCAGTGGGTCATCATTTATAGCCAAGGTGATCGGCCAGAAAAAAAATGAAAAAAACAGCACAGAAAATGGCGAGTAATTTTTTTTGGGCGAGAAAAAAAAAACCCACTCGCCAAATGCGAGTGCGCTCGTGCGTTTTCCAATCCAACGGCTAACCACCAGCCGAACATCAGATACGCCAGCGCATGACCTGATCGCACTGCGAGTCGCCTCTAACATCACTTTGCGGCAGTAGCCGAACACGTCACTCGAACTGTGCGTACCATAACAGTGGTCGGTGACAGTCATTCTATTTTTAGTGACGAATTGGTTCGTTTAGCGGCTCGCTCAGTCGCGGCTGCGTTCAGAATCGACCCGACGCCGGGGTCCGTGCGAGTGTAACAGGGCGGGCAAACTGTTAGTTCATGTGTGGTGTCAGCATGTTATTACAAAGTGCGCGCTTCATGTTGAACGTGTTACTTGCTGTGACGTCACCGTACATTATAGGATACATTATGGGATACGGCATCGTGAGTTTCGCTTTCGATCTAGAACGAAGTTGTACATGGCGGAGAAAAAGCAAAGGAAGAGCTGGAATGCTTCAGATTCTTCAATCCGGCACCGTCTGATCATGATAATTGCTAAGAAGAAAGTTGCACTTCGACATCGACAAGCGACAGTACCAGAAATGCTACCCCTGGGCCGTGTGTGGCACCACCGCTACGACACAGTTGTCAGAGTCCATGGCTGTGCCGAGTGTATTTCCATGGCTAAAGCACGACGGCACTCGAATGGCATGCACAATGAGCACTGAGGCAAACTCAAAAAGCAAGTCCAGAAATTTGAACAGAAATAAGTTTGTCATTTTTTTTTTTAAATCGTGGTCGATCCATCTTCTGGTATACAGTTATTAGGGAAAAATTGGAGAAACACGTCTTTCTGAGTGGTTAAACGGGTTGAAACAAACTTTGAAGTACATCGATTTACACACACACACACACACACACACACACACACACACACACACACACACACACACACACACACACACAGAGTTTAGACAAGTCACACTTTGGTTGTCAATCTGCCGCGTTCAGCAGAAAACGCTATATTCTCTGTTACAATACATTATCAAACGTCCCCCACCCGGGTCTGCCCTGGGGGACTTGGGTGGGGTAACTACTTTTTAGTTCCCAGGGTCACCCTGGTCAGCCCCACCGGGTGGGTTTTCCTCTCTTTTCTGGGGCATGTGTTTCTGTCTACCCGAGGTCCATTCACTTGTATTTGCCTTTTTAAAACTCTCCCTACTGTCTGCACTGCCTGTAGCTCTTGATATTGGATGTGTGTTGCTAGATGGTCTTAGCTTTATTTAGGCCCCATGTGTTAGGTTTATTTAACGTATTTGACCGACTGGCAACATACATTCAATGTTCTGTTTACTTTTTTTTCACAAGCAGTGCAGGCACGTCCTGAGAAAGCGTTTGTTGCTGTCGGGACGTTAAGCAATGTACAATCAATCAATCATTATCAAACGATCGTACAAATAAATAAATAGATGTATGTTTTTGTGTGTGTGAGAGAGCGAGGGAGACAGGCTTTTGCACGATAGCTCACCAGTTAAAGAATCATGGAAAGGACACTGACGCACACACTGTCACAACACATTTAAAGAGGAGAGAGCGAAATGAGATAATTTATTTTAATGATTGATTGATTGTACATTGTTTATCGTCCCGACAGCAACAAGGCTTTCTCAGGACGTGCCTGTACTGCTTGTGAAAAAAACAACAACAGAATATTGAATGTATGTCGCCAGCTTATCCAATACGTTACAAAAACCTACGCCATGGGGCCTAAAAAAAGCTAAGACCATTTAGCAACACACATCCAATATCAAGAGCTACAGGCAGTGCAGACAGTTGGGAGAGTTTTAAAAAGACAAATACAGGTGAATGGACCAAGGGTAGACAGAAACACATGCCCCAGAATATAGGGAAAAACACACCCTGTAGGGCTGACCAGGATGACCCTGGGAACTAAAATGTAGTTAACCCCACCCAAGTCCCCCAGGGCAGACCCGGGTGTGGATAATTTATTTTAAGGAACATACAGATGATGCAGTATTTCTTAAATAAATCTGCGGACCCTCTATAATGCTAGGATGGGGGTCTGTGTACCCTCTAAAATTTATACCTGGGGGTCTACAGACCCTTTAACCTGTTGTGCAAACAGAAGCCCAGCTCTACTTACAAAAAATAAATAAAAAAATCCCACCACAGTTCACATGGGGACTTTGTCAGTTATTTCTCCACTTGATACTATCAAAAGCCTAAAGTCAGGACATAAACATTAACTTGGTTATGATTGTTCAAATATTTGTTTTCAATGCCTCTGGGCAGAAAACACTCTCTAACATTTGGCGTCAAACACTTGTGGTACATTATATTGTTGAGTTGGGGGGCTATTTTCAGTAGTAAAATTTTCAGTTTTGGCTAGTAACATTTTCAGTTTGGCTAGTAAAACTTTGAAGTCACTAACCAAAGGCTGGCGGGCAAAATTTGAGACTTTCAGGGCTGAAAAAAGACAACACGCAGAGATTATATAATATAACTGCTCTCTGTGTGTGTGTGTGTGACACACACACACACACACACACATTTCAGTTACTGAGTCCTGACACTAACCTGCCTATTTTGCTGTGTGATGTTTTTATCTATAATATCTGACAACACTTGCAAAAGTCCCTGTGCAGATGTTGTGCTTGAATAATCTGTTTTCTCAACACACTTCAGATGCTCAATATATGGGACCTTTAAAAGTTTCAGAAATGCCAGCAATGACTGGTATTCAGTATGCAGAGACAGACTTTCCTGGCAGAGCCAAAATACAGCCTTCATGGCAATTTGAACAGCTGCTTCTTCGTTCGAAAAAGCTTTTTCTGATGTAGCTGCCATCTTTTTCTGTTCCTCTGGCGTTGCCTGGCTCGCTGATGGTCACTACTGCTCACATGTCTGGTCAGAGTGCTCGTTCGGAAGTTAGACGCTCCTTGGGCCATTGTGTTATTGAACTTGAGCGATCTGCAGTCTTTGCAAAACATAACCCCGTTCTGATACCTGAGCCAGGGATATGTATACAGCCAACCCATTTGAAAGTTTCGTTTCTGGTCTTCCTGTTTCGAACTTGAACTTGTAGACGACCCTGCATTCAGGTTACCCGGTACAGATGACGGCCCAGCATTCAGTTCAGAAGCAGACGACAAAGAACACGAGGCCGTCTTTCTTTCAGGCACAGAGCTTAGCACTGTTCTTTTATGTGTAGAAGCAAATAGTGTCTGCTGTCCTTCAGCAGGCATAATGTTTTTGGGGGGAGGCATTTCTTTAGGGACGGAGAAACAGGATTTGTTAGTTTCATATATCTAACAGGGAGACAATCCTTCTTTCAAAGTGAAACGTTTTCTAAAATTTAGGTCGGCTTATAGAACGATGGTTCTCATTGGTTGAATAGTTAATGAGTGAACCAATTGCAGGCTAGAATCTGTTTCGTAGCGTGATGACCCTTGACACATTCCTAAAGCAATCACACCAAAATGGCACCGATCGCATTGTCAGTGTAACTTTTTTCAGTTTCATTCTAAGCCAGTTGTGGTTAACTGGTTTGTTTCATGCATCGATTATAGAGTTGTGCAAGAAATAAACACACTGCTGGTGCGCGCGCACGTAAAAACGATGTGCCCGATGTCGCGCACCCCGGAAAAGCAATGGGCCAACATGAGACTCCATGCGTCAATTGGCGCAGGGCGCGTTCCAAAAATGAACTCTGCAGTGATACTTGTTTCTGCCGTATGTTTCAACCTTTTGTAATTTTTTAATGTCTCCATCTTAAACTTAAATGGAGCTGAAACATGTTCAAAATCCACATTTTTCTGGTTTCAATACTTTAAAAAGATTTCTGGCAGCTATCATTCGTAAGCACAAGTATGCTGACATAGTCTTGCTCACCAGGGTACAACCTGTCCGGGTACTGTACTACCACACATGTGTTTAGCATCCATTTTCTGGGTGCTTTCAGGGCTGGGAAAGACCCCTCAGCCTCGGAAACTTTCGATTCAGGAACAAATCCCGAAGAACTGAAAGAGAGAGGGTCAGATAATTTTAATTTGAGTCCACGTTTTTGATTTGTTTTTAGCTAGCATCAGTTTCAGCCTAATATGTCTGGTTATTTTTCAACAGCTTTGTACTAAAATGGCTGGTTATTATTAAATTATGGCAGCTATCAAGCTTGGCCAGCACAACAAAAAGTAAAAGGCATGATCAGACAGTAACTTGGAAGACAATGTGTGAACCAAACACAACTGTGGTTGAAACATAACTTGACAACACATGATGTTGTCATGTTATGTACAAACTACTTGAAACAAAAACGTATATTCTGGGTTTAACATTAATAACAATTTATATTTTAGTACCCAAGCTGTATTTTGATAAATAACAACTAGCAAAGTGGGCATCCCAAAGACAGTATACTAGGAATTGTGCTACAGTAATGAACATAACTTTAAACATATTCACAATGTGATTATGTCTAGTTTATCAAGTTACGTTCACACAGTCATCTAACTAGAATAATAGTTTGTATTATTAGTTACAATAGACAAAATAATCAAACCAGTCTTCCACTTTAAAAGACTGTTACTATGAAGCAAATGTTAGCTGAGCACTGTTTTAACTGTACATAACTTGACAACATAATTGTTGTCAAGTTAATGTTCAAGGCATTTCTTAAAAATTGTCATTTCTTGGGTGCAGAAAAGTTTTAAAAAATGAATAACAATTACAAAAATGCTCAGACTATCTGTACTTATCATTGAACACTAAACCATACAAAAATAGCATGAAGCACAGTGTAACATAATTTTACAACCCAACCACCGTAAGTGTTACGTCATGTTCTGTTCAGTCCAATACTGCCAGCACAGGGTTATTCTTACTTAATCTTATGTTACATAATAAAGAAACAATAATATAAAGTACATAAAGACAATGGGAACATTATCACAGCTTAAGATAAGAAAAACGACCATTTTTTGATTGAAGGTGCTATGTCTGTTCCTTTTTGCACTGCGTCATGTTATGTACAAACGCTATAATTCAGCAACTCATAACCTATGACCCGAAATATAAATCAAATTAGCTCAAAATCTCTTCCTACCAACATAAATTGGTACAAACAATGTATGACTTGTCCTTCCCCCAAAATGAAAAACTCATGGTTTGAACATAACTTTTCGTAAAGATTTACCTGGCCAAACTGTGTAAAGTTATCAAACAGCAGGAGCAAAAGACATTTACTCTATTTTTTATATCAGGAACGTTAAAGACAACAATACTGAATCAACGAAAATGTGTGATGCGTAGTGTTCTTTTTAATCTTTAAAAATAAAGCTGTAATTGCCTGAACGTAATGCTGACAACCTTCAACCATGTGTAAAGTTATGTACAAGCGGGCACAACGGCAAGGTGACAGTAAAAGGTAATAATTATTTGTTTCAAAGTGTTGCTGCGCTGCAAAACTAATCCGAACATACATTACTTGTTCTGTTTTATCCTTTGAAATATTGAATATCGCATTCAGAAACTTGAACGTAAATGTTAAACCTAAACTAAATTGTCATCGTCGGATGGAGGCAAATTCCATGAAGTAATATTTTGTTCGTTTGTTCAAAACTTGTGGTCATTGAGCTGATTGATTTTACATTTGTTTGCGTCAACATTCATTTGAAGTAAGAAAAGCAGAACACTTGCATTGTCTTTTTAAACATTTATGCTGCTCAGTCATCAAATTTGCAGGAACATAATCATCTACAACCAAAACTTGCCTTCAACTTTGTCGCTCCCACTGCTCCATCGATGTCACCTGTAGGTATGAGGTGTGTAGGACTGACCAAATGCAAATCTCAAAATGGCCGCTGAGTCCAGAAAATCACGTAACACAAAATTTACAACTTTTGGGTTGAAGAAGTTTAATATGCAGCATTCTTTCAATTCTCGAAAGGATTTCGAATTTGTTTACGATAATCAAAATGAAGAGTAATGTTGTCTAGGATATGTTAATTAGGTGCCTCACGGTAAGTTTTTGGTGTTCCAGTTCACGGCGAGATTTGCACGTGTGAAATTGATGACGCACGTTAAGTTCATGCTAGCCTTTACTTGCCCTCAAACTACTTTAAACTTAGACACATGTAAAACTCGACGATATGGTAACAATAGTAACTTGCATTGGCTCTCTATAGGTCTAAACTTGGTTTCGAAAGTCTATTTCATTCCCCAGAATTTTTAGCTGAAAGCGAACACACGTGAGTGATGTCACTTTTCGAAATTTTGGCTTCCGATGCTCGATTGCACAAAACAACGAATAACTTTTTTATCCCATCGGACAAATGCAAAAATGACACAGGCTTAGAAAGTATATTCAATTTCTAACCAGTTGAGATATGGTTGTGTGAGATGCATGCCTGATTTTGAGTTTGAAGGCTTTGTTTTGTCAGTCAGGTAGCGAAACCGGCACTCGACGCCTAGTCGTACTCTTGACCACATGTCTGTTGGTTTGGGAACAGGAGCCTAAAAGATAAGACCAAGCTCCAGCGCATTATCAACATCAGTAGCAAAATAACTGGTTGTTCAGCAGCCCTGCCTTTCTTCTTTGTTTGAGAAGCATGTGCTTAACAAAGCCTTCCACATTGTATCTGATGATACTCGTGTTTTATCCGAAGAATATGCCTTGTTTCTTTCCTCCAGGAAATATGGACCTGTGAGATGCAAAACAAATCGTAGATGTCTTTCTTTCGTGCCATCATCTATTTGTCTCCTAAATGTTGCCATGGCACAGACCTATAGTCATGGCATCATTTGAAAGACGGTCAAGATGTCAGCCTCAGGTCTATGAATTTGCAATATCATGTGATGCGCAAGTGTGTGGATTGTTTAAGTGTGTGTGGGTTGTGTGTGTGGTATAAGGTTGTGTCGTCTCAGTTAGTTTTTAAGAACGTTTTTTTTTTCTAGGTGGATATTAACATTACAGATGGTTGTGATGTTATATATGTGCACATACTGTATTCGGTCAGTGTGTTCTAGTCAGTCAAATGTATTTATTTGTTTTATGTTCACATTTGTTGTTTTTACATCTGTTTTAAAAGAATTCCGCTGCAAACAAATTTCCCATCTTGGGACAATAACGGTATTTGTATTCGTATTTTGAATCCTAGCAGAAAGCTTGACACTAAGTTACTATCCTCTTAGCTATTCTGAAACTACTCTTGAAGGATGATAGTTGTCTTGATAGCATTTCAGGCAGAGCTAAATGTGTTAAACATGGGGTTGGCAGTTTGTGTGCATGAAGTCTTAGGCATTACTTGGTAGGAATAACCCCCTTTTTTTCTTTCCAGTTTGTCAAAGTAGGATAACCGTTTCACCATGACATGTTGATAAGTTGGTGATGGCCCATAGCAGTTAATAAATTCAAATACTTAGGGGCCATTGTGACAGATGAGGGATCAAAACCAGAAATACTGTCCAGGATTGCGCTGACAACAGCACTGACAAGATTGAAGACCATATGGAAGGACAGAAACATCACCCTCTGCTCCAAGATCAGACTGATGCGCTCCTTGGTCATCTCAGTGTTTTTGTATGCCTGCGAGTCATGGACCCTCACAGCAGACCTTGAAAGGAGGATACAAGCCACTGAAATGCGATGTTTTCAAAGACTGCTTGGCATCTCATACAGAGATCACATCACGAACAAGGAAGTGGGAAGCATAATCAGGCAAGCCATCGGGCCCTATGAAGACCTATTAGCCATTGTGAAAAAACGCAAACTGAAGTGGTATGGGCATGTCACGCGTTCAGCAGGGCTTGCCAAAACAATCCTGCAAGGCACTGTGCAAGGAGGACGAAGGAGAGGAAGACAGAAGAAAAGATGGGAGGACAATATCTCAGAGTGGACAGGAATGAGGCTGGGTGATACGCTAAGAATGGCAGAGAACACAGAGGAATGGAGGGAGCTGGTTGCCAAGTCATCAGTGGTGCCCCAACGGTCGGCAAGACTACGGGATATAGATAGATAGATGGCCCATAGCTGTTTCCCATTACCCACTACAGTACGCAAACAAATCTGTAAGTAACGCAGTGCGTCCAATTTTTTTTACCCAGTGCTAATGTGGCCGACAAGTAGACAGGCAGCGGAGTTGCGTCCTCTCTACATTACCTGTAATAACAAGACAAACCGACAAAATGTCGCTGTTGAGATGGTTCTCTCCTAGAGAAACACATAGCCCTCTAAATTGTAGGCTATATTCGCTGGTTACTGTACCTGTTTCCATTTCTGTACCGTTCGCTTTTCGCAGAGTTTTCTTGTACATATTTCTGATTGATTACTCTATTTAAGATAGTTTAGTTTATTGCCATATGTTTCCATGTACAAAACAAAACATTGGAATTTGTCTTGATGTCAGTTACTAAGACTAAAATCACACACACACACACACACACACACACACACACACACACACACACACACACACAAACAGTAACATCTGATTCAGTTAAAAGCTGACTGTACACATTCGTTCTCACTCGCCACTCGCGCTCTCTCCAATCAGTCCGGTTGATCAGAGAGAGCGCGAACAGCCAGAGGGAAAAAACTGTTGCGGAATCTGCTGGTATTGATGGACCTGTACCTGCGCTCTGATGGTAAAATTTGGGAAAGCTCATTGCCGGGGTGGGTGGAATCACTGGAGATAAGACTTGCTCTACGTAAGAGACGCTGCTGGTACAGTGAGTCTAGGCTAGGAAGATCTCTGCCTATGATTTTTGAAGTGGCCTTGACCACCCTACTCAGTCTGATTTTCTCTTTGACCCTGATGGAACCATACCAAACCGCGATTGAAAAGGTGAGCACGCTCTCAATCACAGCTCGGTAAAATTGCATCAACATGTGGGCCTCAAGAGCGAAACGTTTCAGGAAGAACAAACGCTGCTGTGCTTTTTGGACAATGAGGCGAGTGTTTTCCTTCCACTTAAGGTCACATGACAGGGTAGTGCCAAGAAACTTAAAGTTGTGGACTGTTTCAATGATTTCACTTTCGATCACAAGAGGTGGAGGGGGAGGGAACTGTTCCTTTCTAAAGTCCACAATCATTTCTTTTGTTTTGCCAGAGTGCAGTTCAAGGTTGTTGTTATTACACCAGCTAATTAGAGTCTCAACCTGACTAGGTAGGCAGATTCGTCTGAGTTTGTAATGCACCCTTCCACAGTGGGGTCATCTGCAAATTTCAGAACTTTAGTACTGGCATGGCATGAAGCACAGTCATAAGTAAACCGGGAGTAGAGCATAGGGGAGAGCACGCACCCCTGAGGCGTGCCCGTGGATAAAATGAGGGCAGATGACACATTTTCACCAAATTTTACGACCTGCAGTCTCGTCAACAGGAAATCGAGGGTCCAGAGGCACAATGGCTCTGGAACGCCGATTTGCTGGATCTTCTGAATCTGGTACAATTTGGATGGAATAATGGTGTTAATAGCAGAGCTGTAATCAACAAATAAAATTCTGGCAGCGGTGTTTGGGATTTCAAAGTGTTGTAAAACAAAACAAACTAAGTGACACTGCATCCTCCACAGAACGTTTTTCGCAATACGCGAATTGAAAACAATCCAGCAGAGGATCGGTAAGTGTTCTCAGAAACCGGAGGACCAGGCGCTCAAGCGTCTTCATGACAACTGAGGTCAGAGCGACCGGTCTAGAGTCGTTTAGGGAGGACACTTTGGATTTTTTTTGGGACAGGAATGATGGTGGACCTTTTGAAACACTGAGGAGCAGTGCACTGAGAGAGAGACTTGTTGAAAATGTCAGTAAAGATGCTCGAGAGCTGGTCCGTACAGTTTATGAGTAAGCGTAGAGAAATGTTATCTGGACCTGGCAGCTTTCCTGCTGTCTAGAAGCTGAAACATGCACCTGACATCGGCGTCTAGAATAATGAAAGGTGGGTTCTCAGTATGACTCCTCTCCACAGAAGGAGGTGGGGTCGTATTCTTTTTGTCAAAACGACTATAAAAGTCATTCAGTGTCTGGGAGAGACGCATCTGTAACATCAGCAGTCTTGGAAGCTGGTTTATAGTTTGTAATGTCTTTGAGGCCTTGCCAGATGTCTCTAGGGTTACTAGCTGCGATTTTCTGTTTAGTCTGTCTCTGAAGTTGCGCTTGGCAGTCTTAATTGCTTTTTGTACTGCATATCTGGCTAGTTTGTACCTTTCTCTGTCATTGTCTTTGTACGCGTCATGTTTTTCCTGGAGTTTGTGTTTAATGTCTACTGTAAACCATGGCTTGTCATTAGGAAAACTCCTGCAGGTCTTGGTGGGAATACATTTAGTACAGAATTAATCATTGCACAAACTTGGAGCCTGACAAACGTACAGATACAAAAATAGCAAATAAAAAATGTTGAAAAAGCCAACAGTATGGAAATAAAACAGGTACAGCGACTAGTGAATCTACTGTAAGTGTCTGATATTATAAACAGACTGCAACATGATTGTTGAACTTGAACAGAAACTTGAAAATTCCAGTGACTTCTTTATTTTATTTTTTTGTATTTTACTGTTTGAAAGCTGAATGAAGAAATAGGTCACTTCTCAAGGTTTGTACTTTCCAGTAAAACCATTTGAAGTGAATATTTCTCAGAGTTTTTCAATACATTCATTTTGAAATGTGTGATTTACTGCTTTGTGGCACGGAGAGTGAGTTATGATTGTGACCATAGGGGGCCCTTTAATTTGGCAAAGGAACCCTCAGAAATCTCAAGATTAGGAATAGGAAACATTGATAGAGCGTATATTACTGAGTAGTGCTGTATGAGCTGCTGCTATAAACCAGCTTTCCTGCATCATCAGTATCCTGATAGTTGGTGTTCGCCATAGAGTTTTTGAAAACCAGTACATTTGTATTTTTTTTCTTTCTGGCCAAAATAGCCGCCTGCCATCAAAATCAGTTTATTGTAAATTCTCATGTTCATCAACATTCCGTTTCTTTTTTCTGATTGGTATCATCTACCAGCTGTTACTTTTCGGTATGTACCTTCAAAACTCTTCAGGTGTCGGCAGTGGGTTTTTTTGTGAAGAGTCCTGCAGAAATGACGACAAAACCGCTACGACATCCAAAGCGTTAACAGGAATACTGATTATTTAGTAACTAGGTGCATTCTTTTCTGTTGCAGAATGAGTCTCTGCATGAATCATCATTTTACTCAGGGAAAACAACATTTGGTGGTGCCTCTGCTTACCGAAGGAAAAGTCTGAATACTTCTTTGCCATATCAGGTAGGACTGTGCTTCAGTGTTGCATTGAGCATATTCCACAGTCATGTTGTGTCACTCTAGTATGTTGTGCATTTTAATCTGCATGTACATCGGAAACAGTGTCGAACACACATTTTTAGCACATCAGCTTGGGAAGAGGTTAAACTACTTGACCAAAGTCAGATCCTGAAATGGAGTGAAATCTGAAGTAAAATGGTTGAAATTTGCTGTACTATTCTCCCATCCCCTCAGAGTACAGCTCTGACTTGATATTTTGCAGTTGAAACATGACTGTCGTGTGATATATCCATTAAATTAACCCTACTGTTTCAAGTAAGTGATCCAACCGATAGTGAGGCTAGCGCTGCAGAATTGTCTCAACCAGGGATCACAGCGCTGGACAGACACGTTAGATCCTGCCCCGCCTATCGCACCCATCGCCAGCCCAAGAATACGCAGTATAGAATAAGACACATTCCATTCTTGCAGAAAGTAAGTGATAGATTGTAGAGCGCTGGGGACGGATTTTTGTCATGCCGTCTGTCCCCATGACAGACAATTTTAAATCCTATTCGAAAGCCTGCACTGCTAACCTATAATACTTGGCGGTTATCAGCCTGTCTAGTCTACCAGGAAAGGGATTGACTGCAGGACTTCAAACCCTCCCAGTCTAATTAATCAGGGGGGGGGGGGGGGGGGGACCCCTAGAGGGGCCGAGAGTTGTCAAGAGTCGCATCCTTCACTTCAAAGGAACGTGGATACAAAGTGCTCTAACCCATATCATACTGAGGCTAAAAGCTTCAAATTTGTACACTGCCATATGCAAGCTACATTATAGTACTTATAGATAAGGATATAGACCAATGGCTTTATTAGTTCAAGGGTGGTGCCAGAATAGCTTGGCGTTGGCGCCTAGAGGCGCCAAGCTATTCTGGTACCACCCTTCAACTATTTTAGTCAAACTTATTTCACACACTGGTGTATTCCGAATGATAAGGGTTAAAGGGGGGGGGGGGGGGGGGGGGGGGCGTCTTCCAAACTGTGTCATACAAGAAAAATGCAGACCAAAACAGTGACTATCATCATCATCATCATCATCATCATCATCAGTCCCTTGCCCGAACTGGGCGTTGGGGGGACTGAAAGGCAGCAGCAACAGACAGTGCTCTCCACTGAGTTCTATTTTGGGCGGTGGCAAGCAAGTCTGACATCTCGAGTTCGGTCCATTCAGTCCAGTGACTATCAGGTGATCATAAATTCATAAGAAAGAAACGCTCTTAAAAAGAACATTTACAAGAAATTATTCTTTCTTGGTGCTTTTCTTTTTGGGATTTTCTTTAAATTTGCACTTTTGTGTTGTAACCGTTATCTCTACGCATGTTTCTTTTTTTTTCTTTTTTCTTTTGTTTTGTTGGGGTTTCTGAGACATATTTAGAGTTTGCTGAGGTTACTATTTTTATTTGTTAAAACGTTTCTTCTTTCATCTCGGGACACAGCACCGCTTTTGGCACTTTTTAAAAAGTTTAAAGGGAAGGACTGATTATATCTACATGCACTTGACCTCCTCCAGAGAAAGGAAGTATGAGACCGGAAAGACAATGAATTCAATAAAGCCGCATCGGTCATTAATTTACATCATTTTAAATATCATATTTTTTACCCCCCATTACACCCCGTTATTTTTTTAATCAACCCTTTGATTTAAAAAAAGTGACGAGCATGACTGATGCGGCCTTTTTGATCTAATTATCTTTCGGGTCTCATACTTCCTTTCTCTATAACTATTGTCTCTGTCAATACCTAATCATTTACCTGATCAAGTGATGCCAAGTGAAACTTAATACTTATTAACAAGTTGCAACTAACTTTTAGGAACCTGCAGAGGTAACCTTTAAGTGTGTTGCCATAAGAACTTATTAATTACTTACCCTAAGTTCTTACAAGTACTTACCCTAAGTTCTTACAACAACTTGACTCAAGTCCCAAGATACTGAGACAGATTTGTCAAGATACAAGGACAATAAAAAAACTTTTTTTTCTCAGTAGTACTCTGGCGGTGGTGCAGATGGGGCTAAACAATCAGGCACAAGTGGTGTAAATGACGTGTCATCTCTCTGCGAAGCATATGACAAAAATATTGATCGATTACCAAATCTGATTTTTATTTGTTTAACTCAATCACCTATAACGCCCGTAAACGCCCTCCGGGTCTTTACCTAAAGCGCCCGTAGGCGCCCGTCCTCAGTACTAAATTTAGAAGTCATGTGATACGTTCGTGGGTTCTTCTGTGCAGAAGGTGAGATTGTATACCGTAGGGGGCAAGGTCAAACTAAATTTAGACACTGAGCATGCGCTCTAAGCCACTGTGTGTCACCCCACCCAGGTCTGCCCTGGGGGACTTGGGTGGGGTTAGGTATTTTTTAGTTCCCAGGGTCACCCTGGTCAGCCCCACAGGGTGGGTTTTTCTCTCTATTCTGGGGCATGCGTTTCTGTCTACCCTTTGTCCATTCACCTGTATTTGCCTTTTTAAAACTCTCCCTACTGTCTGCACTGCCTGTAGCTCTTGATATTGGATGTGTGTTGCTAAATGGTCTTAGCTTTATTTAGGCCCCATGTTGTAGGTTTATTTAACGTATTTGACCGGCTGGCGACATACATTCAATTTTCTGTTTTTTTTTTTTTTTTTTTTTTTTTCACAAGCAGTGCAGGCACGTCCTGAGAAAGCCTTGTTGCTGTCGGGACGTTAAGCAATGTACAATCAATCAATCACTGTGTGTGTCGAATTGGGAGTGTTTTACCGTGCACCTGACTGCCGCTAACGCACGTGTTTGCAAACATGGCGACGTACACGACAGTGACCCAGAGTTTATCGCTATTTCGGAGTAAATTGGCAATTATCCAGTTTCAGAGCCAGAGGGAAGTGACATAAGTGTGTCTAGTGTACATCTAGTGTACATACTAGCGATCTGTCGGACTGGGATGACGAAAATACCGGAGTATTTCAGCAGTGTTTACTGAGGCGACGACAGCAAGATGGTGGCGGCAATGCTAGCTGGCATCAGCGGCCAATTTCAGACTTTTTGCAGCCTTTCACGCGATATATGGGCCCAACAACTCCACTTGAGTTGGAAGCGACACCACTTGATTACTTTTATCAGTATTTCCCTGCTGAAATGTTTGAAACTTTCGCCCAACAGGCGTTCAATTTGTAGCAACATCCGCCGACGGGGATACGTGCACTTCGATTACCTGAAGGATTATCAGTGGATTGCCTGGTAATAGTGATCACTAATGTAAAATTATCTCACTCCACTATCACACACTTTCATATTTTCGCCCACCGACACATTTTTCAGTTTTACGTCTTTTGTTTGTCATTTACAGATATCAAAATAATCAAGGTGCATTTTTTTCAGTTAATTTACCTGTAATTAATTACAGTAAATAATATAAACAGGTATCAAATTACACTCCACCACAACATAAAATACTATCCATCCATATGTCAGCTAAGAAAAAAAAACCAGACTTAAATATCTGTCTGTTCAAAAAGTTATAGATGCTTTGGTGAAGTAACCCATTTTCTCAGTAATTTTCTTACTATCTTCTAGGTACAGGAGAATAGACAGTGTATGTTCTTATAGGTGATTAAGAGTTAAAAGATTGTGTATTTTTTTCTGTGGTTTCCTGAACACCGATCTGTTTTCCCATCTCTAAAAAACTGGCTTTTAGCTCTTCAACATTCACAGGAGATTGACTACGCATCTTATTTTGTACCCCACCCGGGTCTGCCCTGGGGGACTTGGGTGGGGTTAGGTGTTTTTTAGTTCCCAGGGTCACCCTGGTCAGCCCCACAGGGTGGGTTTTTCTCTCTATTCTGGGGCATGTGTTTCTGTCTACCCTTTGTCCATTCACCTGTATTTGCCTTTTTAAAACTCTCCCTACTGTCTGCACTGCCTGTAGCTCTTGATATTGGATGTGTGTTGCTGAATGGTCTTAGCTTTATTTAGGCCCCATGTGTTAGGTTTATTTAACGTATTTGACCGGCTGGCGACATACATTCAATGTTCTGTTTATTTTAATTTTTTTTCACAAGCAGTGCAGGCACGTCCTGAGAAAGCCTTGTTGCTGTCGGGACGTTAAACAATGTACAATCAATCAATCTTATTTTGTATTTCAGATTTCTGTTTTTTGTAATTATTTAAATCATCCTGGACTCGCTTAAATTCTTCGTCATCAATAAAATTATCATTCAATGCCTTACTGATAATAAGTTTCATACTGCTCAGCTTTGCACCAGCAAGCGTACTCAATGCTTCATGTTTTTGTAATTTCGTGTGAAACCTCTTGTTCAAGGCCTCCAAACCAAAGCAAGCCAGGCATGTAGCAACGCTAACACCCTCAACTGCTATTCCAGCCAAACTTCCAATTCCCGTGGCAAACACCCCCACCCGGGTCTGCCCTGGGGGACTTGGGTGGGGTTAGGTATTTTTTAGTTCCCAGGGTCACCCTGGTCAGCCCCACAGGGTGGGTTTTTCTCTCTATTCTGGGGCATGTGTTTCTGTCTACCCTTTGTCCATTCACCTGTATTTGCCTTTTTAAAACTCTCCCTACTGTCTGCACTGCCTGTAGCTCTTGATATTGGATGTGTGTTGCTAAATGGTCTTAGCTTTATTTATGCCCCATGTTGTAGGTTTATTTAATGTATTTGACCGGCTGGCGACATACATTCAATTTTCTGTTTAGTTTTTTTTCACAAGCAGTGCAGGCACGTCCTGAGAAAGCCTTGTTGCTGTCGGGACGTTAAGCAATGTACAATCAATCAATCAATCCATTCATCTGTATTTGCCTTTTTAAAACTCTCCCTACTGTCTGCACTGCCTGTAGCTCTTGATATTGGATGTGTGTTGCTAAATGGTCTTAGCTTTATTTATGCCCCATGTTGTAGGTTTATTTAATGTATTTGACCGGCTGGCGACATACATTCAATTTTCTGTTTAGTTTTTTTTCACAAGCAGTGCAGGCACGTCCTGAGAAAGCCTTGTTGCTGTCGGGACGTTAAGCAATGTACAATCAATCAATCCCGTGGCAAACAGAACAATGCCTCCTACAGAACATCCAGCTGAAACTGCACCAATAGCCATAGAAGTGTTTTGAACAGAATTAAAAACGGTCTGATACCGTCTCTTACATCTGGAGTACCTCGCCTCTTCACTTTCCAAATATTTAATTGCTTCTGTAATATTATTTAATCTGAATGCGTCTGCCTGTAATGTTTTATCTGATGCAATTGGCATATGTTGATCAGGCACAAATGATGACACAGTCTCATGCGCAAGCGTCGTCGGTAGTTGCGGATAGAAGTTTACCATTTTTTTTATTGACAAGTATTTTTTTTATTTAATCAGCAATTACATTTTGCAACTCGTCAAAAGTATACAATTTACTTGCATAATAAAATGCAACAAGATCAATGTGTTCAAGGTTTATGTAACTTAGACGAACAAAAGTTGTTTTGTCGACTAATATCTTGACAGCTGGAACACTGCTCGAAACTTCAAAAACATCTACATTTTTTCTAATAGCAATAAAAACCTTTGTTGATTCTGATACTGTTTCATCCCATGTAAGTTTTATTCCCTGTGCAATATTTGCCTCTTTCGCAGAAGCTATAGATCGCAAGATAATTTCAAATACTATTGTTGCTTCTCTTGCAATCAGAAAGTTTACTGGTGCAAACACAACCTTCGCATCAGACCTGCCCTTCCTATGTGTAAGAAGATACCTCCGTTTCTCATAATTTTCAACTTTCAGTTTATCTCTGCTATTGTTGCCCCCACCCGGGTCTGCCCTGGGGGACTTGGGTGGGGTTAGGTATTTTTTAGTTCCCAGGGTCACCCTGGTCAGCCCCACAGGGTGGGTTTTTCTCTCTATTCTGGGGCATGTGTTTCTGTCTACCCTTTGCCCATTCACCTGTATTTGCCTTTTAAAAACTCTCCCTACTGTCTGCACTGCCTGTAGCTCTTGATATTGGATGTGTGTTGCTAAATGGTCTTAGCTTTATTTAGTCCCATGTGTTAGGTTTATTTAACGTATTTGACCGGCTGGCGACATACATTCAATGTTCTGTTTTTTTTTTTTTTCACAAGCAGTGCAGGCACGTCCTGAGAAAGCCTTGTTGCTGTCGGGACGTTAAGCAATGTACAATCAATCAATCTGCTATTGTTGTCTGGGGCAAAGCTTGGAACAAGGCTTACAATCAGCGGCCCAGAATTAACAACTTTCCTAAACACTAAGGCGCCTTCATCATCAGTGTATACATAAGGACTAATAAATTCCAACTTTATGTCCCAGTCAATTGTGGGTGCTGGCGTAGGTGCAGGTGGTACAGGTGAAACAACCCACTTACTACCCACATGTATTAAGTTGTAAGGCGCATTATTTACAGGTGGAGTAGGTACAGTAACATCACGAAGCTGACCAAGTTTAGGAATCTGTCTTTCACCGTCTTTCATGTCAACAATTACTTTCCTCTTGTACATGCCATTTGAATCAAGTTCAAAACCATATATTTCTCCAACATCCCCCTCCTTCTCAAAATCCTGTACATCAGCCAAATCTTTCAACTCTGTTACTGGACATGCAACTGGTATGATTCTCGGCTTTGGACCACCACTCATTTTTTATAAACAAAAATAAAATTATTTAATTTCCAACACAACACTAAAATCATGCATAACAACTGGTTTGTCATCCTGATTAGTTACAGATATACTCAGTGACTCAAAGAAACTAGAACCTAATTTTTTATACTGCGCAGGAAATCTAACAACCACACTTTCACAATAGGGAGCGGTTCCAGTCGGTAAGCATCTCAACAAAGTTGAAGGCTTTCCATTGTGTACATTTTCAGTTGTGTTCAGTTCTTTCAAATAAACATTTAGCACTGTGTGTACTGACAAATGAACAGGATATCTTCCAGTTATTTTTTCTTTTTTGGGCTTTAATTTTAATCCTGCTTCATAAGTCCAATCATCATCATCACCACTAACAGCTACAGTACTAATATCCCATTTGGATAAAAAACCTAATAGTATTAAAAGTTTGTCTGTTAATATAAGCTGACTATCTTTTGGAAATTCCAATGTAACAAGTAAGTTAGCTGGATTTAAAGTTGCTTTAATTTTATACATATTTTGTAAAAATTCAGCTATAGTACAAAAGTCATAATACCCAGGCTGTAAGTGATTAGCACCCCAACTTGTACTACCTATCATTCCATGCACAGAATATTCACCGTCATTTGTAACATTAAACCACTTTACTGTGTAGAACAGTTCATGGATAGCTACAGCCTTGCTACCATCACGATTATCAATCCCATTAGTTAACCACACTGGTTTGCTTGTGTCAAGATTTGTTAATGTGATAAACATTTTTATTATCTCATATAAAAAAGGATGGAATTTAAATCACCAACCATTACCACTACAAACGCATTTCAATTTAATGTGGATGCCAAATATAATGTTGCACCTACTTATGAACAGAAAATAATTCAACTAAACCAGCTTGATATTGCTGTAAACGAACAAGATCTATGCCAAGTCAAAGTACCCAACCCCTTTGATCAATATCTAAACCCACCAATAACAGATGACTCTACTGCAAGAAAGTGGTCCTCAAGTCCACTACAGATGTTTCAAAATCAACTTAACTTTGCCATACTGTGTTCAACTACAGGCTGTGGTGTTTCATTCACAGACCACTTGAATCACTCAAACAAACTAATTAAGTCTGTCTATCGTTTCCATGTTTATTACCAGCTTAGACGTATTTTGTCAGAACTTATACACCACTACCAACTGAATCCAGTTTCAACAGGTTTAATAACCCTATGGATATGAAAGCATTTGAACGCATCTGTAATGAATTTAACACCAACCCCGGTACAAAGTATGACTTCACACAAAAACTTGATGATCACAATGGCATGGGCACATTGTATTATGCTATGAGTCACAGACAATACCCTGAAGATTACTACCCTGGGTACACTTCATTCTCATCTAAATCTGAAGTCTGGTTAGGATCAATAGAGCAGAAACAGTCAAACGCCTGGACCACATTTATTTTAGATAAAACTGACGGGTTTACTCAAGCAGGAGTCGAGCGCGTCAATGAGTCTATCAGAACATATGTCTGGTGTATACTAGGAGCACAATCATTAACAAAATCAAATATTTTGAATGGAAGTGGTAAATTTGAAGCACAAAAACAGTTTCTTGCAAATCTTGAAGATTCAATTAATTCAACAGTCGATCTCCCATCAAGCATACAACGCTACCAAGACGTTCTCAGATATGCCAGATCAAAAGTAGACTTTGTAGTAGGCTTCGGGTTATACATGTTACCATCTGACCTTCAACTCCAAATGGGCACAATAACAAATTATAATAATGAAATCATTGTTGCAGGTGTTGGTCAAAAACTCGGTCTTAATCAATCTGTAAACTTGGGGGCCACAACCACACATGTACAGTCATTAAAATCATTACAGACGGTAACACCCCCGGCCCCGGCCCCAGCCCCGGCCCCGGCACTCATACAACCAGTACAGTCATCCCCGGACACACATGAGTCAGAAAGAACTGCATTGGTAATAGGTCTAACAGGGTTAGGGGTTTTACTTCTTTATCTGTTTCATTAAATAACCCACCATCAACCCTCCTACTGTAACCAAAAAGACCCACACATGCTCTGCCATAAACCCTACTGCCTTTGCTGCTGTAGTAATCAGCCAACTGACAACAGTGCCAATTATGCCAGGCAAAGCATCTATTGCTTTCAGAGCCAATTTTTTAAGTAGATCTGAAATATGAGACAGTTGTTTCTTTACCCATGACTGTAAATCTTTTGGGTCTGTTGGAGTCGGTGGGCCTGGGGTTGGTGGTGCTGGAGGTGGAGAACCACCGGGTCCACCAGCACCGGAGACAGCTAACACAACAGTACTGATAATAAATCCAAGAGCAGTAATTAAACTAGCAATTGTAATACCCTGTTCTCTGAAAAGTGTTTTTAGTCTCTCAGCCAGAGTAGTGTCTTCGTGAAGTATTTTCTGAATAGTTTCTCTAATTCTGTTGACCTGTGATTTCAGTTTTTGTCTTCCAATACTAATTGTTTCTAACCGCCCTGATCTTTCTGTCTGCACTGCCTGTAGCTCTTGATATTGGATGTTTGTTGCTAAATGGTCTTAGCTTTATTTAGCCCCATGTGTTAGGTTTATTTAACGTATTTGACCGGCTGGCGACATACATTCAATGTTCTGTTTATTTTTTTATTTTTTTTTCACAAGCAGTGCAGGCACGTCCTGAGAAAGCCTTGTTGCTGTCGGGACGTTAAGCAATGTACAATCAATCAATCTGATCTTTCTATCTGCAAATCATTTAATCTGTGTTGTATTCTTTCTTTCATTTCTGTGTCTGCTGTAGCCAGTTTTTCTTTTTCACGTTCTATGTGTTTATCAAGCTCACCCAGTTTGGCAACATTGTTTACCATCTCACCTCTTATTGTCTGCAGTGATTTATCCAAACCAATTATCTCCCGCATTGACAAAGGTGGATCATTTATTGTTTTCAAAGCGTCATTTATTTGCCCTTCAGTAAATGAAGTTTCTTGTATCACTGTGTTTGCTATTTCTGGTAGGCTTGTTACCGGTGCCATTTCAATTTGTTGCCCTGTTGGCAACTTTGTTTGTGTGTCGTGAAGAACACTAGCCAGTCTAGGCGCAAGCGGCGTGACAGGAGACCCTCCAATTCCAAGTTGACGCAAGGCACCAACACCACCTTCGTTTTTTATTGTACTTAAAGCCTTAAACTTACCAGGGTCTTTTTTGTTAGTCAATAGTACTTTTCCTTTGTCAACAGTATTTAAATATAAATGACCCTTGCCATCAAGTTCAAACTGATTAGGATCTACGTTGTCTGGGCGGCCACCAACATGATCATAAAATGAGTTCACTTTGGTTTCTAAAAGTTCGTGACGTAAACTGTAAATATTTCTTGTACCAGTCATATCTGCCATATCTGTCATATCTGTTGTATTACCAAAATCAAAATCTCCAGCGCAAGCTCAGAGATCTCCAGAATGAGTGGTGGACCAGACTTGCACAGAGGACCCAGCTTTGTGCTGACAATGGTGACTACAGGGGCTTCTACGAAGCACTGAAAGCAGTGTATGGCCCCAGGCACCTGGTACAAAGTCCCCTGCGAAGCACGAATGGCCAGGCACTCCTCACAGATAATACCTCCATCTTGAACCGCTGGTCGGAATACTTTCAGAGCCTCTTCAGCGCTGAGCGCACTGTTCAAGAAGCAGTCGTCCTACAAATCCCACACCTCCCAGTAAAGGTTGAATTGGACGAACCGCCCACCGCTGAAGAGACCCTCACAGCCATCCACCAGCTCAAGAGTGGCAAAGCAGCAGGCATTGATGGAATACCGCCAGAGATCTGGAAACATGGAGGCACAGCACTGCACAACAAGCTCCATGACCTCTTTCTCTGCTGCTGGGAGGAAGGAACACTACCAAAAGATCTCCGTGATGCAGTCGTTATCACCCTGTACAAGAACAAAGGCGAGAAGTCTGACTGTTCCAACTATCGGGGAATTACCCTGCTGTCCATTGCTGGGAAAATCCTTGCAAGGCTGCTCCTGAATCGGCTGGTACCTGCCATCGCTGAAGGCCAACTCCCAGAGGGCCAGTGTGGCTTCAGAGCAAACAGGAGCACCACCGATATGGTCTTTGTGCTGAGACAGCTACAGGAGAAGTGCCGCGAGCAGAACAAAGGGCTGTACGTAACATTTGTCGACCTAACAAAAGCGTTCGACACTGTGAGCAGGCAAGGCATGTGGCAGATCCTGGAGCGACTTGGCTGTCCCCCAAAGTTCCTCAACATGATTGTCCAGCTACACGAGGACCAGCAAGGCCAGGTCAGACTCAACAATGACCTCTCAGAACCATTCCCTATTCTCAACGGCGTAAAGCAGGGCTGCGTGCTGGCACCGACCCTCTTCACCATCTTTTTTAGCATGATGTTGAAGCAGGCCACAGTGGACCTCGATGATGACGATGCAGTGTACATCAGGTATCGTCTCGATGGCAGCCTGTTCAACCTCAGACGACTGCAGGCCCACACGAAAACCCTAGACCAACTGATTCGTGAGCTGCTTTTTGCTGATGATGCTGCCCTCGTTGCACACACAGAGAGAGCCCTGCAGCGCATCACGTCTTGCTTCGCAGATGCTGCCCAGCTCTTTGGACTCGAGGTCAGTCTGAAAAAGACAGAGGTCCTCCATCAGCCGGCACCCAAGACAGTGTATCGCCCTCCTCACATCACCATTGGCGAGTCTGAACTAAAGTCAGTGCACCAGTTTACTTACCTTGGCTGCATTATCACGTCGGACGCCAAGCTGGACAAGGAGCTTGACAGCAGGCTGGCAAAAGCGAACAGCGCTTTCGGGCGACTTTTCAAGCGGGTGTGGCACAATCAACAGCTGAAAACAGGCACCAAGATCAGCGTGTACAGAGCTGTGGTCCTCACCACCCTGCTGTATGGTTCCGAGTCCTGGGCCCTCTACCGCAGCCAACTACGACTCCTCGAACGCTTCCACCAGCGCTGCCTGCGTACCATCCTGGGCATTCACTGGAGTGACTATGTCACCAACGTCGAGGTCTTTGAACAGGCTGAAACTGTGAGCATCGAGGCTTTGCTGCTGCGGACACAGCTCCGCTGGGCGGGGCATGTCTCCAGGATGGAGGATCATCGCCTACCAAAGATCACCCTGTTCGGCGAGCTTGCTACTGGACACCGTGACAGAGGGGCACCAAAGAAGAGATACAAAGACTGTCTCAAGAAGTCACTTAGTGCCTGCCAAATCGACCACCACCAGTGGTCTTCGCTTGCTGCGGACCGTGACACCTGGCGCTCCACCATTTACAAGGCAGCTGTCTCCTTTGAGGACTCTCACAGAGCTAGCCTTAAGGACAAGCGGCTCAGGAGAAAAAACAGAGATGCCGCAGCTCAGAACCCTGGCCATACCTTCCCCTGCAGCCACTGCGGTCGAACCTGCCTGTCTCGGATTGGCCTCCGCAGCCACGAACAATCCTGCAGACGTCGTGGGCAACTCCTATAAAATCTTCGTTCGCGAAGTCAAGCCAAGAGAGACCAAAATCATACGTGTCATCCATTTCAAAATCTTCATGATTAAATCCTCCCGCAGCCATTGTTTTGTTAATTTATTATTTTTTATTGTGCATAATAAAAATGACAAAGTCTTACGGATCAAAGTTAGACCCATACAGAAAACTACGTGAGCCTCTGGGTGTTAAGGGCGTTAGACAATCAATCGTCATCACAAACAATCCAAGTACCATAGACCAGAATCAAACACTTACAGTCAAGTTTCCAAACCTAGGTCCCAGTGACGTTATTGTTCCTGGCACTGCACGCCTAGCATTTAATATTGAACTTTCATCAGACGCAGATGTGAACAGAACACTAGTTGACAATCTTGGCAGAGCAATTGTTAGAACTATTAAAGTAAAACTTGAAGGACAGGAAGTGTTTAGTCTTGACGACTCAGATGTGTTCTACTGTTATAAAGACCTTTGGCTCACAAGAGAAGAACGAGAAGACTGTATTTATCAAGGCATACAGTCTGATAATGTTGGTAAACTTCGAATCAATGCAGCAGATAAGGTAACTACTGGGGTAGCCAAGGACGTTATAATGGCTGAAACATATGGAACCAGATTTTACATTCCACTTGAGTTTGAAATCCTAACAGCACATTTGCCTTATTATCAAGGGGCACTGAATGACCGTCTGAGCTTTGAACTAACTTTCAATGACTACTCCAAAGTTATAAAATCATCTGCCACAGATGCAACATATAAGATCTCTAACATTTCCTTGGAATATGAAATTGTCACACATACTGAACTAGCTAGACTCATACAAAATCAGTACCAGTCAAGACTTCCAATTTATTATGACCGTGTGATTAGACATAGTTTAATACCCAAAGACAAGAGTGACCCAATGTGGAATATAAACTTAAACACGCCTGCCAGGTCACTTAAAGGTATTCTTATGTTGTTTGTTGAACCGGTGAGTCCATACAAAAGGGATTCAGAAAAATTCTACAATCCTAAGATTACACATTTGTCTTGCACAATCGAAGGCCGTCCTAATCAAGTGTACGCTTCAGGTTTGTTACCTTATCAACACTACGATGAGATCACAAAGTATTTTGCGGGTGGAAGGATTAGAGATAAACCCGCAAACATAGTGTGTAAAGATCTACATCTGTATGACGTAAGGATTGGTCAATACCTTACAAACAAATATGCACTGTGGTTAGACCTTCGTAGTACAGTTGATGATTACCTTCATGGGTCAGGTCGAACTGTTGAGAACGGCAGTGATGGAATAACAATCCAGATACAAAAAAAGGTTGAAAAAGCCGAAGCCATAAATATATATTTGTACCTGATATATGACGCACAACTCAATATACAAGAGTGCAGACTAAGTGGACACATATATTAAAATTATATTGTGTATTAAAATGAACCGGAGCTTGATGACCCTTGACCCACACTGTGGATTGTTTTGTGGTGCCACAGGGTGTGGGAAAACTGAATTTGTTCTTAACTTATTACAAACAAGATACATACACCACTTTGAAAACATTGTAATATTTTGTCCTACAATCAAACACAACAAAGCTTATCACAATCGTTTATTCATTTGGACTGACAACAACATTTACTTAGTTGACCCTGAAAAGAAACTGAATGACTACCTACAATATTTTTACAAGCAATTTGAAGGACAGCCAACATTGTTTATTGTTGATGACTGCTCTGCAGAGAAAGACATTGTCAAAAAGAGAAACACTCTAGCAGAACTTGCTTTCAGTGGCAGACACGCAAATGTAAGTGTATGGATTCTCACTCAGAAATATAATGCTGTACTGAAAGATTTTCGAGAACAGTTAAAGTTTATCTGTTTGTTTTACTGCAAGGATCGTGACAGCTTTGAAGACTGTCTCAGAGAGAATGATGTCATACCAAATAAACATGAACGTGATGATGTAAAAAATAAACTGAAATCAACTAAGCATCTAAAGCTCATTTTAAAGACAGATCAGCCCACAGGGTATGGGTTAGTAAATTATTTTTTTTTTTTTTTTAAATAACAATATAAATGAACACTGATGAAATCCTTCTATTGAATGATATCAATGCTGTAGAGAACAAAGACTTAGACTCTAAGAAACAGCGTCTTTTGTCTGTAATTGTCTCAGGCAAATCAAAGACTTATCTCGGGAAACAATACATGACAGATGATATTGAATCTCTTACGGCTGACGAACTAATCAAGCTTCATTCAAAATATGAAAACCACATCGCTTCACTAATGACACGTGATTTAAGTCGATCTCTAGTATGCCTATACACAAAAGCAGTGAGTCACTTTCTACCTGTGGATAGTGACAGCCTATCACACGACCTTGAAAGCAATCCTATTGTTTCAAGTTCAATTGGCAAATTAGCATGCGTCATGTTTTACAAGTTTGGAAATTACCTTGCACCTGTGGTAACCTTACTTGTTACCGGAAGTCATATTGATTTTTCAAAAATAAATTTTACTGCAGAAGAAAATGGACGAAACCCAGACGACTCCACAACTGAACCCCGACCCTGTTTTGACACAGGTTCAAACTGTGACTAAGGCTAAAAGTCCAGGCAGGGTTGATGCAGGAAAAAGATTAGCCGAATGGAACAGGCAAAAAAAATTACAGCTTCAAGCGCAAACAGAAAAGACTCATGTAACTAACCAGGTGTCAGGACCGTTATCACTGTCACTACCATCAGGATCAACACACCCTCATCAAAGTGAGAGACAAACAACTAAGTCTGACCCTGAACCTCAAACAACAAAATATATAGTTGCCGGATTTGTTGTCGGATTTAGTTACGTAGGTTATCAATTATACAAAAAATACAAACCACAGACTCGTACAGTGACCAAAAAATCAGACACTCCAAAAACAAAACCAGAAGTCGCCACATTACCAGTAACATCCAAAGCCGTTGACCCATTTTATATGCAGTAAATAAAAATATTATTTTAATTTTTATTGTCTTAGAAAATGAACGACTCAAAGAATTTAATGAACCTTGTGTATCATTCTGCCGTAATCAGTGGATTAGCAGTAGCTTATTCTATGCTGGGAAAAAGTCTACTCAAAATGAAATCATCAGACCTCAGTAGATTAGATTTCGAAGACAGCGCTAAGCTAATTGTAGTTGTAACAGCGTTAATTGCGACAAAAGATTTTCTTAAGCAAGGAATTATTCCCGAAAATGTTTCTATGTAAATAAAAATAATATGGCGACGATAGCTATTATGATTGGTGGGGCAGTTGTTAACGCATTGGCATTCAGTGGTTCAAACTATCTCTTTTCAAAAATGGGTAGAGAGGAATCTGCAGAAGAATTGAAGCGTCATAATGAAGCGTCAGAAAAATTAGCACAGGCAGAACAGGCGTATGAAAAACAAAGAATTGAGAAACTTGATTTCATCAATAAAAAACTCAGGCTTGAAAGCCACGCACAACATACGTTTTCAAATACAGACGAAGCAATCTGGGAATATTTTCTTGTCACGGGTGAAGACATGTCTATACCAAAACCAAAACTAAGTGACTATTACAAACCAAGCACACAACAAAGAAATGGAGAGATAATTTTTGTTCTAGTGGGAATGACATTTGTTTATTTTACAGGAGTTTTCATTGCTAGAAAAAATGGCAGCCGAAAATAAACTATCGAAAATATATTACTCTCCATCAGGGTATTGGAAAGGAGCATCCCCACCCGGGTCTGCCCTGGGGGACTTGGGTGGGGTTAGGTATTTTTTAGTTCCCAGGGTCACCCTGGTCAGCCTCACAGGGTGGGGTTTTCTCTCCATTCTGGGGCATGTGTTTCTGTCTACCCTTTGTCCATTCACCTGTATTTGCCTTTTTAAAATTCTCCCTACTGTCTGCACTGCCTGTAGCTCTTGATATTGGATGTGTGTTGCTAAATGGTCTTAGCTTTATTTAGGCCCCATGTTGTAGGTTTATTTAACGTATTTGACCGGCTGGCGACATACATTCAATTTTCTGTTTAGTTTTTTTTCACAAGCAGTGCAGGCACGTCCTGAGAAAGCCTTGTTGCTGTCGGGACGTTAAGCAATGTACAATCAATCAATGGAAAGGAGCAACCGCTATTCAGAAATTACATGCCGCTGTGGGCGGAGATATAACACTCAAGTCAAACAATGGTTACAAAGACAGGCAATTTGGCAAATATATCTCCCTGCTCCAAGAAAGATAACAAGACCCCATTTTGAAAACACATCACCAAATGACACACACCAAATGGACCTCCTGTTCCTACCACATGACACAATAAGAAAGAAACGATACAAGTATGCATTAACTGTTGTAGACATTGCTTCAAGATATAAAGACGCTGAACCCATATCTGACAAAACAGCCACCACTGTTGCTACAGCATTATCAAAAATATATAGTCATGGCCCTTTAAGATACCCCAGACTAGTGCAAGTTGATGACGGATCTGAATTTAAGGGCGCAGTTAATCAGTTATTTGCGAAGCATGGCGTACTGGTCAGACGAGGTATTCCAGGTGTGCACAGATCACAGGCAATTGTAGAGAACTTTAACAAACAGTTATCAGAGAGACTTTTCAGTTACCAGTATTCAAAGGAACTCATGCATGACACCCGGAACACTGAGTGGGTAAAGAGATTACCACGTGTGATAAAAGCAATGAACAACGAAGGCCATCCTAAGCCTGCTGATGCTATTAAATTGAAAACAATTACAGAACCAAAAACAGGACCAACCCCAACCCCAGCACCAGACACAAGTTTATTTACTAAACAGGTGAGATATTTATATCAACCAGGGGAGGCTGAGAACGACGTGAAGCGCAGGGCAACAGACCCCATCTGGTCAACGTCTGTACACAATATTAAAAAAATAGTCCCCGGTCCAGACGCAACAATATATTATCTGTACGACCCTGCACCACAAAGGGCATTTGTCAGAGAAGAATTACAGATTATTCCCCCAGACCCCCCACCCGGGTCTGCCCTGGGGGACTTGGGTGGGGTTAGGTATTTTTTAGTTCCCAGGGTCACCCTGGTCAGCCCCACAGGGTGGGTTTTTCTCTCTATTCTGGGGCATGTGTTTCTGTCTACCCTTTGTCCATTCACCTGTATTTGCCTTTTTAAAACTCTCCCTACTGTCTGCACTGCCTGTAGCTCTTGATGTTGGATGTGTGTTGCTAAATGGTCTTAGCTTTATTTAGGCCCCATGAGTTAGGTTTATTTAATGTATTTGACCGGCTGGCGACATACATTCAATGTTCTGTTTATTTATTTATTTTTTTCACAAGCAGTGCAGGCACGTCCTGAGAAAGCCTTGTTGCTGTCGGGACGTTAAGCAATGTACAATCAATCAATCAATTCCCCCAGACACCGTTACTCATTTCAGTAACTAAGTCGTCAATTAATTCATCAACCAGTTCATCACAAATGTCTTCAGATAACTTGAGCCTGTAATGGCCTGGTGCATAAGCCTTTTCCTTACTGTGAAACACTCGTTTCGTGTCCCCAACTGCCAGTGACTTTTTGTGTGTTTGGATTATTTCAAGATTATGTTTGTTTGATCTCAGTGACTTGTTTGGATAATCAGGCATCAATGCACCATCTAACACTTGCTTGTAATGTTCATGACGAATGTCTTTATTTTTTATTGCTGTTTTTTTAATTCCTTTGGCTTTCGACTGACTGCCTTTCTGATGCAGTATAGAATACATTTTGGATCTCAGTCCAACATACTCAACTATTGGCACACCATTTAGTTCATCCTTAAACTTCCCAGGCACTTTCTTGTTTTGTGTGCTGTACAGTGGATGGTCTTTAGGATAGTCAGACGTGTCATACATGTGTAACTCTGTTTTCATGTCTTCATAAAAGTCATCAGTACACACATCAATGATCATAGAGTCAGTGTCAGTGTATAGCAGACGACACTCAGGATATTTTGGTTTGAAGTAATCATAATAAAATTCAAGCATTAGTAATTTTGACAACTCAAGAATTGCCATACCAATGAATACTGGCTTGTCCAGTTTGACAATCTTTTTTTTGAGTGACACTGCATACAATGATGAATGAAACTCTTTGTACCCTGTGTACTGTGGCTTACCTGTAAGTTTAATTGCACCTGATTCTGTTGTGACCAGTCTCACATCTTTGCGGTGATGAGGATTTTCCATTGTCTTGCCAAAACAGGCATTGTTCATAAGCTTAAAGAAGTCTTTGTCAAATGCAGTGTTGCCGTCTCTGGCACGAAGGGTTGTGTTCTTCATTATGTAATCTTTCATGAAAGCACTCTGATCAAATTGAATGCCTCTGTGAACTTTCTTTAGTACCAACCCGTGTCTGATGTAAAACTGTAACAAGCGGTAGTGACAAACGTAATTAAATTTGTCATTCAAATTTGGTACAAGTTTGGTGTCTTCTTTTTTCCCTGTCATACTCATTTTCTCAACTGCCAACGGATAATCATTATGGTAATCGTGTAGATGATGTGGGTACTCCAGGTCGACTTCAAAGATCCAACCCTTCGCGTCGTTTCGGTCAAGATTCATAATAGTTTGTTAACCCTGACTGTGTTACGTATACTGTGACAAATCATACAGACAAAAGTTTTTCAAGGGCAATAACTCACACATTGCGAACCCATACAAATTGTTCGAATCTAAGTACAGGATATAATTAGATGGTCTTGAGGGGTCAAACCCAAGTCACCATGTCCGTCCAAATATTTGTTGTTGGCCTTGGCATAATTGTTCGCTGCAATACTAATCCCTCCCCTCAATCCATGTTCCACCATTTCACCCATCGTACGATCAGACAACAGGTCTATAGATATCTTACTGGATTTCAAAAATGCATCCCATGTCATGCCAGGACTAGTTACGTAACAGGCAGGGTCAAGCTTGTAGTGTAACAAACCCTTTTCACGGTAACTTTCAAATACGTCTGCTAGCAAACAAACGTCTGCTTTCAAGTACTGGTCATGGTAGTCACCAATCGTCTGACACCCTAACTTCCCCCACGCATCAAGAGCATGCTGGTATTCAGAGTCAGAAATACCTTTTCCAGTTAGTGTAGAATAAAATTTCTCTTTTGGTGGCAGTCTTGTTTCTTCAAACACAACCCAGTGATCAATGTACTCATACGGATAGACACCTTTCTTAATCAAGTCTGGTTCAAAATATTTACTCGTTATTGGATACTCAGTCAGTCCTTCTGCCAGACTAGCAAGACCTAAAGATAAATGTTGCATGGAGTCATAAAATGCTAATTTGTTGTCCAATCTAAAAGTCAAGTACTTCTCAGTTGTCTGGGCAATACAACTAATTTTTTTGTAAGATTCATCCACAGCCTGCATGATAATATGTGAATCATATCCTTTGAGATTGTGGAAAAAGATTGGCAGTTTGTATGTCTTGGGATCTGTTTTTAATAATAAGTTACAATTGTTATGTGCAGCGCCTCTGGAGGGGTTGTTCACAAACCCAACACATCTCAGCTGTATCAAATTTCAGTTTGTCTTCTTCTGTCATCACCAAAGGCATCTGACATGTTGTGAGATACTGTACTACCTGACTATACAGATGTCTCATTTCTGTTAAAAACAGACATGCTGCATTTTCACCCCTGTAGATAACAGGTTTTGAATGCTGACCGTCTGACCTAACAATAATGTATCCAAAAGAACACACCACTTGGTCACTTAGTTTTATAGTCTTTGGTAATGACTCTGGAACAGGACCTTCATATGGAACAACCAGTGATTCAAAATCTGCATACACTACAAACGGCAGCTTTTGCTGATTCCCATAGTTCTTAAAATATACTTGACTACCAGGTTCTGGATACTTAAGTACAGTTTGTATGTCATCAGCTGACCTGCAATGCAGGACACCCCACCCGGGTCTGCCCTGGGGGACTTGGGTGGGGTTAGGTATTTTTTAGTTCCCAGGGTCACCCTGGTCAGCCCCACAGGGTGGGGTTTTCTCTCTATTCTGGGGCATGTGTTTCTGTCTACCCCAGGTCCATTCACCTGTATTTGCCTTTTTTAAACTCTCCCTACTGTCTGCACTGCCTGTAGCTCTTGATATTGGATGTGTGTTGCTAAATGGTCTTAGCTTTATTTAGGCCCCATGTGTTAGGTTTATTTAATGTGTTTGACCGGCTGGCGACATACATTCAATGTTCTGTTTAGTTGGTTGTTTTTTTTTTCACAAGCAGTGCAGGCACGTCCTGAGAAAGCCTTGTTGCTGTCGGGACGTTAAGCAATGTACAATCAATCAATCAATGCAATGCAGGACGTGTTTGTGCGCTACTGAAATAGAGGAGAATCTTTGTAAACATTTTTTACAAACTTCCTGTTTGCCATTGTGTTTTGTTGTATGTCCATGAATTAGACGTGACATATTTCTGATAATTGCACCCCACCCGGGTTCTGCCCTGGGGGACTTGGGTGGGGTTAGGTATTTTTTAGTTCCCAGGGTCACCTTGGTCAGCCCCACAGGGTGGGTTTTTCTCTCTATTCTGGGGCATGTGTTTCTGTCTACCCTTTGTCCATTCACCTGTATTTGCCTTTTTAAAACTCTCCCTACTGTCTGCACTGCCTGTAGCTCTTGAACCCCCACCCGGGTCTGCCCAACCCCCACCCGGGTCTGCCCTGGGGGACTTGGGTGGGGTTAGGTATTTTTTAGTTCCCAGGGTCACCCTGGTCAGCCCCACAGGGTGGGTTTTTCTCTCTATTCTGGGGCATGTGTTTCTGTCTACCCGAGGTCCATTCACCTGTATTTGCCTTTTTAAAACTCTCCCTACTGTCTGCACTGACTGTAGCTCTTGATATTGGATGTGTGTTGCTAAATGGTCTTAGCTTTATTTAGGCCCCATGTGTTAGGTTTATTTAATGTATTTGACCGGCTGGCGACATACATTCAATGTTCTGTTTATTTATTTTTTTTCACAAGCAGTGCAGGCACGTCCTGAGAAAGCCTTGTTGCTGTCGGGACGTTAAGCAATGTACAATCAATCATGTAGCTCTTGATATTGGATGTGTGTTGCTAAATGGTCTTAGCTTTATTTTGGCCCCATGTGTTAGGTTTATTTAATGTATCTGACCGGCTGGCGACATCCATTCAATGTTCTGGTTTTTTTTTTCACATGCAGTGCAGGCACGTCCTGAGAAAGCCTTGTTGCTGTCGGGACGTTAAGCAATGTACAATCTGATAATTGTGTAGTGAAAGTTATCACCGGCAGGGCTGATTAGCAACATGTCAACATGCTTATCTTCTGACTGACCATATGTTGGAGCCAGAGGTGATACTCTTAATTGGTTGTAACTTGTTCTCAGATTCATTATCCCACACAAACACATTTACAGATATACCAGGATTTAGTTTTTCAAACAAGTCTATGTCCTCTATTTTAACAGGGAACTCAATGCCACTAAAATCGAGTTCGTTTACAAATTTGGTGTAGTTAGATACACGTTCAGGTTTTGACTTTATAAAGTGTAATTTAGCAAGCACACACCACATGAAACAATAGTTGTCATTGTTCTGTATGTTAACGGCAGCCTTTTTGTTTGCAACCTCTGTTGGCAGTGGTAACCATGATTTGCCTAATATAGGATGATACCTTGACTGCTTTAGTTGTAGTTCATGTACATGACCTTCGTGCCAACCAGATCCTTTCATTTTTGCACTGTCAATTGCTTGGAGGAAGTCAGGTAATAGTCTGTCTCTAAACACGTTCTCTAATTCTCTTCTTGTGTTAACTGTGTGTTGTCTTTTTGATATGTACGATACAATCACTTCACCATCTACTCTAGTAAATTCTATTTTTGCAACAATCTGAATTTTCACACTACCTGTAAGAAGATTTTGTTGTATTACAGAAAAAGAGTTTTCTATTGATTCATAGACGTTGTTAGTATTAGATATAGGCAAGTTTGTTGTGTGAAACACGTTTCTTAAACCTGATGAGCCTGGTGGGCCAGGGTTTTGAACATTGTCCGTCATTTTTATTTGTCCAACAAAATAATAAATGAAAAAATATTACCGCTGGCTCACCTTGTGTAATACCACTTTATTAACTGTAACACTGTCAATATAAACATTTAGTTTGCGTAGTTGTTTAAATATGCTATAACAAACTTCCCCTAACCAATCATAGTTGGTATCATCAACTTTAAAAGTAGGTGTCTTTAAATCAACTGTCATGCTCTCCACATCTGGATGCTCATCAATATAATCCAAAGTCACACTGTATGTAGCATATATTTCTGATGGTGCTGAAAGGCTTATGTAAGTCTATTTGGGTGATGTTATTAGGTCAGTAAAGTGCATAACATCTTTGAAGCAGTGTGAGATATCAAGCACCTGTATGATTTGTCCGTCTGTCATTTTTATTAGACAAACAAAAGAATAAATTGTTATCAAGCAAAATCATGTTTTCTAGGAAATTACACTGAACAGTAACTTTTTACGTTTGCACCACTCCAGCAATATTGCCAATAGTTTTTGAGTTTACCCCAGACAAGACTTGCCCTGTACTATATTATCTATCTCAGTGGGCTTATTATTATCATGATTCACAGATTTCAATTGTGGTGTCATGTACAATAACCCTGTCCTTTAAAGCGAACAGACCTGACACAGTATTGGAGATTATTGGCTTTGCAGTAAATTATAAATCACACCCTGGCCAAGTGAGAGCCAAATGAAACATCTAGTCAGTAACATAGACAGTAACTTGATAATTTTACCCATGACTTGAGCACCAGAAAAAGGAAGGAATCACCCCTGTTCAATAACAAAATTTTCAGATTACTTTTTCCTTTGTTTGAGTACAGGTTTATACAAGGGAAGTAATTTTGTAAAAATTTCAGCAAGACAAAAAAGTTACTTCCCTTGCTTTATTAAATTGTGCTTTAATTCTTGACTAAAGTACACTTTTTGTCAAAAGGTAAATAACAAGATGAGCAATTAATTACAATAGATAATAGAACAAAGATGTTGTTATTTGATTTTGTTAAAACAATGAGTGATTTATTTTTAAAAAAAGACCAAATTATACATTATTTTGTAATTACTTTTGTCACTTTAACACCTGCTTAAATGTTTTTACAAGTGCATGCACACACTCGCTAACAATGTTTCTTATAGCCGTGTTTTTAGGGTATTGACTCAAAAATAATGGTATAGATAGACTTCAAATGGCTTTTTTCTTAAAGCCTGAGGCTAACTAGCGTGGATTGTGTACTTGAGTGATTTGGATGAGGGCTCTCAAGTCTCAGTCACAGGTGGGTTTACCCGCATGCGTCACAATGTGGATATATTTATACCTATGTTATTTGCGGACGATTGCACCAACAAACACTGTGTACGGTGACCATGAAAAGTTACCAGCAGTGAGTCATGTGCACCTGCCTCCTCGTGATTTCCCGAGGAAAAGTAGTGCTCATATTGAACCTTTGTGCACTTAGAATTTCTTAAAGTGTGTGCCAGTGTATTATGCAGCTCTGCCATACCAGTTAGTTGTTTGTGTGTGTGTGTGTGTGTGTATTTATGTGTTTGTGTGTGTGTACATGTATGTTTATTCATGTGTTTGTGTGTGTGTATGTGTGTATGTCAGTGCGTATGTGTGTGTGTGTGTGTGTGTGCAACGTGGTGTAATGCTCAGAAATTTTAACTCACAGTTCTGTTTAAGTGAATAACGCAGTCAATATGGCTTTATCATAACAAGCCATTATGCTCGAGAAAGGTTTTTGCATGGGTTGATTCAAAGAGCTGTGTACTTGTTTGCACTCATGTACTCAAGCGACAAAGTGGGCAAGCCCTATAGAATCTTCCTTCAAGCCTGTCAAACCTACCTAATCACTACATATGAATGGAGGACAATCAAACACACTACAGTACATACATCAGACCTGGTACAATAATCGTGTGTATGTCAAAGCGGCTGAGCTCAATGTGTGACTTCTATTTTACCTGCAGTACATCAGAGCCCATTCTGATGTTGGTGGTGAAGCTCTCATTCCATTCAGTCACACCGGGCTGGTGTACAATTTCTAAGGACCTTTTCAAGGTGGCCTGTAAATGGGCGCCCTGAAAGCATGTCCTCACCTCATTGAAAGAGGGCTTGTCATTGAGTCTTGTCATGCGTGAACTGAAATGTTATGTGTGGGACAGAGCATGTGAGTTTTTCGGAAATCGACTGACAGTATTGAGAGACAATGAAGAGTAATTTTCTAATTATTGAGGTGTGTAAAAAGTCATTAGTCTCTTTAACCGAGTGCACTATCAGGATTTTGGTTTGATTTGAGAGAAACGGCAGTGTGTACATTAAGGACTTTAATTAGTTAATTAATGAAGATCATTAGGCGTTGACAGAGACAATAGTTATAGAGAAAGGAAGTATGAGACCCGAAAGATAATTAGATCAAAAAGGCCGCATCAGTCATGCTCGTCACTTTTTTAAAATCAAAGGGTTGATTAAAAAAATAACGGGGTGTAATGGGGGGTAAAAAATATGATATTTAAAATGATGTAAATTAATGACTGATGCGGCTTTATTGAATTCATTGTCTTTCGGGTCTCATACTTCCTTTCTCTCCTCCCTGCCACCTCCCTAACAAAACAAGATTAATCTGGCACTTCTGATTCTTATATGGTGTTAATTTTCTTATTGAAAAAATGTTGTTCTACCTGGAGTTTCTGCAGGAGCAATTACCTTGTGTTTGACAACAATACTACACTACCAAGTACTCCTCCGTCTGAGGAAAAATACAGCCATTTGTGAAAATTGTGCCACTACTCTACACCCACAAACCTCCTCCATATGCGGAACACAGGATCAGATCACAGAAACAGTCATTATCACTCATGATGTATACCTCTTACACAGGCTGACGATTACTTAAGGGTTAGTTCAAGGTTGATCAAAATCAAGACATTTCACATCTCCCCTCTGGTGACACGCATCAATGACCACATTGCTTCTCTGATGGGCACTTGTGTATGTCCACGGAAGACAAAGCAACGCAAATCTGTGTCAGTGAGGCTGGAGACCCACTGTGCTCAGAGAGTTGTGTGTGACAAGATTAGGGGATTAGCAATTACCTGTGACACTCCGGCCAGTCGGCTGCTCACCCCGGGGGAGACACAGCGCAGTTGATTTCTCGCTTTCTGATCACAGTTGGCGTGTACACAGGCATAGACTAAAACCTAGATGACTGCCACGTATGAGGATGCAATACCACTGTAGCCCCTGTGACAGGCCTCCCCCCCCCTGGATCCGCCACTGTTAATGGTCCTTTTACTTCCGAGGTCAGACACATTCACAACAGTCTTCAAAACACTGCACTCATTCCAGCAGATACATTGACCATGACAGCTCAAGGGTACCATTGATGAGTCTGGCAACTTTTTAAGCTAAAACAAAAGCTAAGGGGCCACTAAACATGAGCCAACATAAATTATCCTTTACAGCAGTTGGTACTGGAGGTGAAAGCTATCGCCTGAGGCATTTCCCACACGCGAGTGGTACACGTGCTATTGTCTTTACAAGACGGACCTTCATGTACAACTGCAGGCTTTGAAGAGCAACAGAAGTTGTGTGTCTTGCCACACATAAATCTACGTTTCTGTTTATGTCATGCAGGGGATGATCAAGTGTTCAGTGATACACTGTGCAGTCCTGGGAACGGCTGTGTATAGATTGTGGCAGTGGCACAGCGCATCACTTTTGTCTAGCTGTGTTGTGTCGCACACCTACAGGGCTCCTGTTTCCACAACAGTTGAAGGGTCTATAGACGCCCAGGTGTAAATTTTAGAGGGTACACATATCCCCATCTCGGCATAATAAAGGGTAAAATATTTGATTTAAGAAAACTGCATCATTTGTATGTTGTGTTTTTAAAAAAAATATGTAACTTATTTCAATGTGTTTACAGAAAGTCTGACAAAAGACAGTTATTTAACATGACACACCAACTAAACTGCAGGGGAAAGAAAACACACCCCCCCCCCCCTTATCCCCTGCACCCTGCACCCCCCACCCCAATGCAATAAAAAGCAAAACTATGCTAGAATAATCTACCATTGCAACAAGAGCAACAGAACGTGGTCATTTCCTAGAGACGTCATAATCATAATGTGTTTACACAAGGTCTTAACCCTATAGCTACCAACTTATTTTCCTACAAATTGCCCTGTGTCCCTAACCTTTTTTTTTTATTCGAACCAAGTAAAAATGGGGTACATATTTCACACTGTAATATACACATTATATCGTGCTTTTTGTCATTTTAAGTATCTGTGTGCCACAGTCTTTGTTTACCTCACTGTCATATATCTCAGAAAAGGTGCCAAACCATACCTCTGTCAGAAATTCAATCCCAGAAAACAACAAAACTGGTTAGAAACATATCGGTGCAGTCAGGAAGTCACCACAGGTAACCACTCTACTCATTCCATCATACTGATCACGCATATATATCTCACGACATACCCACAGGTGACAAACAAGTAAGGTAGGTTTCAGAACTGTATTCAATTTTAAAGTTTTTGACGTAATTCCATTTTTAGAAAATATGAGAAAAATATTTTTCAATGTCAAAGAAACTCAACATAAGTCTAAACCATCATGTGGCCAGTACTACACAGGTCGGAGTCATCTGTCGCATTACACAGGTGTGCACAGGTAGCTCTTCATCGTTGATATCGGACTCAAAATTGGTAGCTGATGTCCGATTTTGAGTCATCTTCTCTGACAGAATTTGAACAAATAACATCCAGTAATGCTAATGCTGTAAATTCAGAGTCGCATTCACTCTCCATGCTCAAGTCACATTGTAAGTGAAACGGTCTCGAAAAACACATAACTTTTGATTCAAAACAAACTCGAAAAGCACCCGCATGTAGCGGAAACGGAAGTAGGTGTATCCCACAATGCATTGACTCTGTTAAAAGTTGGAATGGGTGCGAAATAAACCGACACTGAATGTATGTATGGGCGGTACGGTCGTACATGGAGTGATATGTCACAGGCAGAACCAGGCGGTATGGTTGTTAAAAGGTTAAGACGCACAGTCCTTTCACAGGATGATCCCATTGATCTAAGGCGTATGATACAACAAATGACACCCAGAAACGGAGTAAATCAACGAAGATAAATGCCAACAAAAAAGGAAAGCCACAGAACCCCCAATCAAAGTGAGGGCATGTGGAAAGGTTTGGTCCACTGACGAGATATGAGTACATGGCTGGCTTACCAAAGTGAACACTTGCTCGAGATACACAAATGAGTGACAAAAAACAAATCTAGACTTGTCATAAAACTTTGTGTATACAGCTGATCCGGAACCAGGCTGAAATTAACATGTCTTTTGGTGTGCGATTTTGAGCACCATTTTCCACAAATTGACACGGCTCAAATTCGAAAGTCGACACAATGATGCCATATCCCATAATAGTATGAATGGCTGATGTCACAGTAAATAATGCATTTAACATGCATTGCGTTCTTTGTGATAATATACTGACATCACTCATAAACTAACAGGTTGCCCGTCCATTTATACTCGCACGGACCCCAGTGTTGGTTGAATGTGAACGCAGCAGCGGCTAAGCAAGACAACTGATCACTATAAACAGATCATCTGTACTGTTAAAGTTATGTTCCTCAGGATCAAGCATCTCAACACAGTCAGAAAACTGTCTGCAACAGATACTGCTGACAGTATATGTATGGGTCCTTTGTGTACTAACTTGGAGCATTATGATGTAAATACAATGCCAAATGTCAAAATTCATCGTTTCGAGGGTGTGTTGTTTTTGTCCCCGAGAGCACGGATTATCATCTGCTTCGGCCTCGTTTTGAATATATTTACTAGCCTACATCACAAGGCTGAACCCAGTCAATACTGCAGATCACGAGGTCGTCGGTGTACACGTGTACTGATGTTCTCCGGCATCCCTTTGACATAGTTTTCCACGAGAATGTAGAATAAACCTTTCATACTCGCTATGTTGTCAAAATCACAATGCGGGTTCCGCTTGACCTGCTAGTATTTACTAGTAACGATCATGCTGCATCGTCGGTGCACGGCCAGGGGCATGGCTTGTTCGACTCAGTCTCCACGCAAAGCCACTGAGCTAGCGTCCACGGTGCCTAGTTTGACCTTTGATCCTTTATTCGTCGGAAACACAAAACAGAACATTGGTATTTATACCCACTTTCTGCACTGCAATTTCACATCTCACACATCGAAGTCTACGTAACTGAAAGCATCACTGGAAACAACAAATGCACCATCGCAGCAGAAACACTACCTCTGTGAATTGAGTGAATGAGAGCCCGCACAGACAAAAACGTGTCACAACTAGCGATGTGCCGCAATTTTGACACACACCATAGTTTTCAGATCCTTGAAGCATAAATCTGATAACTAGCTCGTAACTTCATGATAAAACCGGTTTAAAATCTTGCAAAATCAGTAAGAGATAAATTCTACTGAAGATCATGAATTCTGAAAATCAGTAGCGCTCGCGGAACTATAGGAAGATCGACAAATACCGTAGATTACTTACTGATTCAGCAGGAAAGCGACAAATTCATGATGGGCGGTCAAGCCAAGCTGTATATTCCATTGTCCGATGTCAGTTCTACTTAGGTATCTTGTCTCTCTTCCTCTTTCTTCTCTTCAATTTCCAGTCTGTCATTGTCGGCCGGCACGAGTCGACTGATGCTTTCTTTTTTTTCTTAGCTGGTTCATCCGCCATCTTGTCTCTGATTGGTTATTATTATGCAGATGACCTAAGGTCATATAGAATAGTTATGACGTCGGCTACCATCGTCTATCACAAGCAATCTTTTGATGGTGTCCAGTCACAAGATTCCGGTGGCCTCTATTTGCTTTCATCGGACGAAAGAAAGCATTTGGTGGGACAATAGGGTGGTCACTGTCTAAGTGGGTATGTATTCTGCATCCCAGTAAAAGCTTTTTGTGAACTGAAGCATTAAAAACACATTATTTTCACACATTATTCCCTTGTATTATCAATTTCAAGCCTGGTAATTACATCACTGCTGTTCTGCAGTGTAGGTGATTGTGATTTTTATTTTCTGGTTCTTGTCCATTTGTGGAGGCACTTTTTTTGCTGAAATTTGAAGCTCGTGGTGTAAAGTTATGTACAAACAATTACAATATGTATTTGCTGCTTTCATTACTCGTTTAGACACAATTTTGGGAGAAATAAAAGTGTATTTGTTAAAAACACATCACATGAGTATTGTTTTGTTATTTTTGGATTTATGCATGTTAGGTTAAAGAGCCTCAAGTTTGTTCATCACGGCGTAAAGTTATGTTCAAGCATTGTGTCGTTCTTGTTTTTAGCCTTTATTTCATTCTATGTTGTGAATGGTGTTTTTCCCCTAAATTATTCTGTAATCTACAAGAGTTTAGTACACAATAAAGGGAAAACACACCATCTTAACCCTTATCATTCGGAATACACCAGTGTGTAAAATAAGTTTGACTTATGTAGTTCAAGGGTAGTGCCAGAATAGCTTGGTGCCTTTAGGCGCCAAGCTATTCTGGCACCATCCTTGAACTAAAGCCATTGGTCTATATCCTTATCTGTAAGTACTATAATATAGCTTGCATATGGCAGCATACAAATTTGAAACTTTTAACCTCAGTATGATATAGGTTAATTGACCACCTTTGCTGTGTTGTCAAGGATTTCAAAATTTTTGTTCATAAGCAAGTCCAATTTTGTTTAAAGTTTATAGCTACTGTGTTCACACTTATCTCAATTAGGATAGTTTGGAATCAATCACTGTGCAATTGAAATTGTGTCTTTAATACCACACACAATTTTTTAAATATAATTTATGCATTTTTTTTGGCATAAATGTATAGCATAAATGTATAGCTGAGTGAATATTACTTATGACAAAACGCATCACAATCATGCAAAATGATGCTCATATGTTTAAGTTCAAAATCGGAGACCCATGTCACACTCTTTGGACACCCATTCGTACTCTTGACCATATACATAAACAGCTGTGTTTAGCTCTAATTTTATCTCTGTCTAAACTGAAGATTCTGGCCAAGTTAAGTCTGTTGTGCCACCACTGATATGATACGTGGATGGACCGGTATGACTAGCTTGTACAAATAGTACATTGTTTTGTACTTTGGTTAACTCTTACCAGTTCGCTCTATTTGAGGCCAGTGAACAAACTGACTTTTACCCTCACACATACCCAAGAGAAAGTGCTGCTGAAAGCTCTTCAAGTGGTCAACAGTTGGCTTATTATACATCATATTAAAGTGCATTGAGTCAGCTTTCAGTCAAGGTAAGTAAAAAGTCTGTACTTAATGTAGTTTAGAAGTTATTGTTTATTTAGCGTTGAAGAAAAAATGGTGTATGGTTTCCAAAAATATTTTTCACAAAAGTCACTAAGAAGAAATTTTTTGGGTTTCTTTCCCTTTTGTTTAAAATGTGAATTCAGTGTGTGGACAAATCATTTCTACACATCTTTGTGAAGTTTCAATAAAATGTATTTGTATTTCTAAGAGTTATGCAACATATTCTACACAGGGGAAAAAGTGGGCGTGTCAACACCTTGCATGACTGAGACATAAATAAAGTCAGATAAACAATGATGCATTTGTATCAGCCTAATGTCACAGCACAGCAATGTAAATTTACACCTCCTGAACCACATTTCACAATGTTTTACCTATTCCATGGTGTTTGATGTCATCGGTAAGACAGCTGTTAGTATGAATGTACAAAAAATCTGACTGACCGTACATCACTGGTGTGCTTCAACAAGACAATTCCTTTGATTTATGAAGCAATAGTGCTGCTGGCAGGTCCCACAGGTGACATGAGTCTTCCTCTCCTTCTTCTCCCTGCTGTAGCACAGTTTACAGTTCCTGTAGGCATTACTCCAGGTTGGCACAATGGGGTGATCCAGTGTGGGTGTTGGAAGTGGGCGTGGCACTGTCTTCTGGGGCACGTCAGTCCTTGATAAAGGTGAACCGCCCCCTGTTTCTTACCATTCTCTCATCCACAGACACACTGGAGTAGGGCTGGTACAGTTTCATACACTTGCGGCGGATGTAGTCGTGTAGAAACCTGGCCTTGCATAACTTGTCAGCAGTGTTGTCCTCCGTCTCCGCATTGGACACCTTGAGGAAAGCACAATTAATGGCCTTGAAACGCAGCTTGCTCACAAAGTGTCTGGCCCAGAGTCCATGGAAGAGTGGGGCTGTGGACCAGTAGCACTTTAAGTTGGGAGCATGTACCACTGCCATGTACATCAGCAGCCCAAAGAAAAAGTACATTTCATCCGGTGTCACATCAGTCCAGCTGCGGTACAGCGTTGGCTTCTCTTGTCCGTGAAGCTGGGCATAGGTGTTGGTAAAGCGACACAGATGCTGCATCAGGTCAAGAGTAAAGAAGAGCTTGAAGAAGCTTACAGCTGTGATGTACTCCTTCACACCTTCACCTGTCCTTGACTCAGGTGGAAGCTGAACACCAGGTGGGCAGGTTGGATTGAAGGCTGGAATCTCAGGCCCATCATCCTCAGCATCATATAGGTAGGTCCACCCCCATTTTTAAAAAAAAGAAGTAACACAATACAACTCAAACTAACAAATTTAGTAGAAAGTATACATCGAACTGAGTATACATGCCGAATGGCAAGTCTGTAGCTCAAATACTTTCCAAGATATATAAGTTTGATTTTTTAAGGAAATCGGCAGATTCTGCAAATTGAAGGAAACCCATAGTTCAGCCAACTATAACTTCAACATTTATAAATGCACAGTGCTGTAATTTAGTCTGTCTGGTCAAAGTAGTGTGTTGTCTTAGCTAATTTTTTTTCAGGCTTCACAAATGCATGGTCACTTTGCAAAATCACCTCAAAAATGAGAGAAATCAAAATTTTGACAAAAGGAATTGAGGTAGAGATGCGCATTGAACTAAAATGGCCATATCTCAGCAACTACTATAGTTAAAAGCATGGTTCTTATATCAAATTGTACAGCAGAACATGAAGCATCATTTGAAAGTGAGTATTTATTACTATGAACAAATCCTTCACAGTTGTTCAAAGTGTTTGTGCATGTGTTTTGTGTGTGCGCGCGTGTGCTGGCGTGTGCGCGCGCATGACAAGAGTTTCAAGTTGTTTTGACAAAGAGTTCGTAGCTGACGTGCAAGTTTTTTTTTTTTTTTTACCACGTCAACTACTTGATGGCACTTCTGATTTGTTCTGGCGTCCACGTTTTGGAACCATCTTTTCTTCCGCTTCTCTGGCCAAACTTTCTGCTAAATCTACTCCTCCAAATAGGCCTCCCCACATGCGCCCCTGCCCAGCAGTGTTGGTAGCTCTTGATGATTCAGGATATCATTGAAGAGGGACCTAATCTCAGCCCAGGTGTGACCCTCTTCTTTCAATAAGTGGAGCTAAAGGAACAGCCTATTGTCAACAGTTATGTTGGGTATCTGTTGTGGTTTTCCTCTTTTCTTAGGTCCTATTCTCATTCTCTCTTGAAGAAGATGGAACTAGCTGTCCTGTGTAAAGAGAGTGCCTCAATTTATAGTAATTATACTAACAAGTAACATACTTATTTGCATATCAATGAGGTTTCAGTAACTCACAACAGGATAAACAAGCCCACTTATATTAACCCCATAGATCTTGGATGTAAACAAAACCGTGCCATCAATCCACGTCTACCTGGCAATGCGTCGTCTGCTACGCCACCACGAGTTACTGAACGTGATGATGTTTAACCACAGAATAAACAATATATTTGCAGCTTGAAATCTTGTTCGTCTAATTTGTTATCACGAAAAGCTATAGTTCTAAATATATGCACTTAAAAATATTATTATCATCCCCTTAAAACGAAGTAGAAAATCAGTTTACGATTGCAATCAGGCGAGGCAACTGCTTTGTTTTGTCCCGTACACATCGAGTAAAATCATCTTAAATATAACATACTTCCAGCCAAAATTATACTTTAAAAATCAACAGAAAAACAATTTAATATCAAAAGACTGATTTACAATTGTACTTTCGTAAAGACTGGCTGAAATCTTCGAGAACAAGTCGATTTTCCGGTCGCCTCGACTGCCATGCGTGTGCAGCCGTCGGATGCATACACAATGACGTCACGGGGTCCACATTTTGCCCCTGCATTTTTGATCAACTTCCGTTTGCACTTCGAACCGAATTCTAAGCGAAAGAGCATGATTTTCTCTTTCAAATGGTACCAAATTTAATGAAATTTATTGTAATATGTCACCAGGAGAGTGGATTTTCTCCAAACATTTACGATTTTCTGCATTTTGTAACTTTAAGGCTTACGAGTTTCCAAACGAATTTGGTACCAAAATATTCTACGGGAATTCCCGTTTCCGTTAACACCAACTGTAGCGCGATGCGTTACTGTGATCAAAAATGATCGCGATTTTCCGAGCACTGCTGTCTACCGGCTTCTGCCTGACCTCGGGAAAAAAATCACCGGCGCTCGCTGAGAGCGTATGCGATAGGCTGCAGAAAAGCGTTCCCAAACATCACATATGCTACTCACAGCACAACAAACACAAGAAACATTATGTTAAAGGTTGATTGTATTTGAGGATTATTTTGGGGGGTGATAAAAATGCATAATAAGGCAGATATGCATTGTTGAAAATCGGCAAGTTTAGGTTCAAATTTGGTATGATGGCAGCCATTACTGAAGGGATGGACCTACCTACATCATAACATTCACTCCTGAAAATAATTACAGACAACCATATAAACATGTAAGCAAACTGAAATACATTATGCAACATGATTTCTGTGAACTAGCATAAAAGGTATTGTGATTTCAGCATATTTTGCATGATCAGTATAGATATTGCCATGATTCAAGTCCCACTGTACCATGTGCACATTCAACACTGATTCATGAAGTAAACAAACATGTGCTTCTCAGAAAATCTCTTGACTTGCTGAAAATATCACTGAGGCAATACACAGCGTGTAATAAAACTTGCTTATGTACGTCCTAAAATTATCCGAAGTACAGCACACACATAATAACTCATGATTCTGAACCAGACGAAAAGGTAAACAAAGACTCACACATGGTCAAACCAAAATAGAAAGTGTCACACTGACCTGCGATGGTTTTCGTTCGTTTCTTCCACATCGCTGGCACTAGAATCGTTTTCAGCGGCCTGTTCACTGGAAGATTCCCCTTCAGTCAGATACTCTTCAGTTTTGGACTCAGATGAACTGATTTTGACGGAATATTCGCAGAGAGATATCGCAAGCAGTGAAAATGACGCAGTACGAAAAGCAAGATGGCGAAAAAAGTGACTCGATCGATAACAAAGGTCAAGAACAAACTCAAAATTAATATTTTTTTCATTCCATCATATGAAAATGACTTTCTAATGTCAGTAAGTTATGACAATGGTACTGAGAGTTAAAATTAATTGGTTTTAATTCAGTAAACATGACGGAATTTTCCGTGGGTGTGGCTTCGTACGTGCACGTACGATGGCCAAGGGAGCGAACTGGTAAGAGTTAATGGCAAAAGTACACGTGGCATAAGAATACATGGTGGATTTTTATATTGTATTGTTCCGTTTCGTATTGTTTAGTCGGCTAAAAATAGGATAATTTCATGGTATAAATTGAAAATGTTTGCGTGTCATACCGTTCTGTCTGTTTTATTCACAATTTTTGTCTAACCGGTCATTCCATATCCGTGTTGGCTCCACCCCCTCCGACTCCTTTGAACAGGAGATGGGTGTCCATAGCTGCCAACCCTCCAAATTTTGGGGGGAGTTTCCCGATTTTTTTTTCAAGTCCCGATTTTCCAGGGTTTTTTTGTACATTGTTCCTGATTTTCAGATTTTCAAGCTTTGTTTTAAAATTCGAGGCATTTTGGCGTACCGCTTGGGGTCAAGCGCCTGTAGTTGAGAGCCTGCTGCTATACTGTACCGCTAAGCTTTCGGGGACCCACAGCCAGTCTTGATTACGCATGCGTAGCAAATTTGCATCTATTCTGTGTTTGTTCCGGTTGCTTCGAAATTGCCCTGGTCTGGAGCACATGTTTAGCGATTTTCACAACTGGTATTTTCGATTTTCAACAAAATGATGCCTCCAAAGAAGCAGAAGTGGTTGGTGGAAGTTCCATCCAGACTACAAGCGTTCCTTACATCGACGAATCGAGAAAGGGTGAACACTTTGCCGTTTGTAAAATGTAAACATAAACATCGCTGCACAATAAACCTAGGCAGGCTGACGCGCACTGTGTTTGATTATTCGGCTGGAGCAAGGTGTGTACCACCACCCCCCTCCCTGTTGTTTGATTTTTCAGCCAAGGTCTAGCACCTACTTACCCCCTCCCCGTCGTGCAGGCCGCAGCTCAGGAATTTTGCTGCCTCAGGGTTGGCAGCTACGGGTGTCCCTCAGGGCAGCATTTTATCTCCGGTTTTATTTAGCATTAAAATTAATAACATTGTAAAGGCCGTCAAGGATGATTCTGAATGCTCTTTGTTTGTGGACGACTTTGCTTTGTGTGCACGAGGTCGAGGGCTTGCGTCTCTTGAGAGGCGCTTGCAGCTGTGCGTTGATCGCATCCAGGGGTGGGTGTCTCGCAACGGATTCAGGTTCTCGCCCTTCAAGACAGTCTGTGTGCATTTTACTAACCAGACAAAAAAATTTCCAGAACCTAGCCTGAGCATTGCTGGAGTGCCAATTAAGGTGGCCGAGGAGGCAAAGTTTCTGGGGGTCATTTTTGTCAAAAGACTGACCTTCTGCAAATATATTACTTACCTTAGAACCTCTTGTCAGAAGGCCCTTTATGTTTTTCGTGTCGTTGGCTGTACTGACTGGGGTGCAGACCGCATTGTCTTTCTTTGACTGTACCGGGCCCTTGTTCGGTCCAAACTGGATTACGGCTCTGTGGTATATGGCTCGGCTTTCAAGTCTGTTCTACAGCGTCTGAACACAATTCACCATCAAGGTCTGCACATATGTCTGGGAGCCTTCAGGACATCTCCAGTTCCTAGTCTGTATGCCGAGGCAGGGGAGCCTTCTCTCAAGCTCCGCCGCATCCGCCTCATGCTCAGCTACGTTCTGAAGCTGAAGGCCCATCCAGACAATCCTGCCTATGATTGTGTTTTTAACCCGTTGTTTGCAGAGATATACGATGCCCATCCGGGAGCTGTCGTCCACTTTCCTTCCGCGTCCGACCTCATCTGCAGGCGGCCGGAGTGGACCTGGACAACGTTTCGGAATCTCTGCAACACATCACTCCACCTGGCTATTACCAGTTCCTGACATCTTGCTGGACTTGACTGCCCACAAGAAGGACTGTACTCCACCAGCCATATACCAACAGAGCCTCAATGAACTCCTTTCAAGTTTTCCTGGCTATTGTCCTATTTATACGGATGGGTCCAAGTCTTAGGATGGGAAAGTGGCTGCGGCTGCAGTGTCTTCTCACCATCCTAGATACCGATTTAAGCTCTGCCTCCAAGACCATTCCTCTGTATTTAGTGCAGGCAATTCTGCTGGCACTCAAGCATGCCTATCAGTCTTGGGAAAGAACTTCCGGATTCTGTCTGACTCTCTTTCTGCCCTGCAGGCACTTCAGGGTGCGGGAACAGACCACCCCCTGCTGGTGCAGATTAGAGAGCTTTACGTAGACTTGATGAAGGAATATTATGACATCATTTTTATTTGGGTCCCAGGGCATGTGGGCATCGAAGGCAACAGGATCGCAGATTCTGCTGCCAACAGTGCCCGCAATGACCCTGTCCCTGACACACACACTGTTCATAGTGATTTTAAACCTGTGATTAGTGCGTACATAGCCCGCGAGTGGCAGTCCGAGTGGGACAAAGAGGAAGGGAACAAGCTGCATGAGGCTCTTCCTACGGTGTCCGACAGTCTACCTCATCGCTGCGGCAGCCGCCGTGAGGAGACTGTCCTTACTCGGCTCCGTATCGGGCATACGTATGTTACGCACTCTTACTTACTAAAACAGGATGAGCGTCCATGATGTTTTGCCTGTGATGAGCAGTTTTCTGTTCGACACTTTTTGCTGTATTGTCCCGATCTAATTGACACCAGATATAAACACTTCACAGCAGAATCCTTGACGGTTTTGTTCGGGGATGTTTCCCCGGACAAAATATTCAATTTCTTGAGAGAATGCAATATTTTTAACAAGATCTGAGCAGTCTGTCAATGCTATGTGAATTTCACTATTTTGCCCTTTTTGTTAGTCTGTAGACATTTCTTTTAAAGACTTGTGCGACATTTTATCCTGACATTTTAAAGGTATATTTACATCTTGTCTTAAGACCTTGCTTTTAGTCTGGCTGACCAGATTTTTAAACATCCTGCCGTGAGATGGCCTCAGTCGCCTGCTCGGCGTTAAACACCAATAACTGACTGTTTCAGTACAAAGATAGGTACGAGTGTGTAAATCATATGGATAAGAGTAAGAGTCACAAAGTGAAACACTGACAGTGAATGTCAGATTCTTTTTACATGATTTGTTAAGTAGAGTTGGGCACAAAATTAAAAGCATCTGCATAATCAAATAATCAGGTCCATTTTCAGGGTTCATGCTCGTCAGTTTGTTTGTCAGTATTTCTGCCTCTTCTGTCTGTCAGTCTGTCAATCAGTCAGTGTCTCTGCCTCTTCTGTCTGTCCGTCTGTTTCTGCCTCTTGTTGGTCTGTGTTTCTGTTTCTCTCTCTCTCTCTCTCTCTCTCTCTCTCTCTCTCTCTCTCTCTCTCTCTCTCTCTCTCTCTCTCTCTCTCTCTCTCTCTCTCTCTCTCCCCCCCCACCCGGGTCTGCCCTGGGGGACTTGGGTGGGGTTAACTACTTTTTAGTTCCCAGGGTCACCCTGGTCAACCCCACAGGGTGGGTTTTCCTCTGTATTCTGGGGCATGTGTTTCTGTCTACCCTTTGTCCATTCACCTGTATTTGCCTTTTTAAAACTCACCCTACTGTCTGCTCGGCCTGTAGCTCTTGATATTGGATGTGTGTTGCTAAATGGTCTTAGCTTTATTTAGGCCCCATGTGTTAGGTTTATTTAACGTATTGGACCGGCTGGCGACATACATTCAATGTTTGTTCTGTTTAGTTTTTTTTCACAAGCAGTGCAGGCACGTCCTGAGAAAGTCTTGTTGCTGTCGGGACGTTAAGCAATGTACAATCAATCTCTCTCTCTCTCTCTCTCTCTCTCTCTCTCTCTCTCTCTCTCTCTCTCTCTCTCACACACACACACACACACACACACACACACACACACACACACACACACACACACACACACACACACACACACAGTGTTTGTAAGAGAGGCATTCGCATGCCTAAAACTTTATCTTGAATAAAACGTTTCATCGTTCTCTCTCTCTCTCTCTCTCTCTCTCTCTCTCTCTCTCTCTCTCTCCTCTCTCTCAGTTGTGCAGTCAGTAGGAAGAAGGAAGTCCTAAGAACTTATGTTTTGGATTTCATCCAGTCATATGCACATAGTGCACCTGGCATGGAGCAAGGGAGATGGATCAATCACCTAGGGACACAGAGGTGTTAAAACAGGGAAAAAAATGTACGACTGATTTCCATAAGCGACTGGCAATCATTCGGCTGAGCCAAATGGATCAGAGCAGAGCAATATTTTTGTGATTCCTTGGAAATAAGGCACCAAGATAACTCGTTCAAAAACTACTTTACATATCTTACGCAAGCATGGCACAGTCATAGTCCTGTCTAAACTTACGTAAACTGAGTAAGATAACATTCTTGTGATTGTGCCTTAAGGAAAAACAATCGCTTTTAGACCACTTCCCTCGCGCTGGGACCATATGGCGTTGAGGCGCGTCCCCTGGGTGGTGGATAGGGGGTCCCTCGTGAGAGGGGTGCACCGAATGAAATAAGGTGCCGTGAACCAACATGGTCTAAGGGAAGGTGACCCCGACAGAAAACCCCTGGTCCTCCTAGTAAGGGGGTTGGGCGTGGGGGTAGCTTCCCCACCCTGCAAAAAAGGAAATAGCTACAAAAACGCCGACGAAAAGACTAACAGTAATTCCTTTCCTGGAGGAGGAAGGTTCTTCTACCAGAAGACTTATGACGTCCTGTGGTGAAAGCCGGAAGTCTTCGGAAGCCACAGGACCGAGCCGCCTCTCTCTATCCAGGGATACAACCATGGGCACATGGAACGTCAAGACCATGTACCAGAGCGGCAAGGCCGCCCAGATAGCAGCGGAAATGCAAAAGTACAACCTTTCCCTGCTAGGTATCAGTGAAGCCAGATGGACGCAGTCTGGCCAGAAAAGGCTGTTAACCCATATCCATCTGGAAGACACTTCCAGTCAGGCACTCTGTGAGCTAAGAGGCCTTACAGAGAGTGCCTGCTCAGAGCTGACCGTTTTTTAGGAAATTTTAGTGCACGAGTGGTAGTTGTATAAAAGGCTTAAAACAGTCTCAACCCCACCCTAAAACATTAAGTGTTGCATATCAGCAGATTCAGCATTGAATATACTAGCTATCCATGTAAAAATAAACTGAGAAAAAGAAAACAGAAAAAAATTATTTTAGTGTAAAAGTGAGTCTATTGCAAAAATGTTCACATACCTTGTGTTCAAGTACATTATTTCAATAGAAGGATCCAAAATCACTGCAGCATATATGCCTGTAAAATATACACACTTCTATTTTCTGCCTAATAAAAAAAGAATGAATGAAATCCATCAAGTGGTTTGAAAACTACACATTTTCTATTGACGCAAGGAATAAAATTGTCACGTTGCCAGCCATCTTGAAACCCAGGAAAATCATCGTTGTCTTCCACACTATCGCCGAAAATTTGACGAACTAAATCACTCAACTCATCGTAAACTTGTACATCTTGAATCTCCACCAACTCTTCATCTTCCCCTAATATGTTGTCGTCAGGATCTAATTCAAAATCGCCGCTTGTATCGCTCACGTCCTCTCTCTCACCTGGCTCGGCCATCATGCTCGATGTATTCACTCTAACACGCGGCGAAAATTAGCGTAAAAAAGGCTTACAACTTTCGGCAAATTCTCGGTCGGAACTGGGAAAAGTGAACATATTTCGATGACGTTTAGAGCACTAACCTGTGATGTCATGGGAAGTAGGGGTTTACGTGTACACAGAGGGACACAGGGGAACCACCTAAACTACGCGTCGGCGAGTATACAGGCATCAGAACTGTACGATTTTCGGCGATTTTCCGATTTTCCTGGCCCCTGTTTAATAACACTTTTGACTTGGAAATGGCTTTAAATAACTCTACAATTCTTCAAAATCGCCGTTTTCCGATTTTTTTTGGGTGAACAGTTCTGATGCCTGAGTATACCGTCGGAAAGGGGGGCCTACGCGCGGCGGAGTATTCCGATGGAAATGGGTGTGTACGCACGCGGGCGTATACCGATGGATATGGGTTAAGTGGGGAGATGATTCTGTATTCAGGTCATGAAGAGGAGAATGCCCCCCATACAGAAGGTGTAGCATTCATGCTGTCACCAGTGGCACAGAGAGCGCTGATGGGCTGGGAACCTCTTGGGCCAAGAATTATCACAGCAGCCTTTAGAACCAAGAAAAAGCTCAAGCTGAACGTCATCCAGTGTTATGCGCCCACTAATGACAGTGACGAGGAAGAGAAACAAGAGTTCTACGACCGACTCCAGAGTGCCTTGGACAAATGTGCGGAGCGAGACATCACCATCGTCATGGGCGATTTTAATGCCAAAATAGGGGAGGACAACACCGGATACGAAGAGGTGATGGGGAGACAGGGACTAGGGGAGATGAGTGAGAACGGGGAGAGGTTTGTAGACTTTTGTGCTCTAAACCGACTTGTCATTGGAGGCAGCATCTTCCCACACAGAAGAATACACAAAGCAACTTGGGTCTCACCCGACCATACAACAGAGAACCAAATAGACCATATCTGCATTAGCAAGAAATTTAGAAGATCCCTTCAAGATGTTCGAGTGAGGAGGGGAGCAGATGTCGCCTCCGACCACCATCTGCTTACCTTAAGAATGAAGCTCAAGCTAAAGAAAAGCTGCACAGAGACAACAAGAAGACAGCGCTATAATGTAGGCCTCCTGAGAGAATCTGGAGTTAGAGAAGAGTTCAAACTGGTGCTGTCCAACCGGTTTCAAGCGCTACAGGAGCTAGTAAATGAAGAGGAGGAGGTCACCACAGAGCAGCAGTGGAAGGCAGAGAGGCGCTAAACTCAACCTGCAAAGACACTGTAGGGTTCAGGAAACACCATCACAAGGACTGGCTGTCGGCACAGACCTTGAAGAAGATAGAAGTGAGGAAGCAGAAGAAAGCAGCTGTCAACAACAGTCGCAGATAGCAGGCAAAGTAAGGGCACAGGGGGAATACTGGGAAGCCAACCGTGAGGTGAAGAGGAGTATCAGGGCAGACAAGAGGGCCTACACAGACAGCCTGGCGGCAGAGGCAGAAAAGGCAGCAGGCAGCGGCAACATGAAACAGCTCTACGACATTACCAGAAGATTGTCGGGCAAGTATGGCCATACAGAAAGACCAGTAAAAGACAAAGAAGGCAAGCCTATTGCAGACAGAGCAGACCAACTCGACAGATGGGCCGAGTATTTTGAAGAGTTACTGAACAGACCTAGCCCACCCGACCCCCCAGACATCCAGCCGGCAGAGACCGACCTACCCATCAGCTGTGACAGACCCAGCCGGGAAGAGATCATAAGAGCAGTGGCATTTTTGAAGAACGGCAAAGCAGCAGGCCCAGATGGCATCCCAGCGGAGTCTCTGAAAGCAGACCTAGAGACAACAGTGGAGATGCTGTACCCACTGTTTGGAAAGATCTGGGAAGAGGAGGTGATGCCGGCTGACTGGAAGGAGGGGTACCTAATCAAGCTTCCCAAGAAAGGCGACCTCAGCAAGTGTTCCAGCTACAGAGGAATCACCTTGCTGTCAGTACCAGGAAAGGTCTTCAACAGGATCATCCTGGAGAGAATGAAGAGCTCCGTTGACCCCCAGCTGAGAGACCAGCAAGCAGGATTTAGAAAGAACCGATCATGTACAGACCAGATCGCCACTCTCCGCATCATCGTGGAACAGTCTCTGGAGTGGAGCTCCCCGCTGTACGTCAACTTTGTGGATTATGAGAAAGCATTTGACAGTGTGGACCGAGAGACTCAGTGGAAACTCCTACGACACTACGGTGTACCGACAAAGCTCGTCCGCCTGATCAAGAGCAGCTACGATGGCATGACATGTCGCGTGATCCACGAAGGGCAGTTCACCAGGGAGCTCCAGGTCAGAACTGGTGTCAGGCAGGGGTGTCTGCTGTCTCCGTTCCTCTTCCTACTGGCCATAGACTGGGTCATGAAGGTGACCACAGAGCACAGACGAAGTGGAATACAGTGGACACTGTGGACACAGCTTGACGACCTCGATTTTGCAGACGACTTGGCATTACTGTCCCACACTCATCAACAAATGCAGGACAAGACCACGAGGCTTGCTGACATCTCGTCCCAAGTGGGCCTCACCATTTACAAACAGAAAACAAAGACAATGAGGCTGAACGCAACCAGGGAAGAACCAGTCTTACTTGCTGGCACCCCGTTGGAGGAGGTGGAGTCCTTCACCTATCTCGGGAGCATCATAGACAAAAAAAGGCGGCACTGATGCAGATGTCAGAGCACGAATCGGTAAAGCCAGAGCATCCTTTCTCCAGTTTAAAAAAAGTGTGGAGTTCCAGAGAGCTGTCACAACACACCAAAGTCCGGATTTTCAACTCCAATGTAAAAGCAGTTCTCCTATATGGAGCAGAGACTTGGAGATTGACAAAAACCACAGTCAACAGAGTACAGACCTTCATGAACAGTTGCCTTAGAAGAATTTTGAAAATCCACTGGCCAGAGAAGATCAGCAACGTCAGACTCTGGGAGAGAACAGAGCAGATAACAGCAGAGAATGAAATTGGGCGAAGAAGATGGGGATGGATCGGTCACAGTCTGAGAAAGCCAGCTTCCAGTATCACTAGGCAGGCATTGTCATGGAACCCCCAGGGAAAGAGGAAAAGAGGTAGGCCGAGAAACTCCTGGCGTCGAGACCTCCAAGCAGACATCAAGAGACTGGGAACCACCTGGAGTAGAATCGAAGGAGAAGCACAGGACAGGAGTCGCTGGAGGTCTCTCGTCGACGGCCTATACCCGGGTAGGGGTGACAGGCGTAAGTTTAGACCACTTCGTTATTTTATAATGTGTGTATTATGTTGGAAATGCACAAGTACAAGTCCGTACAGTTCACACGGATAGCATTCCATTATCGTAGTCTCTGCCAGGTGTTAAAAGGCAGCAGTATTATACAGGCTATAGCATAAACACAGTGCGGCGGCAGCGGTTAGTGGTACTGGTGGTCGTTCTCCACGCTGATAAGCGCCAGATAGCCTCTCCCTATATAATATACGCTCTATGGGCCCTTCGTGCACATGTGTCTTCGTGTGGAGGAGGTCCTTGATGGTTGTGTCAATCTAGTCCCACCCGCCAGGCTGAGCATCTTGACTGCTGAAGTGGAGTGTGGCAACAGACGTTCATTACATATCAATTCTGCACTTACAGCCCTAATCATTTAAGTGTAGTCTAAATGAGGAAGAGGTCATTCAGAGTTTAGTGTGTGCGTTCAGTAATAGGGAGAGGTGTCAGGTAGGTGTTTGGGCTGGTGACACACATATATCATGGTTCACTGGTGTCCACAGTCAGACTGATTTTTTTTTTTGCTGGATCGAAGGTCCCTTCTGTGATGTATCTGGGATTACAATATTAAAAGTGCGATGTATCAAGCCGGAGCTGTATCTGTTCATACACGTGTATGTACGCATGCATTGAGTGTTTTATGATCAATTGCTGAATGTAGACTTTGCACATGTTTGAACGGCAGGTGTGAAAATGGCATGGTCTTTGACTTTGTTGACATAACTCCTGTTACATAAATTATTAAAATAACGTTCCTTTGAGCTTTACACCTCTTTTATGCATGGTAATCACCTCAACCATTTGTGTCAGCTGTGACGTCATTAGTCCTCTATCATGTTCTGAGGACATGCCCCATGATTATGTGACCCAAAACTGAGTGCAGGTCCATTGTTGGTGAAAGTAGGAAAATATACATTATTGATCATTTGGATCATTGTGGTCATCAAGATGGCTGTTTTCTTCACTGCCTTTCTCACTTCATTTGTTTGGTTGTCGCTTACAAGATCAAATTATCAGATTATTGCAAAACAAAAAATACTATGTATCACTGAATAGTTAACATCTATGGAATGACCCATAATCACCAAAATGCTGATTGGTTTCCAACATTCACAAACATTGTCAACAAGTCTCAGCTCGTCAAATCAAATATCACGGCTCATGATTGGTTTAAGACATTACTGTTGTTTAGACTGGATGCGTATGAGAGTTGTTTGGGGGGGGGGGGGGGAGTGAGAAGATTAATTTTTTTTTTTTTGGGGGGGGGGGGGGGGGCAGGAGAGTATATAATACAAAGATAGAAATAAAGAAATCTTTAACTACAACGGAGGGGGGGGGGGGGGGTTGGGTGCAATAAACGAAACGTGGGGGGGGGGGGGGGGGTGGGGGGGGGGGGGGGGGGGGATAAGCTGTGAAAGCATTTGTGTGTGACCTTACATTTTCAACCTTTAAATTCCAAAAAAGTTTCGTTGATTGACATGGCATTTTAATATATTTTTGGTTCACGTGCAAAGCAAAAGTTAGTGAAAGGAAAACAGAAAATAGAGGTTCAAAACCCTTTAAATTAGATGCAAGGAACGACGTTTTGATCAAAGATCCTTCTGCAGGTGACCTGGAAACAAACTTAGAACAGAAAAGAGCACACAATAGAAAGAAAAGATGTCATCCTGTATAGAGAAAATTTTAGAATGACACAAAAAACAAAAAAACAAACCAAACATAATGACTCAAATACACCTGCACAAAACTTGTTGACATGCATACACGTCACTGCATACATTCGCATTCACTCGTGCCTGCTGCCACTCACGTACATGCATACACATAGACAAACACACACACACCAATCGGTGCAACGGTAGCATCGGGTATCAACGGTAACATCAAGTATCAGCAGTGAACCTCCTCATAGCCACACACATTTCAGCATACGCATCCTTTGGCAAAAGACATCCAACTTCATCCGCGGCAAAATGACAATCCTTTTTCGTGGACAGTTTTGGCACTTACAATCCGCGAGGCTTGAACATTCGCCTCTAGGAATGTATGCTCGGGCTGATTGGTGGTTGGTGCCAGTCTTGACCTCACAGGTGATTGCAAAAAATGACTAGCTTATATTCATGTCTAGATTAGTAGATATATTGTGAAAACCGACTCTTATCAAGTATCCACCTTTTATCAGTCATCTTGCCATGAGAAATGAGGAACTCCAATACATCAACAACTGAAAATACTGTGATAGCCTTTGTATTGTATAACGGTTTTGATTTTTGTATTTCAGAATTCGCTGCCCTTGAGAAAACCTGTGAAAGCCAAGCCATTAACGAATGATTCAAATGCTGTACTCAGCTCATCTGCTACTCAGATTTTGAAAACACTTGAGCGATTGTCGGTAAGTTCTGATTTATGTCTTCAGCCTTTCATTCTGTCCTTGTTCTTCATTTGGATTGATTGATTTTTTTGCTTGCAATTATCAGATTCAGAGCTCCCTTTCATGCCTTTTCCTGTATCAGAAAAAAATGTGGCTGGTGGTGATGTAAACATTTTGTTTGCTGATCTTGGGATATGTCATAGTCATAAATATAGTTTGTGTGTGTGTTAGAGGATTTTTTTTTATTAAGGCCAGACACTACACCCCAAATATGAGCTTTTATATGTCTAGAATCTGTTTTAAACTGTTAATGTATTTTGATAGGGTTTGGTGAGCTGAGACCAAAAAAGTGGTTTTTGGGTGTGTACGACTCCCCGTTGCCCTGGAAACCAACCAAGACGGCCGCCGTATACACATTTTAGTACAAATTCAAAGCAATAGATCTCAAACACTACCAAACTTAGAAACAAAGTTCTTTTTTCTGGTGATTCTTTGTCAAAACAACTACATTTTGTCAGAAGGATTTTATTCTGAAGCTGTTGGGAAAAAAGTTATTCATGATGAAATACGCTACATGAGCTGAAAGAGGGAAAATGTCAATTTTGGGGAATTGAACAGCCACAACTTTTTTTCCCCTTTTGCAATCACAAAATCCTTCTGACAAAATGCAGCAAAGTGAATAACAATCATAACTGCAAAGTTTGAATGCTGTGCCTATTCAGGTTTATGAGATCTATTCAATAAAAGATGAAAAAAAAAAGTGAAAATGAGAAAAACAGAAAATAAGGTAAACATCAACCTTTACTTTGTCATAATTCAGCTTTATAGTCATCAATATGCGAATTATGCAGTATAAACATATTTCGCATGAGAAAATGAAAAGCAAAAGTTTTCTCAGTCTTGGATATATGCACACTGATGAAGTTTCTGCAGGTAAAATGTCAAAGGAAACTGTCAGGTGCACAAAGTGTCTGCTGTACTTTGCCATTTCAGATACACCTGAGCGATGTGTAAAACCAATTTTTTTTATCATTTACTGACCAATGCCGACGTCGCAAGCATCTTTCATCAATTCAAGTTTCTTAGGTGTTGTGGATTTCACCACCGTCCCATCGGCATTTACATTATGAGGCTTAGGAATGTTTTCGTTCTCTCTCTCTTCACTCGGGTTCGTCTGCTCGAACACATCTCTCTTCGTCTGTTCAACCTCGCAGCTGCTAGCTGAGCACCACGCAACTTCTTCGAAGCCGTTGAAGACATTTCTAACGATTACAACTGATGGATTTTGTGAAATGACTGCTGAAGGGATGTAAAACGTAGAAAATGCGTGATCTGAACTAGCAATTCTCGTATTTTGATAGAGTTGTACGCCATGCGTAATGGTGCATTGTGGGACGGTCGGAAAACCCGAAGCCGCCGGAGCCAGGCCGGAAAACCCCGAAGTTGCCCGGAACACTCGGCGCGCTCTGCTCATTGGTCGGTTTTGCAAAATAGTATTATCTCATTAGCATAGCGTCCGTACATGGAAATTTCCGGTCGTTCGTGACGTCAGTTTCGCGCCAATAGCCATTTATAGAGCCTTTGTAGCCTTCAGCTGGTTTGTGGATGGGAAAGTAGAAACGGAACCGGTTCGAATGGACCCAAACATGGCGGCGTTCATCGATGGCAAAGCGGTGTCAGGTCACGGTGTACATTTAAATTGGGAAGTTCAGGCAGTAAGAGGCCCCGTGTTTTTAAAAATAATTTTTGCCTTGTTTGAAAATTTGCAGTTGGGCTGAATGTGGGAATTTGCTGGAAATTTGTGGTTAGCTGAGAGGAGACATGTTTGGTGCTTTGATTCATACCATCCTGAGCTTATCCAGTGGACATTTGTGGGCCTATGTTGAGTTGCCTTTGACGTAGTGATTTAAGGGGCGCGCTGATTTCAGCTGTGCTTGGGTGTGGGGTTGGTAAGGAACCAGTTTCATAGCCAAGAAATGAGACGGGTCATGTGCTGGTTTTTTTGGTATTTTGTGCATGGCAAATGTGCAGCTGGTGGGCGGTAGTGTTTTTTAGGGAACTGAACAATTAGGGGATGAATGGGACTAACTAAGGCTAAGAGACTGGACAGTACGGAAACAGCACTGTGGTCCGTGGCCTGTCAGGTGCACCACATGCCATATGTGACATAGACCGGAAACTGGTTTAGTGTAACCAGATCATTGAGTTTGGATGGTTGCAGTTGGAAAAGTAAGAAAATCATGAAAAATTTGAAATTTTGCCAAAAAATCGCTGTGCATGCAGTTTTATAGGCGTTTGGGCATGTTTTGCGTGGCAACACCCTGTTTACCTGCACTGTGAGCTAGGTTTAGTGTGTTTGCTCATTTATTTTTTGTCTTACATGTAGTTATGAGTCTTTCCTTCGACCATGAGCTGTGACCCTTGACCTTGAAAGGGGTGGGGTTTGGGGTGTTCAGTTTGATAAATGCGTTAAAAAAATTTACTCTTTCAGTTATTGAAGTTGTGTGGGGTGGGTGTAGGGTGGGGTGGGTAGGGGTTTGGGTTGGAGGTGGGGGGGGGGAGAGGGGGGGGGTTGGGGGCTTAAGGTCAAAGGTTAGATAAAAACTACAATGAAACGGTGTTAGCATGTGCATTCATCAGACAGCTGACCTCAGAGTGAAATAAGCGGCCAAAATAATGTGACATGCAGATGTGTTATTTTGCATGGTACTGCTACACTTGTTGCATCTGAGGTGTCATTCTGCTGTAATTGTCATGAGGGATGTCTCTGGTGTCTATTCTAAACCAAACACAAGCACTTGTACACTGAGTAAAGCTCATTTGAGTGCATTGTTATGGGACCAGCAGTTGCAGGCAGCAGTAGAGGGTTTTACAGGAGTGTTCACAAGTTTGGCACACACATGCCTACTGCATCTGCAAGATGAGCTGAGGTGTTTTGAGACTCTGACAAGTGTGTTTTATATAAAAATGAACTGTACATAACCATTTTTCTATGCTACCTCCTAAATCAGCACTCCAGACACTTGTTAGCGTATGCGGCGTGTCCCGCGTAGCATAGTTTTGGTTGTTTTGTGTAGTCTTTTTCCTGTGGGATAGCTCAATAGACTTAATGTTTAAATTGCAGAGCTGTTTCATGACCCTTTTTGCCTAGGGAAAGATTGCCAGCAGCATATTGGGCATGGCAGCTGGTTACAGGCCTCTTCCAGCTTGTTGTCACCAGACAACAGGGTCAATGAGGATGCCTGGGTGTTGTCTTTTGGGCTGCCCTAAGATACACAAGGAAATGGCCTTGGATCTGAAAGCTTATTTTTCGTCAGTGTCATGGTAACTTTTTAAAGTTGTCCAGCCCACCAGAAGTCAGTTTGACTGTATTGCATGCGTGTGTAAACTTGGAAAAACAGAAAAAGTAGGGCGGTAGGCAATGGAAAAATATGAAGAAAAAAAAAAAACACTTTCATGTGCCTGTGTCTCAAATGCAACATTTCTGAAGATCAGATATATTACTTGATGTACATGCCAATTTTGGAGGCATTCTGACCATATCTAGGCTGTTTTTCATGGCATCAGATATGCATGATCCAACACATCAACAGCATTGTAAACGCCACATCAAGGCACTTCACATAATGGGCCATAACATAAAGATGCAGCAACTTTCAAGGGTGTCACTTTGGGTTTGACTTACCTATTGTCTAAGGGTTGCACTGATGGCAGATTGAATGGTGTTCAGGTGGGACAAGTTTCTTTGACAGGTCACGGTATACATTTAAATTGGGAAGTTCAGGCAGTAAGAGGCCCCGTGTTTTTAAAAAATAATTTTTGCCTTGTTTGAAAAATTGCAGTTGGGCTGAATGTGGGAATTTGGTGGAAATTTGTGGTTAGCTGAGAGGAGACATGTTTGGTGCTTTGATTCATACCATCCTGAGCTTATCCAGTGGACATTTGTGGGCCTATGTTGAGTTGCCTTTGACGTAGTGATTTGAGGGGCACGCTGATTTCAGCTGTGCTTGGGTGTGGGGTTGGTAAGGAACCAGTTTCATAGCCAAGAAATGAGACGGGTCATGTGCTGGTTTTTTTGGTATTTTGTGCATGGCAAATGTGCAGCTGGTGGGCGATAGTGTTTTTTAGGGAACTGAACAATTAGAGGATGACTGGGACTTACTAAGGCTAAGAGACTGGACAGTACGGAAACAGCACTGTGGTCCATGGACTGTCAGGGCCCAAACATTCTATGTTTTTGAGCAAAAGACGTCGCGAACGCTTGAAAAATTGAGCAGGTGCTTCACTTTATTTATTTTTTACAGCAAATAAAAGGTATTTTGGGATATTTTATTGTTGTGGCCGGGTTCTAAGGGGTTCAAACAACCCAAAAATCCACTCAACCCAAAAACACTAAGGAACACCCAAAATGACTTTTTGGGGTACCGTGTCTGGCCTTAAGCACATTTTAGAATCACAAAGCAAATATACCTTGATGTAAAGCAGGGTTTTTGGAACACGCCTTGCGCCATTGTCACATAATTTGCCAAAATGACCCATAGATTTTCAGCTGACGCATAGGTTCTGTAGGCAGTGGGCCCTTCCTTTTCACATGCTCCTAAAGACCCATCTATCCCGCCCTTCAATATTTCTGCGGCTGGTGATAGGGTACCCGCATACACATCTGGGTGGTGATCCCCCCACCCCCCCCCCCCCCCCCCCCCCCTGCGAAAGTGAGTTTATGTTTTGGGCTAGTGGTCGTCCCTCCGTCCGCTGTCGTCCGTAGTAAACTTTAACGTTGGCATTTTCTTGGACACTATTAAAGCCACATTTTTCAAACTTGACCCAAGGATACTTTGTGGTAAGTCCTTTCTAAACATACCAGTTTGAGTGACCTCTCACAAAGATCAAGGTCACAGGGGATCAGGAAATGTCAGAAATAGCTGTATTTTAATTTAATTTTTTTTCACTTCAAACCCAAACTTAGTACAAATTTGGTTGATCCCTCGGAAAGGTCAAGGGTCACAAGAGCTCGGGACATAAGTGAAAAATAGCCATTTTGACGAAAGATGTTTTTTCTCAAATACTATTCACAACTTCAAACCCAAACTTGGTACAGAGATACCTGATGGTAGGACCTATCTATGCATACTAATTTGGATGACCCCTCAGAAAGGTCAAGGGCTCAGGAAATAGGTCTGAAATAGCCATATTTTGACAAAAGATGTTTTTTCTCAAATACTATTCATTGGCTCACGTGTGAAGCAAAAGTGAGTATTTTTGGGCCAGTGGTTGTCCGTCTGTCCGCCATTGTCCGTGGTAAACCTTAATGTTGGCATTTTCTTGGAGACTATTCAAGCCACATTCTTCAAACTTGGCCCAAGGATACTTTGTGGTAAAACCTTTCTAAACATACCAATTTGAGTGACCTCTCACAAAGGTCAAGGGATAAGGAAATAGGTCGAAAATGTCTATATTTTGACATAATTATTTTTTCTCAAATACTATTCACAACTTCAAACCCAAACATGGTACAAAGATACCTGATGGTAAGACCTTTATATGTATACCGATTTGGATGACCCTCAGAAAGGTCAAGGGTCACAAACCTCAGGAAATAGGTCTAAAATAGCCATATTTTGACAAAAGATGTTTTTTTTCTCAAATACTATTGACAACTTTAAACCCAAACTTGCTACAGAGATACCTGATGGAAAGACCTTTCTATGCATACTAATTTAGATGACCTATAGGAAAGGTCAAGGGTCATAAGAGGCTGGCAAATGTGTGTAAAATGCTGATTTATTTTCTCAAAATCACTACAGATGACATTACTAACTGGAAGCTTCACTTTGCATGTCAGTTTTAGCCCAAAAAGCTTACTCTGGTACCCTCCAAGGGAGGCAATCACAGGTGTGCCATTACCAGTGCACGCCTAGTGTCCTCCCGCACTACCGTATCTGGTGGCGCACTCACCCTTACTCGCCAGTATCTTCGCCTTGCTGAGTCAGACCGGTCGTGTGCACTTGTGCTCCGACGGTAGTTGGTGAACTCTGCTCACAAGGACTTGTGGTGTAAAAAAAAAAAAAAAAGAGAAGGAAGGAAGGTTTCCTCTGTGTGTGTGTGGTTTGGTGCAAGAATTGGTGTTTGGTGTTGGGTCTTGGGGTTTACACACTTAGGACATGACAAGGTAAAACCTCGGTTACTATAGCCTCAGCGGGCGTTATGTTTTTTTTTTTACCGGGTCGCATCTTAATAATAATAAGCGCATTAAATAGGCGCTTTATCCCATTGAGATATTGACTCAAAGCGCCGCCGCGACCTGAACCCAACAAGCACGCTCACGTGTCATGCACTTTCACTCTCACTATGTACATAATCACAGAACATTCACGTGGTGCTAAGGGTAAGCTCAAGCGAGCTACGGAAGTTTTTGGAAATTCAAAATCGTTTGTATTTGAAATTTGATTCAGTGGGCTGAAACTGATACTAAATCTTGGCCCTTGCTTGTTTGTACAAGGCTGACCGGGGATTCGGGCCCTCTGAGGAGGCTTCGAGCGCTCGTTATGGCCTTTTGTTTGTCCTATGTTACAGTGCTTAGGTGAGGACCGGCACCGATTGTGGCGTTCCCTTATGGCCTAATGATGTACACGATGTCTGCCTTCACTACTCGGGCTGTCCCCCCAGTCGACCTTGCATTCGTTGCGTGGCCTGGAAGGAGGAACTTGGTCGCAGCGGGCCTGCTACCACAGAGAAAGAACTGTACATCAGCTGCTATCAACCGCAGCCATAGAGATGAAGCAAAGAGGAATGAAACTTTGGATATCGTGTGCTTGTCGGGCGCAAAGAGGGGACTGCTGCCCCCTCCGTTGCTAAATATTGAGTTGCCACGTTCCTCAGCGGGCGTTGGAGATTATTAAAGACAGGCAGCGGAGGAGATTCACGCCGGGCCGGCGGACAGCAAAGCATCTCGCATAGCACCGTTTGAGCTCAACCGCCTGTTCCTGGGCATCACCTGGTGGCAAACGTGCGTTGGGAGCTCGGTTTCCTGCCCGGATTGGGTGTCTTACATGCCCTCCTGGCAAGGAAAAGGAATAAAGAGTACTCAGGCAGCAGTCGTGGGGAACCACCCCTGAGCCCGTTGAACCCTACGGCCGTTGGTCGAGTCAGCGCCGGTGTAATAGGAAGAGAAGGAAGAGGGTCGCAACTTCGGGACAACGCTCAGAGGGGAATTGTCTAAGTCGCCAACAAGACAGGCCATAATGATTAAGGGATAACCTTCGGGGTTCCTTTTTCGAGAGTGGAGCCGTAGAGAGCCCTCCACCGGCACTGACAACCGCTTCCACGGTTTGGATGGAGTCCATGCAATGGCCAACAACATTTTGGGACGGGCCTCGCTTTCTAGGTTCTGGTAGCCCCCGTCCTAAATATGGAAGGATGAAAGGCGATCGAAGGATATCACAGCGCTTGGATTCGGCGCGTGTAAGACACCATACTCGTGGTGATGTGTCATCTTCCCTTTCCTCTTCGCCGGACCGGTGGACAGTGCTTACGTGTCACAGCATCGATCTCTGACAACCGCCTTCGGATGGTATGAGGTTAGTCAGTACTTGGCCGATAGACGGGCGGTTCCTGCCTAGGACAGACGCTGGTACATTACACCCCCGTTTGGCAGACACTGGGAGGATTGGAGGAAGATCAGGCCAAGGGAGTATCCTTCAGGGTACCTACTTCAAGGGTGGAGCCGTAGAGAGCGCTCCACCAGCACTGACAGCCTCTTCGGTATGGATGGAGTCAGTGGAAATGGCCGACTAGACGGGGATGGACCTCGCGTCCGAGGTTCTGGGACTGTACACCCCCGTCTTGCATACACAGGAATGGATAAGTTCGAAGGAGCGTTCACGGCGCAGGGAGATGGCACAGTTTGGACTCTGTGTTCGTGATGTCTCATCTATCCCTATCCTCTTCTCTCGGATGAAAGCTTGGACTGAGGCGTTTTTCCGGGGACATCGACGCAGTTGCAGTGGCGAACAGCGGCAGATTGTCAGACCGGACTGGCAGGGACCACTTTTGTGGAGACGCAGTTCCAGGGTCGCGTGGATGACAGCTGTGGGACGGAGCCGCCTTTCCAGGAACACCGACGTAGGCCATGTCGCTGGACCGCTGCAGATCTTCGGGCTGGGTTGGCAGGGACCTCTCTTTAGCGGAGACACAGTTCGAGGTCAGCGCCGGCATTGCGGGGTGGACAGCTGTTGGGACGGAGCCGCCTTCCAGGGACACCGACGCAGGCAGGGTTGGCAGACCGCAGCAGATCTTTGGGCTGGATTAGCAGGGACCACTCTTCCGCGGAGACGCAGTTCGACTTCAGCTCCAGGGTTTCTCGGATGACAGCTGTTGGACGGAGCCGCCTTCCAGGGACACCGACGCAGGCCGTGTCGCCGGACCGCAGCGGATCCTCGGGCTGGATTGGCAGGGACCACTCTTCAGCGGAGACGCAGTTCGAGGTCAGTGCCGGCGTCGCGTGGTTGACAGCGTTGGACGTAGCAGCCTTCCAGGGACACTGACGCAGGCCGTGCTGGCAGACCGCAGCAGATCTTCAGGCTGGATTGGCAGAGACCACTCTCCCGCAGAGGCGCAGTTTCGACGTCGGCGCCGGAATTAGAGCCGATGGATGGAGGCGACATCTGTGACACCAATGGTGCGGTCCTGGGACTGGCAGTGGCAGCCAATTCCCAGCGTGCGGCAGACGACGAGGAGGTATGCAGTCTACCTTCGTAGGACTAGGTATCAGCGCTGGGAGAGGACCTTGTCTGACCGACTTTACTGCGTGGGCCGGCATCACTCTCCATCGTGTTCATGGATGCAGTTCAGACTTACGCACCTGGTTCACATCCTTCTCCCACCGAAGGCCCCCCCCCCCCCCCCCCCCCCCCCGCCCTCCTGTCCCTTCGTCCCATTGGTAAGTAGGGCCATGGCGCTGGTCTTCACTCTGCGGCGGCCAAGCGCTACAAGTCTCCTCCTCAACTGACAGGTTTTCGGGACCTAGCTGAGGCATTTCGCACTACTGTGTGGAGACAGCTTGGGGAGCTGGTGTTCTTCTCGGGCACTCTTGACCAGAGAGGATGGATTCACTTCCACCGGCTTTGTTATACAGGTACCCGCCTGTCGGTGGACGAGAGCGCGTTGGTGCAGGCAGGGTGCAGCCAGTGGTCACTGATGATGATAAACAAGAGTCTTCCTGCTTCCGCTTCTCGCTGGTGTGAATGGGATTCTTGGACATGGCAACACAGTCTAGCGTCTGGAGGTCTCCGTGCAGAGGGGGATCAGTTCACAGCTTCGCGGGGTGACAGCTGTTTACAGACGACGCTGTGGAAGCACGCATCCTGGGGATGCGATTACCGAGAGATCGGACACAGCGACAGCGTTGCAGGACCGTACAGTAGTAGACCATAGAGGTGGTTCTGCGTTCCGACTCCACAGCAGTACAGTCGACTCTTGCTCGTACCCAAGCCGGCGGGAATGGCGGGCGATCTTCGGCCTTTCGGCTCAGTTTTTCGGTGTCGCGGCAGGATGGAGACAGAGCACTGAGGGCAGCGGTGCCTCTCCAGGACTTCTTTATGGCTGAATGACGACTTTAACGGAACCAGTTGGCGAGCACTTGGCGGCCGGCAGAGGTTCCTGCGGGCGATTTTTCGTCACCTAGGCTCCTTAGTCTACGGAGGCAGGTCCTACGTGGTATTTTCACGCGGGTTCCAGCGAGGTTGGAATTCTTGGCCGTCCTGTTCGAGTAAGACTTCCAATACAACGGGATCAGTACAGGGTAGGAGCGTCACTCGGAGCCTTACATTCGGGTTGACTGTTAGGCCTGTTAGCACAGCAGCGGATCGTCTTTTCCAAGGCAGACACTTCAACTGGTTGGAGATGAAGTGCTGCAGCTGGTTTTCTTGGACGGAACCAGTTGGCGAGCACTTGGCGGCCGGCAGAGGTTCCTGCGGGCGATTTTTCGTCACCTAGGCTCCTTAGTCTACGGAGGCAGGTCCTACGTGGTATTTTCACGCGGGTTCCAGCGACACAAGGGATGTGCTAGGGCTCTTCGAGACCAGGTTGCATTTGGAATGGTCGCTACGGCCAGATATCTTCCAACTACCCTGCTCGCCATGAAGAATCGCCGTTAGTCTGTCCATTTGTCAAGGATCGAACTACAGGCTTCCCCTGTGCGTCTACTACGGTTCTGAGACTACTGGCGCCATTCAGCTGGTCCAAGAGTTGGACCGCACTTCTTGATCTTGTGACGGACCCTTCGCGGGTGCCGTCCGCGACTGAGTACGGTACTCAAGCAGCCAAGGCAACGGCTGTTCCACCCGTGCCCAGAGGTTCTGAGGTCATACGCATGGTTGTCCGGCAATCCCTTTCTGCTAGAGGCTTTGCGGGGGCTATGGTGGAAGCGAGCTCTGCAGCCAGGAGGAGCGCCTCTCGTCATGTCTACGATGGTAAGTGGGCATTCTCCAGGCTCGGTGCGCCACAGAGCGGTTTTTTCCCCACGGACTTTACCAACCCAAGTTGGCCGCGTTCTTCGTGGGACAGTTCTTCTGCGGAATTTAGCGCCATCCCCTCCTGGGTTTTCCTGGCAATGGGGGAAGACTGTACTGAAGGCTGGGATGGTCACGCCTGGGAGTGTGCTACGACTTGGCAGATCGGATGTCCCGTTGAGCTGCAGCGGCAGGCCTCATTTAGTTGGTCCCACTTGGGGACTTCCCCTGGGTGCTCATCGGGCTCTACGCGCGAGGTTCGAGCTTCTTCCATTAGTGCTTGGAAGACATTACCAGGAGACCTGCTTCTGGTTGCACTTGCCACAGCTCCTGTCAGTGAGTTACATGCCTTCGGTACGTCCCTCATGTCGCCAATGGAGGACCTATGGAGCGTCACAGCTGCTTACGGACATTGCCTTCTCGGCAAGGAACCACTCTCCGGCGACAGCCCCACAAGTCGTCATCGTCTGACCCTCAGGGCGGCGGATCAGGCACGGGACTCCGGCCACAGGACCTTAAGTGTACCTGCACAGTTCTAAGCCGCTACGACTAGGATGCTCGCGCCGTTCCTGCCCTTGGCTCCAGGCAGACGAGGCGTTTTGGCACATATAATCTCCTGCTGGCTACGATGGGTGATTCGGTCCCCACACAAGAGCTCGGCCGGAGCAAGCCGAACCATGTGCATCCAGACCTTCAGGAAGTCTGAACAGTGGCAGAGAGCATCGGCTGTCCGATACGGGGCAGGGATGGATACTGTGGCAACCGTGGGTTAGCGGATCGAGTCTACTCTTGTCCTCCTTTACCTACGAGATCTATCCGGCCAGCGCATCAACCTGGACCTGTCGGTCATCTCGCCGGCGCAGCACTCCCTCCCGGCGCCTCAGGTGCCTTAGGTTCGCCTAGCTAAAATTGTCGGGATTGGGCGCGTAGGGAGGGACCTCGATTCTGCGTGCCAGCGCCGGCAATGGGAGGTGTTTTATGCAGGCGGCACCCGCCTCCTATTCGCAATTCCAGTTAGTAATGTCATCGGTAATGATTTTGAGAAAGTAAATGAATATTTCTCTAAAATGTATTTTTTTTGAAAAATACCAATGACATTACTCAGACGTCCCTCCCTCCTACCCCGCTTGCCGCTTAGAGCTAAGGCTCAGATACTGGCGAGTAAGGGTGAGTGTGCCACCGGATACGGTAGTGTGGGAGGCCACTTGGGAGTGCCGTGGTAATGGCACATGAGTGATTGCCTCCCTTAGAGGATATCACAGTAAGTTTTTTGGGCTAAAATTGACATTCAAAGCGAAGCTTCCAGTTAGTAATGTCATCGGTAAGTATGTTTCGAAAAAATACATTTTAGAGAAAAATTAATGTTTGATAAAATTGTTGGTATTCCGAAATTTTTGCAAATACACGTGAACCATAATGGCTTTGCCATTCTTGTTTTTTTCCTCACGTGTGAAGCAAAAGTGAGTATGTTCTGGGCCAGTGGTCGTCTGTCCGCCGTTGTCCATTTGTTATGATTGTGGTTGTGTTCTGTGAGAGCATACATGTGTTAATCGTAGGAAACGATCCAATATTTATTTGAGCTATCATGGTTGCGATTCACGTACCTTTTCGGTGGAATTTTCTTTTATTCGCGCGTAGAGCGAAATTTGCTTTGTTATTTTGTTAGGTTTGTTCCGGAAGTTTCTAGCGAAGTCACACGGAGAAAGCGGTCGATTTTTGTATTGTGTAGTTACGATGAGAATAGACTAGAATGTTGGAGCAGAATCGCGCTCTGTCTAGTGACCTCGTGTGTGTAACATCAAAGCGTCAGCAACCTTTTGAAATTCGGTATCAGTGAGCCGCTCTTTTGGTCACAAGTTGTTTACTGTGTGCGTGAAGTGTTCAGCCTTTTTCTTGTCTGTATTGAAATTTTGTGAAGGTTCTCGAAGTTTCCGAACTGCCTACCATACTTTTTTGTGAGATGTCATTTTACCAAGGATTTGGGGCTGAAGTGAGCAGCCAAATTTTTGTAGCCTATTGTGATTTTCTAGAGGGTTCATGTTTTATCGATGTTTGTGAGTTTCAGTTGCGTAGATTATTTTGATTGGTTGAGTTGTTTGATTTTCCTAGATTATTCTAGAAATTAGTGCACTATAAAAGATTGGTGCTGGGGAAGCACGTTCATACATTGTCTTGCATTTGTCAGTTGTAGAGACACACAGTTATCGTAGGTACGTGGCCCGTATAGGGTGTACATTGTAAAAGAAATAGCGTAACAGTGTGGTGTACGTTGTGTGAGAAACTTTGTGTCGTAGTGTGGACATTGCAGAAGAGACTTTGTATCAGTGTTGATACATTTGGAAATGCATTGTGTGGTGATTGCATCGCTGAATTAAAATATTGTTGGAACTGTTACTCCAGTATTGTCTACATCCTTAAGCCACGTGTGACGGATTGCAGCAGAACGAGGTTTATTTTAAAGAACCTTACATACATGCGTCTGGTGTGTTTATCATACTACAACTCCACCACGTAACACCATTCTGCCTTCGTCTGTGGTAAACTTTAATGTTGGCATTTTCTCAGAGACTATTCAAGCTACAGTCTTTAAACTTGGCCCAAGGATGCTTTGTGGCAAGACCTTTCTAAACATACCGTTTCAGTGACCTCTCACAAAGGTCAAGGTCACAGGGTTCAGGAAATATATCGTAGCTGTATTTTGACATCATTTATTTTTTCTCAAATACTATTCACAACTTCACAACTTCAAACTCAAACTTGGTACAAAGATACCTGATGGTAAGACCTTTCTATACATACTAATTTGGTTGATCCTTTGTTAAGGTCAAAGGTCACAAGAAGTCAGGAAATATGTCCTAAATAGCCATATTTTGACAAAAGATGTTTTTTCACAACTTCAAACCCAAACTTGCTACAGAGGCACCTGATGGTAAGACCTATCTATGCATACTAATTTAGATGAGCCCTCAGAAAGGTCAAGGGTCCAAAGAGCTCAGGAAATAGGTCAAAAATAGCTATATTTTGACAAGAAATGTTTTTTTTTAATTACTCTTCACAACTTCAAACCCAAACTATGTATACTAATTTGGATGACCCATTGGAAAAGGTCATGGGTCACACGTCGGCAAATGTGTATAACATGCCAGTTTTTGATAGAATTGTAGTTATCAACATTTTTACAAACTTTTCAATCAAATTTGGCACAAAGGTAGCTGATGATGAGACTTTCCTATGTATACTAATTTAGTCGACTCATCGCAAAGGTCAAGGGGGGTTGACAGATGTGTGAAAACTGATTAAATTTTGAGAAAACATGGATTTTGTTCTCTTATTGTCACATGCGGATCGGTCTTACACATGAGCCATTTGCCTTTCTTGTTGGTTTTTTTGTGTGTGTATGGATATTTTGGTGTTTGGTGAGAAGGTACTCAGACATGTGTGGTCCATCCCGTTTCAAAAATGACCCATTGGATTTGTACTCTACAGGCCATTGACCCATGTGCGTAAATTTTCAGAATGAACCCTGATGTTGCATGTGTGTTACAGGGTGCAAAACGAGCACAGGCCAGTGGAAGTGGAAACGACTCCGTTTTGTCATTCACGGTAGGATTAACTTGCTTTTTGTATCATACACAATAACATAGTGGATCCTTTGTCCATTTTATATGCTCTTTCTAGTGGTATCTCAACAGTCTGTAATAAACTGTAGTAAGACTATTCCATTTGTTTTACTGTTTTTGTTGCCTGTAAACCTAATACATGCTCCCTTTTAACACTGGAATCTTGGATACTGCCATATATGTAGACATGCTTCTGTCATGGTTAATTTCATCAGAAAATTTGGGGGTAAGGTCTGGTCCGGTGCATGTCGATTGTTAAAAAAAGGCCATTTTACCTTTTGATGCAGCCATCCAGATACAGAAGGCCTTCAAGACCTCTACAGGTGGCTGCTCCGTCACGAGTGTTACAGGTAGGAAATGTTTGCCATTGTCATATTCAATGTGAGGTTTTTGGCTCACATGCGACAGCAAAAGTGAGTTTATCTAATGGGCCATCCGGAGTCTGTCGTCCATGGTAATCTTAAACGTTGGCATTTTCTCGGAGACTATTCAAGCCGCAGACTTCAAACTTGGAGGTCAGCAAGTGTGTGTAAAAATGCTAGTTTTTCAGAGAATTGTAGTTTTTGGCTCACGTGCAAAGCAAAAGTGAGTATGTTTTGGGCCAGTGGTCGTCTGTCCGCCGTCATCTATGGTAAACTTTAACGTTGGCATTTTCTCGGAGACTATTTAAACCAGATTCTTCAAACTTGGCCCAAGGATACTTTGTGGCAAGACCTTTCTAAACATACCAGTTTGAGTGACCTCTCACAAAGGTCAAGGTCACGGGGGATCAGGAAATATCAGAAATAGCTATATTTTGACATATTTATTTTTTCTCAAATACTATTTACAACTTCAAACCTAAACTTTGTACAAAGATACCTGATGGTAAGACCTTTCCATGCATACTAATTTGGTTGATCCCTCGGAAAGGTCAAGGGTCACAAGAGCTCAAGAAAGAGGTGAAAAATAGCCATATTTTGACAAAAGATGTTTTTTTCTCAAATGCTATTTCCACCTTAAACCCACATTTGGTACAGAGATACCTGATTGTAAGACCTATCTATGCATACTAATTTGGATTACCCATCAGAAAGGTCAAGGGTCACGAAGGGCTCGGGAAATAGATCCGGAATAGCCATATTTTGACAAAAGATGTTTTTTCTCAAATACTGTTCACAACTTTAAACCCAAACTTGCTACAGAGATACCTGATGGGAAGACCTTTCTATGCACACTAATTTGGTTGATCCCTCAGAAAGGTCTATGGTCACGAGAGCTCAGGAAATGGGTAAAAAAAAATAGCCATATTTTGACAAAGATGTTTTTTCTCAAATACTATTTACAACTTCAAACCCAAATTTGATACAGAGATACCTGATAGTAAGACCTATCTATGCATACTAATTTGGATGACCCCTTGGAAAGGTCAAGGGTCACAAGAGGCTGGCAAATGTGTGTAAAATGCCGTTAAAATTGTAGGTATTACCAACATTTTTGCAAATTTTCAGCCAAATTTGGTACAAAGATAGCTGATAAGACCTTCCTTTGCATACTAATTTAGTTGACTCCTCAGAAAGGTTGAGGGTCACAGGGGTTTGACAGATGTGTGAAAAATGCTTACATTTTCAGAAAACATGGATTTTGCTGCTGCAGAAGGCGAGTAAAGAAATTGTGGCCAGTCACTAGCAGATTTTACTAAGCAAAACATGTGAATGGCTTTATAATAAGATACACAGGGTGGAGTGCAGTCTTACTCCAGGCATTTTTCTTTGTCTTTTTTCTTACGCCTATTTCCGAACACAGGTAGCAGTAGGCAGACATATAAACTGCACGCATATCCTTTCCAATCAGTTTAGAAGAATTCGAATACAGGTATCATGAATGTAAGGAAAATCGTTTCTAGTCTCAATATTGACATTTTCTGGGAAGAGTGTCGGTGTTACTGGAGATGTGCTCTTTTTCTGCATGTTCTAGCTTTACTGTGTGCACATCAGATAGTAGCATCAGATTAAGAGATTTGAAATTAATTCAAATAAAAACTAATTATTTTTTGAGATTTTCACGTAAAAAGGAATATTTGGTGGTGTGTAAATTCATGGTAAAAATGCAACAAACACAAGTAATAATATGAATATAATGTTTGCACACTTTTTATGCTGATGGTTATTGCCATGTATAAAATTGAAAAAAACTGCTGTGACACCGCGGAAGAAAAAAGGCTGCAAGAAATCTACAGATTTGAATTTCCCATTTTCAAACCTTGACAGGTATGCATAAAGGTTGCCGACGATGCATGCTAATGTAGTTGCCCCCATCACAAATGTCAACTGTCACAGGAGGGTCTACAAATTCATGAAAAATGTATACATTTTGAGAAAACTCTGATTTTACTGGTACAGAGCTAACCCTTAATGTTTAGACACTTGATCATTTCAGTGACCTGTTTGCAAGGTAACAAAGGTCACAATTATTATGTGGATTGGTCATACACGTGAGCCATAAGGGCTTTGCCTTTCTTGTTAAAAGTTGCTAGAATTAACCCATGTAGCTCAGATGCACTACAGCAGGAGATGAATCCAGCATAATTCAAGGGGAATGCCAGATTAGTTTGGCGTCAATTGCCCATCAGGCGCTAAGCTAATCTAGCACTACCCTTGAATTATGCTGGATCCATCTCCTGCATCTGGTATAATTATTTAGGATATGTGGCTGTGTCATTAAATGCATTGTGTTAACAACTCTTCTTTGAACTTTTAGCCCTGTCGTTTGCTATAAGGATGGCTGCAACTATGTTTTGGTTACAGTGTCAGTATAGGCGGTTTGACATCAGTGCGCCCAATACTTTTACAATATCTTCGGTAATGATGATGTTCATTTGTAATAGTGTGTATAGCACCTATATTCATACTATCGTACAATGCTCATGGTGCTTTGGTAGGGAGATGTTTTATACAGAATAGATGGAAATTGGTTAATAAAAAAAGGGTGGGGGGTGCGGGTGGAGAGAGAGAGAAATAGAAGAGAACACAAATAAAACTACAGTTCAATTGGCTGAAGAAATGTATGTTCAACTGTCCTCGAAATGAAGGCAATGAGGCTGAAGTTCTGGAAGCAAGTTCCACATTTTTGGAGCAGCATTCTTGAAGGACCTGAATCCATAGCATTTCTTGCTGGTGTCCTCCATGCTGGGCTAGCACAGCCAGGACCGAGACGCAGAGCTGCGAGAATGGATAGGAGGGTAGGTTGGGATGAGTTCTTGCAGATAATCAGGCGCAGACTTGTGCAGGCAGCCTTAGGTCAGAGACAGGATTTTATGATCATTCCTGTGTTGCACAGGAGTCGGTGGAGGGCTCTGAGGACCAGTTTGATGTGATCAGTAGGTTTGGTGCTGGAGACAATGTGAGCTGCTGTGTTTTGTATTCTCTGAAGGCGGTCAAGTTGAGTGGCAGGCAATCCCCAAAAGGTGCTGTTACAATAATCCAACCTGGACATGATCAGTGCAAGTGCAACGGAATTTGCATTTGACTTTGTCAAATATGGGTGCAGCTTGCCATGGAGGCGCAGAAAGTAGCAGCCAGTTTGTTGATATGGGCCATCATGCTGAGATCAGCATCAAGAGTTAGCCCAAGGTCATACACACTGTCCATGAAAGGGATTTCAGCATCACCAACAGTTTCTCTGCGAAAGGCGGCCATTTCATGTCTGGCTTTGGGACCAAAGAAAATGCTTCAGTTTTGCCGTCATTAATCTTCAGCATGTTGGTGCCCATCCATGACTTCACTGTGTAAAGAACCTCTCTTGCAACAAATAGCATTCAGTGCCAGTTGATCCAACATAATTGTACAGTTGACCAGTTTTGCGATTCATGAAATTGCTTGTATTGCATCCTCTAATGTGCCTCTGATATATTCAACCCAGTACAACAAAGATCCATTTTATGTGATTGTTTTCAAACCTTAGATAGTACAGGCATACATGAACACTGGTGGAGTCACCATACTTCAACTTGAAGTTTGGCCGTTTCCCTACAGGGCTGTAATAGAGTATTCAAATTGGCTTGTTCTTGTCTTTTGACCAAATTATTATGGCTGTACAGCAAAATCAATAAACCATAGGAGCTAACTAAAAATAGCCCAAAGTTAAAGTGGTATAGAAATTTGGGGGGGGGGGGGGGGGGGAACCTTTGTGTGCTCTGATGTCGGATCAGTATTTGTATAGTATGTCCTTGGTAGATTTAAACAAAAAAGAGTTTTGAAGTGATATTTCTGTATGAATCTTAACTGGGAGAATTGTGAACTTTCATCTTTCCCTGTGGTAGATTCCCATTATCCACAAATCCCAGGTTTAAATGTCTCTCTTTCCATGACAGGTGCCTCCACCAGGCCCCCCGACAGGCCAGTTGCAGTCACCAGTAGCAGCATCAGTTACTAAAAATCACCAGGTGGCCACTTTGACTGCGCCACGCTCACAGCAGCAGAGAGCATCCACCTCACAGAGGAGAGTCAACGTTACCAGAGATGACGACGACGATGTGCAGGTGAACCTTGTAAAAGTGTCCTTTTTTTTGTCTAAGACTATTTCACAGTGTGTGTCTCATTTGTGCACTTGAATGTGGTTTTGCACATTACAGTTTCAACCTACGCTTACAGCTTAACTCATTTAGCCACAACAAGCCATTGCAAGATAGTAAAGTGACCTTGATATTTCAAGGGTGTTTCCAGAATAGCGTGGTGCCATAGGCACCAAGCTATTCTGGCTTCACCCTTGAACTATCATGGCTGTCTCCTGGATTGTAATACATATACAGTCTTTATATGACAATTCATTCAGCACCGGTATAGATTGTCATGAGCTCTGATGAGGATCAGCCACAGTTATATCATTGCATGGAAGGAGTGACTGGGAGTGTTCTGTCCATTCTTACCAGTAGGTACTCCAAACCTTCTTTGCATGACTAAGCGCGACCTAAATTTCACCCATTTTCCATCGGTGATGTTAACCAAAATACACTGCATATATCAATAAAATGTATACTGGGTTGTAGTATGGTGTCTACTCTTTGTGTTCATGTGTGTTTCTGTGCTTATTTTTACATGTTTAGTACTTATATTTGTGTTTTACTGGCGTATCTGTTGTTCATGACTTGCCGCGGCGGCACAGCGTGCGCGCGTTGTTCACAGCACACATCCGCTTTTCAATCGCCTTGCGTGTCGCGTCGAAGCAACACAGGCTAAAAATAGCTAGCCAGTTAGGTAGAGTAGTGCTAGCCCTTCATTTTCGTATAATTTGTTTTTGCATACGATCACGGGAATGTATTCAAATTTCAAGTAGAAAAGTTTCAAAGTAATATTCTCACTCTTCTGCAAAACAGACAGGAGCGAAAAATATATGCCTAAAATTGTCAATCATTTTTCTATATTACTGCCAAGTTTCGTATATATTCTTTACTTTGACTCCGCACGCAAAGCAAAAGAGCGCAGACGCTGCCTCTGTGTACGAGCTAATGCGTGTTCGGAGAATGGCGTGCACAAACGATAGCGAGGCTGTAGTTGTACCATGTGCTTCGGCGAAAATATATCGTCAGATTTAGCCAATCTACCGACTTCAGATGAAAGTATCGATATTTAATACCATTTTTTGATTGATCTGTACATTGCTAGTTTTTACATTTGCTTTTCAACTGTATTCGAAGTGTTTCTTTTGAGCAAGCATCGGTGCTGTCTTGTGAGATAAACAAAGCGTGTTGGGTTATCGTTGGAAATACCGAACATAATTTTCTCTTTCACAAGAAAGTATGAATTGAACATTATTACTTTATAAAAGATGTTAAGGTACTTTTATATTTAAGTCATTATCTTCTGGCGGTCGTAGACTTTGAGATAAAGTTATTTTTGTGAAGTCACGTGACCTTGTTTTTCGTTTGCTACAGTATGATGAAGTACTTTCTTTTTTTTAGATCAGTGTGTAGTTTTCTGTCCGTGATTTGTATAGACAAGCAAATTTCACACAAGTGTTACAATTATAATTCAACAATTTAAATAGTTGAAATTGCTGGTGATCAATTTTGTGTTTGTCAATTTTTATATATATATATATTTTTTTTTATTGGGTTGGGGGGGGGGGGGGGGGGGTTATGGCAAAACCATTTTCCTCTTTGTTTGTAATCTATCCTGTTCCATTATTCAGATCTCATTATCCTGATCATTTTGATGTTTAAATCATGTTTCTATCTTCATTACAATCCAAGATATGATTTTTCTTGTGTTTTGTTGATTTTCAGCCATCAAAAGCAGTGATTTTAATAAGTTTGAGGATCATTTTCAGCAAGATGCCCTTGTTCAAGAGCCTCGAAAAAGACTAGACTGGACTGTCACAGATTACTAAAAAGAGTTGATTATAGTAGAATTTAGTACCATTATCACTATAAGGTTGGTTCTGTGAAATTCCAAAAATGCCAAATCATTCAATTTTCACTGTTGCCAAAAAGGTATGCAAAAAAATAAACAAATTAATTCATAACTTTTGATCTAATTGTCCGATTATTTTCAACTTGATATCATTGGAATTAGAAAAATGAGACCTATCTGAAAAACATATTTACAAATATGATCATGTAACTTAAAAAATCACTTTGGAGTACCTATTACCAGACAACTTACATCAGGAATCTGTCTTGCAACCCTGACTGACAGATTCCAATAGTAATGTCATCTGCTAAGTACTGCAGAAAGAGATTTTCTCTTCCACATTTTTTTAATCACTCTTTTGCACAGGTGTTTGAGGATGAACAAGAGGGTGCTGCATCCATAAATGAAGCAAAGTCGTACCATGATGCACCGTCCTTGTCTGGCAGTGGGAAAATGAAGCGTGCCAAAACCTACGAGACCAGGCCAAAGGCACGAAGAGAAGATGATGAGGTATGCTTGCTGCTTGCCTTCTCTACAGGCTGCTCTCTACACATTCAGCCCATTGGTTGCAATTCTTCGGTGAAATGCACAATACATTATAGTCCAGGCGACAGTTGTACCAAGACAGACATAGCCAGTGTTTCCCATAACACGCAGTAGTGTGTAACTGACACATAAAAATCAGATAGGGATTGAAAATTTAGATCAGTGCATTTGAGGTTTTGCCCAGCTGTGACTACCTTGTGACATGCCTTCATTGTTGTTTGAGAATGGGGCCCTTACAAATGTCAAAATGACCCGTCAGAATTTTTCAGAGAGATCCTGGTTAGAAAATCTGTGGGAAACGCTGATACTGTGATAGTTTGAGGCTTGTGCCAGAGTACTGTAAAATTTCAAATTATGTCAGTCTTTTTCACTGATCAAAATCTCTAATATGCAAAACAAAAAAAGAGGGAGGATCACAAAGTGTTGGGAGGGGCCAAATTTTAGAGGGACGACAAACACTGCTTGTGTTGAAAATTAGAGGGAAAATACCCACCTACTGCCATATCTTTTATCCTTCTCCTCAACCCGAAATAAAACATGGTCCATGCTGTCAGGTCACTGATGGTTTGCTTCTCTTGCTAAATTGCAGGTGGTGAAGGTGCCAAACCTGCGTACAGACTTTACTCTGCCCATTCAGAATTTGCCTGCTTTTAACTTGGGGCCCATGGTGTCCATGACCTCAACAAACATTGTGAAGCCAACCTCCACACCAACAACAGCCAAAGACAGTTCAGCAGCCCCTGCACTTCAGTTCACCTTCTCTGCGCCCATCCACAAGTCTGGGCCTGTATCCAGTGGAGGCTCACCCTTGTCCACAGAGGTAAATCTACACATCTTTGGCTCGTGTTTATCAGACTATTCAAGCCATAGTCGTCAAACATGGCCCAAGGATACTTTGTGGCGCAAGATCTTTCTAAACGTACCTTCAGTGACCTCTTGCAAAGTTCATGGAAATAAGGTCAAGAAATTTTTTGTTGGGGGGGGGGGTCTCTCGATTACTATTTTCAACCACAGACCCAAACTTGGTACTGTTATGGTAAGAACTTCCTATGTATACTGTACTGGATGACCATTAGTAAAGGTCAAGGATCATGGGAGGTCAGCAGGTGTGTTAAAAATGACTTTTGGATACAATTAAAGTTTTTCTCATCATTTCAGAAAATTGTTCAATCAAATTTGGCACAAAGTAGTTGGTGATGAAATCTTCCTCTGCATACTAATTTGTTTAACCCCTCACAAAGGTCAAGTGTCATGGGAGGTTGACATGTTTGAAAAATGCATTAATTTTGAGAAAGCATGGATTTCACAGATACCAAAGCCAACCCTTTACTTCCATGTGAAGACACTTGAACTCTTTCAGTGACCTGTTGGAAAGGTCAGAGTCACAACGGTCAGATTAATTATGTGAATTTGGTTATAAATTTATAAATGTGAATGCGAAATAAATTTAAAAAACTTTTGTCATCGCATTTTAAAGATTTATTTGGGGGGGGGGGGGGGGGGGGTTGGTTGGTTGGAAACACCCACCCACCCCACCCTCACCCACTCCCTGGATCCGCCCCTCCACAGTGGCTAATCTGAAACAGAGTTTGTATCATGGGTGACGTCTGTACTGTATGGAAGGCATGAAACGATTGTACAGAACTCAGACAATTTCAATTTTGTGGGCCAGACAACAGTACCTCCCAAAATCAGTATGATGTATCGGCAATAACTAGGTTGTATTAAAGCTACCTGCTCCAGGCAATAACATTTTTTAGTTTACAATAATTTCTTATAAATGTTCCTAATAGATCTTAATGTTGTGCAGAAGGACTATCCTAAAAAATGTACAATGAAGACCCGTCCGCTATTTTTTCCTTTGCTACGCAGTTCCCCCGCCCCCACCCTATGAGTACCAGAAGCAGTAGAATGCCATTGTTATGTGTGCCTACTCAGATGGATTGTGAAAAGAAGGGTAGAAAAGTCTTAGTTAAAGCAAGACAACACTTGAACCCAGGTCCGTTTTATCGGCGAAGACCCACCCTAGAGCAGGTCACTTTTATGTTTGAACTTTTAGGAGAGTACTTATTTACTGGAGCGAAAAATAACGAAACTACTTGTGAAACAAAAGTAAAATTATTATTCAAGCTAAAGGTGAGTCGTATCCACATCACCATAAAGGAGTCTTGGGTTGGGCCAGGAGTAAACGCATAATCCACAACAAATAAGTGGAAACGTGTTAATCAACTGTATCTCCACATCTTTTGAAATAAGTGGAAACGTGTTAATCAACTGTATCTACATTAAATCTGTACCTTTAAGACATTTGTAGAACTTTATTTAAGAATCTGAAACTTTGCTTTTAACATAAAAAGCTCGGTCCCCTGGCAATTTGTTATATTCGGTGTTTGCTGTAGTTGTGAACAAAATGACATCCAAACCAGTGAAAAGGAAAAATCATTTCATTATCGAAGCTAAGACGACTCGCATCCTTACCGCAAAGAAGGGACGTTAGGCTCAGGATGGACACCAATTTCAGTTATATCGCTTGGAGATTACTCTGCACTGAGGTAGTCGCTACAGCTCCCAAAACACATGGCCCCACGAGCTCCTTAGCATCCGCGGAATTGTTTATATTACAGCGGATGGCAGGCGCTGCCGTCCCGTTAGTCCCGTCCCTTTTTGTCCCTCGTCTCCTTGACTGTGTGCGCAAAATAAAACTGACTTACCTTGAGAAGTCTTCGCAAGATTATATACTGACTAAACGTGTCTTAATTATTATTGACCATTTTGTCATTATTGACCGTTTTGTCTACTGCAGTTAAATTACCATACTGTGTGTTTACATTATTAAACATTGCTAAACTACAACATTCTTAGAGAGAGAAAGAGAGATGAAATGAAACTTTATTAAGCCGGAGAGAGAGAAAACAACAGCCTAGTGATAATAAAGTGTAAAAATGGTTATAACTAGTGTATAGATACACAGTATAAGTGAAGACACAGTCGTACTATCCGTGAACTGAAAAACTCGAAAAGCTTTTGGTCAGGCAGGGAGCCGCATGAGCAAAAAGGAGGGGAGGAAATACGGTCACGGCGGGTTTGATATGTGCCAGATATCTCTCACGACAGCTTGATAAATAACTGACTCGCACCCATACTTGCCGGAATTCAGGGACCTTTTTTTCTCTGTCCGTTGAGTTATAGACTGATTTGGAGGGTAGCTGATTTGACTCTACTCCCCATGATTTTTGCTTAATCTTTAACATAAAAAGGAAAGATAAAAATAAACAGGGGTTGAAGCATATGTTATGGTGATCTTGTAGATTTTACCCTTTGACTGTCGGTGGCCATTACTGTCTCGATCCCTTTAGGAATCATTGCGACAAAAACCGCTGCCTACATCCAAAGGGTTTAAATTTTCTCCAACGCAGTGTTCAGTTACTTGTCAGTATTGGTTTGTTTTCTTCAGACGGCCCTGCCTTGATATTTGATACTGGAGCTGATCATGATGATTTGGTGCATTATGAACAATTAAATGTTGGTGTTTTTTTTTCAGGGTTTCCAGTTCAGTAGCCCACTACATGTTGCTCAGACCATGCCCCCCTCTATTGACAAGTCGCCTGTCAGCATGTTTGGAGGCACGTCGGCTTCAACTAGTGCAGTAACTGTGTATGGACTGCAAGCGTGGGGCTCTACAGCACCTAAAGCAAAGACACCTGGCTTCGGTGAGCTTATCTTCTTTGATTTACATGGGTAACAGTCTTCAGTCTAGGAGACTGATTCCGCTTTTTCAGATTCCCAGAAAGCTGAATTTCACATGTTTGGTCTTACAGCCCATAGTCCATCAGCCAGTCTGTTCTGTCTGTAAGAGGCATAAATTCTTATGAGCCCCTGCATCCACAGGAGCTCATGAGAATTTATCTGTTGCTGGTTGTGAAATATTTAGTCTGTGGTCCGTTTTCAGCCATTTCAGTTTTTTGCACTGTCGTTCATGTGATCCTTTCATTACTGTCAGTTTGTTATTGGATGTATCTTGTGACAGGAGTCGTTATTTCATTTTTTTAAATGTAAATCGTGCATTGCAGTCTTTTTGCGGTGTCAGTGCACACATGCATTTTTGGCTCACGTGCGAAGCAAAAGTAAGTATGTTTTGGGCCAGTGGTCGTCCATCCGTCCACCATCGTCCGTGGTAAACTTTAATGTTGGCATTTTCTTTGAGACTATTCAAGCCACAATCTTCAATCTTGGCCCAAGGATACTTTGTGGTAAGACCTTTTAAACATACCAATTTACAAAGGTCAATGTCACAGGGGCTCAGGAAATATGTCCAAAATATCTATATTTTGACATAATTTATTTTTTCTCAAATACTATTCACAACTTCAAACCCAAACTTGGTACAAAGATACCTGATGGTAAGACCTTTCTATACGTACTAATTTGGTTGATCCTTCGGAAAGGTCAAGAGTCACAAGAGCTCAGGAAATAGGTGAAAAATAGCCATGTTTTGACAAAAGATGTTTTTTTTTTTTTTTCAAATACTCTTCACAACTTCAAACCTAAACTTGCTACAGAGATACCTGATTGTAAGACCTATCTATGCATACTAATTTGGATTACCCCTCGGAAGGTCAAGGGTCACAAGGGCTCAGGAAATAGGTCCGAAATAGCCATATTGTGACAAAAGATGTTTTTTCTCAAATACTATTCACAACTTTAAACCCAAACTTGCTACATAGATACCTGATGGGAAGACCTTTCTATGCACACTAATCTTGTTGATCCATCGGAAAGGTCAAGGGTCTCAAGAGCTCAGGAAATAGGTAGGAAAATAGCCATGTTTTTTTCTCAAATACTATTCACAACTTCAAACTCAAATTTGGTACAGAGATATCTGATGGTAAGACCTATCTATGCATACTAATTTGGATGACCCCTTGGAAAGGTCAAGGGTCACAAGAGGCTGGCAAATGTGTGTTTTATAAAATTGTAGGTATTGTCAACATTTTTGCAAATTTTTCAACGAGATTTTTGCACAAAGATAGCTGATGATTCGGGCGCCATCTTGTTTGTGTGACCACCACGTTTTTGTGCTCTCAGTGTTTTAGTGCCTTTTCTTGGACGTACTGTGTTTATGTGTGCTGAAAGTCTGCTGAGTATCGTATAAGAGTGTGCTGATGAGGATTGTATGCCTGTTTTTCGTCGGATCTGGATGCTGTTCGAGTGGTATCGTATTGAATAGTCTGTCGTTTGAACCGTTGTTTACGTCGCCATTTTTGCCTCTTCCGCAGTGTGGGTCCGCGTTGATCCGCGGCCCTTTCCGCTGCCCTGTTCTATGTCAGTGCTGCGCGCTAGTGTGTGAAATGTTTATTGTGTGAGTCTGTCTGCCTTACGCGGTCACATCTGTTGCTTGGTTGTTGTCCGTGCTTCTACTGCCCTATAGGTTTTACGTGTGCAGCCCCAAATTTGTTATCCCCGGTCGACATCTCGCCCTTTGTCCGAGCTCGCCGCTGACCGACCGGGGTTGTCTGCTGCTTGTTATTTTTCCCCCATATCCATTTTGCCCTTTCAGTGTAGGTCAGTTTTTGCGTATTATCAACGTCGCTTCCCTACCACACTCTCTCACACACACACACACACACACACACACACACACACACACACACACACACACCCACACACCCACTGTACATTTTCTCCCTTGCGTATCATCAGGTCTCTTCCCTACCGCACTGCTCACACACACAGCGACACACACACACACACACACACACTTACTCATACACGCACACCCTGCTGCACCCTCTTCCCGTCTTTCTCTTTCTAATTGTCCTCACAAACAATCATGCTCATCAGATACACATGCCAACAACTGCTATCTCTACGTCACCACGCCACCTACTGCGCATCCGGTGCCGCCGACAGTGTTGCAGATGCCTTACGCGGCATCCGATTGCGTAAGAGAGGCCGCAGGGGCGGAATTAGCAGAAGGCAGGACGCACCACCACACACACTACCACACACTTCTTCATCTCTTCCAATGCCCTTCCACCCCTTCCGCCTCCCCCCCCCCCCCCCCCCCCGCCTCCCCGTCTTCTCTCCCTTCGTTCCTTCTTCTCCCATTTCTTCTCCTCTCTTCTTTATCTACTGCTCCCTGCCCTCCTCGGCTGCCCCCTCCCCCACCCTCATCCCCCTTCCTCCCCTCACCCCCTCCTCCTTTGCCTGCTTTTTCCTCCTCCTCCCCTCCTCCCCTTTTCCTCCCCTTCACCCTCCCCCTCCCTCATCTTTTCCTACTCCCCTTCCTCCCCCTCTCCACTCCCCCCCCCCCCCCTCCTACCCCACCCGGGTCTGCCCTGGGGGACTTGGGTGGGGTTAGGTATTTTTTAGTTCCCAGGGTCACCCTGGTCAGCCCCACAGGGTGGGTTTTCCTCTCCATTCTGGGGCATGTGTTTCTGTCTACCCTTTGTCCATTCACCTGTATTTATTTGCCTTTTTAAAACTCTCCCTACTGTCTGCACTGCCTGTAGCTCTTGATATTGGATGTTTGTTGCTAAATGGTCTTAGCTTTATTTAGCCCCATGTGTTAGGTTTATTTAACGTATTTGACCGGCTGGCGACATACATTCAATGTTCTGTTTATTTTTTTTTTCACAAGCAGTGCAGGCACGTCCTGAGAAAGCCTTGTTGCTGTCGGGACGTTAAGCAATGTACAATCAATCAATCAAACCCCCCCCCCCCCCCCCTCCTCTTGCATCCTCTTTCTTACCCGGTTCTCCTTCCCCGCCTGTCCCCACCCGGGTCTGCCCTGGGGGACTTGGGTGGGGTTAGGTATTTTTTAGTTCCCAGGGTCACCCTGGTCAGCCCCACAGGGTGGGTTTTTCTCTCTATTCTGGGGCATGTGTTTCTGTCTACCCTTTGTCCATTCACCTGTATTTGCCTTTTTAAAACTCTCCCTACTGTCTGCACTGCCTGTAGCTCTTGATATTGGATGTGTGTTGCTAAATGGTCTTAGCTTTATTTAGGCCCCATGTGTTAGGTTTATTTAATGTATTTGACCGGCTGGCGACATACATTCAATGTTCTGTTTATTTTTTTTCACAAGCAGTGCAGGCACGTCCTGAGAAAGCCTTGTTGCTGTCGGGACGTTAAGCAATGTACAATCAATCAATCAATCCTTCCCCGCCTGTTCCTCCTCCCCCCTCCACCTCCCACTCCTCTTTCCCCCCTCCATCCTGTCTTCCCCCCTCCCTACCCTCCTCCTCCTTTGTCCTCTTCTTCGTCCGTTTCTTCTCCCTCTCCCTCTGCTGTCTCTTCCAACCTAAAAATGTGTCTGTTCAATGCACAGTCTGTCTGCAAAGATGGCAAAGCTGACGTGATTTCAGATTTCATTCTAGACAATGACCTAGATGTTGTCGTGATCACCGAAACGTGGCTCCGCTCAGCTGGCGATGAACCCATCATCGCCAGCGTCACTCCGAGTGGCTACCGCCTGGCCTCCTTCCCGCGTGCTTCCAGGGGGGGTGGCATTGCCATCATCTACAGGGACTGTCTTTCGGCTCACCTCTCCTTCTCTCAGTCTCTCCCTTTTGCCCATCCCTCCTTTGAATCTGTCGAGACCATAGCAACACTCCCTGGCCAGTCCCTCATCTTCTCATGTATCTATCGCCCCCCTCCAAGCTCTCAAAACAAACTCACAAACTCCATGTTCCTCACCGAGTTTGACCTCCTCCTTGACCACTACAGCACACGACCCGGAAAACACATCCTTCTAGGCGACTTTAACTTCCACTTTGACAAACCCGACCACCCTGACACAAAACGTCTTTGCACGTCACTTTCAAACCACAATCTTACACAACACATCACTTTACCCACCCACCGACTCGGCCACACTCTCGACTGGATCATCACCCGCACCTCCGATCAACTCTTTCTCGACTCCGACACCTCCTCTGTGCTTCCCTCTGACCACCTCGCTATTCTCGTCTCCCTGAACCTACCTCCCCCTCATTGTCTCTCGTCACAAAATAAAATCTGTCAACCGCGAGAGCTTCTTCGACGAAGCTGTCGACCTTCTCTTGGACCCCTCTCCCGATCTTGCATCCCATTTCGATTCCTCCCTTCGAAATCTTCTAGACACCCATGCCCCTGTCACCACCTGTTCCATACCCAACCGACTCCCCTCCCCCTGGCTCACTGACAACATAGCCGAGGCCAAGCACGAGCTCCGACAAGCGGAACGCCTCTGGCACTCATCTGACCTCACCGTTCACAGACAGATCTTCCAAACAACTAGATCCAAAGTCTGCAAAATGATCTCCGACTCTCAACGCAAGCACCTTCAAAACCAAATCCTGGAATCCACTTCTTCCAAAACCCTCTAAGCCACCATGAACACACTCCTAGGCACTTCTAAAGACTCTCCACTCCCCAACACACACAGCAAAGAAGAACTCCCGTCCGCTTTTTCTACCTATTTTTTGGACAAAATCCAAACTCTGCGCAACGCACTCGACACTCTGCCTTCTCCGCCTTGCCCTCCCAACCCCACCTTTTCCGGCACTCCCCTCTCGTCCTTCCGCCCTGTCTCTCAGGGTGAAGTCCTCAAGACCATAAAGTCCATGCCCTTCAAAACCTGTGAACTAGACCCCCTCCCAGCTTCTCTCTACCGTGACGGCCTTCCATAACTTCTGCCCTTCATTACCGACATCATAAACGCATCTCTAGAAAACGGCTCCGTCCCCGATATCTTCAAGTCCGCCATCGTCCGTCCTCTCCTCAAAAAACACAACCTCGACCCAAACGAACTCAAGAACTATCGCCCAGTCTCCAATCTCTCTTTCCTGTCCAAGCTTCTTGAGAAGGTTGTTCTCAACCAGCTCAACCTCCACCTCACCGACAACAACCTCCTCAGTCCATTCCAGTCTGCCTATCGCAAACATCACAGCACTGAAACAGCCCTTCTACACATCTTAAACGATCTGCTTCTCTCCACCGACTCCGGCAACATCTCCCTTCTTACACTACTCGATCTCTCTGCCGCCTTTGACACTATAGACCACTCTATCCTCCTCCACCGACTCCACCACTCCTTCGGCATCACTGACTCTGCTCACTCCTGGTTGCTCTCCTACCTCTCCGACGGACAGCAGTCCGTCACCATCAACGGCGTCTCTTCCAACCCAGTCACGCTCTCCTGCGGAGTTCCACAGGGTCCGTCCTGGGCCCGGTCCTTTTCACACTCTACACCTCTCCTCTGTCCAACATCATCCAGTCTCACCGCATACACCACCACCTCTACGCTGACGACTCACAACTACTAGACAAAGACAAACTCGACAACACTCAGTCACTACTGACTCGCACGGCTGACTGCTACGAAGACGTGAAAAACTGGATGACAGCAAACAAGCTTAAACTGAATGACGACAAAACGGAAGCCATGCTGGTAGGCACTCGCCAGAAACTCTCCCAGCGCCCTCCCTCTCTCCACCTTCAACTCGATAGCATCCCCATCTCCCTCTCTGACTCGGCCAAGAACCTCGGCGTTATCCTCGATTCCTCTCTGTCCATGACCAGCTTCGTCTCCGCCCCGGCCCAGGCATGCTATTTCCACCTCTGACGCATCAGTCAGATCAGAAAATGCCTCACCACCGAAGCTGCCACCAAACTTGCTGTCTCTCTCATCTTATCTCGCATCGACTACTGCAACTCTCTCCTTTCCGGCCTCCCTCACTCCACCACTTTCACTCTCCAACGCGTCCAGAACAATGCTGCCCGCCTCGTCCTCAGAAAGAAAAAATCCGACCACATCACTCCCCTGCTCAAACTCCTTCACTGGCTCCCCATCCCCCAACGCATCCAATACAAAATTCTGTCTCTCTGCTACAAATCCCTGAACAACTGAGCTCCTGCCTATCTCTCCAACTTACTCCACCCCTACACAACTTCCCGCTCCCTCCGCTCTGCCTCCGACCCTCTCCGCCTTCACATCCCTCTCACCAAACTCAACACTTATGGCTCCTTCTCCGTCTACGGTCCATCCACCTGGAACACTCTCCCACTCTCTGTCAGAAACACTCTCTCTCCTCCTTCCAGTCCGCCCTCAAAACTCACCTCTTTCAACAGTTTTAGCACTATATCACCACACTCCCCACCCAAAGCTGACCGTCGTAATGTATTTCACTATTTGTGGTACGCGAGTCATTGTCTAAAGCGTGCGCATGCGTGCGCGAGTTGTGAGCGCGCGCTTAGAGTTATAATTATTATAAGATAAGCGCATTATAAATACCGTAATTATTATTATTATTATTATTATGCATACTAATTTAGTCGACTCATCACAAGGGTCACAGGGGGTTGACAGATATGTGAAAAATGCTTACATTTTCAGAAAAGATGGATTTTGCTGCTGCAGAAGCCAGCCCTTGTCACAAAGGTCACACATGTAAATCGGTCAAACACGTGAGCCATAACGGTCAAAATGTGTCCTGTGCCATTGGCGCATCATTATTAGCATAGCTGTCAGTATTAGTATAGTTCTTAATTCTGCGTGCATTTGTGCCTGGGTGTATGTGTGTGCATATGTCCCTCTTGTCCAATTTTTACTTCTTACTTACTTACGCCTGTCACCCCTACCCGGGTATAGGCCGTCGACGAGAGACCTCCAGCAACTCCTGTCCTGTGCTTCTCCTGCGATTCTACTCCAGGTGGTTCCCAGTCTCTTGATGTCTGCTTGGAGGTCTCGACGCCAGGAGTTTCTCGGCCTACCTCTTTTCCTCTTTCCCTGGGGGTTCCATGACAATGCCTGCCTAGTGATACTGGAAGCTGGCTTTCTCAGGCTGTGACCGATCCATCCCCATCTTCTTCGCCCAATTTCATTCTCTGCTGTTATCTGCTCTGTTCTGTCCCAGAGTCTGACGTTGCTGATCTTCTCTGGCCAGTGGATTTTCAAAATTCTTCTAAGGCAACTGTTCATGAAGGTCTGTACTCTGTTGACTGTGGTTTTTGTCAATCTCCAAGTCTCTGCTCCATATAGGAGAACTGCTTTTACATTGGAGTTGAAAATCCGGACTTTGGTGTGTTGTGACAGCTCTCTGGAACTCCACACTTTTTTTAAACTGGAGAAAGGCTGCTCTGGCTTTACCGATTCGTGCTCTGACATCTGCATCAGTGCCGCCTTTTTTGTCTATGATGCTCCCGAGATAGGTGAAGGACTCCACCTCCTCCAACGGGGTGCCAGCAAGCAAGATTGGTTCTTCCCTGGTTGTGTTCAGCCTCATTGTCTTTGTTTTCTGTTTGTGAATGGTGAGGCCCACTTGGGACGAGATGTCAGCAAGCCTCGTGGTCTTGTCCTGCATTTGTTGAGTGTGGGACAGTAATGCCAAGTCGTCTGCAAAATCGAGGTCGTCGAGCTGTGTCCACAGTGTCCACTGTATTCCACTTCGTCTGTGCTCTGTGGTCATCTTCATGACCCAGTCTATGGCCAGTAGGAAGAGGAACGGAGACAGCAGACGCCCCTGCCTGACACCAGTTCTGACCTGGAGCTACCTGGTGAACTGCCCTTCGTGGATCACGCGACATGTCATGCCATCGTAGCTGCTCTTGATCAGGCGGACGAGCTTTGTGGGTACACCGTAGTGTCGTAGGAGTTTCCACAGAGTCTCTCGGTCCACGCTGTCAAATGCTTTCTCATAATCCACAAAGTTGACGTACAGCGGGGAGCTCCACTCCAGAGACTGTTCCACGATGATGCGGAGAGTGGCGATCTGGTCTGTACATGATCGGTTCTTCCTGAATCCTGCTTGCTGGTCTCTCAGCTGGGTGTCAACGGAGCTCTTCATTCTTTCTAGGATGATCCTGTTGAAGACCTTTCCTGGTACTGACAGCAAGGTGATTCCTCTGTAGTTGGAACACTTGCTGAGGTCGCCTTTCTTGGGAAGCTTGATTAGGTACCCCTCCTTCCAGTCAGCCGGCATCACCTCCTCTTCCCAGATCTTTCCAAACAGTGGGTACAGCATCTCCACTGTTGTCTCTAGGTCTGCTTTACGAGACTCCGCTGGGATGCCATCTGGCCCTGCTGCTTTGCCATTCTTCAAAAATGCCACTGCTCTTCTGATCTCTTCCCGGCTGGGTCTGTCACAGCTGATGGGTAGGTCGGTCTCTGCCGGCTGGATGTGGGGGGGGGGGGGGGGTTCGGGTGGGCTAAGTCTGTTCAGTAACTCTTCAAAATACTCGGCCCATCTGTCGAGTTGGTCTGCTCTGTCTGCAATAGGCTTGCCTTCTTTGTCTTTTACTGGTCTTTCTGTATGGCCATACTTACCCGACAATCTTCTAATAATGTCGTAGAGCTGTTTCATGTTGCTGCTGCCTGCTGCCTTTTCTGCCTCTGCTGCCAGGCTGTCTGTGTAGGCCCTCTTGTCTGCCCTGATACTCCTCTTCACCTCATGGTTGGCTTCCGAGTATTCCTCCTGTGCCCTTACTTTGGCTGCTCTCGTGCGACTGTTGTTGACCGCTGCTTTCTTCTGCTTCCTCGCTTCTATCTTCTTCAAGGTCTGTGCCGACAGCCAGTCCTTGTGGTGGTGTTTCCTGAACCCTACAGTGTCTTTGCAGGTTGAGTTCAGCGCATCTCTGCCTTCCACTGCTGCTCTGTGGTGACCGCCTCCTCTTTATTTACTAGCTCCTGTAGCGCTTGAAACCGGTTGGACAGCACCAGTTTGAACTCTTCTCTAACTCCAGATTCTCTCAGGAGGCCTACATTATAGCGCTGTCTTCTTGTTGTCTCGGTGCGGCTTTTCTTTAGCTTGAGCTTCATTCTTAAGGTAAGCAGATGGTGGTCTGAGGCGACATCTGCTCCCCTCTTCACTCGAACATCTTGAAGGGATCTTCTAAATTTCTTGCCAATGCAGATATGGTCTATTTGGTTCTTTGTTGTATGGTCAGGTGAGACCCAAGTTGCTTTGTGTATTCTTCTGTGTGGGAAGATGCTGCCTCCAATGACAAGTCGGTTTAGAGCACAAAAGTCTACAAACCTCTCCCCGTTCTCACTCATCTCCGAGCCTAGTCCCTGTCTCCCCATCACCTCTTCGTATCCGGTGTTGTCCTCCCCTATTTTGGCATTAAAATCGCCCATGACGATGGTGATGTCTCGCTCCGCACAATTGTCCACGGCACTCTGGAGTCGGTCATAGAACTCTTGTTTCTCTTCCTCATCACTGTCATTGGTGGGCGCATAACACTGGATGACGTTCAGCCTACCCGGCACCGGCCTCCACGTGGCGTGGGTGGGTAGTCCACTCGGTCCCTGACTGAGTGGGCTAGCAGACGGGTGCCATCTTTGTCCAGGATTAGGACTTGATGTCAGCAGATATGTTGTTCAGTCTTTTTCACTGGTCCGGTTTTTAAGGAGCTGTGCTTACCCAGGTCTTACCATGTTGGATTGGTCCTTAAAAATACGCGTGAGCTTTTGGTCCTTTGGATCCCAAGTGTTTGCCGTGCTTGGAGACCCGTGTCGGGGGAGAAGAGGATCCTGGTGGCTGAAACACTCCACTTTGGCCTTGACTTCTGCCTAAACGGGAGGCTAGTCGTACCGGCCTAGTCAATCGGCTCTTGTCACGTCGAGCCCTATCCCCCTGTTGACATGCGGGTTGTTATACGGAGCACCATGCTATAGCCTCTGATGCTGATTAGGTGCTTTACGCCAGTATTCCCCTGTATTCAACAGTGTGATAGAAGGCGGTGGCTCAAACGGTTCAATCGGGCTTACCCCCTTGAGTATATCTTTCGGGCAGTCTCCATTGTGCGTCGGCTGGAGACCCGCCGACAATTGCACTTTCCCTTGTTGGGCTCGGTGGCGGGCGGGGACCCCCGGGGGATGAATATCTATCATACTATAATATGGAAAATATCAAAAAACCAAAACTAGCACCAAAGCGGCACATAGCCGCCGACATTGTCATTGAGAACGATAGTGACTCTGACTGTGAGGAAGCGACACCTCAGGCGTCGGCCGTATGGCCTCGCTTTCTCATTATCCACAGCAAAGTTAAAGAGAAGCCTGTTTCAAAGCTGCACCCTTTCCTGGTAGGGGAGACCCTCAGGAGCCGTGTTGGCAGGCCTGAGGCCCAGCGCCTCAGGTCTGGTGACTTGTTGGTAGAGTGCCATACCCGGGCACACTCCAATGGGCTACTGAGGCTCTCCTCCATCGGAGACACTCCAGTGGAGGTCACTCCCCACAAAACAATGAATTCCTCTAGAGGAGTGATTAAAGATCAAGCATTGGCCGAACTGTCTGAAGATGAACTTGTACGGAACCTTAAGTCACAGGGGGTGACCTACGTCAGGCGCTTCATTTCCAAACGAGGTGGTCGGGAGATCCGTCTCCCTACCATCATCCTGACGTTTGGCACCCCCACAGCTCCTACTACCATCTGGGGAGGTTACTACTCCCTAAAAGTGAAAAAGTACGTCCCTCTCCCCCTCCGGTGCTTTAAGTGCCAAAAGTATGGCCATGGGCAGAAGACATGCCGCCAGGCAGAGACTCTATGCGCCCGTTGCACTAAGCCCGGACACTCTGCTGAGTCCTGCACAGCCATCCCCCTGTGTGTGAATTGCCAGGGGGCGCATATGGCTTCGGACAAGAAGTGCCCTCGTTGGATCTCCGAGTGCAGGATTCAGCAGGTGCGTGTGGAGAAGGGGCTGTCCTTTGCGGACGCAAAAAAACTGGTTGACGGTCCTGGTGCAGCTGAGGCGGCGCCAAACTCAATTAACAACTTTGTGTATACTTTCAGTGCTGCGGTGGCAGGCAAGCGCCCCACCAAAGACTTCTCTTGTCAAACCCCAACTTCTTGGTTGGGGGCGGAGCCTTGGATCCTCTCGCCCCTGGAGAGTAACCCTCCTCCGGTGGTGACGAGGAGCCAGGGAACGCAGGGGGCGGACGCTACCGGTCCGGTGGCACCGCCTTCTGCTGCCCCTAAGCCTCAGCCCCCACCCAAACCTGCTAGTTTGTCAACACCAAAGGTTTCTGGCTCTGGTCAGCCTTCTAAGGCCGCTAACTCTAGCGGCAGGACCGCTGCCCAGGACCAGAAGTCTAAGAAATCTATGGGACCGCCGTGCGCACGGGCCCAGAAGGGGAACACTGATGTCCCCCTTCAAAACAAATATGCTGCATTGGAGGAGCAGATGGAGGGAGTGGAAGTTGCCGATGCTGCGGCAGCTCCACCCCCTTCATCTCCTAAGAACCAGAGGAGGCCCGGGAGCCGGCCCCCCTCTGTTTCTCCAACTCCTTCCAAGGCAAAGGAAAAAGGGGGGAAAAACTCCGCACCCCAGATAAGACTTAATCATGGACTCTCTGCTTCAGTGGAATTGTCGTGGTTTTCAAGCTAACTTTGAGGAATTACGTCTTTTAGTCAAGTGCTATAACCCCTCAGTAATATCTCTTCAGGAGACTTACCTGAAGACTTCTGACCCTGTGTCCTTTAATGGTTTTAACGTTATACATAAAGGCTCTGATTCGGAGAGGCGTTCGGGTGGAGTGGCTCTTCTCATTAGTAGTCAAATTTTATGTAGCCCCGTTAGCATCGACACCTGTCTTCAGGCTGTCGCAGCTCGGGTTACCTTGAAGAAGACCATAACCATATGCAGTATTTACCTGCCACCATCTCTGCGGGTCTGTAGTAGTGATTTTTTTAAATTTAGTTGATCAACTGCCCCCTCCCTTTATTCTCATGGGGGATTTTAACGGTCACGCTCACCTTTGGGGTAGTGACCACTATGATGGCAGAGGTCAGATGTTAGAAGATGTTTTTTCTCAACTTAACTTATGTGTCTTTAACGATGGTTCACCTACATACTCTAACCCAGGTTCAGGATCTAGTTCTGTTCTAGACCTCACTGTGTGTGATCCTTCTCTCATGCTGGACTTTGACTGGAAGGTTCACGATGACCTGTGTGGTAGTGACCACTTCCCAGTAGTCCTGTCATCGGTCAGCTGTGGGGAGGATCCGCCGGTGGGGCGCTGGAATCTTAAGAAAGCTAACTGGCCTCTGTTCGCCTCCCTCTGTCAGTCTCGTATTACAGAGGAGGTGGTCATGTCATCTGAAGAACCTATTTCTTCTTTTACTACTATTTTGTTGGACGTAGCGGGTGAAACCATCCCTAAAACTTCCGCATCAGTCCCTCGAAAGCCGAGAGTACCATGGTTCAACGAAGAGTGCCGCAAGGCCCAAATAGCGCGCAAATCTGCTCAGCGACGTGCTTTCCGTAATCCGTCGCAAGTAAATATTTTAACCTTTAAAAGACAGAGGGCGAAAGCCCGTTACATTTTTAAACGTGAACGCCGTGCTTCCTGGAGACGCTTCGCCTCATCTTTAACTTCTCGGACTCCGTCCCAGAAAGTATGGAAGGCTGTTCGGAGAATTAGGGGCAGAGGTGGCTCGGCTTCTGTTGGCCATCTTAGAGATGGTGCCAGTTTGGTTACAGATAAAAAAGCTGTGGCCAATTTGCTTGCCTCCACCATTGCCCATAATTCTTCAACGGAGCATTATTCACCTTTCTTCCAGAGAGAGAAGGAGAAGCGAGAGTCTCGTATTTGTGATTTTAAGTCTGATAACTCAGAAGACTATAATGTCCCGTTTACATTATCAGAATTGCAGCAAGCTTTGCAGAAATGTAATGACTCTGCTGCTGGCCTAGATACCGTCCACTATCAATTCCTAACGCATCTGCCTGAGAGGTCACTCCTTGTACTTCTCAAGGCCTTTAACCATATCTGGAGAACTGGTCATTTTCTGCCGTCTTGGCGCCAGGCTGTGGTTGTACCGATCCCCATGCCGGGTAAGGATCCTTCCGACCCGGGCAACTACCGGCCTATCGCTTTGACATCATGTTTATGTAAAACTATGGAGCGCCTGGTCAACGCCCGCCTGGTGTGGCATCTTGAGTCACAGGGTCTCCTCACAGACCTCCAGTGCGGTTTCCGGCGCTTCCGTAGTACAACTGACCATTTAGTCCGCTTTGAATCATTTATTCGAGATTCTTTTGTCAACAAGCAGCATGTCTATGCAATTTTCTTCGATCTTGAGAAGGCGTATGACACTACCTGGAAGTATGGCATAATGTCTGACTTGTTGGACATGGGTTTTAAAGGGCACCTGCCCGTTTTCATTCACAATTTTTTGACTAACCGGTCGTTCCATGTCCGTGTGGGCTCCACCCTCTCCGACTCCTTTGAACAGGAGATGGGTGTCCCACAGGGCAGCATTCTATCTCCTGTTTTATTTAGTATTAAAATTAATAACATTGTAAAGGCCGTCAAGGATGATTCTGAATGCTCTTTGTTTGTTGACGACTTTGCTTTGTGCGCACGTGGTCGAGGACTTGCGTCCCTTGAGAGGCGCTTGCAGCTGTGCGTTGATTGCATCCAGCGGTGGGTGTCTCTCAATGGATTCAAGTTCTCGCCCTCCAAGACTGTTTGTGTGCATTTTACTAACCAGACAAAATTTTTTCCAGAACCTAGCCTGAGCATTGCTGGAGTGCCAATTAAGGTGGCCGAGGAGGCAAAGTTTCTGGGGGTCATTTTTGACAAAAGACTTACCTTCCGCAACCATATTAATTACCTTAGAACCTCTTGTCAGAAGGCTCTCGACATTCTTCGTGTCGTCGGTCGTACTGACTGGGGTGCGGACCGTACTGTCTTACTTCGTCTGTACAGGGCCCTTGTTCGGTCCAAACTGGATTACGGCTCTGTGGTGTATGGCTCAGCTTCCAAGTCTGTGCTACAGCGTCTGAACACAATTCACCATCAGGGTCTGCGGATATGTCTTGGGGCCTTCAGGACGTCTCCAGTTCCTAGTCTGTATGCCGAGGCAGGGGAGCCTTCTCTCAAGCTCCACCGCATCCGCCTCATGCTCAGCTACGTTCTGAAACTGAAGGCCCATCCAGACAATCCTGCCTATGATTGTGTTTTTAAACCATCATTTGCAGAGATTTACGATACCCATCCGGGAGCTGTCCGTCCACTTTCTTTCCGTGTCCGACCTCATCTGCAGGCGGCCGGATTGGACCTGGACAGAGTTTCGGAATCCCTGCAACACATCACTCCACCTTGGCTCTTACCAGTTCCTGACATCTTGCTGGACTTGACTGCCCACAAGAAAGACTCTACTCCACCAGCCATATACCAACAGAGCCTCAATGAACTGCTTTCAATTTTTCCTGGCTATTGTCGCATCTATACCGATGGGTCAAAGTCTGAGGATGGGAGAGTGGCTGCGGCCGCAGTGTCCTCTCGCCATCCTAGACGCCCGTTTAAGCACCGCCTCCCAGACCACTCATCTGTATTTAGTGCGGAACTGCAGGCGGTTCTGCTGGCACTCAGGCATGCTTATCGATCTAGAGAAAGGAACTTCCTGATTCTGTCTGACTCTCTTTCTGCCCTGCAGGCCCTTCAGGGCACGGGAAATGACCACCCACTGCTGGTGCAGATCAGAGAGCTCCACGCGGACTTGATGAAGGAATATTATGATATCTTTTTATTTGGGTGCCAGGGCATGTGGGCATCGAAGGCAACAGGATCGCAGATTCTGCTGCCAACGATGCCCGCAATGACCCTGTCCCTGACACACAGACTGTTTATAGTGATTTTAGACATGTGGCTAGTGCGTACATAGCCCGTGAGTGGCAGTCCGAGTGGGACAAAGAGGAAGCTAACAAGCTGCATGAAGCCCTTCCTAAGTTGTCCGACGGTCTACCTTATCGCTGCGGCAGCCGCCGTGAGGAGACTGTCCTGGCTCGGCTCCACATCGGCCACACGTATGTTACGCACTCTTATTTACTTAAACAGGAGGAGCGTCCATGGTGTTATGCCTGCGACGAGCAGTACTCTGTTCAACACTTTTTGTTGTCTTGTGCTGATCTAATCGACACAAGGTATAAACATTTCACGGCAGACTCCTTGAAGGTTTTGTTCCAGGATGTGCCCCCGGGCAAGATCTTCAGTTTTCTGAGAGAGTGCCATATTTTTAATAAGATTTGAGAGTTTATAGATTATGATGTTTCTATTATTTTGACCTTTTGAGAGTCTTTCGACGTTTTCTTTAAAGACCTGTGCGACATTTTAGCTTGACATATTTTTAAGGTATATTTACATCATGTCTTAAGACCTTTCTTTTAGTCTGGCTGACCAGATTTTTACCCTTCCGCCGTGAGATGGCCTTAGTTGCCTGCTCGGCGTTAAACCCAAATAACTAACTAACTGGATGACGTTCATCTTGAGCTTTTTCTTGGTTCTAAAGGCTGCTGTGATAATTCTTGGCCCAAGAGGTTCCCAGCCCATCAGCGCTCTCTGTGCCACTGGTGACAGCATGAATGCTACTCCTTCTGTATGGGGGGCATTTTCCTCTTCATGACCTGAATACAGAATCATCTCCCCACTTAACAGCCTTTTCTGGCCAGACTGCGTCCATCTGGCTTCACTGATACCTAGCAGGGAAAGGTTGTACTTTTGCATTTCCGCTGCTATCTGGGCGGCCTTGCCGCTCTGGTACATGGTCGTACCCCACCCGGGTCTGCCCTGGGGGACTTGGGTGGGGTTAGGTATTTTTTAGTTCCCAGGGTCACCCTGGTCAGCCCCACAGGGTGGGTTTTTCTCTCTATTCTGGGGCATGCGTTTCTGTCTACCCTTTGTCCATTCACCTGTATTTGCCTTTTTAAAACTCTCCCTACTGTCTGCACTGCCTGTAGCTCTTGATATTGGATGTGTGTTGCTAAATGGTCTTAGCTTTATTTAGGCCCCATGTTGTAGGTTTATTTAACGTATTTGGCCGGCTGGCGACATACATTCAATTTTCTGTTTAGTTTTTTTTCACAAGCAGTGCAGGCATGTCCTGAGAAAGCCTTGTTGCTGTCGGGACGTTAAGCAATGTACAATCAATCAATCAATCTGGTACATGGTCGTCACGTTCCATGTGCCCATGGTTGTGTCCCTGGATAGAGAGAGGCGGCTCGGTCCTGTGGCTTCCGAAGACTTCCGGCTTTCACCACAGGACGTCATAAGTCTTCTGTTAGAAGAACCTTCCTCCTCCAGGAAAGGAATTACTGTTAGTCTTTTCGTCGGCGTTTTTGTAGCTATTTCCTTTTTTGCAGGGTGGGGAAGCTACCCCCACGCCCAACCCCCTTACTATGGGGACCAGGGGTTTTCTGTCGGGGTCACCTTCCCTTAGACCATGTTGGTTCACGGCACCTTATTTCATTCGGTGCACCCCTCTCACGAGGAACCCCCTATCCACCACCCAGGGGACGCGCCTCAACGCCATATGGTCCCAGCGCGAGTAATTTTTACTTCACTTGATATATTTATTTGATCCATCCAAACTGGAATTGCCCCTTCGTGGGATAAATAAAGGTTGTTTTTTTTACTTGACTTGATTTCCCAAAATGACCCATCGCATTTTGAGCTGAGGGGTCGGAGACCCATAGGTTTCTCTAGGCAGCGGTCCCTTTGTAAAGCCCCCCCTCCCATCTGCACTTTTAGACAGCTGGTGAGAGGGTGCTCACAATTTGTATTATACGGGTCAGTGACCCATGTATGTAAATGTTTAGAATGAACACTGCTTTGAGCAGAGACCCTATTTGTGACTTGACAGGTCAGATACACACTGCACTTTTATGTCTCGGTCGAGTGAGTTAATAGATGGATAGAGGTGACTGAAGTATGTGCGATTGTAGTGGGCCACAAGTGATTGTTCTAGAAGTGAACCGAAAGGGGTGGTGACAATGAAAATTATTGGCATTTATGCCAATCTGTTTGATGCATGTGCAATAGCAAGAGTATGTAATGGATTCTGTCATTTGGTAAACTTTAACATTGCCATTTTCTCAGAGACTGTTCAAGCCATAGATTTAAAACTTGGTACAGGGATACTTTATTGCAGACCTTTTTAGACATACCTATTCTGTGACCGACCTTGAAGGTCAAGGTTGCATATGGTCAAGTAAAAGAAAAAAAGACATTTTGACAAAAGTCATGTTTTCTCAAATACAGTTTTCAACTTCAAACCCAAACTTAGTGCTAAGATACCAGATGATAGGACATACCTATGCATACTGATTTGGCCGGCCCTCTGGAAGGTCATAAAAGCAGACTCAGTTATATTATGAATTATGCGTAAGAAATTATGCATTTAGAAGTAACTGTACCAGCTAACGAACAAGAAATAAAAATTGCGAATTTTTAATGAATTTTTTGGTACGGAATTTCTGGAGCCCGTTGTCTCCAGCCTGGTCCAATCCGTCTTCTAACTTGACCGTGGAAAATTCCACCAGTGTGCACGCTCTGTGCTGCTGTTTAGCCAATAGAAATTAACTTTCTGTACGGGACTGCCTTTGCCCTTGAAGAAGAAAGCTGAATGATGGTGGAAAGGAGAACAGTACGTCGGATGCAGAAAACAGATGAGGAAGACGTAGACAATACAAGAGACCAAGGTGCTTTAACGTCGAAGAAGAGAAAGCCGCAGTATAGCCAAAAACTCAAAGCGGACTACAGGAAAACTTTTCCCAAGGTTATTTCATCCTGCAAAGGTGAAAGCTTTGCCTTTTGCACCCTATGTAAATCAGACTTCTCCATTGCACACAGTAGATGATTCAACATTTAGAGGCATGTTGAGATCAAGTCTCACAAGGTATCCAGTGAGACCGGCCCCTTGAAAACCAAGTCATTGTCTAAAGCGTGCGCATGCGTGCGCGAGTTGTGAGTTCGCACTTAGAGTTATAATTATTATAAGATAAGCGCATTACAAATACCGTAATTATTAATTAATTATTAGTAGTAGTAGTATTTCAGCCTTCTTTCAAAAGTCTGATTCTGTTAGGGACAACACGAAGGCCAATTGGAGAGTGAGATAACGTGCCGAAGCAATGATCTGTCATTTTATTGCTGAGGCAAATCTATCACTTCAGACTTTTTTGCACTATCAGTTGTGATGAGAGGGATTGTTGTAATCCCACACAGTTCTGCACACTGAAAGAGTTTTACTTGTGTGCGAGAAAACAAAACTCCTCAGAGAACCTCTCTGTCAAATGACACTCTTGAAAGCCTCCTCATTCTGAAAGACAAGTTCATCAGTCGAGAGTGTAAAGAATTTAAGCCTCGAAAGCTTGAAGGAACTGAAATCAGCCTATTCGCAGAGTTTAAAGAACTCAAGAAGCACCAGTGAGGTGTTCTTCTTTGTACTGCATTCCTTGTCCTAAAGTCCTTAAGACTGTGATAGTGCGTGTAACAGGATTTTGTATCCATGGGATCTTACACATTTATGACCAGATCTTAACTATGTTGGCATGTCATTGTACACATGAGAAAGATTGGGGGTAACCAGGTGTGTAAAAGGTGGACAGATGTGTCTGTTACTAGGTCCGCCTTGCTGTCATGAGAAATGTTGACTATTGCTATCATCTGTCACCGGCATCATTTTTCCTGCATCCTTCCTCAAAGTTTTGTCCCTATTTTAGGGTTCATTTTTTTTCACCCCCTTTGCCAATTGGCACATCATTTTTTTCTAAATGACCCATCAGATTTTGAGCGGAGGGCTCAATGACCCATAGATTTTACTAGGCAGCGGGTCCCTGCATGTATTTTTAAAAGCCTAAGATTGTCTTTTTCGCTTTTTCTTATTTAGTCATTTCTTTTTCTTTCTTTCATCTACACTGCATCAAACTTGCACAAGATTGATCAGTCATTACTCGTGAAATGTTTATTATCTGCTTGATAATGGGAGGTAATTCTAAATTTTTAAACTAATATATCTGATTGGCTATTGCAGCCAGCTGCTAAGCATAAGTAGTCTGCTTTTTTTTCGCAACATGAATTTCCATGCTGTTTTTGACAAAAGCTTGCAAGCTTGCTTTCGGCCCCCCCCCCCCCCCCCCCCCTTCCCACAAGCTTTTAGTCCAGGTAGACTGAGATTCTGGTGACTATGTCAGCTTCTACAAATGGATCCCTCATCAAATTGACCCAAATTATGTAGGCTGGAGATCCGCAGGGCCAATGTGTTGATGCATGAAAATCAGAACTATTTCATTTCAAGCATTTAATACTGCTGTGCATGTGTAGGGTGGAATGGGGGCAAGCCTGCATCCCAGTTATCGGAGGGTCTAGGGGCCAGTGGCACCAGCTCCATATCGGTGGCGTCGGCCTCCAGTTCAGACAGTCCACCCAAGCCCGCCACCCAGCTGATGACTGGCAGCGTGATGGACATACTTGGTGGGGGGAAGAGTGACGCCGCCGCAGCTGCCTCTCCCTCCGTATCGTCAGGCCTCAAGCCTGCTGCTAGTCTCCGACAGGGCAGTGTCATGGACATCTTGGGTAAAGGTAGGTTCAATTTGTAGGTTTATACAGACTTGTGTGTTTATATGATGTGCATTGATCAGTTCTCCTGTTTTCACAACAGCTTGAAGGGTCTGTAGACCCCAAAGGTGTAAATTGTAGAGAGTACACAGACCCCTATCTTATAATAAAATAATAATAATAAAGGTAATTTGTATAGCGCCTAATCACCAAGGTGCTCTAGGCGCTTTACAATCACAGTAATGAAACAGTGAAGCAGAATACACAAACAAGCACATACAACAAAAAAAATACATTAATTTACAAGGGCGAAAACTCACACCACACTCACACACACACACACACACACACACACACACACACACACACACACACACACACACGCATGATGAGCCGGCAGACAAAATGGTCTTTACGTATATGCAACAGAGAAAAGGTGTGTTTTAAGCGTGGATTTGAAAATGGAAAGAGATGATGAGTGACGCACATCAGCTGGGAGAGCATTCCATGTAATGGGACCAAAATACGAAAATGCACGATGACCTTGAGTGACCTTATTACGTCTAGGGATACGGAAAACACGAGTGTCTGAAGCAGAGCGTAGTGAGCGGGACGGTGTATACAGCTGGACAAGATCAGATAAGTAAGGAGGGGCAGAACCAGAGATGATGGCAAAATAAAGGCTAAGAAATTTTGATTTAACTCATTCAGCCCTGAGACACCACAGCAAGACATGGATCGAGCATGATAGTTCAAGGGTGGTGCCAGAAGGTGCCAAGCTATTCTGGCACCACCCTTAAACTGTCATGCTCTATCTGTCTCTAGAATTGTAATACAATTCTTCAGAGGGCAATTTCGAAATTTCGGTCCATGTGTTAAGAATACTGCATCATTTGTACACATGTAGTTGTTGGCTTAAAAAAAAAAAAAAAAATTATATATCAACTCATTTCTCTCTCTCTTTCTCTTTCTCTCTCTCTCTCTCTCTCTCTCTCTCTCTCTCTCTCTCTCTCTCTCTCTCTCTCTCTCTGCCCTGGGGGACTTGGGTGGGGTTAGGTATTTTTTAGTTCCCAGGGTCACCCTAGTCAGCCCCACAGGGTGGGTTTTCCTCTCTATTCTGGGGCATGTGTTTCTGTCTACCCTTTGTCCATTCACCTGTATTTGCCTTTTAAAACTCTCCCTACTGTCTGCACTGCCTGTAGCTCTTGATATTGGATGTGTGCTGCTAAATGGTCTTGGCTTTATTTAGGCCCCATGTTGTAGGTTTATTTAACGTATTTGACCGGCTGGCGACATACATTCAATTTTCTGTTTAGTTCTTTTTTTTCACAAGCAGTGCAGGCACGTCCTGAGAAAGCCTTGTTGCTGTCGGGACGTTAAGCAATGTACAATCAATCAATCTCTCTCTCTCTCTCTCTCTTATTATTTTTTTTTTCAATTATTATTATTTATTTTTTTTAACCTATTTTATGTTGTAGATGTTAGCAATGGCAAGTTTGTAAAATGACGATTTTTTCTGTCAAAACCTTTTATCGTTTATAAATAAAGTTTCATCATCATCATCATCATCATCATCATCATCTCTCTCTCTCTCTACTCTCTCTCTCTCTCTCTTTAAATGTGTTTACAACCCCACCCGGGTCTGCCTTGGGGGACTTGGGTGGGGTTAGGTATTTTTTAGTTCCCAGGGTCACCCTGGTCAGCCCCACAGGGTGGGTTTTTCTCTCTATTCTGGGGCATGTGTTTCTGTCTACCCTTTGTCCATTCACCTGTATTTGCCTTTTTAAAACTCTCCCTACTGTCTGCACTGCCTGTAGCTCTTGATATTGGATGTGTGTTGCTAAATGGTCTTAGCTTTATTTAGGCCCCATGTTGTAGGTTTATTTAACGTATTTGGCCGGCTGGCGACATACATTCAATTTTCTGTTTAGTTTTTTTTTTTCACAAGCAGTGCAGGCACGTCCTGAGAAAGCCTTGTTGCTGTCGGGACATTAAGCAATGTACAATCAATCAATCAATTAAATGTGTTTACAGAATGTCTCACTAAAGACACACAGTTATTTAACATGACAACCAAACTAAACCGCAGGGGAAAGAAAAATACACATCCAAACCCCATCCCAACAAACGCAATAAACGGCAAAACAATGCTAGAATAATCTACCATTGCAGCAAGAGCAAAGCCACAGAACCCCCAGCCAAAGCGAGGGCATGTGGTCAAGTTTGGTCCAATGATGAGAGCAGTATGCGGCCGGCTTCGCAAAATGCACAAATGAGTGACAAAAAACAGATCTAAGCCTGTGTCGTGAAACTTTGTGTATATGGTTGATCTGGAACCAGGCTGAAATTAGCATGTCTTTTGGTGTGCGATGTTTAGCACTTTTACCCACGACATGACACGGCTCAGATTTGAAAGTCAGCGCAAAACGATGCTGTATCCCATAATAGTATAAATGGCTATAATAATAATATGCAAGTAGCATAAATTCTCATTAAGTGAACATAGATCATGCCAGAATCTTCTATATCATTCAAGCCGCATAAGAATTAAGATACTGATGACGCAAGCAGCTGTCTTACAACAAAAATTGACACACAAAAAAGCAAAAACGAAATAGTCTCTAGCAGCCATACACAAGCATTAACCAAAAAACAACCTTATAGATAGATTTTTTTTGCAGACAGTCCCCTGGACTCTTGATTCAGTGGCAAGTTCTGTTTCTTAAAGGCCCTATACTTCGAGGGGAACTGCTTGAAACGGCCGTGTAGTGTGGTATTTCATTACAGTCTAAGTCCATTTGAACACCACAGGTACTCATTTCCCTCCAGACAACGTGACATCTGAACACTGTACAAAAACCTAGTTCATCTCGATGCATAATTATCCTTGTCTAAAAATAGATTAGCAGCAGACGACACAGGTATGCTGATAGTTTGGGCTGCTACAGACATACACATTGAATACAAATATGGCATAACAGTGATTCTGTCAAGCGGACGCTTCCTTCAAAAGTGATTGTACAACTAGAATGACATTCCTTGCTAGAATGACATTCCTTGCAAGGAATCAGGTTGGTGACTGATACAGAGCCTAGCAAACGGAAGTTGGTAGAAGCGTCGGAGATTTGAAATACTGCGCCAGCCAGGATTGACAGGGATGGTGCGAGATCAGTGCCGAGTCAGGAGGCTAGACCGATTCGAGGGGAGGAAAAAAATCAAGTTCATGGCGGGTGAGAGTGGGACCGAGGCAGAGATGAAAACAAGGCTACATTTTGACTTGTAAGTACCAGTCCGAACATTTTATGTGACCCATGTACGCTACGTCGTCATTTATGTTCCCTTGATTCGACACATTTCACGCTCGTCTGTTGAGCTGAGATTACATCAGAAACTGGCAGGAGACGTGCAGTAAACCACAGGTGTTTGTTACACACTACAAATGTGTAACAGTAATGACAGTATACACGCGAGGTGTGATGGAAAGTTACCGGCTGTGGGCTGGCAGTTGTTGCCTGTGAGCAGGCCTGCACAAATGCTTTCTAGTACGGTGCGAAGTACGTAACAGCATTCAGTAACCACAGTAACCTTTCAGCAAGTGGAGACTGGTTGGCTTCAGGAGATACAGATTATTCTTGTTCAGAAGTGTTCATGGTTTACAGTTCTGAGCATGCCATTTATTGATCGCAGTGTGTGTGTGAGAAAGAGAAGTTGTGTGTGTAGTTGTAGGTCTGGATGTGTACATCTGACATTGTCACATGATTTTCTTTCAGATATATTTCGCCAATGACCCCACAGAAATCAGTCTGCCAAGACTCAATACCCATCAGGTTAGTACTCCCTTTCACTAATGTACACGTTTAATGTGTGTAAATGTTACATATGTACCATGAATCTATTTTCATACCAGGAATCCATTTCATATGATACTGACAGTTGTGCATTACAGACTTTTGTAAGTGTAGTTGGATGAAAAGTATAATTTCTGTAGTAACAGTGATCATTGTGAATTATAACAGTAATGTTTTTGTCTGTCTTTTAAATTTTTAATGTGTAGAAATGGTACAGGAGGTGCAATTAGCGTACAC